>CM026575.1:8551776-9751776 GCA_000180635.4 Pristionchus pacificus
GTCTTCTTGGCATCCACGGCCTTCTTCTCTTCTTCAGCCTTGAGCTTCGCCTGTTCTTCAGCGGTCTTCTTGGCATCCCGCCTTCTTCTCTTCTCCAGCCTTGAGCTTCGCCTGTTCTTCAGCGGTCCTTCTTGGCATTCCTTCCTTCTTTTCTTCTTCAGCCTTGAGCTTCGCCTGTTATTCAGCGGTTCTTCTTGGCATCCCACGGCATTCTTCTCTTCTCAGCCTTGAGCTTCGCCTGTTCTTCGGCGGTCTTATGGCATCCTTGGCCTTCTTATCTTCTTCAGCCTTGAGCTTCGCCTGTTCTTTCAGCGGTCTTCTTGGCATCCTGGCCTCTTATCTTCTTCAGCCTTGAGCTTCGCCTGTTCTTCGGCGGTCTTCTTGGCATACTTGCTGGCCTTCCTTCTCTTCTTCAGCCTTGAGCTTCGCCTGTTCTTCAGGCAGGTCTTCTTGGCATCCACGGCCTTCTTCTCTCTCTTCAGCCTTGAGCTTTCGCCTGTTCTTCGGCGGTCTTCTTGGCATCCTTGGCCTTCTTCTCTTCTTCAGCCTTGAGCGTCGCCTGTTCTTCGGCGGTCTTCTTGGCATCATTGGCCTTCTTCTCTTCTTCAGCCTTGAGCTTCGCCTGTTCTTCGGCGGTCTTCTTGGCATCCTTGGCCTTCTTATCTTCTTCAGCCTTGAGCTTCGCCTGTTCTTCAGCGGTCTTCTTGCATCCTTGGCCTTCTTCTCTTCTTCAGCCTTGAGCTTCGCCTGTTTCTTCGGCGGTCTTCTTGGCATCCTTGGCCTTCTTCTCTTCTTCAGCCTTGAGCTTCGCCTGTTCTTCAGCGGTCTTCTTGGCATCCACTGCCTTCTTCTCTTCTTCAGCCTTGAGCTTCGCCTGTTCTTCGGCGTCTTCTTGGCATCCTTGGCCTTCTTCTCTTCTTCAGCCTTGAGCTCGCCTGTTCTTCGGCGGTCTTCTTGGCATCCTTGGCCTTCTTCTCTTCTTCAGCCTTGAGCTTCGCCTGTTCTTTCGCTGTCTTCTGGCATCCTTGGCCTTCTTCTCTTCTTCAGCCTTGAGCTTCGCCTGTTCTTCGGCGGTCTTCTTGGCATCCTTGGCCTTCTTCTCTTCTTCAGCCTTGAGCTTCGCCTGTTCTTCGGCGGTCTTCTTGGCATCCTTGGCCTTCTTCTCTTCTTCAGCCTTGAGCTTCGCCTGTTCTTCGGCGGTCTTCTTGGCATCCTTGGCCTTCTTCTCTTCTTCAGCCTTGAGCTTCGCCTGTTCTTCGGCGGTCTTCTTGGCATCCTCGGCCTTCTTCTCTTCTTCAGCCTTGAGCTTCGCCTGTTCTTCGGCGGTCTTCTTGGCATCCTTGGCCTTCTTATCTTCTTCAGCCTTGAGCTTCGCCTGTTCTTCGGCGGTCTTCTTGGCATCCTTGGCCTTCTTCTCTTCTTCAGCCTTGAGCTTCGCCTGTTCTTCAGCGGTCTTCTTGGCATCCACGGCCTTCTTCTCTTCTTCAGCCTTGAGCTTCGCCTGTTCTTCGGCGGTCTTCTTGGCATCCTTGGCCTTCTTCTCTTCTTCAGCCTTGAGCTTCGCCTGTTCTTCGGCGGTCTTCTTGGCATCCTTGGCCTTCTTCTCTTCTTCAGCCTTGAGCTTCGCCTGTTCTTCGGCGGTCTTCTTGGCATCCACGGCCTTCTTCTCTTCTTCAGCCTTGAGCTTCGCCTGTTCTTCGGCGGTCTTCTTGGCATCCTTGGCCTTCTTCTCTTCTTCAGCCTTGAGCTTCGCCTGTTCTTTCGGCGGTCTTCTTGGCATCCACGGCCTTCTTCTCTTCTTCAGCCTTGAGCTTCGCCTGTTCTTCGGCGGTCTTCTTGCATCCTTGGCCTTCTTCTCTTCTTCAGCCTTGAGCTTCGCCTGTTCTTCGGCGGTCTTCTTGGCATCCTTGGCCTTCTTCTCTCTTCTTCAGCCTTGAGCTTCGCCTGTTCTTCGGTGGTCTTCTTGGCATCCACGGCCTTCTTCTCTTCTTCAGCCTTGAGCTTCGCCTGTTCTTCGGCGGTCTTCTTGGCATCCTTGGCCTTCTTCTCTTCTTCAGCCTTGAGCTTCGCCTGTTCTTCGGCGGTCTTCTTGGCATCCTTGGCCTTCTTCTCTTCTTCAGCCTTGAGCTTCGCCTGTTCTTCGGCGGTCTTCTTGGCATCCTTGGCCTTCTTCTCTTCTTCAGCCTTGAGCTTCGCCTGTTCTTCAGGCGGTCTTCTTGGCATCCACGGCCTTCTTCTCTTCTTCAGCCTTGAGCTTCGCCTGTTCTTCGGCGGTCTTCTTGGCATCCTTGGCCTTCTTCTCTTCTTCAGCCTTGAGCTTCGCCTGTTCTTCGGCGGTCTTCTTGGCATCCTTGGCCTTCTTCTCTTCTTCAGCCTTGAGCTTCGCCTGTTCTTCAGCGGTCTTCTTGGCATCCTTGGCCTTCTTCTCTTCTTCAGCCTTGAGCTTCGCCTGTTCTTCGGCGGTCTTCTTGGCATCCTTGGCCTTCTTATCTTCTTCAGCCTTGAGCTTCGCCTGTTCTTCGGCGGTCTTCTTGGCATCCTTGGCCTTCTTCTCTTCTTCAGCCTTGAGCTTCGCCTGTTCTTCAGCGGTCTTCTTGGCATCCACGGCCTTCTTCTCTTCTTCAGCCTTGAGCTTCGCCTGTTCTCGGCGGTTCTTCTTGGCATCCTTGGCCTTCTTCGCTTCTTCAGCCTTGAGCTTCGCCTGTTCTTCGGCGGTCTTCTTGGCATCCTTGGCCTTCTTCTCTTCTTCAGCCTTGAGCTCGCATGTTCTCAGGCAGTCTTTTTGCATCCACTGGCCTTCTCTCTTCTTCAGCCTTGAGCTTCGCCTGTTCTTCGGCGGTCTTCTTGGCATCCTTGCCTTCTTCTCTCTTCAGCTTGAGCTTCGCCTGTTCTTCGGAGGTCTTCTGGGCATCCTGCCTCTTATCTTTTCAGCTGACTTCGCTGTTCTTCAGCGGTTCTTCTGGCATCCACGGCCTTCTTCTCTTCTTCAGCCTGAGCTTCGCCTGTTCTTCGGCGGTCTTCTTGGCATCCTTGGCCTTCTTAGCTTCTTCAGCCTTGAGCTTCGCCTGTTCTTCGGCGGTCTTCTTGGCATCCTTGGCCTTCTTATCTTCTTCAGCCTTGAGCTTCGCCTGTTCTTCAGCGGTCTTCTTGGCATCCACGGCCTTCTTCTCTTCTTCAGCCTTGAGCTTCGCCTGTTCTTCGGCGGTCTTCTTGGCATCCACGGCCTTCTTCTCTTCTTCAGCCTTGAGCTTCGCCTGTTCTTCGGCGGTCTTCTTGGCATCCTTGGCCTTCTTCTCTTCTTCAGCCTTGAGCTTCGCCTGTTCTTCGGCGGTCTTCTTGGCATCCACGGCCTTCTTCCCTTCTTCAGCCTTGAGCTTCGCCTGTTCTTCGGTGGTCTTCTTGGCATCCTTGGCCTTCTTATCTTCTTCAGCCTTGAGCTTCGCCTGTTCTTCGGCGGTCTTCTTGGCATCCTTGGCCTTCTTCTCTTCTTCAGCCTTGAGCTTCGCCTGTTCTTCGGCGGTCTTCTTGGCATCCTTGGCCTTCTTCTCTTCTTCAGCCCTGAGCTTCGCCTGTTCTTCAGCGGTCTTCTTGGCATCCTTGGCCTTCTTCTCTTCTTCAGCCTTGAGCTTCGCCTGTTCTTCAGCGGTCTTCTTGGCATCCACGGCCTTCTTCTCTTCTTCAGCCTTGAGCTTCGCCTGTTCTTCGGCGGTCTTCTTGGCATCCTTGGCCTTCTTATCTTCTTCAGCCTTGAGCTTCGCCTGTTCTTCAGCGGTCTTCTTGGCATCCTTGGCCTTCTTCTCTTCTTCAGCCTTGAGCTTCGCCTGTTCTTCGGTGGTCTTCTTGGCATCCACGGCCTTCTTCTCTTCTTCAGCCTTGAGCTTCGCCTGTTCTTCGGCGGTCTTCTTGGCATCCTTGGCCTTCTTCTCTTCTTCAGCCTTGACCTTCGCCTGTTCTTCGGCGGTCTTCTGGGAATCCTTGGCCTTCTTCTCTTCTTCAGCCTTGAGCTTCGCCTGTTCTTCGGCGGTCTTCTTGGCATCCTTGGCCTTCTTCTCTTCTTCAGCCTTGAGCTTCGCCTGTTCTTCAGCAGTCTTCTTGGCATCCACGGCCTTCTTCTCTTCTTCAGCCTTGAGCTTCGCCTGTTCTTCGGCGGTCTTCTTGGCATCCTTGGCCTTCTTCTCTTCTTCAGCCTTGAGCTTCGCCTGTTCTTCGGCGGTCTTCTTGGCATCCTTGGCCTTCTTATCTTCTTCAGCCTTGAGCTTCGCCTGTTCTTCGGCGGTCTTCTTGGCATAAACGGCCTTCTTCTCTTCTTCAGCCTTGAGCTTCGCCTGTTCTTCGGCGGTCTTCTTGGCATCCACGGCCTTCTTCTCTTCTTCAGCCTTGAGCTTCGCCTGTTCTTCGGTGGTCTTCTTGGCATCCTTGGCCTTCTTATCTTCTTCAGCCTTGAGCTTCGCCTGTTCTTCGGCGGTCTTCTTGGCATCCTTGGCCTTCTTCTCTTCTTCAGCCTTGAGCTTCGCCTGTTCTTCGGCGGTCTTCTTGGCATCCTTGGCCTTCTTCTCTTCTTCAGCCCTGAGCTTCGCCTGTTCTTCAGCGGTCTTCTTGGCATCCTTGGCCTTCTTCTCTTCTTCAGCCTTGAGCTTCGCCTGTTCTTCAGCGGTCTTCTTGGCATCCACGGCCTTCTTCTCTTCTTCAGCCTTGAGCTTCGACTGTTCTTCGGCGGTCTTCTTGGCATCGTTGGCCTTCTTCTCTTCTTCAGCCTTGAGCTTCGCCTGTTCTTCGGCGGTCTTCTTGGCATCCTTGGCCTTCTTCTCTTCTTCAGCCTTGAGCTTCGCCTGTTCTTCGGCGGTCTTCTTGGCATCCTTGGCCTTCTTCTCTTCTTCAGCCTTGAGCTTCGCCTGTTCTTCAGCGGTCTTCTTGGCATCCACGGCCTTCTTCTCTTCTTCAGCCTTGAGCTTCGCCTGTTCTTCGGCGGTCTTCTTGGCATCCTTGGCCTTCTTCTCTTCTTCAGCCTTGAGCTTCGCCTGTTCTTCGGCGGTCTTCTTGGCATCCTTGGCCTTCTTCTCTTCTTCAGCCTTGAGCTTCGCCTGTTCTTCGGCGGTCTTCTTGGCATCCTTGGCCTTCTTCTCTTCTTCAGCCTTGAGCTTCGCCTGTTCTTCAGCGGTCTTCTTGGCATCCTCGGCCTTCTTCTCTTCTTCAGCCTTGAGCTTCGCCTGTTCTTCGGCGGTCTTCTTGGCATCCTTGGCCTTCTTATCTTCTTCAGCCTTGAGCTTCGCCTGTTCTTCGGCGGTCTTCTTGGCATCCTTGGCCTTCTTATCTTCTTCAGCCTTGAGCTTCGCCTGTTCTTCAGCGGTCTTCTTGGCATCCACGGCCTTCTTCTCTTCTTCAGCCTTGAGCTTCGCCTGTTCTTCGGCGGTCTTCTTGGCATCCTTGGCCTTCTTAGCTTCTTCAGCCTTGAGCTTCGCCTGTTCTTCGGCGGTCTTCTTGGCATCCTTGGCCTTCTTATCTTCTTCAGCCTTGAGCTTCGCCTGTTCTTCAGCGGTCTTCTTGGCATCCACGGCCTTCTTCTCTTCTTCAGCCTTGAGCTTCGCCTGTTCTTCGGCGGTCTTCTTTGCATCCTTGGCCTTCTTCTCTTCTTCAGCCTTGAGCTTCGCCTGTTCTTCGGCGGTCTTCTTGGCATCCACGGCCTTCTTCTCTTCTTCAGCCTTGAGCTTCGCCTGTTCTTCGGCGGTCTTCTTTGCATCCTTGGCCTTCTTCTCTTCTTCAGCCTTGAGCTTCGCCTGTTCTTCGGCGGTCTTCTTGGCATCCTTGGCCTTCTTCTCTTCTTCAGCCTTGAGCTTCGCCTGTTCTTCGGTGGTCTTCTTGGCATCCACGGCCTTCTTCTCTTCTTCAGCCTTGAGCTTCGCCTGTTCTTCGGCGGTCTTCTTGGCATCCTTGGCCTTCTTCTCTTCTTCAGCCTTGACCTTCGCCTGTTCTTCGGCGGTCTTCTGGGAATCCTTGGCCTTCTTCTCTTCTTCAGCCTTGAGCTTCGCCTGTTCTTCGGCGGTCTTCTTGGCATCCTTGGCCTTCTTCTCTTCTTCAGCCTTGAGCTTCGCCTGTTCTTCAGCAGTCTTCTTGGCATCCACGGCCTTCTTCTCTTCTTCAGCCTTGAGCTTCGCCTGTTCTTCGGCGGTCTTCTTGGCATCCTTGGCCTTCTTCTCTTCTTCAGCCTTGAGCTTCGCCTGTTCTTCGGCGGTCTTCTTGGCATCCTTGGCCTTCTTATCTTCTTCAGCCTTGAGCTTCGCCTGTTCTTCAGCGGTCTTCTTGGCATCCACGGCCTTCTTCTCTTCTTCAGCCTTGAGCTTCGCCTGTTCTTCGGCGGTCTTCTTGGCATCCTTGGCCTTCTTAGCTTCTTCAGCCTTGAGCTTCGCCTGTTCTTCGGCGGTCTTCTTGGCATCCTTGGCCTTCTTATCTTCTTCAGCCTTGAGCTTCGCCTGTTCTTCAGCGGTCTTCTTGGCATCCACGGCCTTCTTCTCTTCTTCAGCCTTGAGCTTCGCCTGTTCTTCGGCGGTCTTCTTGGCATCCACGGCCTTCTTCTCTTCTTCAGCCTTGAGCTTCGCCTGTTCTTCGGCGGTCTTCTTGGCATCCTTGGCCTTCTTCTCTTCTTCAGCCTTGAGCTTCGCCTGTTCTTCGGCGGTCTTCTTGGCATCCACGGCCTTCTTCTCTTCTTCAGCCTTGAGCTTCGCCTGTTCTTCGGCGGTCTTCTTGGCATCCACGGCCTTCTTCTCTTCTTCAGCCTTGAGCTTCGCCTGTTCTTCGGCGGTCTTCTTGGCATCCTTGGCCTTCTTATCTTCTTCAGCCTTGAGCTTCGCCTGTTCTTCAGCGGTCTTCTTGGCATCCTTGGCCTTCTTCTCTTCTTCAGCCTTGAGCTTCGCCTGTTCTTCGGTGGTCTTCTTGGCATCCTTGGCCTTCTTCTCTTCTTCAGCCTTGAGCTTCGCCTGTTCTTCGGCGGTCTTCTTGGCATCCTTGGCCTTCTTCTCTTCTTCAGCCTTGAGCTTCGCCTGTTCTTCGGCGGTCTTCTTGGCATCCTTGGCCTTCTTATCTTCTTCAGCCTTCTTCGCTGCCTCGGCATCGGCCTTGAGCTTAGCTTCCTCCTCGGCTTTCTTCTTGGCAGCAACATCATCAGCCTCCTGCAAGTATTTGTTTTACAAAAATGTCTTGAAATAATTCGCACCTTCTTCTTCTTCGCTTCCTCGGCATCGGCCTTGAGCTTAGCTTCCTCCTCGGCCTTCTTCTTGGCAGCAACATCATCAGCCTCCTGCAAGTATTTGTTTTACAAAAATGTCTTGAAATAATTCGCATCGCACCTTCTTCTTCTTCGCTGCCTCGGCATCGGCCTTGAGCTTAGCTTCCTCCTCGGCCTTCTTCTTGGCAGCAACATCATCAGCCTCCTGCAAGTATTTGTTTTACAAAAATGTCTTGAAATAATTCGCATTGCACCTTCTTCTTCTTCGCTGCCTCGGCATCGGCCTTGAGCTTAGCTTCCTCCTCGGCCTTCTTCTTGGCAGCAACATCATCAGCCTCCTGCAAGTATTTGTTTTACAAAAATGTCTTGAAATAATTCGCACCTTCTTCTTCTTCGCTGACTCGGCATCGGCCTTGAGCTTAGCTTCCTCCTCGGCCTTCTTCTTGGCAGCAACATCATCAGCCTCCTGCAAGTATTTGTTTTACAAAAATGTCTTGAAATAATTCGCACCTTCTTCTTCTTCGCTGCCTCGGCATCGGCCTTGAGCTTAGCTTCCTCCTCGGCCTTCTTCTTGGCAGCAACATCATCAGCCTCCTGCAAGTATTTGTTTTACAAAAATGTCTTGAAATAATTCGCACCTTCTTCTTCTTCGCTGCCTCGGCATCGGCCTTGAGCTTAGCTTCCTCCTCGGCCTTCTTCTTGGCAGCAACATCATCAGCCTCCTGCAAGTATTTGTTTTACAAAAATGTCTTGAAATAAATCGCATCGCACCTTCTTCTTCTTCGCTGCCTCGGCATCGGCCTTGAGCTTAGCTTCCTCCTCGGCCTTCTTCTTGGCAGCAACATCATCAGCCTCCTGCAAGTATTTGTTTTACAAAAATGTCTTGAAATAATTCGCACCTTCTTCTTCTTCGCTGCCTCGGCATCGGCCTTGAGCTTAGCTTCCTCCTCGGCCTTCTTCTTGGCAGCAACATCATCAGCCTCCTGCAAGTATTTGTTTTACAAAAATGTCTTGAAATAATTCGCACCTTCTTCTTCTTCGCTGCCTCGGCATCGGCCTTGAGCTTAGCTTCCTCCTCGGCCTTCTTCTTGGCAGCAACATCATCAGCCTCCTGCAAGTATTTGTTTTACAAAAATGTCTTGAAATAAATCGCATCGCACCTTCTTCTTCTTCGCTGCCTCGGCATCGGCCTTGAGCTTAGCTTCCTCCTCGGCCTTCTTCTTGGCAGCAACATCATCAGCCTCCTGCAAGTATTTGTTTTACAAAAATGTCTTGAAATAATTCGCACCTTCTTCTTCTTCGCTGCCTCGGCATCGGCCTTGAGCTTAGCTTCCTCCTCGGCCTTCTTCTTGGCAGCAACATCATCAGCCTCCTGCAAGTATTTGTTTTACAAAAATGTCTTGAAATAATTCGCATCGCACCTTCTTCTTCTTCGCTGCCTCGGCATCGGCCTTGAGCTTAGCTTCCTCCTCGGCCTTCTTCTTGGCAGCAACATCATCAGCCTCCTGCAAGTATTTGTTTTACAAAAATGTCTTGAAATAAATCGCATCGCACCTTCTTCTTCTTCGCTGCCTCGGCATCGGCCTTGAGCTTAGCTTCCTCCTCGGCCTTCTTCTTGGCAGCAACATCATCAGCCTCCTGCAAGTATTTGTTTTACAAAAATGTCTTGAAATAATTCGCACCTTCTTTTTCTTCGCTGCCTCGGCATCGGCCTTGAGCTTAGCTTCCTCCTCGGCCTTCTTCTTGGCAGCAACATCATCAGCCTCCTGCAAGTAATTGTTTTACAAAAATGTCTTGGAATAATTCGCACCTTCTTCATCTTCGCTGCCTCGGCATCGGCCTTGAGCTTAGCTTCCTCCTCGGCCTTCTTCTTGGCAGCAACATCATCAGCCTCCTGCAAGTATTTGTTTTACAAAAATGTCTTGAAATAATTCGCACCTTCTTCATCTTCGCTGCCTCGGCATCGGCCTTGAGCTTAGCTTCCTCCTCGGCCTTCTTCTTGGCAGCAACATCATCAGCCTCCTGCAAGTATTCGTTTTACAAAAATGTCTCGAAACAATTCGCATCGCACCTTCTTCTTTTTCGCTGCCTCGGCATCGGCCTTGAGCTTAGCTTCCTCCTCGGCCTTCTTCTTGGCAGCAACATCATCAGCCTCCTGCAAGTATTTGTTTTACAAAAATGTCTTGAAATAATTCGCATCGCACCTTCTTCTTCTTCGCTGCCTCGGCATCGGCCTTGAGCTTAGCTTCCTCCTCGGCCTTCTTCTTGGCAGCAACATCATCAGCCTCCTGCAAGTATTCGTTGTACAAAAATGTCTCGAAACAATTCGCATCGCACCTTCTTCTTCTTCGCTGCCTCGGCATCGGCCTTGAGCTTAGCTTCCTCCTCGGCCTTCTTCTTGGCAGCAACATCATCAGCCTCCTGCAAGTATTCGTTTTACAAAAATGTCTTGAAATAATTCGCATCGCACCTTCTTCTTCTTCGCTGCCTCGGCATCGGCCTTGAGCTTAGCTTCCTCCTCGGCCTTCTTCTTGGCAGCAACATCATCAGCCTCCTGCAAGTATTTGTTTTACAAAAATGTCTTGAAATAATTCGCATCGCACCTTCTTCTTCTTCGCTGCCTCGGCATCGGCCTTGAGCTTAGCTTCCTCCTCGGCCTTCTTCTTGGCAGCAACATCATCAGCCTCCTGCAAGTATTCGTTGTACAAAAATGTCTCGAAACAATTCGCATCGCACCTTCTTCTTCTTCGCTGCCTCGGCATCGGCCTTGAGCTTAGCTTCCTCCTCGGCCTTCTTCTTGGCAGCAACATCATCAGCCTCCTGCAAGTATTCGTTTTACAAAAATGTCTTGAAATAATTCGCATCGCACCTTCTTCTTCTTCGCTGCCTCGGCATCGGCCTTGAGCTTAGCTTCCTCCTCGGCCTTCTTCTTGGCAGCAACATCATCAGCCTCCTGCAAGTATTTGTTTTACAAAAATGTCTCGAAACAATTCGCATCGCACCTTCTTCTTCTTCGCTGCCTCGGCATCGGCCTTGAGCTTAGCTTCCTCCTCGGCCTTCTTCTTGGCAGCAACATCATCAGCCTCCTGCAAGTATTCGGTTTACAAAAATGTCTCGAAACAATTCGCATCGCACCTTCTTCTTCTTCGCTGCCTCGGCATCGGCCTTGAGCTTAGCTTCCTCCTCGGCCTTCTTCTTGGCAGCAACATCATCAGCCTCCTGCAAGTATTCGTTGTACAAAAATGTCTCGAAATAATTCGCATCGCACCTTCTTCTTCTTCGCTGCCTCGGCATCGGCCTTGAGCTTAGCTTCCTCCTCGGCCTTCTTCTTGGCAGCAACATCATCAGCCTCCTGCAAGTATTCGTTGTACAAAAATGTCTCGAAATAATTCGCATCGCACCTTCTTCTTCTTCGCTGCCTCGGCATCGGCCTTGAGCTTAGCTTCCTCCTCGGCCTTCTTCTTGGCAGCAACATCATCAGCCTCCTGCAAGTATTTGTTTTACAAAAAAGTCTCGAAACAATTCGCATCGCACCTTCTTCTTCTTCGCTGCCTCGGCATCGGCCTTGAGCTTAGCTTCCTCCTCGGCCTTCTTCTTGGCAGCAACATCATCAGCCTCCTGCAAGTATTTGTTTTACAAAAATGTCTTGAAATAATTCGCACCTTCTTCTTCTTCGCTGCCTCGGAATCGGCCTTGAGCTTAGCTTCCTCCTCGGCCTTCTTCTTGGCAGCAACATCATCAGCCTCCTGCAAGTAATTGTTTTACAAAAATGTCTTGGAATAATTCGCACCTTCTTCATCTTCGCTACCTCGGCATCGGCCTTGAGCTTAGCTTCCTCCTCGGCCTTCTTCTTGGCAGCAACATCATCAGCCTCCTGCAAGTATTCGTTGTACAAAAATGTCTCGAAACAATTCGCATCGCACCTTCTTCTTCTTCGTTGCCTCGGCATCGGCCTTGAGCTTAGCTTCCTCCTCGGCCTTCTTCTTGGCAGCAACATCATCAGCCTCCTGCAAGTATTTGTTTTACAAAAATGTCTTGAAATAATTCGCATCGCACCTTCTTCTTCTTCGCTGCCTCGGAATCGGCCTTGAGCTTAGCTTCCTCCTCGGCCTTCTTCTTGGCAGCAACATCATCAGCCTCCTGCAAGTATTTGTTTTACAAAAATGTCTTGAAATAATTCGCATCGCACCTTCTTCTTCTTCGCTGCCTCGGCATCGGCCTTGAGCTTAGCTTCCTCCTCGGCCTTCTTCTTGGCAGCAACATCATCAGCCTCCTGCAAGTATTCGTTGTACAAAAATGTCTCGGAACAATTCGCATCGCACCTTTTTCTTCTTCGCTGCCTCGGCATCGGCCTTGAGCTTAGCTTCCTCCTCGGCCTTCTTCTTGGCAGCAACATCATCAGCCTCCTGCAAGTATTCGTTTTACAAAAATGTCTTGAAATAATTCGCATCGCACCTTCTTCTTCTTCGCTGCCTCGGCATCGGCCTTGAGCTTAGCTTCCTCCTCGGCCTTCTTCTTGGCAGCAACATCATCAGCCTCCTGCAAGTATTCGTTGTACAAAAATGTCTCGAAATAATTCGCATCGCACCTTCTTCTTCTTCGCTGCCTCGGCATCGGCCTTGAGCTTAGCTTCCTCCTCGGCCTTCTTCTTGGCAGCAACATCATCAGCCTCCTGCAAGTATTTGTTTTACAAAAATGTCTTGAAATAATTCGCACCTTCTTCTTCTTCGCTGCCTCGGAATCGGCCTTGAGCTTAGCTTCCTCCTCGGCCTTCTTCTTGGCAGCAACATCATCAGCCTCCTGCAAGTAATTGTTTTACAAAAATGTCTTGGAATAATTCGCACCTTCTTCATCTTCGCTGCCTCGGCATCGGCCTTGAGCTTAGCTTCCTCCTCGGCCTTCTTCTTGGCAGCAACATCATCAGCCTCCTGCAAGTATTCGTTGTACAAAAATGTCTCGAAACAATTCGCATCGCACCTTCTTCTTCTTCGTTGCCTCGGCATCGGCCTTGAGCTTAGCTTCCTCCTCGGCCTTCTTCTTGGCAGCAACATCATCAGCCTCCTGCAAGTATTCGTTGTACAAAAATGTCTTGAAATAATTCGCATCGCACCTTCTTCTTCTTCGCTGCCTCGGAATCGGCCTTGAGCTTAGCTTCCTCCTCGGCCTTCTTCTTGGCAGCAACATCATCAGCCTCCTGCAAGTATTCGTTGTACAAAAATGTCTCGGAACAATTCGCATCGCACCTTCTTCTTCTTCGCTGCCTCGGCATCGGCCTTGAGCTTAGCTTCCTCCTCGGCCTTCTTCTTGGCAGCAACATCATCAGCCTCCTGCAAGTATTCGTTGTACAAAAATGTCTTGAAATAATTCGCATCGCACCTTCTTCTTCTTCGCTGCCTCGGAATCGGCCTTGAGCTTAGCTTCCTCCTCGGCCTTCTTCTTGGCAGCAACATCATCAGCCTCCTGCAAGTATTTGTTTTACAAAAATGTCTTGAAATAATTCGCATCGCACCTTCTTCTTCTTCGCTGCCTCGGCATCGGCCTTGAGCTTAGCTTCCTCCTCGGCCTTCTTCTTGGCAGCAACATCATCAGCCTCCTGCAAGTATTCGTTGTACAAAAATGTCTCGGAACAATTCGCATCGCACCTTCTTCTTCTTCGCTGCCTCGGCATCGGCCTTGAGCTTAGCTTCCTCCTCGGCCTTCTTCTTGGCAGCAACATCATCAGCCTCCTGCAAGTATTCGTTTTACAAAAATGTCTTGAAATAATTCGCATCGCACCTTCTTCTTCTTCGCTGCCTCGGCATCGGCCTTGAGCTTAGCTTCCTCCTCGGCCTTCTTCTTGGCAGCAACATCATCAGCCTCCTGCAAGTATTCGTTGTACAAAAATGTCTCGAAATAATTCGCATCGCACCTTCTTCTTCTTCGCTGCCTCGGCATCGGCCTTGAGCTTAGCTTCCTCCTCGGCCTTCTTCTTGGCAGCAACATCATCAGCCTCCTGCAAGTATTTGTTTTACAAAAATGTCTTTAAATAATTCGCACCTTCTTTTTCTTCGCTGCCTCGGCATCGGCATTGAGCTTAGCTTCCTCCTCGGCCTTCTTCTTGGCAGCAACATCATCAGCCTCCTGCAAGTATTTGTTTTACAAAAATGTCTTGAAATAATTCGCACCTTCTTCTTCTTCGCTGACTCGGCATCGGCCTTGAGCTTAGCTTCCTCCTCGGCCTTCTTCTTGGCAGCAACATCATCAGCCTCCTGCAAGTAATTGTTTTACAAAAATGTCTTGGAATAATTCGCACCTTCTTCATCTTCGCTGCCTCGGCATCGGCCTTGAGCTTAGCTTCCTCCTCGGCCTTCTTCTTGGCAGCAACATCATCAGCCTCCTGCAAGTATTTGTTTTACAAAAATGTCTTGAAATAATTCGCACCTTCTTCATCTTCGCTGCCTCGGCATCGGCCTTGAGCTTAGCTTCCTCCTCGGCCTTCTTCTTGGCAGCAACATCATCAGCCTCCTGCAAGTATTCGTTTTACAAAAATGTCTCGAAACAATTCGCATCGCACCTTCTTCTTCTTCGCTGCCTCGGCATCGGCCTTGAGCTTAGCTTCCTCCTCGGCCTTCTTCTTGGCAGCAACATCATCAGCCTCCTGCAAGTATTTGTTTTACAAAAATGTCTTGGAATAATTCGCACCTTCTTCTTCTTCGCTTCTTCCTCTGCTTGTCTCGATTGAGGCAATATAGCAGAGAGCTCTACAGAAATATCGTCATTGTTCTCAGTTTGTAATTGGAATGTGGAGTGCACGACCACTTCTGCCTCTTCGATGTTCAACGATGACAGCTCGTCAATATTTTGTTCCGATAGAATGGGGATTTCGATCTCAGTCTCCTCATCTTTCTCAGATACAATTTCACCAACAAACTCCATTTGTTCTTGGTTGTTCTCTTCGGATATTTCCATGACCTCTTTCTCCTCCAGGACTACATCTTCATTGAGTGAATCTCTCCTAGTGCTCAATTGTGCAGATTCGAAACAGTCGGCAATCACTTCTACTTCAATGGACGCATAGAATGGCGAATTCTCGAACGTGAAATCCACTTTCTCATCTGCCGTTAACACTTCGCTCACTTTTCTAACTGGACGAAGCTTAACAAACTCAGCAGTTTCGAAAGATTCAGAGAGAACTTCCACTTCAATTGAAGCGAAGTAAGGTGAATTTTTAAATGAATATTCCTGAACAATATTTGAAGGAGCAGCTTGCTCAACAGGCTTCGCCTCTTCGATCTTCTCTTCGACAGCGGGAGCGGTTAGCACGTCCTTTGGTTCTTCAGCCTTGGGAGCTTCGACCACTGCAGGAGCAGCTTGCTCAACGGGCTTCGCTTCCTCGATCTTCTCTTCGACAGCGGGAGCGGTTGGCACGTCCTTTGGTTCTTCAGCCTTGGGAGTTTCGACCACTGCAGGAGCAGCTTGCTCAACGGGCTTCGCTTCCTCGATCTTCTCTTCGACAGCGGGAGCGGTTGGCACGTCCTTTGGTTCTTCAGCCTTGGGAGTTTCGACCACTGCAGGAGCAGCTTGCTCAACGGGCTTCGCTTCCTCGATCTTCTCTTCGACAGCGGGAGCGGTTGGCACGTCCTTTGGTTCTTCAGCCTTGGGAGTTTCGACCACTGCAGGAGCAGCTTGCTCAACGGGCTTCGCTTCCTCGATCTTCCCTTCGACAGCGGGAGCGGTTGGCACGTCCTTTGGTTCTTCAGCCTTGGGAGTTTCGACCACTGCAGGAGCAGCTTGCTCAACGGGCTTCGCTTCCTCGATCTTCTCTTCGACAGCGGGAGCGGTTGGCACGTCCTTTGGTTCTTCAGCCTTGGGAGTTTCGACCACTGCAGGAGCAGCTTGCTCAACGGGCTTCGCTTCCTCGATCTTCTCTTCGACAGCGGGAGCGGTTGGCACGTCCTTTGGTTCTTCAGCCTTGGGAGCTTCGACCACTGCAGGAGCGGCTTGCTCAACGGGCTTCGCTTCCTCGATGTTCTCTTCAACAGCGGGAGCGGTTGGCACCTCCTTTGGTTCTTCAGCCTTGGGAGCTTCGACCACTTCAGGAGCAGCTTGCTCAACGGGCTTCGCTTCTTCGATCTTCTCTTCGACAGCGGGTGCGGTTGGCACCTCCTTCGGTTCTTCAGCCTTGGGAGCTTCGACCACTGCAGGAGCAGCTTGCTCAACGGGCTTCGCTTCTTCGATCTTCTCTTCGACAGCGGTTGCGGTTGGCACCTCCTTCGGTTCTTCAGCCTTGGGAGCTTCGACCACTGCAGGTGCGGCTTGCTCAACGGGCTTCGCTTCTTCGATCTTCTCTTCAACAGCGGGAGCGGTTGGCACCTCCTTCGGTTCTTCAGCCCTGGGAGCTTCGACCACTGCAGGTGCGGCTTGCTCAACGGGCTTCGCTTCCTCGATCTTCTCTTCGACAGCGGGTGCGGTTGGCACCTCCTTCGGTTCTTCAGTCTTGGGAGCTTCGACCACTGCAGGAGCAGCTTGCTCAACGGGCTTCGCTTCTTCGATCTTCTCTTCGACAGCGGGTGCGGTTGGCACCTCCTTTGGTTCTTCAGCCTTGGGAGCTTCGACCACTGCAGGTGCGGCTTGCTCAACGGGCTTCGCTTCTTCGATCTTCTCTTCAACAGCGGTTGCGGTTGGCACCTCCTTCGGTTCTTCAGCCTTGGGAGCTTCGACCACTGCAGGAGCAGCTTGCTCAACGGGCTTCGCTTCTTCGATCTTCTCTTCGACAGCGGGAGCGGTTGGCACCTCCTTCGGTTCTTCAGCCTTGGGAGCTTCGACCACTGCAGGAGCAGCTTGATCAACGGGCTTCGCTTCCTCGATCTTCTCTTCGACAGCGGGAGCGGTTGGCACGTCCTTTGGTTCTTCAGCCTTGGGAGTTTCGACCACTGCAGGAGCAGCTTGCTCAACGGGCTTCGCTTCCTCGATCTTCTCTTCGACAGCGGGAGCGGTTGGCACGTCCTTTGGTTCTTCAGCCTTGGGAGTTTCGACCACTCCAGGAGCAGCTTGCTCAACGGGCTTCGCTTCCTCGATCTTCTCTTCGACAGCGGGAGCGGTTGGCACGTCCTTTGGTTCTTCAGCCTTGGGAGCTTCGACCCCTGCAGGAGCGGCTTGCTCAACGGGCTTCGCATCCTCGATGTTCTCTTCAACAGCGGGAGCGGTTGGCACCTCCTTTGGTTCTTCAGCCTTGGGAGCTTCGACCACTTCAGGAGCAGCTTGCTCAACGGGCTTCGCTTCTTCGATCTTCTCTTCGACAGCGGGTGCGGTTGGCACCTCCTTCGGTTCTTCAGCCTTGGGAGCTTCGACCACTGCAGGAGCAGCTTGCTCAACGGGCTTCGCTTCTTCGATCTTCTCTTCGACAGCGGTTGCGGTTGGCACCTCCTTCGGTTCTTCAGCCTTGGGAGCTTCGACCACTGCAGGTGCGGCTTGCTCAACGGGCTTCGCTTCTTCGATCTTCTCTTCAACAGCGGGAGCGGTTGGCACCTCCTTCGGTTCTTCAGCCCTGGGAGCTTCGACCACTGCAGGTGCGGCTTGTTCAACGGGCTTCGCTTCCTCGATCTTCTCTTCGACAGCGGGTGCGGTTGGCACCTCCTTCGGTTCTTCAGTCTTGGGAGCTTCGACCACTGCAGGAGCAGCTTGCTCAACAGGCTTCGCCTCTTCGATCTTCTCTTCGACAGCGGGAGCGGTTGGCACGTCCTTTGGTTCTTCAGCCTTGGGAGCTTCGACCACTGCAGGAGCAGCTTGCTCAACGGGCTTCGCTTCCTCGATCTTCTCTTCGACAGCGGGAGCGGTTGGCACGTCCTTTGGTTCTTCAGCCTTGGGAGTTTCGACCACTGCAGGAGCAGCTTGCTCAACGGGCTTCGCTTCCTCGATCTTCTCTTCGACAGCGGGAGCGGTTGGCACGTCCTTTGGTTCTTCAGCCTTGGGAGTTTCGACCACTGCAGGAGCAGCTTGCTCAACGGGCTTCGCTTCCTCGATCTTCTCTTCGACAGCGGGAGCGGTTGGCACGTCCTTTGGTTCTTCAGCCTTGGGAGTTTCGACCACTGCAGGAGCAGCTTGCTCAACGGGCTTCGCTTCCTCGATCTTCCCTTCGACAGCGGGAGCGGTTGGCACGTCCTTTGGTTCTTCAGCCTTGGGAGTTTCGACCACTGCAGGAGCAGCTTGCTCAACGGGCTTCGCTTCCTCGATCTTCTCTTCGACAGCGGGAGCGGTTGGCACGTCCTTTGGTTCTTCAGCCTTGGGAGTTTCGACCACTGCAGGAGCAGCTTGCTCAACGGGCTTCGCTTCCTCGATCTTCTCTTCGACAGCGGGAGCGGTTGGCACGTCCTTTGGTTCTTCAGCCTTGGGAGCTTCGACCACTGCAGGAGCGGCTTGCTCAACGGGCTTCGCTTCCTCGATGTTCTCTTCAACAGCGGGAGCGGTTGGCACCTCCTTTGGTTCTTCAGCCTTGGGAGCTTCGACCACTTCAGGAGCAGCTTGCTCAACGGGCTTCGCTTCTTCGATCTTCTCTTCGACAGCGGGTGCGGTTGGCACCTCCTTCGGTTCTTCAGCCTTGGGAGCTTCGACCACTGCAGGAGCAGCTTGCTCAACGGGCTTCGCTTCTTCGATCTTCTCTTCGACAGCGGTTGCGGTTGGCACCTCCTTCGGTTCTTCAGCCTTGGGAGCTTCGACCACTGCAGGTGCGGCTTGCTCAACGGGCTTCGCTTCTTCGATCTTCTCTTCAACAGCGGGAGCGGTTGGCACCTCCTTCGGTTCTTCAGCCCTGGGAGCTTCGACCACTGCAGGTGCGGCTTGCTCAACGGGCTTCGCTTCCTCGATCTTCTCTTCGACAGCGGGTGCGGTTGGCACCTCCTTCGGTTCTTCAGTCTTGGGAGCTTCGACCACTGCAGGAGCAGCTTGCTCAACGGGCTTCGCTTCTTCGATCTTCTCTTCGACAGCGGGTGCGGTTGGCACCTCCTTTGGTTCTTCAGCCTTGGGAGCTTCGACCACTGCAGGTGCGGCTTGCTCAACGGGCTTCGCTTCTTCGATCTTCTCTTCAACAGCGGTTGCGGTTGGCACCTCCTTCGGTTCTTCAGCCTTGGGAGCTTCGACCACTGCAGGAGCAGCTTGCTCAACGGGCTTCGCTTCTTCGATCTTCTCTTCGACAGCGGGAGCGGTTGGCACCTCCTTCGGTTCTTCAGCCTTGGGAGCTTCGACCACTGCAGGAGCAGCTTGATCAACGGGCTTCGCTTCCTCGATCTTCTCTTCGACAGCGGGAGCGGTTGGCACGTCCTTTGGTTCTTCAGCCTTGGGAGTTTCGACCACTGCAGGAGCAGCTTGCTCAACGGGCTTCGCTTCCTCGATCTTCTCTTCGACAGCGGGAGCGGTTGGCACGTCCTTTGGTTCTTCAGCCTTGGGAGTTTCGACCACTCCAGGAGCAGCTTGCTCAACGGGCTTCGCTTCCTCGATCTTCTCTTCGACAGCGGGAGCGGTTGGCACGTCCTTTGGTTCTTCAGCCTTGGGAGCTTCGACCCCTGCAGGAGCGGCTTGCTCAACGGGCTTCGCATCCTCGATGTTCTCTTCAACAGCGGGAGCGGTTGGCACCTCCTTTGGTTCTTCAGCCTTGGGAGCTTCGACCACTTCAGGAGCAGCTTGCTCAACGGGCTTCGCTTCTTCGATCTTCTCTTCGACAGCGGGTGCGGTTGGCACCTCCTTCGGTTCTTCAGCCTTGGGAGCTTCGACCACTGCAGGTGCGGCTTGCTCAACGGGCTTCGCTTCTTCGATCTTCTCTTCAACAGCGGGAGCGGTTGGCACCTCCTTCGGTTCTTCAGCCCTGGGAGCTTCGACCACTGCAGGTGCGGCTTGTTCAACGGGCTTCGCTTCCTCGATCTTCTCTTCGACAGCGGGTGCGGTTGGCACCTCCTTCGGTTCTTCAGTCTTGGGAGCTTCGACCACTGCAGGAGCAGCTTGCTCAACGGGCTTCGCTTCTTCGATCTTCTCTTCGACAGCGGGTGCGGTTGGCACCTCCTTTGGTTCTTCAGCCTTGGGAGCTTCGACCACTGCAGGTGCGGCTTGCTCAACGGGCTTCGCTTCTTCGATCTTCTCTTCAACAGCGGTTGCGGTTGGCACCTCCTTCGGTTCTTCAGCCTTGGGATCTTCGACCACTGCAGGAGCAGCTTGCTCAACGGGCTTCGCTTCTTCGATCTTCTCTTCAACAGCGGGAGCGGTTGGCACCTCCTTCGGTTCTTCAGCCTTGGGAGCTTCGACCACTGCAGGAGCAGCTTGATCAACGGGCTTCGCTTCCTCGATCTTCTCTTCGACAGCGGGAGCGGTTGGCACGTCCTTTGGTTCTTCAGCCTTGGGAGTTTCGACCACTGCAGGAGCAGCTTGCTCAACGGGCTTCGTTTCCGCGATCTTCTCTTCGACAGCGGGAGCGGTTGGCACGTCCTTTGGTTCTTCAGCCTTGGGAGCTTCGACCACTGCAGGAGCGGCTTGCTCAACGGGCTTCGCTTCCTCGATGTTCTCTTCAACAGCGGGAGCGGTTGGCACCTCCTTTGGATCTTCAGCCTTGGGAGCTTCGACCACTGCAGGTGCGGCTTGCTCAACGGGCTTCGCTTCTTCGATCTTCTCTTCAACAGCGGGTGCGGTTGGCACCTCCTTCGGTTCTTCAGCCTTGGGAGCTTCGACCACTGCAGGAGCAGCTTGCTCAACGGGCTTCGCTTCTTCGATCTTCTCTTCAACAGCGGGAGCGGTTGGCACCTCCTTTGGTTCTTCAGCCTTGGGAGCTTCGACCACTGCAGGTGCGGCTTGCTCAACGGGCTTCGCTTCTTCGATCTTCTCTTCGACAGCGGGAGCGGTTGGCACCTCCTTTGGTTCTTCAGCCATGGGAGCTTCGACCACTGCAGGAGCAGCTTGCTCAACGGGCTTCGCTTCTTCGATCTTCTCTTCGACAGCGGGAGCGGTTGGCACCTCCTTTGGTTCTTCAGCCTTGGGAGCTTCGACCACTGCAGGAGCAGCTTGCTCAACGGGCTTCGCTTCTTCGATCTTTTCTTCGACAGCGGGAGCGGTTGGCACCTCCTTTGGTTCTTCAGCCATGGGAGCTTCGACCACTGCAGGAGCAGCTTGCTCAACGGGCTTCGCTTCTTCGATCTTCTCTTCAACAGCGGGAGCGGTTGGCACCTCCTTCGGTACTTCAGCCTTGGGAGCTTCGACCACTGCAGGAGCAGCTTGCTCAACGGGCTTCGCTTCCTCGATCTTCTCTTCGACAGCGGGTGCGGTTGGCACCTCCTTTGGTTCTTCAGCCTTGGGAGCTTCGACCACTGCAGGTGCGGCTTGCTCAACGGGCTTCGCTTCTTCGATCTTCTCTTCAACAGCGGGAGCGGTTGGCACCTCCTTCGGTTCTTCAGCCCTGGGAGCTTCGACCACTGCAGGTGCGGCTTGTTCAACGGGCTTCGCTTCCTCGATCTTCTCTTCGACAGCGGGTGCGGTTGGCACCTCCTTCGGTTCTTCAGTCTTGGGAGCTTCGACCACTGCAGGAGCAGCTTGCTCAACAGGCTTCGCCTCTTCGATCTTCTCTTCGACAGCGGGAGCGGTTGGCACGTCCTTTGGTTCTTCAGCCTTGGGAGCTTCGACCACTGCAGGAGCAGCTTGCTCAACGGGCTTCGCTTCCTCGATCTTCTCTTCGACAGCGGGAGCGGTTGGCACGTCCTTTGGTTCTTCAGCCTTGGGAGTTTCGACCACTGCAGGAGCAGCTTGCTCAACGGGCTTCGCTTCCTCGATCTTCTCTTCGACAGCGGGAGCGGTTGGCACGTCCTTTGGTTCTTCAGCCTTGGGAGTTTCGACCACTGCAGGAGCAGCTTGCTCAACGGGCTTCGCTTCCTCGATCTTCTCTTCGACAGCGGGAGCGGTTGGCACGTCCTTTGGTTCTTCAGCCTTGGGAGTTTCGACCACTGCAGGAGCAGCTTGCTCAACGGGCTTCGCTTCCTCGATCTTCCCTTCGACAGCGGGAGCGGTTGGCACGTCCTTTGGTTCTTCAGCCTTGGGAGTTTCGACCACTGCAGGAGCAGCTTGCTCAACGGGCTTCGCTTCCTCGATCTTCTCTTCGACAGCGGGAGCGGTTGGCACGTCCTTTGGTTCTTCAGCCTTGGGAGTTTCGACCACTGCAGGAGCAGCTTGCTCAACGGGCTTCGCTTCCTCGATCTTCTCTTCGACAGCGGGAGCGGTTGGCACGTCCTTTGGTTCTTCAGCCTTGGGAGCTTCGACCACTGCAGGAGCGGCTTGCTCAACGGGCTTCGCTTCCTCGATGTTCTCTTCAACAGCGGGAGCGGTTGGCACCTCCTTTGGTTCTTCAGCCTTGGGAGCTTCGACCACTTCAGGAGCAGCTTGCTCAACGGGCTTCGCTTCTTCGATCTTCTCTTCGACAGCGGGTGCGGTTGGCACCTCCTTCGGTTCTTCAGCCTTGGGAGCTTCGACCACTGCAGGAGCAGCTTGCTCAACGGGCTTCGCTTCTTCGATCTTCTCTTCGACAGCGGTTGCGGTTGGCACCTCCTTCGGTTCTTCAGCCTTGGGAGCTTCGACCACTGCAGGTGCGGCTTGCTCAACGGGCTTCGCTTCTTCGATCTTCTCTTCAACAGCGGGAGCGGTTGGCACCTCCTTCGGTTCTTCAGCCCTGGGAGCTTCGACCACTGCAGGTGCGGCTTGCTCAACGGGCTTCGCTTCCTCGATCTTCTCTTCGACAGCGGGTGCGGTTGGCACCTCCTTCGGTTCTTCAGTCTTGGGAGCTTCGACCACTGCAGGAGCAGCTTGCTCAACGGGCTTCGCTTCTTCGATCTTCTCTTCGACAGCGGGTGCGGTTGGCACCTCCTTTGGTTCTTCAGCCTTGGGAGCTTCGACCACTGCAGGTGCGGCTTGCTCAACGGGCTTCGCTTCTTCGATCTTCTCTTCAACAGCGGTTGCGGTTGGCACCTCCTTCGGTTCTTCAGCCTTGGGAGCTTCGACCACTGCAGGAGCAGCTTGCTCAACGGGCTTCGCTTCTTCGATCTTCTCTTCGACAGCGGGAGCGGTTGGCACCTCCTTCGGTTCTTCAGCCTTGGGAGCTTCGACCACTGCAGGAGCAGCTTGATCAACGGGCTTCGCTTCCTCGATCTTCTCTTCGACAGCGGGAGCGGTTGGCACGTCCTTTGGTTCTTCAGCCTTGGGAGTTTCGACCACTGCAGGAGCAGCTTGCTCAACGGGCTTCGCTTCCTCGATCTTCTCTTCGACAGCGGGAGCGGTTGGCACGTCCTTTGGTTCTTCAGCCTTGGGAGTTTCGACCACTCCAGGAGCAGCTTGCTCAACGGGCTTCGCTTCCTCGATCTTCTCTTCGACAGCGGGAGCGGTTGGCACGTCCTTTGGTTCTTCAGCCTTGGGAGCTTCGACCCCTGCAGGAGCGGCTTGCTCAACGGGCTTCGCATCCTCGATGTTCTCTTCAACAGCGGGAGCGGTTGGCACCTCCTTTGGTTCTTCAGCCTTGGGAGCTTCGACCACTTCAGGAGCAGCTTGCTCAACGGGCTTCGCTTCTTCGATCTTCTCTTCGACAGCGGGTGCGGTTGGCACCTCCTTCGGTTCTTCAGCCTTGGGAGCTTCGACCACTGCAGGTGCGGCTTGCTCAACGGGCTTCGCTTCTTCGATCTTCTCTTCAACAGCGGGAGCGGTTGGCACCTCCTTCGGTTCTTCAGCCCTGGGAGCTTCGACCACTGCAGGTGCGGCTTGTTCAACGGGCTTCGCTTCCTCGATCTTCTCTTCGACAGCGGGTGCGGTTGGCACCTCCTTCGGTTCTTCAGTCTTGGGAGCTTCGACCACTGCAGGAGCAGCTTGCTCAACGGGCTTCGCTTCTTCGATCTTCTCTTCGACAGCGGGTGCGGTTGGCACCTCCTTTGGTTCTTCAGCCTTGGGAGCTTCGACCACTGCAGGTGCGGCTTGCTCAACGGGCTTCGCTTCTTCGATCTTCTCTTCAACAGCGGTTGCGGTTGGCACCTCCTTCGGTTCTTCAGCCTTGGGATCTTCGACCACTGCAGGAGCAGCTTGCTCAACGGGCTTCGCTTCTTCGATCTTCTCTTCAACAGCGGGAGCGGTTGGCACCTCCTTCGGTTCTTCAGCCTTGGGAGCTTCGACCACTGCAGGAGCAGCTTGATCAACGGGCTTCGCTTCCTCGATCTTCTCTTCGACAGCGGGAGCGGTTGGCACGTCCTTTGGTTCTTCAGCCTTGGGAGTTTCGACCACTGCAGGAGCAGCTTGCTCAACGGGCTTCGTTTCCGCGATCTTCTCTTCGACAGCGGGAGCGGTTGGCACGTCCTTTGGTTCTTCAGCCTTGGGAGCTTCGACCACTGCAGGAGCGGCTTGCTCAACGGGCTTCGCTTCCTCGATGTTCTCTTCAACAGCGGGAGCGGTTGGCACCTCCTTTGGATCTTCAGCCTTGGGAGCTTCGACCACTGCAGGTGCGGCTTGCTCAACGGGCTTCGCTTCTTCGATCTTCTCTTCAACAGCGGGTGCGGTTGGCACCTCCTTCGGTTCTTCAGCCTTGGGAGCTTCGACCACTGCAGGAGCAGCTTGCTCAACGGGCTTCGCTTCTTCGATCTTCTCTTCAACAGCGGGAGCGGTTGGCACCTCCTTTGGTTCTTCAGCCTTGGGAGCTTCGACCACTGCAGGTGCGGCTTGCTCAACGGGCTTCGCTTCTTCGATCTTCTCTTCGACAGCGGGAGCGGTTGGCACCTCCTTTGGTTCTTCAGCCATGGGAGCTTCGACCACTGCAGGAGCAGCTTGCTCAACGGGCTTCGCTTCTTCGATCTTCTCTTCGACAGCGGGAGCGGTTGGCACCTCCTTTGGTTCTTCAGCCTTGGGAGCTTCGACCACTGCAGGAGCAGCTTGCTCAACGGGCTTCGCTTCTTCGATCTTTTCTTCGACAGCGGGAGCGGTTGGCACCTCCTTTGGTTCTTCAGCCATGGGAGCTTCGACCACTGCAGGAGCAGCTTGCTCAACGGGCTTCGCTTCTTCGATCTTCTCTTCAACAGCGGGAGCGGTTGGCACCTCCTTCGGTACTTCAGCCTTGGGAGCTTCGACCACTGCAGGAGCAGCTTGCTCAACGGGCTTCGCTTCCTCGATCTTCTCTTCGACAGCGGGTGCGGTTGGCACCTCCTTTGGTTCTTCAGCCTTGGGAGCTTCGACCACTGCAGGTGCGGCTTGCTCAACGGGCTTCGCTTCTTCGATCTTCTCTTCAACAGCGGTTGCGGTTGGCACCTCCTTCGGTTCTTCAGCCTTGGGAGCTTCGACCACTGCAGGAGCAGCTTGCTCAACGGGCTTCGCTTCTTCGATCTTCTCTTCAACAGCGGGAGCGGTTGGCACCTCCTTTGGTTCTTCAGCCTTGGGAGCTTCGACCACTGCAGGTGCGGCTTGCTCAACGGGCTTCGCTTCTTCGATCTTCTCTTCAACAGCGGTTGCGGTTGGCACCTCCTTCGGTTCTTCAGCCTTGGGAGCTTCGACCACTGCAGGAGCAGCTTGCTCAACGGGCTTCGCTTCTTCGATCTTCTCTTCAACAGCGGGAGCGGTTGGCACCTCCTTTTGTTCTTCAGCCTTGGGAGCTTCGACCACTGCAGGTGCGGCTTGCTCAACGGGCTTCGCTTCTTCGATCTTCTCTTCGACAGCGGGAGCGGTTGGCACCTCCTTTGGTTCTTCAGCCATGGGAGCTTCGACCACTGCAGGAGCAGCTTGCTCAACGGGCTTCGCTTCTTCGATCTTCTCTTCAACAGCGGGAGCGGTTGGCACCTCCTTCGGTACTTCAGCCTTGGGAGCTTCGACCACTGCAGGAGCAGCTTGCTCAACGGGCTTCGCTTCTTCGATCTTTTCTTCGACAGCGGGAGCGGTTGGCACCTCCTTCGGTTCTTCCGCCTTGGGAGTTTCGACCACTGCAGGAGCGGCCTGCTCAAAGGGCTTCGCCTCTTCGATCTTCTCTTCGACAGCGGGAGCGGTTGGCACCTCCTTCGGTTCTTCAGCCTTGGGAGCTTCGACCACTGCAGGAGCAGCTTGCTCAACGGGCTTCGCTTCTTCGATCTTCTCTTCGACAGCGGGAGCGGTTGGCACCTCCTTCGGTTCTTCCGCCTTGGGAGTTTCGACCACTGCAGGAGCAGCTTGCTCAACGGGCTTCGCTTCTTCGATCTTCTCATCGACAGCGGCAGGTACTTCCTCAGGAATAACAGTTGCAAGAAGGGCTTGTTTCTTCGAAATTGGCTTGACGACGAGTTCGACAGTTTCGAAGCTTTCTGCGATAACTTCAACTTCGATTGACGAGAAGAAATGCTGATTCGTGAAGAACAATTCAGCAATAACTTCAGGTTCGAGTTGAATAATTGCCTTGTCCTCGACAAATTCTTCTTTCGGCGATTCTGGCACTGCAACAACTTCGACAATCTTCTCTTCAATTTCGGGAACAGACGACTCCTCCTTCGGTTCCTCTGACTTAGGAGCCTCAACGACTGCAGTGACGGGCTGTTCGACAGTCTTCGCTTCTTCGATCTTCTCATCAACAGCGGGAGCGGTTGGCACCTCCTTCGGTTCTTCAGCCTTGGAAGCTTCGACCACTGCAGGAGCAGCTTGCTCAACGGGCTTCGCTTCTTCGATCTTCTCATCGACAGCGGCAGGTACTTCCTCAGGAATAACAGTTGCAAGAAGGGCTTGTTTCTTCGAAATAGGCTTGACGACGAGTTCGACAGTTTCGAAGCTTTCTGCGATAACTTCAACTTCGATTGACGAGAAGAAATGCTGATTCGTGAAGAACAAATCAGCAATAACTTCAGGTTCGAGTTGAATAATTGCCTTGTCCTCGACAAATTCTTCCTTCGGCGATTCTGGCGCTGCAACAACTTCGACAATCTTCTCCTCAATTCCGGGAACGGACGGCTCCTCCTTCGGTTCCTCTGCCTTAGGAGCCTCGACGACTGCAGGTGCCGCTTGCTCAACGGGCTTCGCTTCCTCGATCTTCTCTTCGACAGCGGGAGCGGTTGGCACCTCCTTTGGTACTTCAGCCTTGGGAGCTTCGACCACTGCAGGAGCAGCTTGCTCAACGGGCTTCGCTTCCTCGATCTTCTCATCAACAGCGGGAGCGGTTGGCACCTCCTTCGGTTCTTCAGCCTTGGGAGCTTCGACCACTGCAGGAGCAGCTTGCTCAACGGGCTTCGCTTCCTCGATCTTCTCATCAACAGCGAGAGCGGTTGGCACCTCCTTCGGTTCTTCAGCCTTGGGAGCTTCGACCACTGCAGGAGCAGCTTGCTCAACGGGCTTCGCTTCCTCGATCTTCTCATCAACAGCGGGAGCGGTTGGCACCTCCTTTGGTACTTCAGCCTTGGGAGCTTCGACCACTGCAGGAGCAGCTTGCTCAAAGGGGTTCGCTTTTTCGATCTTCTCTTCGACAGCGGGTGCGGTTGGCACCTCATTCGGTTCTTCAGCCTTGGGAGCTTCGACCACTGCAGGAGCAGCTTGCTCAACGGGCTTCGCTTCTTCGATCTTCTCTTCGACAGCGGCAGGTTCTTCTTCAGGAATAACAGTTGCATGAAGGGCTTGTTTCTTCGAAATTGGCTTGACGACGAGTTCGACAGTTTCGAAGCTTTCTGCGATAACTTCAACATCGATTGACGAGAAGAAATGCTGATTCGTGAAGAACAAATCAGCAATAACTTCAGGTTCGAGTTGAATAATTGCCTTGTCCTCGACAAATTCTTCCTTCGGCGATTCTGGCACTGCAACAACTTCGACAATCTTCTCCTCAATTCCGGGAACGGACGGCTCCTCCTTCGGTTCCTCTGCCTTAGGAGCTTCGACCACTGCAGGAGCAGCTTGCTCAACGGGCTTCGCTTCCTCGATCTTCTCATCAACAGCGGGAGCGGTTGGCACCTCCTTCGGTTCTTCAGCCTTGGGAGCTTCGACCACTGCAGGAGCAGCTTGCTCAACGGGCTTCGCTTCCTCGATCTTCTCATCAACAGCGGGAGCGGTTGGCACCTCCTTTGGTACTTCAGCCTTGGGAGCTTCGACCACTGCAAGAGCAGCTTGCTCAACGGGCTTCGCTTTTTCGATCTTCTCTTCGACAGCGGGTGCGGTTGGCACCTCCTTCGGTTCTTCAGCCTTGGGAACTTCGACCACTGCAGGAGCAGCTTGCTCAACGGGCTTCGCTTCTTCGATCTTCTCTTCGACAGCGGCAGGTTCTTCTTCAGGAATAACAGTTGCATGAAGGGCTTGTTTCTTCGAAATTGGCTTGACGACGAGTTCGACAGTTTCGAAGCTTTCTGCGATAACTTCAACATCGATTGACGAGAAGAAATGCTGATTCGTGAAGAACAAATCAGCAATAACTTCAGGTTCGAGTTGAATAATTGCCTTGTCCTCGACAAATTCTTCCTTCGGCGATTCGGGCACTGCAACAACTTCGACAATCTTTTCCTCAATTCCGGGAACAGACGGCTCCTCCTTCGGTTCCTCTACCTTAGGAGCCTCGACGACTGCAGGTGCCGCTTGCTCAACGGGCTTCGCTTCCTCGATCTTCTCTTCGACAGCGGGAGCGGTTGGCACCTCCTTCGGTTCTTCAGCCTTGGGAGCTTCGACCACTGCAGGAGCGGCCTGCTCAAAGGGCTTCGCCTCTTCGATCTTCTCTTCGACAGCGGGAGCGGTTGGTACGTCCTTTGGTTCTTCAGCCTTGGGAGCTTCGACCACTGCAGGAGCAGCTTGCTCAACGGGCCTCGCTTCCTCGATCTTCTCTTCGACAGCGGGAGCGGTTGGCACCTCCTTCGGTTCTTCAGCCTTGGGAGCTTCGACCACTGCAGGAGCGGCCTGCTCAAAGGGCTTCGCCTCTTCGATCTTCTCTTCGACAGCGGGAGCGGTTGGCACCTCCCTCGGTTCTTCAGCCTTGGGAGCTTCGACCACTGCAGGAGCAGCTTGCTCAACGGGCTTCGCTTCCTCGATCTTCTCTTCGACAGCGGGAGCGGTTGGCACCTCCTTCGGTTCTTCAGCCTTGGGAGCTTCGACCACTGCAGGAGCGGCCTGCTCAAAGGGCTTCGCCTCTTCGATCTTCTCTTCGACAGCGGGAGCGGTTGGCACCTCCTTCGGTTCTTCAGCCTTGGGAGCTTCGACCACTGCAGGAGTAGCTTGCTCAACGGGCTTCGCTTCTTCGATCTTCTCTTCGACAGCGGGAGCGGTTGGCACGTCCTTCGGTTCCTCTGCCTTAGGAGCTGCGACCACTGCAGGAGCAGCTTGCTCAACGGGCTTCGCTTCCTCGATCTTCTCTTCGACAGCGGGAGCGGTTGGCACCTTCTTCGGTTCTTCAGCCTTGGGAGCTTCGACCACTGCAGGAGCGGCCTGCTCAAAGGGCTTCGCCTCTTCGATCTTCTCTTCGACAGCGGGAGCGGTTGGCACCTCCTTCGGTTCTTCAGCCTTGGGAGCTTCGACCACTGCAGGAGCAGCTTGCTCAACGGGCTTCGCTTCCTCGATCTTCTCATCAACAGCGGGAGCGGTTGGCACCTCCTTCGGTTCATCAGTCTTGGGAGCTTCGACCACTGCAGGAGCAGCTTGCTCAACGGGCTTCGCTTCTTCGATCTTCTCATCGACAGCGGCAGGTACTTCCTCAGGAATAACAGTTGCAAGAAGGGCTTGTTTCTTCGAAATTGGCTTGATGACTAGTTCGACAGTTTCGAAGCTTTCTGCGATAACTTCAACTTCGATTGACGAGAAGAAATGCTGATTCGTGAAGAACAAATCAGCAATAACTTCAGGTTCGAGTTGAATAATTGCCTTGTCCTCGACAAATTCTTCCTTCGGCGATTCGGGCACTGCAACAACTTCGACAATCTTCTCCTTAATTCCGGGAACGGACGGCTCCTCCTTCGGTTCCTCTGCCTTAGGAGCCTCGACGACTGCAGGTGCCGCTTGCTCAACGGGCTTCGCTTCCTCGATCTTCTCTTCGACAGCGGGAGCGGTTGGCACCTCCTTTGGTACTTCAGCCTTGGGAGCTTCGACCACTGCAGGAGCAGCTTGCTCAACGGGCTTCGCTTCCTCGATCTTCTCATCAACAGCGGGAGCGGTTGGCACCTCCTTCGGTTCTTCAGCCTTGGGAGCTTCGACCACTGCAGGAGCAGCTTGCTCAACGGGCTTCGCTTCTTCGATTTTCTCTTCAACAGCGGGAGCGGTTGGCACCTCCCTCGGTTCTTCAGCCTTGGGAGCTTCGACCACTGCAGGAGCAGCTTGCTCAACGGGCTTCGCTTCCTCGATCTTCTCTTCGACAGCGGGAGCGGTTGGCACCTTCTTCGGTTCTTCAGCCTTGGGAGCTTCGACCACTGCAGGAGCTTGCTCAACGGGCTTCGCTTCTTCGATCTTCTCTTCGAGAGCGGCAGGTTCTTCTTCAGGAATAACAGTTGCATGAAGGGCTTGTTTCTTCGAAATTGGCTTGACGACGAGTTCGACAGTTTCGAAGCTTTCTGCGATAACCTCAACTTCGATTGACGAGAAGAAATGCTGATTCGTGAAGAACAAATCAGCAATAACTTCAGGTTCGAGTTGAATAATTGCCTTGTCCTCGACAAATTCTTCCTTCGGCGATTCGGGCACTGCAACAACTTCGACAATCTTCTCCTTAATTCCGGGAACGGACGGCTCCTCCTTCGGTTCCTCTGCCTTAGGAGCCTCGACGACTGCAGGTGCCGCTTGCTCAACGGGCTTCGCTTCCTCGATCTTCTCTTCGACAGCGGGAGCGGTTGGCACCTCCTTTGGTACTTCAGCCTTGGGAGCTTCGACCACTGCAGGAGCAGCTTGCTCAACGGGCTTCGCTTCCTCGATCTTCTCATCAACAGCGGGAGCGGTTGGCACCTCCTTCGGTTCTTCAGCCTTGGGAGCTTCGACCACTGCAGGAGCAGCTTGCTCAACGGGCTTCGCTTCCTCGATCTTCTCATCAACAGCGGGAGCGGTTGGCACCTCCTTCGGTTCTTCAGCCTTGGGAGCTTCGACCACTGCAGGAGCAGCTTGCTCAACGGGCTTCGCTTCCTCGATCTTCTCTTCGACAGCGGGAGCGGTTGGCACCTTCTTCGGTTCTTCAGCCTTGGGAGCTTCGACCACTGCAGGAGCAGCTTGCTCAACGGGCTTCGCTTCCTCGATCTTCTCTTCGACAGCGGGAGCGGTTGGCACCTTCTTCGGTTCTTCAGCCTTGGGAGCTTCGACCACTGCAGGAGCTTGCTCAACGGGCTTCGCTTCTTCGATCTTCTCTTCGAGAGCGGCAGGTTCTTCTTCAGGAATAACAGCTGCATGAAGGGCTTGTTTCTTCGAAATTGGCTTGACGACGAGTTCGACAGTTTCGAAGCTTTCTGCGATAACCTCAACTTCGATTGACGAGAAGAAATGCTGATTCGTGAAGAACAAATCAGCAATAACTTCAGGTTCGAGTTGAATAATTGCCATGTCCTCGACAAGTTCTTCCTTCGGCGATTCGGGCACTGCAACAACTTCGACAATCTTCTCCTCAATTCCGGGAACGGACGGCTCCTCCTTCGGTTCCTCTGCCTTAGGAGCCTCGACGACTGCAGGTGCCGCTTGCTCAACGGGCTTCGCTTCCTCGATCTTCTCTTCGACAGCGGGAGCGGTTGGCACCTCCTTCGGTTCTTCAGCCTTGGGAGCTTCGACCACTGCAGGAGCAGCTTGCTCAACGGGCTTCGCTTCCTCGATCTTCTCATCAACAGCGGGAGCGGTTGGCACCTCCTTCGGTTCTTCAGCCTTGGGAGCTTCGACCACTGCAGGAGCAGCTTGCTCAACGGGCTTCGCTTCTTCGATTTTCTCTTCAACAGCGGGAGCGGTTGGCACCTCCCTCGGTTCTTCAGCCTTGGGAGCTGCGACCACTGCAGGAGCAGCTTGCTCAACGGGCTTCGCTTCCTCGATCTTCTCTTCGACAGCGGGAGCGGTTGGCACCTTCTTCGGTTCTTCAGCCTTGGGAGCTTCGACCACTGCAGGAGCGGCCTGCTCAAAGGGCTTCGCCTCTTCGATCTTCTCTTCGACAGCGGGAGCGGTTGGCACCTCCTTCGGTTCTTCAGCCTTGGGAGCTTCGACCACTGCAGGAGCAGCTTGCTCAACGGGCTTCGCTTCCTCGATCTTCTCATCAACAGCGGGAGCGGTTGGCACCTCCTTCGGTTCATCAGTCTTGGGAGCTTCGACCACTGCAGGAGCAGCTTGCTCAACGGGCTTCGCTTCTTCGATCTTCTCATCGACAGCGGCAGGTACTTCCTCAGGAATAACAGTTGCAAGAAGGGCTTGTTTCTTCGAAATTGGCTTGATGACTAGTTCGACAGTTTCGAAGCTTTCTTCGATAACTTCAACTTCGATTGACGAGAAGAAATGCTGATTCGTGAAGAACAAATCAGCAATAACTTCAGGTTCGAGTTGAATAATTGCCTTGTCCTCGACAAATTCTTCCTTCGGCGATTCGGGCACTGCAACAACTTCGACAATCTTCTCCTTAATTCCGGGAACGGACGGCTCCTCCTTCGGTTCCTCTGCCTTAGGAGCCTCGACGACTGCAGGTGCCGCTTGCTCAACGGGCTTCGCTTCCTCGATCTTCTCTTCGACAGCGGGAGCGGTTGGCACCTCCTTTGGTACTTCAGCCTTGGGAGCTTCGACCACTGCAGGAGCAGCTTGCTCAACGGGCTTCGCTTCCTCGATCTTCTCATCAACAGCGGGAGCGGTTGGCACCTCCTTCGGTTCTTCAGCCTTGGGAGCTTCGACCACTGCAGGAGCAGCTTGCTCAACGGGCTTCGCTTCCTCGATCTTCTCATCAACAGCGGGAGCGGTTGGCACCTCCTTCGGTTCTTCAGCCTTGGGAGCTTCGACCACTGCAGGAGCAGCTTGCTCAACGGGCTTCGCTTCTTCGATTTTCTCTTCAACAGCGGGAGCGGTTGGCACCTCCCTCGGTTCTTCAGCCTTGGGAGCTTCGACCACTGCAGGAGCAGCTTGCTCAACGGGCTTCGCTTCCTCGATCTTCTCTTCGACAGCGGGAGCGGTTGGCACCTTCTTCGGTTCTTCAGCCTTGGGAGCTTCGACCACTGCAGGAGCTTGCTCAACGGGCTTCGCTTCTTCGATCTTCTCTTCGAGAGCGGCAGGTTCTTCTTCAGGAATAACAGTTGCATGAAGGGCTTGTTTCTTCGAAATTGGCTTGACGACGAGTTCGACAGTTTCGAAGCTTTCTGCGATAACCTCAACTTCGATTGACGAGAAGAAATGCTGATTCGTGAAGAACAAATCAGCAATAACTTCAGGTTCGAGTTGAATAATTGCCATGTCCTCGACAAGTTCTTCCTTCGGCGATTCGGGCACTGCAACAACTTCGACAATCTTCTCCTCAATTCCGGGAACGGACGGCTCCTCCTTCGGTTCCTCTGCCTTAGGAGCCTCGACGACTGCAGGTGCCGCTTGCTCAACGGGCTTCGCTTCCTCGATCTTCTCTTCGACAGCGGGAGCGGTTGGCACCTCCTTCGGTTCTTCAGCCTTGGGAGCTTCGACCACTGCAGGAGCAGCTTGCTCAACGGGCTTCGCTTCTTCGATTTTCTCTTCAACAGCGGGAGCGGTTGGCACCTCCCTCGGTTCTTCAGCCTTGGGAGCTTCGACCACTGCAGGAGCAGCTTGCTCAACGGGCTTCGCTTCCTCGATCTTCTCTTCGACAGCGGGAGCGGTTGGCACCTTCTTCGGTTCTTCAGCCTTGGGAGCTTCGACCACTGCAGGAGCTTGCTCAACGGGCTTCGCTTCTTCGATCTTCTCTTCGAGAGCTGCAGGTTCTTCTTCAGGAATAACAGTTGCATTAAGGGCTTGTTTCTTCGAAATTGGCTTGACGACGAGTTCGACAGTTTCGAAGCTTTCTGCGATAACCTCAACTTCGATTGACGAGAAGAAATGCTGATTCGTGAAGAACAAATCAGCAATAACTTCAGGTTCGAGTTGAATAATTGCCTTGTCCTCGACAAATTCTTCCTTCGGCGATTCGGGCACTGCAACAACTTCGACAATCTTCTCCTCAATTCCGGGAACGGACGGCTCCTCCTTCGGTTCCTCTGCCTTAGGAGCCTCGACGACTGCAGGTGCCGCTTGCTCAACGGGCTTCGCTTCCTCGATCTTCTCTTCGACAGCGGGAGCGGTTGGCACCTCCTTTGGTACTTCAGCCTTGGGAGCTTCGACCACTGCAGGAGCAGCTTGCTCAACGGGCTTCGCTTCCTCGATCTTCTCATCAACAGCGGGAGCGGTTGGCACCTCCTTCGGTTCTTCAGCCTTGGGAGCTTCGACCACTGCAGGAGCAGCTTGCTCAACGGGCTTCGCTTCCTCGATCTTCTCATCAACAGCGGGAGCGGTTGGCACCTCCTTCGGTTCTTCAGCCTTGGGAGCTTCGACCACTGCAGGAGCAGCTTGCTCAACGGGCTTCGCTTCTTCGATTTTCTCTTCAACAGCGGGAGCGGTTGGCACCTCCCTCGGTTCTTCAGCCTTGGGAGCTTCGACCACTGCAGGAGCAGCTTGCTCAACGGGCATCGCTTCCTCGATCTTCTCTTCGACAGCGGGAGCGGTTGGCACCTTCTTCGGTTCTTCAGCCTTGGGAGCTTCGACCACTGCAGGAGCGGCCTGCTCAAAGGGCTTCGCCTCTTCGATCTTCTCTTCGACAGCGGGAGCGGTTGGCACCTCCTTCGGTTCTTCAGCCTTGGGAGCTTCGACCACTGCAGGAGCAGCTTGCTCAACGGGCTTCGCTTCTTCGATCTTCTCATCAACAGCGGGAGCGGTTGGCACCTCCTTCGGTTCTTCAGCCTTGGGAGCTTCGACCACTGCAGGAGCAGCTTGCTCAACGGGCTTCGCTTCCTCGATCTTCTCATCAACAGCGGGAGCGGTTGGCACCTCCTTCGGTTCTTCAGCCTTGGGAGCTTCGACCACTGCAGGAGCAGCTTGCTCAACGGGCTTCGCTTCCTCGATCTTCTCTTCGACAGCGGGAGCGGTTGGCACCTCCTTCGGTTCTTCAGCCTTGGGAGCTTCGACCACTGCAGGAGCAGCTTGCTCAACGGGCTTCGCTTCTTCGATCTTCTCATCAACAGCGGGAGCGGTTGGCACCTCCTTCGGTTCTTCAGCCTTGGGAGCTTCGACCACTGCAGGAGCAGCTTGCTCAACGGGCTTCGCTTCTTCGATCTTCTCATCGACAGCGGCAGGTACTTCCTCAGGAATAACAGTTGCAAGAAGGGCTTGTTTCTTCGAAATTGGCTTGACGACTAGTTCGACAGTTTCGAAGCTTTCTGCGATAACTTCAACTTCGATTGACGAGAAGAAATGCTGATTCGTGAAGAACAAATCAGCAATAACTTCAGGTTCGAGTTGAATAATTGCCTTGTCCTCGACAAATTCTTCCTTCGGTGATTCGGGCACTGCAACAACTTCGACAATCTTCTCCTCAATTCCGGGAACGGACGGCTCCTCCTTCGGTTCCTCTGCCTTAGGAGCCTCGACGACTGCAGGTGCCGCTTGCTCAACGGGCTTCGCTTCCTCGATCTTCTCTTCGACAGCGGGAGCGGTTGGCACCTCCTTCGGTTCTTCAGCCTTGGGAGCTTCGACCACTGCAGGAGCAGCTTGCTCAACGGGCTTCGCTTCTTCGATCTTCTCATCGACAGCGGCAGGTACTTCCTCAGGAATAACAGTTGCATGAAGGGCTTGTTTCTTCGAAATTGGCTTGACGACGAGTTCGACAGTTTCGAAGCTTTCTGCGATAACCTCAACTTCGATTGACGAGAAGAAATGCTGATTCGTGAAGAACAAATCAGCAAAAACTTCAGGTTCGAGTTGAATAATTGCCTTGTCCTCGACAAATTCTTCCTTCGGCGATTCGGGCACTGCAACAACTTCGACAATCTTCTCCTCAATTCCGGGAACGGACGGCTCCTCCTTCGGTTCCTCTGCCTTAGGAGCCTCGACGACTGCAGGTGCCGCTTGCTCAACGGGCTTCGCTTCCTCGATCTTCTCTTCGACAGCGGGAGCGGTTGGCACCTCCTTCGGTTCTTCAGCCTTGGGAGCTTCGACCACTGCAGGAGCAGCTTGCTCAACGGGCTTCGCTTCCTCGATCTTCTCTTCGACAGCGGGAGCGGTTGGCACCTCCTTTGGTTCTTCAGCCTTGGGAGCTTCGACCACTGCAGGAGCAGCTTGCTCAACGGGCTTCGCTTCTTCGATCTTCTCATCGACAGCGGCAGGTACTTCCTCAGGAATAACAGTTGCAAGAAGGGCTTGTTTCTTCGAAATTGGCTTGACGACTAGTTCGACAGTTTCGAAGCTTTCTGCGATAACTTCAACTTCGATTGACGAGAAGAAATGCTGATTCGTGAAGAACAAATCAGCAATAACTTCAGGTTCGAGTTGAATAATTGCCTTGTCCTCGACAAATTCTTCCTTCGGCGATTCGGGCACTGCAACAACTTCGACAATCTTCTCCTCAATTCCGGGAACGGACGGCTCCTCCTTCGGTTCCTCTGCCTTAGGAGCCTCGACGACTGCAGGTGCCGCTTGCTCAACGGGCTTCGCTTCTTCGATTTTCTCTTCGACAGCGGGAGCGGTTGGCACCTCCTTTGGTACTTCTGCCTTGGGAGCTTCGACCACTGCAGGAGCAGCTTGCTCAACGGGCTTCGCTTCCTCGATCTTCTCTTCGACAGCGGGAGCGGTTGGCACCTCCTTTGGTTCTTCATCCTTGGGAGCTTCGACCACTGCAGGAGCAGCTTGCTCAACGGGCTTCGCTTCCTCGATCTTCTCTTCGACAGCGGGAGCGGTTGGCACCTTCTTCGGTTCTTCAGCCTTGGGAACTTCGACCACTGCAGGAGCAGCTTGCTCAACGGGCTTCGCTTCTTCGATCTTCTCATCGACAGCGGCAGGTACTTCCTCAGGAATAACAGTTGCAAGAAGGGCTTGTTTCTTCGAAATTGGCTTGACGACGAGTTCGACAGTTTCGAAGCTTTCTGCGATAACTTCAACTTCGATTGACGAGAAGAAATGATGATTCGTGAAGAACAAATCAGCAATAACTTCAGGTTCGAGTTGAATAATTGCCTTGTCCTCGACAAATTCTTCCTTCGGCGATTCGGGCACTGCAACAACTTCGACAATCTTCTCCTCAATTCCGGGAACGGACGGCTCCTCCTTCGGTTCCTCTGCCTTAGGAGCCTCGACGACTGCAGGTGCCGCTTGCTCAACGGGCTTCGCTTCTTCGATTTTCTCTTCGACAGCGGGAGCGGTTGGCACCTCCTTTGGTACTTCTGCCTTGGGAGCTTCGACCACTGCAGGAGCAGCTTGCTCAACGGGCTTCGCTTCCTCGATCTTCTCTTCGACAGCGGGAGCGGTTGGCACCTCCTTTGGTTCTTCATCCTTGGGAGCTTCGACCACTGCAGGAGCAGCTTGCTCAACGGGCTTCGCTTCCTCGATCTTCTCTTCGACAGCGGGAGCGGTTGGCACCTTCTTCGGTTCTTCAGCCTTGGGAACTTCGACCACTGCAGGAGCAGCTTGCTCAACGGGCTTCGCTTCTTCGATCTTCTCATCGACAGCGGCAGGTACTTCCTCAGGAATAACAGTTGCAAGAAGGGCTTGTTTCTTCGAAATTGGCTTGACGACGAGTTCGACAGTTTCGAAGCTTTCTGCGATAACTTCAACTTCGATTGACGAGAAGAAATGATGATTCGTGAAGAACAAATCAGCAATAACTTCAGGTTCGAGTTGAATAATTGCCTTGTCCTCGACAAGTTCTTCCTTCGGCGATTCGGGCACTGCAACAACTTCGACAATCTTCTCCTCAATTCCGGGAACGGACGGCTCCTCCTTCGGTTCCTCTGCCTTAGGAGCCTCGACGACTGCAGGTGCCGCTTGCTCAACGGGCTTCGCTTCCTCGATCTTCTCTTCGACAGCGGGAGCGGTTGGCACCTCCTTTGGTACTTCAGCCTTGGGAGCTTCGACCACTGCAGGAGCAGCTTGCTCAACGGGCTTCGCTTCCTCGATCTTCTCTTCGACAGCGGGAGCGGTTGGCACCTCCTTCGGTTCTTCAGCCTTGGGAGCTTCGACCACTGCAGGAGCAGCTTGCTCAACGGGCTTCGCTTCCTCGATCTTCTCTTCGACAGCGGGAGCGGTTGGCACCTCCTTTGGTTCTTCAGCCTTGGAAGCTTCGACCACTGCAGGAGCAGCTTGCTCAACGGGCTTCGCTTCCTCGATCTTCTCTTCGACAGCGGGAGCGGTTGGCACCTCCTTTGGTACTTCTGCCTTGGGAGTTTCGACCACTGCAGGAGCAGCTTGCTCAACGGGCTTCGCTTCCTCGATCTTCTCTTCGACAGCGGGAGCGGTTGGCACCTCCTTTGGTACTTCTGCCTTGGGAGTTTCGACCACTGCAGGAGCAGCTTGCTCAACGGGCTTCGCTTCCTCGATCTTCTCTTCGACAGCGGGAGCGGTTGGCACCTCCTTTGGTACTTCTGCCTTGGGAGCTTCGACCAGTGCAGGAGCAGCTTGCTCAACGGGCTTCGCTTCTTCGATCTTCTCTTCAACAGCGGGAGCGGTTGGCACCTCCTTCGGTTCATCAGTCTTGGGAGCTTCGACCACTGCAGGAGCAGCTTGCTCAACGGGCTTCGCTTCTTCGATCTTCTCATCGACAGCGGCAGGTACTTCCTCAGGAATAACAGTTGCAAGAAGGGCTTGTTTCTTCGAAATTGGCTTGATGACTAGTTCGACAGTTTCGAAGCTTTCTGCGATAACTTCAACTTCGATTGACGAGAAGAAATGCTGATTCGTGAAGAACAAATCAGCAATAACTTCAGGTTCGAGTTGAATAATTGCCTTGTCCTCGACAAATTCTTCCTTCGGCGATTCGGGCACTGCAACAACTTCGACAATCTTCTCCTCAATTCCGGGAACGGACGGCTCCTCCTTCGGTTCCTCTGCCTTAGGAGCCTCGACGACTGCAGGTGCCGCTTGCTCAACGGGCTTCGCTTCCTCGATCTTCTCTTCGACAGCGGGAGCGGTTGGCACCTCCTTTGGTACTTCAGCCTTGGGAGCTTCGACCACTGCAGGAGCAGCTTGCTCAACGGGCTTCGCTTCCTCGATCTTCTCTTCGACAGCGGGAGCGGTTGGCACCTCCTTCGGTTCTTCAGCCTTGGGAGCTTCGACCACTGCAGGAGCAGCTTGCTCAACGGGCTTCGCTTCCTCGATCTTCTCTTCGACAGCGGGAGCGGTTGGCACCTCCTTTGGTTCTTCAGCCTTGGAAGCTTCGACCACTGCAGGAGCAGCTTGCTCAACGGGCTTCGCTTCCTCGATCTTCTCTTCGACAGCGGGAGCGGTTGGCACCTCCTTTGGTACTTCTGCCTTGGGAGTTTCGACCACTGCAGGAGCAGCTTGCTCAACGGGCTTCGCTTCCTCGATCTTCTCTTCGACAGCGGGAGCGGTTGGCACCTCCTTTGGTACTTCTGCCTTGGGAGTTTCGACCACTGCAGGAGCAGCTTGCTCAACGGGCTTCGCTTCCTCGATCTTCTCTTCGACAGCGGGAGCGGTTGGCACCTCCTTTGGTACTTCTGCCTTGGGAGCTTCGACCAGTGCAGGAGCAGCTTGCTCAACGGGCTTCGCTTCTTCGATCTTCTCTTCAACAGCGGGAGCGGTTGGCACCTCCTTCGGTTCATCAGTCTTGGGAGCTTCGACCACTGCAGGAGCAGCTTGCTCAACGGGCTTCGCTTCTTCGATCTTCTCATCGACAGCGGCAGGTACTTCCTCAGGAATAACAGTTGCAAGAAGGGCTTGTTTCTTCGAAATTGGCTTGATGACTAGTTCGACAGTTTCGAAGCTTTCTGCGATAACTTCAACTTCGATTGACGAGAAGAAATGCTGATTCGTGAAGAACAAATCAGCAATAACTTCAGGTTCGAGTTGAATAATTGCCTTGTCCTCGACAAATTCTTCCTTCGGCGATTCGGGCACTGCAACAACTTCGACAATCTTCTCCTCAATTCCGGGAACGGACGGCTCCTCCTTCGGTTCCTCTGCCTTAGGAGCCTCGACGACTGCAGGTGCCGCTTGCTCAACGGGCTTCGCTTCCTCGATCTTCTCTTCGACAGCGGGAGCGGTTGGCACCTCCTTTGGTACTTCAGCCTTGGGAGCTTCGACCACTGCAGGAGCAGCTTGCTCAACGGGCTTCGCTTCCTCGATCTTCTCTTCGACAGCGGGAGCGGTTGGCACCTCCTTCGGTTCTTCAGCCTTGGGAGCTTCGACCACTGCAGGAGCAGCTTGCTCAACGGGCTTCGCTTCCTCGATCTTCTCTTCGACAGCGGGAGCGGTTGGCACCTCCTTTGGTTCTTCAGCCTTGGAAGCTTCGACCACTGCAGGAGCAGCTTGCTCAACGGGCTTCGCTTCCTCGATCTTCTCTTCGACAGCGGGAGCGGTTGGCACCTCCTTTGGTACTTCTGCCTTGGGAGTTTCGACCACTGCAGGAGCAGCTTGCTCAACGGGCTTCGCTTCCTCGATCTTCTCTTCGACAGCGGGAGCGGTTGGCACCTCCTTAGGTACTTCTGCCTTGGGAGTTTCGACCACTGCAGGAGCAGCTTGCTCAACGGGCTTCGCTTCCTCGATCTTCTCTTCGACAGCGGGAGCGGTTGGCACCTCCTTTGGTACTTCTGCCTTGGGAGCTTCGACCAGTGCAGGAGCAGCTTGCTCAACGGGCTTCGCTTCTTCGATCTTCTCTTCAACAGCGGGAGCGGTTGGCACCTCCTTCGGTTCATCAGTCTTGGGAGCTTCGACCACTGCAGGAGCAGCTTGCTCAACGGGCTTCGCTTCTTCGATCTTCTCATCGACAGCGGCAGGTACTTCCTCAGGAATAACAGTTGCAAGAAGGGCTTGTTTCTTCGAAATTGGCTTGATGACTAGTTCGACAGTTTCGAAGCTTTCTGCGATAACTTCAACTTCGATTGACGAGAAGAAATGCTGATTCGTGAAGAACAAATCAGCAATAACTTCAGGTTCGAGTTGAATAATTGCCTTGTCCTCGACAAATTCTTCCTTCGGCGATTCGGGCACTGCAACAACTTCGACAATCTTCTCCTCAATTCCGGGAACGGACGGCTCCTCCTTCGGTTCCTCTGCCTTAGGAGCCTCGACGACTGCAGGTGCCGCTTGCTCAACGGGCTTCGCTTCCTCGATCTTCTCTTCGACAGCGGGAGCGGTTGGCACCTCCTTTGGTACTTCAGCCTTGGGAGCTTCGACCACTGCAGGAGCAGCTTGCTCAACGGGCTTCGCTTCCTCGATCTTCTCTTCGACAGCGGGAGCGGTTGGCACCTCCTTCGGTTCTTCAGCCTTGGGAGCTTCGACCACTGCAGGAGCAGCTTGCTCAACGGGCTTCGCTTCCTCGATCTTCTCTTCGACAGCGGGAGCGGTTGGCACCTCCTTTGGTTCTTCAGCCTTGGAAGCTTCGACCACTGCAGGAGCAGCTTGCTCAACGGGCTTCGCTTCCTCGATCTTCTCTTCGACAGCGGGAGCGGTTGGCACCTCCTTTGGTACTTCTGCCTTGGGAGTTTCGACCACTGCAGGAGCAGCTTGCTCAACGGGCTTCGCTTCCTCGATCTTCTCTTCGACAGCGGGAGCGGTTGGCACCTCCTTTGGTACTTCTGCCTTGGGAGTTTCGACCACTGCAGGAGCAGCTTGCTCAACGGGCTTCGCTTCTTCGATCTTCTCTTCAACAGCGGGAGCGGTTGGCACCTCCTTCGGTTCATCAGTCTTGGGAGCTTCGACCACTGCAGGAGCAGCTTGCTCAACGGGCTTCGCTTCTTCGATCTTCTCATCGACAGCGGCAGGTACTTCCTCAGGAATAACAGTTGCAAGAAGGGCTTGTTTCTTCGAAATTGGCTTGATGACTAGTTCGACAGTTTCGAAGCTTTCTGCGATAACTTCAACTTCGATTGACGAGAAGAAATGCTGATTCGTGAAGAACAAATCAGCAATAACTTCAGGTTCGAGTTGAATAATTGCCTTGTCCTCGACAAATTCTTCCTTCGGCGATTCGGGCACTGCAACAACTTCGACAATCTTCTCCTCAATTCCGGGAACGGACGGCTCCTCCTTCGGTTCCTCTGCCTTAGGAGCCTCGACGACTGCAGGTGCCGCTTGCTCAACGGGCTTCGCTTCCTCGATCTTCTCTTCGACAGCGGGAGCGGTTGGCACCTCCTTTGGTACTTCAGCCTTGGGAGCTTCGACCACTGCAGGAGCAGCTTGCTCAACGGGCTTCGCTTCCTCGATCTTCTCTTCGACAGCGGGAGCGGTTGGCACCTCCTTCGGTTCTTCAGCCTTGGGAGCTTCGACCACTGCAGGAGCAGCTTGCTCAACGGGCTTCGCTTCCTCGATCTTCTCTTCGACAGCGGGAGCGGTTGGCACCTCCTTTGGTTCTTCAGCCTTGGAAGCTTCGACCACTGCAGGAGCAGCTTGCTCAACGGGCTTCGCTTCCTCGATCTTCTCTTCGACAGCGGGAGCGGTTGGCACCTCCTTTGGTACTTCTGCCTTGGGAGTTTCGACCACTGCAGGAGCAGCTTGCTCAACGGGCTTCGCTTCCTCGATCTTCTCTTCGACAGCGGGAGCGGTTGGCACCTCCTTTGGTACTTCTGCCTTGGGAGCTTCGACCAGTGCAGGAGCAGCTTGCTCAACGGGCTTCGCTTCTTCTATCTTCTCTTCGACAGCGTGAGCGGTTGGCACCTCCTTCGGTTCTTCAGCCTTAGGAGTCTGAATAACATGATGCGCTCCTTCTTCCCATTGTTCATTGATCACTTCCACATCGACGTTCTCTATCTTGTCCATGAATCGGAAGTATAATTCAACGAATGCATCATTGAGCAAATCGCTTCGCTCGTCATGTTTCGGCGATGCGGTTATTGCGAGGGAAATAGGTGTTGCTTCGTTGGGGATATCCACAGCGACCTGAAAAAAGGGAGGATATTTTAGTTTCTGTTCTTAACCTCAAATTAAATATTTCAAATGATTCTTTCTTTTTACTCACTTCTAATTTCGTTTCATTGATTTCTCTTTCTGCGAGAACGTGCATATCGATCTCTGCCATTGCCATTTCATCGTCTGCAATCCATTCATTTCATCATAACGTGATACACCATACTATACTGGAAAATATTTAAGATTCATAGGTCAACAGCATAGGTCAACAACTGACCATCGACTGTTATTCTGCAAGTGGTTGCGACATCTCCGAAAGTGTTTGCAGCAGTGCAAATGAAGAGGGCGTCGTCGTGTTGAGAAGAGACACGAGAGATTCGAAGAACGGCAATTCCGTCCTCAGCAATCAATTCGTATCGTCTGATAATATTCATATTTGTTGATAAGAACTAAATGTTGTAACATTTAACGGAAATGCCGCCATTTCTGGATATGTTCAAAAAGCGAACCCATCAACAGACACAAGTGTGTCGTTCTTCTCCCAAGAAACAACAGGCAGCGGTTGACCCGCGAAGCTGCATTTCAGCTGAACACTCTCGCCCGCCTGAATGTTCATATTTAGTTTTTTAAAGTACTGAGATCCCTCAAAAAGATTCAGAATTTCTGCTGCTAGATGTGCTTAAAAAATCGTTCTTACCTTGACGAAAATGTTTTCTGGCAGAGATGTGATGAAGTACGGTTTCTGTCCTGCTGCAGATGATGAGTCCGAGCAGATGCTGATATCCACCTACAATATATAGTTTTATTATTCTAAAAGTTTACAGTGTTAGAAAGTTTAAAAATGTTTAAGTGTCTCATTTTTTGTAATTTTAAGTTGTTCATATGTAGATTAAGATTTACAACAAATATTGCAATATCTGATAAATATAATAATAATAAACTAACGGAATCGATTGATCCTCTTCTCGATCCGAATGAACTACTCGGAACACTCAATCGTCTATCAGAGAAAGGATCGTCATTCTCTTGAAGGACAATTGACGCGACGTGCTCGAAATCTCCTGAGGGATCAACGCCAACCACCGCCTGTAGCAGAGTCATCAGAGCTTGCTTATCTTATTTCCAATTATGTATATAATTTAATTTTTTTAGATGCACACCTCAACATCCTCCTGGGGCTGCACGCCAGCGATCGCGAAAGTGACTGTTGTGTAAGGGATGTGCTCTGAACATAACTGCTAATCTCTTCTGAATTTGGAAAAAACATACCTGGAGGGACGACGTTAACCGCGCATTCAGTTATCATCCTTCCACACGAACTATTCGCTTCGCAACAAAGAACTCCTGAAGTTCATTATTTATCCCCTCCGACACAAATTTTTATACTTGTGATAGTGCCTATATGCTAAATGTGATTTAATATAGATACATACCAGCATTCTTCGGTGACGCCTTGCTAATAATGAGAATAGCGATTCCATCCTCGTAGGCGATTTTGGTGTTCGAATCTTCCGAGAGGGGAACTCCATTCATGCACCAAGTAATCTTAGGAAGAGGGAAACCCTTCACTGCTGCCTGAAAGTATTTTCAATGATTTTTTATCGTTTGAACACAATATTTAAAAAAAATGTGATTCATTTGTCGTTCTCCAACACTCACTTTGAAGAGCGCCCTTTCTCCATCGATCAGAGTCACTTGCTGCTTGAGAGGAAGCACAAACTCTGGTGCCTGAAGTAAAAATAAAGTCAACACAGATATGCAAATGTTATTCGTACCTGATAGTAGATGCTGCTATTCTCTATCGACGTGAGTGTGTCCAGTGTGGAAGCTTCTGGTAATTGCATTTATTCGTTTGTTCCTAGCAAGAGAACAGTGCACTTGTTAAGCTCCAAAAATAAAAGGTAAAGGTCATCCCGGAAAATTAGTCGACAAATAACCTGGCATAGAGACCGAGAGATGAGGGGGGAATATTTGAGGGAACCCCGAATATGTTTCACCCGGTAATAATATAAATAGTACAAAATCAATTGAATTCTTCTCACCATCATCACAAAGTACTTCGGAGATGAGTACTTGCGCGTTCTCTACTTGAGGTCGGCAATGGAGCTGCACCATTACACGAACCTGAATGGAATATGATCAGTGGGTTTACACTACAAACATATAAGAATATCACAAATTGTTCGTACCTCTTCGACGGTTTCGAGTAGATTTGCACCGTCGAATGCGAAATAAGTAGTGAGACGAGCGCGTCGGGCACGCGCTATCAACTAAAAACCATTTTTATTTCATTACTGTAAACTTACTATTACCTCCTGCTCGTTATAACGAAAAAAAAAGAATGCGATAAAAAATTAAAACGGACCGTCTCCATCTCAGCCTTCTCGACTTCCTTCTTGAAAATCAATTCGATGCTGACGGCATCAGAAGAACGAGCCAACTGCTGCTGCTGACGAAGTTCCTGATATTTTCCTTTTTTTCGCTTTGTCTTTCGCGGAAAACTAACCTTCTTTCCGTCGATGACGACATCGAATGATTCTCTCAAGACGGAATCGGTTATGTGTTCGATGAGTTCAGGAGGGGATGACGAGTCGGCCTTCTGAGCGATACAATTAAAACTTGAATAAACTTTAACTTTTAAAAATATGATTTAATTTCCTTTATCAGTAATATGTAATGTATAATCTCTCACTAGCTGCGCGGCCTCCTCGACATTATCTCCATGAACGGGGTGGAACTGAAATTACTTATATTTTATATTGCATAATGTATTTATAATTTTTAGATAAAATACTACATATGGGAACCCGAGGTGTGATCACTCATTTCGCAATGCTCTCTCGCAGGTCAGAGAAATCGAGAAAGAGGAAAAAGAGCTGCAAAAAAAAAGATCGAATAAAATTTGCACACCCCGGATGGGAACTGACCTCTCCAAGTTCGGTTGCTGCCACGAACTCGAAGTCTGTTTCATCCCTTTCTGCTTTATCTCCTCCACTCTCAGTCATTGCCGATTGTCTCATCACTTCATCCACATCATCGATTACAATCTCCGGAATTATCGACTCCGTTCTGAAATTCAAATTTCGATAAAGTCAAAAAAATTTAGAAACTAATATATTGAATTGAAGAGTCGCCATGAGTACCTCTTGATCCCCCCTTCTGCTTGGGGACTCGCGAGTGGTGTCGTTGGTTCCGGGCCATTATCAGGCATGTCCAAAGGAGGAACAGGCGTCTCGCATACATCGTATTCGTTCTGAAAATATCAACCTTTTCAAAAAAAAAATTACTCAAGTGCACTCCAGTCAGTATTTATTTGCTTTTCTCGAGAGCTCTTGATCGTGTTAAAAAAATCGAAATATCTTACATCCGCATTATCGAATCTTTCTGGCGACGCGGATCCGCTCATTTGCAGGGACACGTCCAAATTGGCAGTATCCGAGTCGGAACGGGAACGGGATGAAGAGAATGCCGCTTCTGCAAATGTCGAACACATCGAATAATAGTTGGCAGCTCTCATCTCTCGCGAAATTCTGGTTCGGTCGTAATAATATTCACAAACTTCTCATAATTTCAATGTAGCTAACTGTCAGATATTATTTGCCGAAAATATATTACCCAATACGGTAATCTTGGTGACTGCAGAGTATTGTCCATCGATGTTAACTCCGTATTCTCCCTGATCTTCATTTCGAATGCAGACAATGAGCAGAGAGTGAGTGAGACCATCGGGAGAGTCGACCTACGCAAGTAACTTATGGAAATATTTACTTAGATTGACAACAATCGACTATTTACTTTCGGCTCCATCAGCTACTTTCTTTCAAATTTTAACTCACCTTATTGTGAAATTATTGATGAACTATTTTGATTTGTTACGTCAATTCATACAATATTCATGCTGCCTTTTTTCAACGTCAGGAAACAACCCCTAATGATCAATGGTGATGATTGAAGGAGTACTCATTTAATTGTAATTTGCAAGAATGTGGAACAAACCATTGCGAATCGTCGTAGATCAGATTCGCTCTCGGGCGTCGATCGATCAGGAGGAAGCATTACTTCCGTGGGGATATCAATGCCGTCCTGCAGATAGAGAAACTAACAAACAGCCAAAAATGTCGTGTGAGAAATGATTATCGAGCCAGTTCAATTATTGTGTTTGTGCTATGGCTGTACAACAACTGCGATTTTTCCGAAACTAAAATTTATATTTTATAAATTGAGGAACGATCGTGCAGAATGGGTTGACATAACCTTCTGCCATGTGACAGTCGTCTGTGGTGTTGCTGTCTCGCAGTTGATAGTAGCAGATGCTCCTCGAGGTACAAAAGTCTCGTCGAGAGCCAATGCATGAGGATCCGAACCTGCACCACAGAAGATGATGAACTATTATGTTGGTGCATAAGTTTCTTTCTTTTTCTAAACTCAAATAACTTGAGCCGAATTCTTCTATAGTAATTTTTGGGGGTAGGATGTGATGTCACATTCGTATATTGGAAATGGATCGGGTTTGCATTGAAGGAGAGATAAAAATTTCTAAAGAGCAAAGAGTGAAATTTTCTATAAATTCTGCACTCTGGACCTACAGTCCTAGTTGTTTCCCCCGGGAACACAGACCGTCCCGGACGGTCCTTCGCGGTCCTTGGATAATTCTGACTCGAGTATTGCGAATTTTGATTTATAGTCTTTTGCGCTGTAAAGCTCTTATTCTGTGCTATCGATAGGTGTAATTAAAATTTTAAATAATTAATTACCATTATGAGCAAATTGAACAAGAAGTGTTGCCATTTTTGCGAAAATATGAAAAAATTTAAAGTAAAAGTTACGGTAAGTGCAATATTTCAACCGACTGTTCAACTTTTTCGCATTTTCGCAAAAATGGCAACACTTTTTGTTCAATTTGCTCATAATGGTAATTAATTATTTAAAATTTTGAAGGCACTCATCGATAGCACAGAATAAGAGCTTTACAGCGCAAAAGAGTATATATCAAAATTCGCACTACTCGAGTCAGAATTATCCAGGGACCGCGAGGGACCGTCCGGGACCGTCCGGGACGGTCCGTGTTCCCGGGGGAAACAACCAGGACTGTATCCTATTAATGCCTATCAACTTTGGATTATGCCCTCTCAAGAAGTGATAGTGGAAGGGTTTATTATTCATTTAATCACAAAATTCTCTAGTCTCAATCTAAGTGTGAGACAGAGTATTCGAAAAATGACGGTTTTTGATCACTAGATTATGAGATGAATCCAATCCAAAATAAAAGTCGATGCTTGGCATGAAGGGTAATTTAATTTTATGCACTTTGAATATCGGTAGCTGAGCCGTGACTATTACAGTCTTGCCAAAAACAATTTACATTTCATTCAGATATTATGAGTCGACGACCTAAGACGAGATGGCGAGATGAAATGACACTACGATTGGGACCTAACTGGCAAAGCGTGTGCCGAAGATACCCCGATGTTTGGAAGACAGCTATCATTCAACAGGCCCAAACCCTGAAGCTTGAATAAATTTGATTTGATTTGATTATGAGTTATGGATTTGGGGCTGGCCTAAAATAGAGAAACCTTGTCAGACCATTTCAACTACTTATAAATGTCACATGATAGTCTTCAACGCTTGTTTTTATTTGGTCATAAATAATAACATCCAGGAAATTCCAATGCGTTAAAATACAGGAGTATTTTTCGATAACATTGACTTTGATCGTCTACTGTATCCGTCATAATGAGCTAACCGAATTGTGCTTATGGGCGCTGTATAGAGTATCCAAGCACGCATCGATGAAAAAAATGCAGGACCTGTTTGGACTATGGTGAAGAAAGATATGGGCAAAATTTCGGTGTCCAAAAAAAAAGAAACTTTTGCACCATCCTGATACCCTGTATTTTCTACCCAAGTTCTTTCCCAATTATTTCCGCGACGTTCTTCGCTCATTCTCTCTGTGTTATTTGTATCTTTTTTGCAATAAACTGTATTCTGCATCTTTATCCGACTAGAAAACGCTCAAGAATCTATTGCATAGAATTCAGCCTGAATGAATGGAGGAGAATGGTAGCAAGGCCTGAGCGGGAAAAGATAAAGGATAGTCACAAATATCAATATTACCACACATAGATATTTATTTACACAACTAAATAGTAAATATCGGTCGAATATGCACCAAAGGCTCGTGAGTCAGGCAGCAAACTAACTCACGAGTCTTGGCGATTACAGAGTACTATGAAGAATGAGATCAAATTATTCTACCCTGTAACGGGTCACAAAACAACAATCAATGCAACGAATTATTGGAGATTCTCTTTCTGCATGCTTTCTGAATGGAAGTGTGAAGGTCATTCACTGCAAGATGGGCAACATTGAATCGAACTCCCGATATAACGACAGAATAGACACCTCCATCATCAGGATCCGTATCGTGGATGACTAGATAATGCTTCAATCCATTCTTCACATGTTCGATCTTCTGATTATCACCGAATCGAATCTCTCTGTCGTCTCTCAACCAGACGAGTTCTCTCTCTTCTTCTGATGCTTCCAATTCACAAGCGATAGTTGCAGTACATCCAGGAGGAACGAGATATTCTCTGAGCATCTCTGAGTCGTCTTCGCTCTCTTCTGTTCCCGATGGAGGAACGTGCACTTCCCTCTCACGAATTCGCTCTGAAATGAACATCGAGATCACACTGACATACAAACATTTACATATTCGAACTAATCGTCTTTTTTCAGTGGTCTGACTAATCCAAAAGAAAAGAGATCATAAAAGTAATGAAGTAAGTCTTACCCTCAACGACGAGTGTCACCGACGTCATCTGCTCGTCGACATAAGCGTAGTACGTTCCCTGATCAGTCAATTCAGCCTCTCGAATAACGACTGTTCTCGTTCCATCGGAGTTCTCCTCGAATCGAATCCTTTCATTCTCCTCGAGTGGTTTCCTCTCTTTGAACCAATGGACGTGAATTCGAGGATCGACCACTTGCACAGAGAGAATGGCTGGTTGTCCATCCATCACGAATAGAGTTTGGGGTGGGGAAAGGATAAGAAGGGGTTCCTGTTCGGCTTCCTCGAGATCCGCTTCTTCTATGACCAGATATGCAACGGGGAATAGCTCCCCATTCACTGATAGACTGTACAGATCTCCCTCTTCCATTGTCACATGCGAAATGACGAGTACTTCGAGTAGATCGTGACTGATTCTATCCACTTTTCCTGGTTGTCGATAAACTGGAGTCTTTCCTCTGAACCATTCGATCTGAGCGTCCTTGGGCAAGTAGTTATTCAGTTCACAAGTGATCGTCGCTGTAGATCCCACTTTGATTGAGTACGAGGGAATATTCAGACTCTCTCCTGATCCCAATTTCTCACTCATCGACGAATGCAAACTTCTCTTCTCCTCTGCATTACTCTCCGAGACGGTCACATTGAATTGGAGAGATGCAGAATCTCCACTTCTCATCATCACAGAAGGAATAGAAGTAGGAAGGGCGAGTATCACTTCTCCCCATGGAATTTCCTCCAGTGAAGCATAGACCATATCGTGCATACTCCTTGCAATGATGGATACATTCACTCCTGTCTTCACTCTGGTAGTCGCGTCTCCCTCATCAGATGAATACTCTGTGATCTCATCCAGATCCAACATTGACGGAGTGACCAGTTGAGGATTAGATGAAGTAATACTCAACTGTGAAAGTCGATGGAATGATTGGGGTCTGCCTACGGGAGTCTTCCTTCCTCTCCGATCTTCCACTTCAGAAGGAGCGACGACGTAAAGTGATGAGTAATCGACGATCTCATCGTGAACTCTTACAGTGAATCCAGCAGCTTCCGGTTCTTGCTCGATGACGATATCGAAAGTGTCCGCTTCTCCATTCAATGCAGCAGCCATCGCTTGTCTCTGCTCTGGTGCTACAATGGCTAGGATATGACGAGCACTGGGCGATCGTCGATTGATCAACTCAATGTAGATATCCACTCTCTCCTCGTTGTCTTCGTGAGGAATGACATCGGTAGTGAGACTCTCATCAGAGAGAATATCAGTCTCTCTGATCGTCGGAGATCTCAAATCCATGCTTCCCTTCGACTTGAGTGAATTCTCAGTGGACGCCATCTGAGAGAGGGCGTGCTCATCGAGAACGAGAGCGAGTGATTCATCCTGTGGATCTTCTTCCTTCAGCGTCGATGTCTTCGAGGTAGTAATCTCCGATCTCTCAGTGATCGTTGGTAGCACAGTCATATCTCTCGATATTATGATCTCGGGAGCAGACGAGGGCTCCTCTTCCATTACAAAATTCCTGATCGATTCGATATCCTGCATCGATGCGTTATCCGTCTCAGGAATTCTTGACTGAGGCAGCTTGAGAGATGCAGCCCCGAATTCTTCAGCGATTGATTCGCTCTTCTGATGGACGTGCACGTCGAGATCAACGTTGACGGCATCCCATTCAATGATTGACGGAATCTCTTCCTCACGGATGGAACCGCAGTCGGAAAGAGTCTTGAATGCTTTCGCTGCGGAGGGAAGGCCCAGCAGACTGGACGGTCTCGTATATGAACGAGCTGTTCCTCTAAGAAGACAAGATGTCTCCGTATCAGTGCCGTAATCAGATTCCTCACAAAACATCTGCACGCTATCGACGTCTTCCAGTAAAAGAGTCTTCGTCTTGACAATCTCTGAGAGTGGAACTTCGATGGCCAATGCTTCCTTATCTCCATTCGTTGCCATGGCTACTTCCACCTGACAGACTTCGATGGAAGTGGACGTCGTCGCTGTTCTTCTAATCGTCGATGATTCCACGTCCGTCGATCCATTCGTGTCCACTGAACTCTCCATCGAATCAGGAAGCACCACCGAATCAGCCCTCCAGTTATCTTCCTCTACTTCGATTCTGCAGTCAACGGAGACATTCTCAGCAGGAGTTGCACACGCAGCTCTCACTTCTTCCCTTGCCAATATCTCATCAATCGGAGTATCCCCACTGGGCGAATCTCCTCCTCCTGAATAGATATTCTCTGCTGCCAACTCCCTCATAATGGCTTCGATAGCATCCTTCTCTTCTTTCTCCGCCTGTTCAAGTCTGTCGATCATCACTGATTCTCTCTCTGGAGTAGAAGTCGTATTCTCAAGACAGAGTGAGGACAACTCATCAAAGTGAGAAGCAAGAGATGCCTTGCGTGCTTCTTCTTTACCACGCCTGTGGAAGGGAACGAAGTTTTTGAGTGCTGGCGATTTCTCCTTCGAATCCTTGCTCACTCTAGATGATCCGCTGTCACTTCTTGTCAGAATATTCTCATCCTTGTGTTCCGATTTCGAGTCCTCTCTGGCACTTTCCGTCTTCGCACTATCACTCCTTGTAAGAATCTTCTGAGCAAGATTTTGTTGATCTCTTTTAAATTGAGGCGATGACTTATCCGATGGTTGTTCAGACACAGGTTCAGACTCGTAGACGGATACTGGCTCAGGCTCCTTCTCTTCTGATTGAGGAACGGATAATGATTCTGACTCCTTTCTTTTCTCTTCAACTGAATCCATGCGACTAGAAATCTTCGTCGACTCTGATTGAGCACTGTCGCTTCTCAATATTATCTTCTCATCCTTGTGCTCTGACTTCGAATCCTTCCTGCTGCTGATTTTCGAGTGTTCATCTTTGAAACTCTCAGTCTTTGAGCTGTCACTTCTCGTCAGTTGTTTCACTGGCACAGAAGGAGTGGACTCAGTTACAGCCTGCACAGTTTTCTGTACCTCCGGTTCATACTTTGGTTCCTGAACTGCTTCAGGATCAGAATCTCTCCTCTTCTTCAACGATGCTGGAAGAGTGAATGCTTTCTTGATGGCAGCCTCGATATCGGCCTTAGTCGGTCTATGAAGAGTGGCTGATTTCTGTCTGGCAGCATCGGCAGATGCATCTGCCCTTCTCGTTCTCGGTGGTGCAGTCGGTCCCGGATCAGCACTTGCCGTACGACTTCTCCTTGGAGGAGGAACTGGCGTAGCTTCCTTGTCCTCATCACCTGTCATACTTCTCGACATCGTCGCTGCATCACTGGACACTTCTTTCATATCGATGAGCTCTTCCATATCACTCGTCGATGAGCTCATCGGTTTCTCCTTCTCCTTATCGTTACGGAGCTTCTTGTAGGTTCTGCCGATTCTTGAGGGAGACTTGGCAGCTGCATGAGCTGCCTTCCTCTTGGCGACGTGCATGATATTCACGATGGTCGTCACATGGGTCTTCACTTTTCCTAGCACATTCATAACTGCTTCAGTTCCCTGCTTGGGTAGTTTCCTCTTGCAGTAGGCACGAATCGTGTTGATCTCGTTGTTGATCTGTACGAAGAGATCATGCAGTTCCTTTTTCTTCGGGATCGTCATTCTTCTACCCGTTCCTGATGGAGAAGGAGCCTTGTCTAGCAAAGGACGTTCATCCGATGAATCATCCTTATCCGCATACTCCGATGCCTCCTCAATCATGTTCTCCAGAGTGATTAATTGTTCCTTGATATTTGTTGTGAGCGGAGTAACACGTAGATATTCCATGCTGGGCACCTTCTTTATCAACTTCTTGGGAGCGGGAGTAGATCGTTCCGAACCACCAGGTGCTTCGTTTTCTCCTGGAGGAGCAACCGTCTCTTCTTCATGGCTGAGTACTTCTTCCACTTCTACATCCTCCATTAGACTGTTTTCAATCTCACTCAGTTTTCTTCTCAACATCTGAATTGGCTTCTTCAGACTCTCTGCTTCCTCATTTGGATCGATATCTGGATTGAGAATCATTGCTGCGAGTGTCGTTCTCAATAACTCTTCGGAAGCTTCAGCTTGCGCTTCAGACACAGGATGTGCGAGAGCGAGTTGATCCGAGATGGATATGATCGCCTCTTCGATGTGTTTGACATCCTCATCGATTTCAATAGACTTCGAGTTACTGGCTGCATTCAATGCGCTCAACTCAGCCTCAACTCTCTTCGCTATCTTCTCCACTTCCTTCATCTTACTGATCTGTTGTCGAAGCTTGGCCGAATCTTCCTTAGGTAGAGTTCGAGATTCAGTAGCATGGAAACTCGAGTCGGACGACTCTCCTCCCAGATCGTGCAGAGTCGCTGGTCTAAGTAGTCCCTCGTCATCGGTGAAGCTCGACCTCTTGTTCTCTTCTTCGTGGTGGGGCGCAGTGTGAACTTCAGCGACGACGACTTGCTGCACTTGCTGCACCGGCAGTACGGCTGCAGCAGAAGCTGCAACTGGTGCATGCTTGGGATCTTCCACTATCTCAGAAGGTATGAATGAGGTGTCTGATTCGATTGTTGGTCTCCTCTCCATTCCTCTCTTTGGTTTCGCAGGTGGAGAAGCAGCAACTGAAGTGTCTGACTCAGTGAGGATGGGAATCTCCGATCGACGTCGTTCTAATTCCATATTCATTTGAGTCTCTTCGGCCGTGTTCCTTCTCTGCATGATCACTGCTACACTGGCCTCAGTGACTCGCTCGGGAGCCTCTGCGTATGCTCCTTGAACAACTCTCCCTGCTTCCGATTCCTCGTCGATAATGGAATCGAGGTCCTTCTCCTCGAGCAACAGTTCAGCTCCGATTTTATCGACTAGCACGAATTCATCGTTGTCGAAATCACGATTTTCACGTAGCTCCTTCTGAGTAACTGGTTCAATCTCTCTTCCCTCGGGAGTTTTCTCCAACCCGCTGTCAACTCCATCAACCTCTAGTAGTCTCTTCTTATCCTTCTCAAGAGTACTCGAGGGACTCTTCGAGAATAGTTTCTTCACAGCAACAGGCACATCGAAATCGAGAGTAGCCTGTTTGCACTTCTTCATCATTCTCTCCATAGTTCCTTGCTCATTCACACTCGCCGTCTCTTGCTCGATATCCTCCACTCTCACTCCGATTTCCTGTCCTTTGAATCTGATCTTACCAGGCAGAAGAGCAGCCCGTGGTTCGTCTACTGGAACTGGATTGAATTGTGAGGGCAAGTCTCCGAATGGATCACGGAATACGGCAGAGTTCCATAGAGTAGGAGGAGTATAAGCTGTATGTGCGAAGTCATCCATTCCTATGGCGACGGTAGTCAATTGATGCTCGGCTGGTCTTTTCAGCATGATCTCTGCCTCACTCGCTTCTTCAATTTTCGACGGCTCTTCTTCATCGGGTGCACAGAATGGTGATTCGATCACTGACTCGGATAGAACAACAGTCTCTTGCTGTACTACCGCTTCCTCAACAGGTGATAATTGTGGCTCGAACTGTGCTGGTGCGAGCATTTGCACTGGTGCTTGGACTACAGTTGAAGTTGGTTCTCCGTTGATGGGCGATGGAGATGACTCGGGCACGAACTTTGTTGGTTCGCCTGCAAGAAGGAGTGAATCGACAACAGTAGTCGTCCCGTTTACATCTGATGGAGACGATTCGGGTTCGAATTGAACTGGAGCAAGCGATTGCACTGGTGTTTCCACGGTGACAGACGATTCCGGAGGACTGGGCTCTTCGAGTACGAGTTCAGGCGTTTTCTGCTCCTTCTTTCTTCTTGGAGGAGGAACGGGGGCGACTTCTACCAAGGGTTCTCCCACTGGAGAAGGAGCAGACTCACGTTCCCGAATATTCTCATCTGTATGAGCTTCATGATATTCGGCGATTGGTTCTTGTTCAATCTGTATCACAGGCAATGGTGAACCACCCATTCCTGCAGTCAGACTCATCAACTCATTCCTTAGATCATCTTCAGTCTGAGTTTCTGACGGTGCCGTAGCAAAGCTGAGTTCCTCCTTGAGTCCATCGATGAAGCTGAGCACCTCATCAACATTAGTTGTAGGGGAAGCAGCATTGAATGCAGCCGTTGCAGCTGCAGCCACGACAGATTGTCGTGCAGCAGGAGCTGCCTCCAGAGTTCCTGTCGATCTCTTCAGCACTACTTCTTCTTCGACCTTAAGAGTGGCTTCTCTATCGAGGTTCTCCATTGCCTTCTCTAGTATCTCCAACGCAGTTTCAGTCCTTGGAGTAAGAGGCGTGGCCGGTGCACTGTCAGTCGAACTCCTTCTCATCAATTCCTTCTGGTACTCTTCAATGCTCTTCTGAGTCTTGGGTGGTACGGGAGGTGCCTTCTTCTTCTTGAATATATCAGGAACGGAGAAGATGGATCTCTTCTTGGGAGTGGGCGGGGCATGAGGGACAGCCTCTCGACAAGCGAACGATAGTTGTTCCTCCTCGAATAACACTCGCACCACTACCATCGTCTCTGCAGTATCGAAGTATCGCACGAACATACTGCTCTCTTTCAGATCTTGATTGTAATCCACAATTCTGCTCAGATCGAATTCACTGTTCGAAGTGACAAGTCTGCCCTTGGAAGAAGCAAGAGACACGCGGTCCAATGACTTCTTCGATCCACAGAAAGCGGGGAGGTCAGTGACTGAGGTGTATTCATCTTCCTCTCCATAATCAGTCTCTGCACCGCCTTCGATTTCTTCATCGTAGACATCCGTCTTAAATGGTGCATGCTGCACGAACCGTCGAGGTGGAGGAATGGGTGCTGGTCCCATCATCTCCTGAGTGGGAGTGACCGGTCGTGGAGGTTCTGAAAAATGCACTTGACTAATCCTATCAGTCCAGTTTTCCTATATTTGGTCGAGTCCGGAACGCACAAAGTGGAAAAGAGACGAAGACGACGTTTCGCGAGTGACTTAGAACCTTTTCTGGATATTGAGTGAGAAAATATGGGTAATAAATAGATTCTGAGTCACCCGCGTGGAACAGAACTCCACACCACCAACCGAGCGACAATCAGACAACAATCACGAAATAATCCGGACAAAGCAACGGGAAGCGGGCATTCACATCAAAGTCCAAAGATCAAAGATCGAAAAGGAGAGAGAAGAGAGAAGGAAGGTGGGATGGTTAGTGAGATCAGGCTGAATTCTAATCGAGTTTGTTTGACGAGATGCGAATTAAAGCGTCACGTCACTATCTCCGAGTCATTTTGTGTTGAAGCCTGTGTGTGTTCATGGTGTGATTAGCGAAACGTCGTCTGTCTTTCTCTCTCACTGTGAACGTCACGGATCATACCTAGTACCGTGGAGCAACGCGTGACCAACCGCGAACTTTTTTATAACCAAAGTGAATTTCACATTTTGTATTGTCTAAATATGCTCCACGATTCCAGAAAGCATGCGGCGCTTGCCCCTCTGCGGTAGGTCAATCTCAACTGAATTGACCTACCGCACAGGGGCAAGTGTGCGAGTGGTGGTGTCAGCAATGTGTGAGAATGAGCAGACAGAGACAAGGAAGAGAAATGACAATTGACTGACACCACTCGAGACTCGGATTGGCAACTCAAAGATGAACTCCTTGAATAACCGACCTGACTCGAGAGACGCACCACCCACCGCATGCTTTCCGACTCGATCAAATATTATTATATTTAGATAAATCATTTAGTAACTCACGTTCGACGGTGAGGAATGCGCGAGTGACGGCGTGACCGGCATCGTTGAATCCCTCGCAAGCGTATTCGCCTTCGTCTTCGGGAAGAACCTGCGAGCCAAATCACTGTTAGATCACAACTTTTTAGAAAAAATAATAATACAGAATCAGGGCAAATTCAATGAAGAAAATAAAACATAAAAAAGATAATATTGTACCTGATTGATCTTGAGTAGACAGACGCCATCCTCATAGATGATGGTATAATCAGAATCGGAAACAAGTTCGTCCCCGTCCACGGACCATCGCACTTCCGGCATCGGAACTCCTGCAAGAAGTTTTATTTTTACAGCATTGTTACTGTGATTTATTCTGGTTTAGTGAGATAATGATTTATTCCGATTTGATGTGACGAGAATTTACGAACCTCTGACAAGACACTTGAACACCGCAGGTTCTCCGGCTCGCGCTGAAGAATCAGTGAGAATTCGAATGAATTTGGGCGCTTCGAATCCAGTGCCGGAGGATGATTCCGATATAGAGACCATGTTCGAATGCTGGAAAATGAGATGTTCATTAAAGATTTTGATTGTTATTTCATACGCAGTTGAAATAAAATAATTACGTCGTCATTGATGGAACTGGCCGATTCAGCCACTGATCCTCTCGGTTGCAATCCTCTGTCGTACGATTCCGCTGGATCGGCCGACGTTTCTTGACCAGTGAGAGGAGTTGCGACCACTGCCACTATCTCCACGCTCTGAAGTGTATGATTCTAGCACTGAATAATTATTTAGATAAACACTAAACTCTTTTTTCTATGATTTTAATCGAATTCGCCACTGACCTGATCCGGACATGCGGCTTCAACCTCAACAAAGACAGCGACGATATTCGGGTCGGTCTGTCTCTCCGGTGACGGCATCTGCACTTGCATCTGCAGTTGGAAGTGAGGAGAAGGAGGAGGAAGAGCGGCAGAGGCGACCCCAGTGTTGATCGACTCAGATGCCGAGAAGAGATCGCGTCGGGGCTGCAAGTTGTTATTTAAACCAATTCGCAATAATAAATTGCTCAGAGTGCTCAGAGTTCCGAAAAATATGTGTACCTTATTCCATCGTGCCTCATCGTGACTTGAGAATCCGGGGAAGACGAGTTGCTTCACTGCTAGATCGGCGTCATCTTCGACATTGGATTCATACTCGATAACGAGTTCTTGATGGGCAACGTCACCGGCGCGAACGAGGGAAACCGTCACGTTTGACATCTGAAATAGTTTTATCAAAATAAAAAAATTAAGCAATGATAAGCAATCAATAATGGTAGTTTATTTTGTATTGTTACTCGTACCTTCAACTTGCTGGCTGCCGATGCAATCTGCAATAGCTCGGGAATGTACTCCTCGGGCTCAGCGATCGTTGTGATCTGTAGAATTGATTATTTTATTGTATCATACATCCACTTTCTATTATACGATATTCGGGCTCTGGAAAATAATTAATACCTGTTCCGCAGTATCTCCGGGTCTTCTGATCTCGACAATTGCATTCGTCGTGGGCGTTGTTCGTCCCTCCTCCATCGCTCGTTTCACCTGTTAACACACGACGTTTTTCTACAACCATGCGGATGAAATGCTGGTGTTAAAAGAGGAACATTCTGCATACCTTCTTGAGACTCCACGTCATTGCATCAGAGAAGTTCTGACTCGTTCCCTCCAACACAACAATTCGATGCTCAGCGTTAGCATTTCGCTTGGCTGGATGAGCAATCGAAGTGTCGACCGAGGCTGAAAGAACTACAGTTGTTTCTCTTCAGCCTCTTTTCCAATAGTTGTGGAAATAATGCTCACCACTGGAAGTGCCTGGCTTCTGGAGGATCGTCTCGAGATTGATGAAACGATGATGAATCTCTCCTCCTGGGGCGGAAGTGTGCAGATGCAACTCAACCTGAAATGGAAATACGTTTCACTGACTTCTAGGGTTGCAGGTTCGGTTTCGAAAAAATCGCAACTCTCCAATCCACCTTCCCTCTCTTTCAATCAAAACCGCGCCAGAGAGTCGATATGCAAAGAGGGTGCGGAGACTCCGCACCGCCGTTGAATTTGAGAGGAAATGAGGGATGGATAGGGTGCGGAGTCTCCGCACCCTCTTTGCATATCGTCTCTCTCGCGCGGTTTTGATTGAAAGAGAGGGAAGGGAGGGGACAAAGTGTGGGATAAATCGAAACCGACTTCGATCCGGCAACCCTACTGACTTCATGTACAGAAATCTCGTATTGTCCAAGTTCGATGGTCAATGGTTCTTACCTGTTCCGGTTCAACGACAGTCACGATTTTCTCGTAGATTGCCGTTGGTCGACGGATCTGGAATATTTAGCTCAGTATCATTCAATCATGCGATTTCTACCTCAACATTAGCGTCTTCATCCGACTTGAGCTCTTCCTTCACTGCAAGTGCTGCACACATCAGCTCGTTCACCTGAACACCGTATTTACGTTATCAACAAGATTTACTTCCTCAAAATTATCTACTTCCCATAATTCCGAATATCCTACTGTCACATTTTTTCTCAATTTGACTAAACTCCAAAACATTGTCTACCTTACCTGCTCAATCACAGTGGAATCCTTCGTTGGAGTCTTCAACTTCTCCGACAGTGACTTCACAGTCTCATCATGCTTCGTAGGACTGAGAGTGCGTGCGACAGGTGCAACAGCTGCGTCAGTCGGATGGGCTGCGAAGGTCGCAGCGACCTCCTGAGTCTCCGGGGCGGCGACGACCACAGCGTGTCCTTCTGATTGTTCAGGAGCAACGAGGGCGCCGGAAGGGGCGGGGGAGGGTTCAGGGGCATCGATGATTACAATTGGATCGTCATTGGGAGTGACGGAGACTCGTCTTGTCGTTCCCAATGGAGTCACTTCAACCTTGCAAGAGAGAAGAGCCACTCCATGACAGTTCGTTGCATGACAGTAGTACATTCCTGTTTGATCCTCACGAATATTCGAGAGAGTGAGAGAAGTAGTGCACTTCTTGTACGACATCGAAGTGTCCCTGAATCAGTTTTACATTAATTATTTCAGTTATAAAACATTAAAATGAGAAAAGTATCTACAATGTGGTCAATTCGCTTACATTCCAACTCCCAGCTTCCTTTCTCCACAGTACCATTCGATGAAGGGAGTGGGAACTCCACGAATCTGAAAATAATTTTTGCCCCACGCACGTTCGCATCATTTGTTTATCTATCGTACATCACCCACATTACCGAACAAATTCACTTTTTTACTTTTCGCGATTTCGCGTTTACCCGTCCTAATTTTTCTTTCACATTTTTTTTTGTTGACCCCGATAAGTGGACGAATACAAAAATTGGTCGGTGAAATTTTATTTTAAATGGGTGAAAAATGAGAGCCGTTGGCCCTATTTTTGCTTAAAATACGGCTCTACCGTAATCATTTGTCATCGTTTCGTCAGAGCCGTATTTTAAGCAAAAATAGGGCTAACGGCTCTTATTTTTCACCCATTTATAATAGTATTTCACCGGCCAATTTTTGTATTCGTCCACTTATCGGGGCCAACAAAAAATGTGAAAAAAATAAGGACGGGTAAAAGCGAATTCGCGAAAAGTAAAAAAAAAGTACAAAAAGTTAAAAAAAAGTACATTTGTTCAGCAATGTGGGTGATGTACGATAATTCATAATATTTTTTAATGCTTACCTTAGTCTCGATCCTCAGCGTGTCTCCTACTCTCGCCGTGTACTCTTCCACTTTCGAATCGAATCGAGGAGGGCCAGTGCTCATCAGAGTTTCGGGGCACGTCTGATACGTTTCCGTCTCTGACTCTTCTTCCTGCTGAAATGCATTGTGTAATCTCTACCGATCAATAAATTATAATCTTTTGTTACACTTTCAGTAATTTACGAATGCAAATGTATCTACTTCAATCTAGCGAGGATAAATAACGAATGAGTGACCTCATCGGCGATGAATCTGGCAGCTTCAGCGACGGCGTCCATTACGACCACAGCGACGAGCTCGTCCACAACGGTATCCGCCACTTTCACGAGCAGTTTGAACTCCTCTGTAATTACTTCTTTGCTTTCATCACAAATCCCCATATCGTATACGTGATTTTTTTTCAAACTGTGTCTGAGCTGCATTAGAAATAATTGTCCCTCTTATTTTTACGCCGATCGTGAAACCCATTCACTGACCCTCCTTCTTCCTGATATCGGCCGATTCATCTCTGTTCTCTGAGGGAGCTCTGAGGGCGACGTCAGCGGAGATTTCGGATGCGGTCGACACTTCTGGCTGGGGCTGCTGCAGCGGTTCGTGCTGCAGCTGCACTGACTCCTCCGGATGGAGAAGTTCACCAGAAGTCTCGCTCACTCCGAATTCCGATTCAGCCTTGCACGTGTAGAATCCTGGAAGAGAGAATATTTCGAGTGCTATCCCAGAAGCTGTAATTTGAGATGCGATAGGTAGGGGCCACAACCCAGGATGCCGATTTTTCACAATGCAGTCAAATGCGAGTTCAAACAACTCCTCATGGTCCCAATAACATCATTCTTTTGGCCGTTTGTTAATATCTTACCTCTGAGCTGTGCTAGAGACCGAGAAGTACGCGCGAAACGCGCTGTTTGAGACGAGGGAAACGCGAGACGAAAGGGGAGGGGGCGGAGCCTAATTTGCGTGTGCCTCTCTCCCTCCCCCCGCCTCTCTCGCCCCCTCCGCCCGCCTCTCGCGCGTCCTTTATAAATCATGAATGCACAAGCCCGGGGAAAATGCTAAAATTCTAATTTTCTCTCTAGAAATCGTAAAATATTCCAAGCAGTCAGAAAAACTTTGTCCGATCAGAATTGTCATATTGGAAGCCTTGGAAAAGTCCCTTTTCGTCGAGGATCGACCCTATTCCCTTAGTTTAAGTCCAATTTTGATCAACTTAGTGAAGTTGTGCATTTCTCGGGCAGCGCTATATCGATTAGGGATACTAAGAGCTATCCATAGCAGTTTAGAACTTGTGATTTGGTTTAGAATGAACCTTGTGCACTCCCCGTCTCGCCTTTTGACGAAATCATGTCACACCAAAGTGGGCGGAGCTTGCGGCCTCTATCGATAGGCAACTTATTGTCGTTGCCAGTAAAGCTGGATAAATTAAATCTACTGACCCTCATCTTCCTTGGAAACTCCGTGGATGGTCAGAGATTGAGTACCATCAGACAGAGAGTGGAGCTCGAATTTCTCGCTCGCAGAGATTGGTTGAGGGCCTCGGTACCATGTGATGGCAGTGGGGGCGGGAGATGAGACCTAATATAATTATCTCATTTTTACTCTCTATTTATTGAAATAATTGGTGCTAATACCAAGGAAAGCGTAATAATATTTCTCACTCTGCACACGAGATGGACACAGTTCTCAGTCTCTTCCGGTTCAATGAAGAGTTGCTCGATGAACTCGGGAGGCATCTGAATTACCTCCACGTCGACAAGCTGAAATACAACGAGGTTTTGATGTCAAGGGAATGTGGAAAACAGTGGATCGAAATGATAAGTAAGCAGCACAAAAAGTGACCTGTTCGACATCTTCCTTCTCCTCTGGTTGTTCCTTCAGAAGAGCATCGATTGCGACGAATGCAGACGTCTCGGCTGAAAACGATTTCATATTTACGTATTTTATTTTGATGATCTGATCATTTATTTCATTTTTCACTCACCAGTTCCGTGGGCGTTCGCAGCTGCGCACTTGTACAGTCCACTGTCGACTGGCTTGGCCGAGACACGAGTGAGGGCACACACACCACCGGGGAGGATCTGACAAAAGACTTGGCTCCGAGGATAAAAAAGTCAAATTTTTCGTAGCGACAGATACAGTATGTTGCTCTGTATTATTAGTTCATATTTTTTGTTTGATACACAAATTATCTATATTTCAACAGAGAGTAAAGTCTCACATTGGCCTCTACTCCCTCTCCTTCAATCTCTCGTTCGTCCTTTGACCAGCTAATCATTGCAGATGGAAGGGCATCGATCTTGCACTGAAGTTCCATTCGAGATCCTGCAAAAATTGTGATTGTCTCATTTTTCATTATTGACTTTAATGTGCTCACCTTCAGTGATCATCTGTGAGTGAAGTGGTTCGATGATCTTGGGTGGTCTCTCATTCGGAAGTGAGGGAGGAACGATCTCGAACGAATCCGATTCTGCAATTTCATTTTTGTTTCCTCCGGAAAGCAATAGAATAAATTAGCTAAGCTATTACGAAATCACTCATGAACTTAGGAAGCGTTTTAGGCGGCGTTAGTCACAAGTTTAATGGATTTTGAACGAAAATTTTAGTAAACTAAAAAATATTGAATATGAACTCACTTTCTCTGACTCCCAACTCTGCGGAACTGCTCGCTCTTCCTCCTTCATTTATGGCCACAACTTCGATCATTCCTGCCATTTCTCCGCCCACTTTCGGAATAGTGAGAAGACTTTCATGGGTGGTCGAATCAACGAACACATCCTTTCTCGTCTCGACGTCTTCTCCTCTCAATGACCAAACGAACTCGCAGGCTGTCGATTCCTTCTCTATTCCCACTCCAGCGAAGAGTGATTCGCCCTCATTCACTTCCATTGGGGCGAGTGCTTTGGCGAAACGAGGAGCACGGAATTTCTTTGGTGGAGCTTGTTCGATCGGGGACAATTCGGGTTCTTGTGCTGCTGGTTCGGGAGGGGGAGGGGGAATCTTAGGAGCGACTAATGTTGTCGTGCATCGTGCAACTCCGTGTTGATTGAAGACATCGACATCGAGACGAACGTCTTCGAGAGGAAGTAATTTGAGAAGGAGACTACTCCTACTTCCCTCTGATTGCACTGAGCACAACTCGCCACTTCTCGCTTCAGTTCCATTCAGATACCATTTGAATGCGAGAGGAGGCTGGCCAGCTGCCGAGACCACCAATCGAGTCTCCCTTGATGAATCAAGAAGATGCTCCGATGGCAAGACCTCCGTGAATACAGGAGCGACGTACGTTCTGCTTCCTTCTGAGGTAGGAATCTCAACGATGACCTTAGTGGAAGTGGCGTCTTGTCCTAGATCATTCACAGCGATAGCCTCGTATCTTCCAGAGGAAGGAACAATGAATCTCGCTCTACTCGAATTATCTCCCGTCTTCTCAATGGTCACATTCGCATTCGGTTTCAGCTCGAAGTTATTGAGTCTCCAAGTGAACGATGCTTCAGGAATGGCATCTGCAGCCACGTTCAATTCGAGAGCTTCTGATGACTTGAGTCGAATAACAGAGGGAAGAGGGTCGACGATCCTTGGCTTCTTGGGGAAATTCTTTCTTCCTTCAGACGTCGTCTTTCTCACTAGCTTGAACATGACTCCCGGTTGTTTCTCTTCTTTCTTCTCTTTTCTTCTCTCTTCGAAATAATTCTCTTCAGTAGTGACTCTCGTTACTGTTGTGACAGTTCCGATCTCATTACTAACTTCGCATTTGTAATTTCCACATTGTGGTCTAGTGAACGTGACCACACTGTGATTGGGAGCAGGGCGATCAATCATGATGGTTGCATTCGCCTTCAACTCGAAATTGTTCAGATACCAACGGAACGTCGCATCAGGAATAGCATCAATTCTCGCTTCGAGTCGGAGCTGTTCCCCGGCTCTCACGTGAATCGCCGGTTCTGGTTGAGTGGTGAATGCCGGCTGACGAGGAAGAGACGACGTAGATGACATGGAACGACGTTGAGACTGGCCGAATGCTCCAACTTCTCGTGCCGGAGTTCCCGTCGTAGATCGTACTGGAGTGGACTCTTCGGGGATGGGCACAGGGACGACGATGGGTCGATCTTCCGATGGTCGTACGACCGTCTCGACCGATGAAGTTGTCGAACCGACTTCATCAGCGGGCGGTTCGGGTGAGGTCACCGTCACTGCCGATTCGAGGAATTCAGGTGCTGGCTGAGCTTCGGGTTCCGCTCCAGGAAGATGACGAACCTTCGTTGTCACTGTTGCTGATCCGACATCATTACGAGCAGTGACTGAATATCTACCGGCCTTGACTGGTGGTTGAACTACTAGTGTCGATCTATTCTGCTCATGGAGAAGAGTCAGATTCTTCGAACTTCTCAATTCGAATCCATTGACAGTCCAAGTGAAAGTAGCAGTGGGAAGTGCAGCTGCATCGACAGAAAGAACTAGTCGATCCTCAGCAGCGAGAAGAACTTCAGATGGTAGATGAGTAACGAAGACGGGAGGCTGCGGGAGGTATCGAGCAGTCTCCGATTTGCTCTTGTGCAGAGGACGAGGAGCCATCTCAGTCTCCACCACTCCCATCGTCTCGCGAGGTTCTGCACAAGGGCGAGGATTAGTAAGTGTCGCCCTACGGCACACCACTGCTCATACCGCACATCACACCACACCTTCTCCATGCACGACGATAAGCTACGGTAGGTTGAAAGGGGTTGATACTTTATTGCGTCGATCGCGAGAGAGATCAAGAGGGCAACCGAAAGCGTTAGCTGGCGTGTAGAGAAGGTGGATGGAATGTGAGTGAAGCGAGTGAGTGCGGGGAAAGAGAACACTGTGCTACTGGAATTCACGGAAGTTCACGTTTTTCATGTTTTTTCACGATCTTTTCAATTGAAAAATATGTAGAGTTTCATTCTCGTGAAATCCAGTATTTGTCGTGCCTATGTATCGTACCTATCTCTTCTATCTGCCAACAGAATGTATCATACCTGAAGTTTGTCTCGATCTTCCAATGGTCGGCGTCAAAGTGGGCAATTCCACGTGTCTCTCAATGAATTGACGAGATTGACGAGGAAGCGAAGATGAACGTTGATAGTAGTTCATCTGGAATGAACAGATTATTCGCAGGTTTTTGCTCTCCTGCATGAAAGATGCGCAGTGCGAATTAGATAATTGAACTTGGTTATTACCTTTTTTAAATGTTAATTATAAAAACAAATAATTACCTCCACCTCGGTGACCTCTCTCGTCGTGAGAATGGAATCTCCCTCGGCAGTTCTCTCGCGGTGATCGTCTCTGAAAATTCATCAATCATCTGCGTATTCTGCAATATGCGAAAAAAATTGTTCCGTGAATCCAATCCCTAAAGCTGCAAATTCAACACTAACCTGGGCGGTGCCAATCCGATTCCACTCATAGTCATTCCTGATGAACGAGAGATTCTCTCTCCAGGAGCCACGGGCGGACGCATCGATTTCGATGGATTCGCTAATCAGTGTTATTGTATAACAATGCGATCATCAATAATAGGCATGAAACGAACACTCACGTTTGTAAATCTCGACAAATCCGGATGAGATGGCGGTTCCGTGGACGTTCGTGGCGACGACTTTGTACTCTCCCGCAACGGGAATGTTGAAACGAGCGACGCATCTGAAACACAACAAAATATTTTACTTCGAAACTCATTTAATACTCTTCTTTTTAATATAGAAATAAATATCTGACCGATTGTTGTTGGGGTAGAAATATTCGACTCTTCCCGATCCATCAACGTGCTCGAATCCGTTCACGAACCATTGGAATCTGCGATCGTCATGAATATTATTTTTCAGTTTGATTCGAATGGGTTACCTTGCGGGAGGATTAGCATCAACTTCAACATCCAACACGGCTTCGCAACCAGGTTGAAGGGTGAGATTCGGTACCTGCAGTATATCAATTTGTGACCGAAGATGGATTAGCATCCCCTTTCACACTCTAGAGACACTAAGAAGAATCAAGACCTACTCATCAATTATTGTCAGTGTTCGAACTGATCTAAAAATAATTCAAACCCTATTGATACCTGATTGAGGAATCTGGGTGCTTGATTAACAATGACAAGACTGTTTCTGGACGAGTGTTCCTCCTGTCTCGCGAGTCTCGATGATTCACTCCATTCTTCGTATCGTGGAGGAGCTGAACCATTATTATTCTCACTTTGTTCGACTTATTTCATTTTTTTCGTTTTCTTCCAATGTCTTTGCAACGTTTTCCATTTTCCTTTTGTAAACTGGGACAGAGGCGTTCTAACATGTGCAAGGCGGTTTTGAAACATTTTTGTGCTTTGTATTGCTTGATCAGCTTCTGATAAAGTGCGCTCACACGTATTGAATGGATGACTTCTAATCCTTCTGAGAACCCTTGTTTCCCCTCTCCTAGCCCGTCCCATCTGTCACTACTCCTCCGTCTCTCTTGCAATGAGCTCAGATCTGTCACCAGCAACCCCGAATTATTACAACCTGAGAGAGTGGAGAGGGGGGGGGGGAGAGAGAGAGAAGTGGAAAGGAGGGGGGAGGCGGGGGACCGAGGCGAGTCAGTGACTGACCCGACAAAAAGAGAGACCGCGCTAGAGGATAGACAGTGAAATGTGAGAGGTGTACTTAGTGAGAACTACAAAATTCGAGGAGATTGATGAGAAAAACAATTTGTGTCGGAAATAGATCTCTGAGATGATCGCTCTATCAAATAATGATAGATTTTGAGAGCGTCACAGAAAGAAACGCAAATTGCGACAACACTATAAATTATGCGACTGACCACTGATATTGACGTATCCATAACTGGTGGATACTCCGGCGGGATTTCTCGCAGTGCATTTGTACACTCCTCCTTCAGGGGAATGAACTGTGAGTGAAGTGATGTTCAGACCTACAACAAATTGCGGTGACTTATTCCAGGAGAGATTGAGCATTATAGACGTTCACATCTAGTTCCGATTCCATACGGATATTTCGTGAAAAAATTGGTTCGAATAATCTGACCATGTCTGGCAGAGAATCTTCTTCTATCGGCAAGAACGGGACGATCGTTGACGAACCACTCGAAGATCGCCGGTGGATCGGAGACAACCTGGAGGTAAAGATTTTCACTTCCACTCCTATCTACTACTGACTTCTACTGATTCAACTCATCCACATATAAGATACAAACGCAAAAATAATTGTAAAGAGTAAATTGCGTACCTCGACTACAAGCGTGAGTGTGTCGGTAGACAGCACGCGATACGCTTTGATTACCTGGAATCGATGGTTTATACGAAGAAACAACGACGTAGATTTGAAATAAATATATTCATAATTGAGTCTTCATACTTGGAGGAACTTAGGTGGTACACAGGCGACGAACGATTTGATCTCGCTCGTCCAATGCTCCTCTGTGAAGGATTGAGACTGCATTCCTGTCGATCTGCAATTATTTCCTGATTTAGATTCCATTTTGTGCAGATGGAATACATCTAACATCAATATAAACACAATTGTGAAACACTAATTACAACGTTTAAAATATGGAGAAATTGAAACCTTAGGACGTGCGTCTCAGCGATGGTCGTACTGCCGGGATTCGTTCGTTGAATGATCGCTTCTCGGTCTAGAATTATTGAGAATTTATGATGTTTGCGTGTCACTATCAATTGTGATGCAACGATTTCCTAACCCGTCGAGTATGCGGACGAGGGACTGGTGGGAGCACTGGAACGAGCTTGAGGGCTCACCCACTGCAGAGTTGATGGACCTGCGATTGAGTTATACTAGTTTAAAGGGGGAGGGGCACGAATATTTTCTCACATAAGTTGAGCCTGTGGGGTAATAGGGATGCTATACCCGATCACAGATCACTTTATCCGAAGTTCTAGAAATGCCTCTGAACCTCACTACGGATTTTTGAAGTTTCATTGATTGTGCAGGCACAATTTGGGGTACTGTATTCTTGTATTGATTTCACTAGATTGGCAGTCGAAAATAGCAGCAATAGTGAGGTTTGCACACTGCGGGTGTCGAACCAGCGGGTGCCGGATAGCGAGGCAAAAGTACAACCACTAGGCTAAGTGCCGTTATATCAGTTGAGTCTAGACGGCCTAGATAAGGGAGAGGACAGAGTCAACCGCTGTGCTGATTACTGTAGTTACATCAATCAGCAGGCACGTCGTGGTGGGACCCACCAATTTCGATTCGTGCCCCTCCCCCATTAATGTCGTGAAATTGTGTAAACAAATTATTTATAATCGAGATCTTAGTTCTTGATACCTTGTGGTGGAAGATCGATCCTTACTTGCAGTGGAGTAGTTACCGGTTGCGACGATGGATTACTGGGCGGATCTCCACCTCAAATACATTTTTTAAAATATTTGTTACAGGGCATTTTCTAATATCTAAGTATAAATCCAAATTTCTTTGTAATCTTTGTAATATTGTAATCATAAGAATGTAGAACAGATGTAACCTTGGGGTGGATGGTTATTCCTTGTTGGATCCATTCTCGTTCCTTACTCTCTTCTTCTTTTCGCTTCTTCACTCCTCTCACTGATAAAATTCCTCCGATCGGTTGCTGCGCCGAACGAAGAAACTGCATGAATATTTTTTAATTGACTTATATTTCCAACAGTTATTATAAAATTTAGTCTACGAAAAGTCTGAAATTCCGAATCCGAACAAGCGGATCCTTGCGAAAGTTAACTGGTGTATTTCTAAATCAGATCTGTGAAACATATTTCCGAATATTTTTAGTATTCGTTAATCACCTCAGTGTGGATAGTGCGAAGGTCCTTACGAAGAAGAAAGACGGAAAGTTCGAGAAGCTGACCTTCAATTAATATACATCCTATTTTAAAGTTTCTTTTCTTTACGAAAAATCGCAAGCAAAATTTAGTTTGACAAATGACTACTCGATATCGCACGCGATTGTTATCGTGAACGTTGGAAGATGCATTGCTTCTCCTGTTTTCGCGTGTCCAATCAGTCCGATCAATCAATAAATACCCCCGCAGTCTCCCCTCCTTTCCCTCTCTCTCTCTCTACCCTCACAGCACACCTGACGCTGCCTGAGGGGGCATTCCAGAGGGAGAGAGGAGAGAGGGAAGGGAAGGGAGAGAGAAAGAGAGAGGAGAGAGAAGGGTGTAAGGAGAGACTCTCTAGCAGACACAATTTGAAACAGGTGAATGCACGGGAAATTGATCGGATTATTAGAGGATGGATGAGAACGACAGGAGAATTTCATTGAAGGACAATAAGTCAATAGAAGCTAATTTACAGTTGAAAAAATTGAAACAATGAAACATATATAATAGATCGTATGTTTTCGCTCGCGCCTCTTTTCAGAATAGGCCTCTCTCGCGCATGTTTCGAAATTTTTTAGGAGCAACAATTTGCAAATCTTTTTTTGTCAAGTCTGCTGATAGTGAAGAAAGTGAAGAAATTTTGACAAGGACGATTAAATGGCGATGGACATAACAGGAATAAAAGGATATTTAGAGTAGATTGCAAAGTAGAATCGCGTGATCAGAAATTGGTAGAATGAATGGGGGAAATGCGTTGATCCGTATGGGATAGGACTGCGGAGTGTCGAATGTGCTCTCCATTTCTTAGCCTTCCTCCTCTCCCTTCCTTCTCTTCTCTTTTCTCTCTTCAATTCCCTTCATCTCTCATCAACTTCCGATTGTAAAGTGAAGAGGAATCGAGGGGATGGGAGGGAATTGACGAGTCATTCGAGTTGAACACACGAACGAAGTAGTATCACTAAATGAATAGGAAAGAAAATGATTGAAAATCGAAGGTATCTTTGGTTAATCCGTGACTTTACACATTCTCTTGTATGTATCTTCTTCCCTTGCTTTCTCAGTGCTCGTATACCTAATGGACTAATAAAAATAAATGATAGACCTCAAATTTGTGAGAAGGTGCAAGATTACTGCTTTGTTTTCCTTGAAAAGTAAAACGATTATTAAATGCGCCCGAATTAAAGTTGGAAATAGTCATGCAACCAAGGTTCCATTGATATTTTAAAGGTGGAGGGGCACGAATATTTTCTCACATAAGCTGAGCCTGTGGGGTAATAGGGATGCTATACCCGATCACAGATCACTTTATCCGAAGTTCTAGAAATGCCTCGGAACCTCACTACGGATTTTTGAAGTGTCATTGATTGTGCAGGCACGATTTGGGGTACTGTATTCTTGTATTGATTTCACTCGATTGGCAGTCGAAAATAGCTGCAATAGTGAGGTTTGCACACGGCGGGTGTCGAACCAGCGGGTGCTGGATAGCGAGGCAAAAGCACAGCCACAAGGCTAAGTGCCGATATATTGGTTGAGTCTAGACGGCCTAGATAAGGGAGAGGAGAGAGTCAACCGCTGTGCTGATTACTGTAGTTACAGCGGGGTGCAGGCACGTCGTGGTGGGACCCACCAATTTCGATTCGTGCCCCTCCCCCTTTAAAGGAGGCGTATCATGAAAAATTAGTTCATGCTCTTGAGATCATGATCCGATTGGAATCCAGAACGATATTTTTACGCAGCGCCTATGGGGAGGAAGGGAAGGTAGATCAAGAAGGATAGATCGAAAGGTCATCATTGATTGAGTAATCTCTCAAGACTAATTGCATTCGGATTATTACTTATCGATTGAACTAGAATATTCATTTCAAAAATTGGCGATAGCCTCCGGCAGCCCATTGGGAAAATTCCACTCAGAAAATGAACTCTAAAACAATAAAAGTTCAATCAAACACCTCGCGATAATCTCTCTTCAACATCTCATCCGAGTGAGTTTGACTTCCCGAAAAGAGAAGATTGTCGAAAGAACACTGTAAAAGAAACGAATAAATCGATAATCAGATACCGTAATCTCTCAAGAATGATTGCATTCGGATAATTATCGATTGAACTAGAATATTCATTTCAAAAATTGGCGATAGCCTCCGGCCGCCCATTGGGAAAATTCCACTCAGAAAATAAATTCAAAAACAATAAAAGTTCAATCAAACACCTCGCGATCATCTCTCTTCAACATCTCATCCGAGTGCGTTTGATTCCTTCTCGAGAAGAAAAGAGCGTCGAAAGAACACCGCAAAAGAAACGGATAAATCGATAATCAGATACCGTAATCTCTCAAGACTGATTGCATTCGGATAATTACTTATCGATTGAACTAGAATATTCATTTCAAAAATTGGCGATAGCCTCCGGCCGCCCATTGGGAAAATTCCACTCAGAAAATGAACTCTAAAACAATAAAAGTTCAATCAAACACCTCGCGATAATCTCTCTTCAACATCTCATCCGAGTGAGTTTGACTTCCCGAAAAGAGAAGATTGTCGAAAGAACACTGTAAAAGAAACGAATAAATCGATAATCAGATACCGTAATCTCTCAAGAGTGATTGCATTCGGATAATTATCGATTGAACTAGAATATTCATTTCAAAAATTGGCGATAGCCTCCGGCCGCCCATTGGGAAAATTCCACTCAGAAAATAAATTCAAAAACAATAAAAGTTCAATCAAACACCTCGCGATCATCTCTCTTCAACATCTCATCCGAGTGAGTTTGATTCCTTCTCGAGAAGAAAAGAGCGTCGAAAGAACACAGCAAAAGAAACGGATAAATCGATAATCAGATACCGTAATCTCTCAAGACTGATTGCATTCGGATAATTACTTATCGATTGAACTAGAAGATTCAATTCAAAAATTGGCGATGGCCCACCCATTTTGAAAATTCCACTCAGAAAATGAATTCTAAAAAAATAAAAGTTCGATCAAACACCTCGCAATCGTCTCTCTTCAACATCTTATGCGAGTAAGTGTGTTGCCGTTCATCTGTGCAGGCAGATTTCGTCCCGAGAAGAGAAGAGTGTCGAAAGGGTACTGCAGTAGGGCAATTAGGTTTGACAACGACGCTCCGACCCTTGATCTAAGCTCTTCCCTCCGTGACCTCTTGGCCTTGCCCCATCGTAGAAGGGAGAGAGTATCGGAAAACGAGAGAGCGCAGACGCGAGAGGGAAGAGGCAGGGGAGAGACCGAGGGCACGGGGGAACAGGGTAGATCACGGGACGAGAAAATGTTAGATCAAGGGACGGAGCATCGTTCTCACATCAGGCCAATTCGCATTTTTTGGAGTCGAGAAATAGGGCAAAAATCGATAACGACGTGACGTCGAACGGGCTCTTAACATTTTTTTCAGCCCTGGCTTATGTTATTAATGATTCCTATGGGTTTCGGTTGAACATTCTGGGAAATCTAAAGAAATTGAAAAAAATTAATGGCTAAAAAAAGCATTTAATGAAAAGGGAATAAAATAGTGAAAAAGCAAAATTTTCGAACATCACTACCGTAACAAAGTATTACGGTAGTTATCGCTTATCGCTTATTGAGTGCGTGACGAAAATTTTATCCAATTTCCCAATCGCACAATCGATATTATCAAGCGTTATTTCTAATTTCCCTCTTCTTCTGATGCTTGGTTAATAATCTTACTTTATTAATTGCGTCATCTTCCATCGTCTTCACGCCGCTTCTCATGTTATTGCTGCTCTTTCGCTTCGAGGCTCCTGTAAATCGTTAGTTTGGTAGTTAATGACTCTCGGGAGGTAAAATATTCGACTGTTTCGCCTATTTTTAATTATAAAATTATTCGAAAACTAATTATCTCACCCCCTACATATTTCATTGCCTGTAGTCATTATGTTTCATGCCCCAATACTAAATACTATACGGTGGGTGGCCACATCACAATAAATTGAGTGATTGTGATGTTTTTCGAGCCTAAAATCTAATAGGAAAATAGTTTGCGCTTTATATATTTCTGTCATTTTTTCTGAGCCTTCTAAGCTTTTAAAAAACGACGTTGAAGAAGTAATTTGTAATTTTCCATGTATCTAGGCTATCATTAGTACCAATATAACATCATTTTTGGCCCAATGAAAAAAATAAAATTTATCTCAAGCATGGCGCATAGCGTTTTCGCGATATTTAAGCGCGTACTTATGTTAATGTGTCCAATCCACGTTTAATAACCAACCCAGTTACTCCAAATACATTTTCTTCTTTCGTGGCCGATGGATCTGAAAAAAAGTTAATATGATTAATTTGATTTTTTTCCTGTTCTCGGTTTCTATCATAATGTTTGGGACTTTCGACACATGCCATCCCTCTATACTTTAATATTACTGTTCATTCTACCGTGTGTGATCCTACTCGGTGTGCTATTCGCCACTTCGCCACTTGTCTCAGCACCCGTTCATGGTTCCTACCATAATAATAGATTGGTTATCGCCCCCCCCCCCAATCATTCACTATCTTGTCCTCTTATTGTTACCTTCTTTCCGTAGGAGCGAGTCGATTCTTCACTTTACTTTTCATTTTTTGCAACTATGTCAGATGAGTTGCGACAAAAAAATGTCTTCCGTTTGTGGCAAAATTACTGCGCCGCTTTAAAAAAAATCTCGGTTCTCATCCAATATAGTATCCTTTATTCCTATTCCGACCGCAATCTCAAATGTTTTTTGACTAAAATTATCGAAATCGCACCCTCGAGATTTCATTTGCCGATTCCGTATCTTGTCCTATTTTCTACCGTACGATCACTTCCATGTCCCTCTATCTGCCGTACCGTAATTCATCCATTCCATGCTCTTCGTTTCCATTTTTTGTCGCTGTCGTTCGTGTCACGCGAGTTGGCTACTGTAAGAAATATTTGCGCTTTGGGAGACATCAAAAGAAAATAAATAAGCTCAGCTTCGATTGCTCTCCTGTAGTTGTTGTGTAGTTGTCCTGTTGATTGAGCAAGTCGGTAGCCCCCCGATGATCATGCAAATGAATAATTTAGTATTGGGAGCATGGAAATAATCTAACGGGCTAAAGTTAAGTGCAACTCACGCTAACTATTCTTCTTGTGACGTTGGTCCCCTTTTCAGCCTGTCGTCGAACCTGAGTGGGTTTGGGGATTAGGGAGGGGGGGGGGGGACCAAGGGGGGGGGGTTTGGTTTGGTAATGGGCCCATGATGGCTGTGGCTGGTCAGACCACGGCCATCTCTGTAAACCTAGGGTAGGGGGGTTAGCTAGAGGGGGATTAATCATGCACAACAATGCTACATAAAGAGAAAGTATATTTTTTTTTAAAGTTTTTATTTTTTAAGATGTTTTTTAAAAATATTTTTTTGGGAGAGAGCTTTTTTCTATTTTTTTTAAAGTAAAAATTGTTTTTAGAAATGATGGTATTTTTAGTGAGGGAGTGAAAGTGGTGAGGGGGGAATTAGAATTTAATATGAAGTATTAGTGGGGAGGGGTATGGGAGGGTGTTTTTAATAATAATAATAATAAGTAATAATAATTAGATTAATTAGTATTATTTATTATTATTATTATTAAATTAACTAGTGATAATATTATTATTAATGACGGACATGGATGGACCAAACATAGAAGTTGACGGCCGTCCTGGTAGTCGATTGCTTGAGATGGTGTGAATGCCTCGTTAGTTTCTGGCTAAAAAGAAATATCCCAAGTGGACGTGGAAGAACAGAGTTGAGTTGAGCGCCCCTCGTCCGAAATAGTATGAAGATGATGAAGGGTGGGCACATGCATCTCCTTTCTCGATTGTCTAGTGATCTAACATGCAATACACACATCAGCGATCCCGAATGGCGGCGATTCTCAGACTGCGCGCTGTGATTCTCTGATATACTAGCGTACTCCAGTATGCGTATTCCAATTATTACCATTCTTACAAATAGATGGAAAGTACATGGTTGGTGAAAGACGTAATGATTTTGGGCTAGAGAAAGAATTCCAAGTGTGCCAAACTCCCGATTCGGAAACGACTAATATATCCCCTTATTCCCATTCCCAAACTCACATGATTTGATCGTAGGTTATATATCTAACTTCTTGAACAGGCAGACGTAAGCGTTTTGAATGCTCTGATTTTGATGAGAGCTCGCAAAAGAACCGGAAGTTACCGGATGAGGTTTGAGTTCCAAACCGGTGTAAGCGATCTAATCCTCTGGACTACGTTAACTGCTGTCCATTCACGTGCAGAGTAACGGATGCCTATGACGGGCATCTTCGTAGATTGAATCTACTACCGATTAACCGACCCAACGGAGGGATGGAAAGGTTCGGTGGACCGTATGGGAGAGAGCCGTTATGGCATCAAGAGCGAGCAGTCCATACACACCGCAAGCTTCCCCGAGGGCACGAATTATGAAAAGTAAGCGGGAAAGGAATTAACATTTCCTCACGATAGAAAGAAGCAACCCATTTCGCTTTCTATCATCCGCCTTTCACACAAGAGAAAATACAACACAATTTATATATTTTTTTTCTTTTTTTCTCTTTTTTTGCGCCTGCTTTTTTTGTTTTTTCTTTGTTTTTTTCCAGGCTTAACTGTGACTCAATAAATAGGAAACAAAGCAGAGTGTTTAGGGAACAAGTCTAAGAAGAGAGTAAAAAAATGAAATAGGAGTCATTTTTTCTAATGAGAAAACGTGAATGCATTATTGGGGAATTAATATTGGGGGGGGGGGGGGGCAACTAGACTAAAAATACGAAAACAGTGGAGAAATGGGGTAATTTCCTAAGCTAAAGGGACGTCTTATGCACCTCTAATCCGTCCTTTCCTTTGACTTGTAATCTTCTCTTGCTGTTCTTCAGTGAAGAAGGAATGTTCTTGATGTAGATTCTCTTTATTCATTCCTTCCATTCTTCCATTCTTCCATTCTTCTTTTCCTTTTTCTTCACTTCTTCAATCATCGTTTACGTTCTTCATTCGCGTTCGATCTGTAATTATTCCTCTCGTTCTCCACTTATTACGAACCTCCTACTGTCATTTCTCAGGCCCCGTTGCGATACTACGAAGAGGCTGCGACAGCGAAAGGATAGGAGTACGGTAGTCAAGGTACGGTAAACTGTACTCACCTCTAATCGTTTCTTCATTTATTTCCCGTCCTTGGAAATCCGGGAATGATCCTCTTAAGAGAAGAGAAGACCTTGGCGAATTGAGTCTTTTCTGGAAAAAAAAATTAATTTTTATTGTTAGGAGCTCAGAGAGGCATCGGAAACTCAAAAAAGAGAGCTAAAATCATGACGGAATTCATAAAAGACCATTCACTTACCTCATTGTAGCTTTCTTCCCAAGTCTTCATTGACGTTGAGAGAGATACAGTATCCCGCTGTGGCATACTGTAGTCTCTTGAGCTCTTCGGGGCTCACTGCAATGTTAATATTTCCAGCCGTCCCATGGCCCGTCATCTACCCGGTAGGAGGGATACGGTAGCCAAGGTACGGTAGTTATTACTCACCTCTAATTGTTTATGCATTGATTTCCCGTCATTGGCGATCCCGGGAATAATCCTCTATTAGAGTAGACGTTGGCAACTTGAGTCCTTTCTGAAATTAATAGCGTAATTTTCTTCAGAATATAATGTTCCTATTCGAGCCAAAAATTAATGACCAGTTCAATTCATAAAATGATTCATTTACTCACTTGATTGTTGCATTCATCTCCTCTTGCTCCCCTATTCCTCAATGTGAAGGACGGGGGAGAGAGAGAGAGAGAGAGAGAGAGAGAGAGAGAGAGAGAGAGAGAGAGAGAGAGAGAGAGAGAGAGAGAGGTGTTGTCGATGGGTCTGCGGCATACTGTAGTCACTCGAGCTCTTCGAGGCCCACTGTAATATTATTATTTCCAGCCGCCCCATAGCCCGTCATCTACCCGGTAGGAGGGATGCGGTAGCCAAGGTATGGTATCGATTACTCACCTCAAACTACTCACCTTTACTCACCTTTCCCGCTCCATTGCACATACTTGACCAGTGGCTTTTGTGTCTCGTCGCCTGGCTTCCGATGGCTCTCTGGGCTCTAAAATTGTCCATTTTTTTTGCAAAAATATAGCCCGGAAATAGACACGATCCAGCTAACGATTACTCATTTCTGGATAGTTTTTGTATGCAAAAACGTACCTGATTCGGAATGGGGGCGATTCAGATTTATCCTTAGTTTCCTCTTGTCACTCGTACTCGCACGCGATCGATAATCTGCAATAAATCATTGATTATCTCCAGACTCCGCCCACTCCGTCCTCCTTCCTTCCTCCCTACTCTTCCCTTTTCTCTGATGGATCAACCACTCACTTGTCAGGAGGACACCCAGGTATCCCAACTTCCAAAATTATCACTTCGTCTCTGAGTACTGATAGTACGGTAGCCTCATTGTGGGGTACGGTAGGCTACCACGATCGATGACGAGACGATAGCTCTTTCTTTGCACTGTAGATGGCATCTCGGTGCCTGAAATTGCAATGTTTAATACGTTTCGCAAACTTGTGGTATTTTCTGCCACCCGCCATTCGAAACTAGTGGATTGAGGTTTCACATCTTTCTTTAACTTTTTCTCACCTTGATCTTCCTGTAGTCTCCCATCCTCTTGCCCGCCCTTCCCTTCAGACTCGAGGGGTCCACCCGGTTGTGGTACGGTACTATCGAACGAGTACGGTACCATCTGTAAGTAATAAATCGATATTTCGCAGTCTACGATGGCAGTGACGACGGTCTCTTCGTTTCGCGTGGTCTCTCGGCGGCGAGAGAGAAAGGAGACAAGAGGAGGACCACCCAGGTAAATAATCAATAGCTCACCGAGTGTATATTCATCCCTGCATCGCTCCTTTCGGCTGGATCAACAGTAGCCGCGTACTGTCGTTGAAGGTTACTGTAGAGCCTGCAAGCGACACGAGCAGTTAATGGCCCTTCTCCAACTTAGAAATATACAAAAGAATAGAATGAAAAACTAACTGACCGTGGATGAATTCGATGATTCCGTGAGGACCTCCGTGATAGTGGAGGGGCGCATCTCTCGGTACTACTGACCTCGAGAATACTACCAATGTTTCCAATAGGCATTGGCTGGCCTCGGACCACAGTGGGAAGGTGTGCAGTCCTTGGTATTTATAGGATATATCCTTTCGTCTTACGACTACCGATTTACCGTCCCTTCGGGTTAATTCCGGGTGAGTTGGCTCGGTTGGCCAAGTGGGGGGTTTCATGGGCATTCGGTCCTTCCACCTTCCGCCACCCCACACGAGCAGACCCAGTAGGCCGATCTGCTCTTCCATTTCTCTCCCCGGAGGGATCAGAGGTATGGAAACCTTGATGGCGGGTCGAAACCCATCGGAAAGAGTGTGTGTGGCCTCACTACACCCTTCCCTACCGCCAGCCTAGTAGAAGTCGCCTTCTTTAGCTGTAGTCGTTGCCGCTCGCGAGTACGGTAGCTGGGGAGTACGGTAATCTGCAATCGGAAAAATCAATATTTAATGACACCCAAATTTGGCAAAGTACGGTAGATTGTACTCACCTATTATCTCCTTTACTCCCTCTTCATTGAGCATTATTCGTATTTTCAGCATTATTAGCATTATTCGTTTTTTTCTTCTTTTATTATCTCCTTGTTTCTTCTTTTCTCTTTTTCTTCTTCTTTTTTCTTTCTTTTTTTCCTCTTTCTTTCTTCTCTTCCTTTTTCTTGATTTTCCTCCTTCTTCATTTCTTCTATTCTTTTTATTATCTCCTTGTGTCTTCTTTTCTCTTTTTCTTCTTATTTTTTCTTTCTTCTTTTATTTCTCTTCCTTTTTCTTCTTATTTTTTCTTTCTTCTTTTATTTCTCTTCCTTTTTCTTGATTTTCCTCCTTCTTCATTTCTTCTATTATTTTTATTATCTCCTTGTGTCTTCTTTTCTCTTTTTCTTCTTATTTTTTCTTTCTTTCTTCTCTTCCTTTTTCTTGATTTTCCTCCTTCTTCATGTCTTGTATTTTTTTTTATTATCTCCTTGTTTCTTCTTTTCTCTTTTCTCTTTTTCTTCTCTTCTTGTTCTTTGATTTTCTTCTTACTCTTTTTCTTCTCTTCTTGTTCCTTGATTTAATTCTTTCTCTTCATTCTTCTTTTTCGATTTTTCTTCTATTCCTTTTATATTATCTCCTTGCTTCATCTTTTCCTCTTCATTTTTTCTTCTTTCTTTTTTTCTTCTTTCTTCATTTTATCTATTTTCTCCTCTTCTTTTTCTTCTTTATCTTCATTTTTTCTCCTTATTATTTCATTTCTTTCCTTCATCTTCATTCTTCCTCGTTCTGCAAATATTTACATTATTTACCCAATCTATTATTTCGAGAGGTTTACTAGGGTAGAAATCGGCTCAAATTAGCAAACGTTGAAATTTAAACACTTTGTAAATGGGAAGTTCAATCACTCAGAAGACCTCAATATCCCGATGATCCAATTCCATCCACTCCTCACCTGAGATATTTATCACTCTCCTTCTCCTCAATGACCATTCCTTCGTTGCTTGGAATGGGCGGGATAGGGTTCCAATCGATCCATCTCGATCTCGGGTTACGGTAGTCGGGGGGGGGGGGGGCTCTTCTTGGATTCACTGTAACGAGTAATCATTATTTCTAGGCCCTCTCCTCCGTTCCCTTCCTTCTTCTCTCTACGATGGAGCTAACAAGAGGTATACCAGCATTACTAATTATTATTCACAAAATACATTTGAAAATGAGGCATAAACCCGAATTCGCTAAGTATTAGTCACTAATTAATCGAAAAAAATAGGACCTATTAGGAAGCAGTTGGTTTGGCGTTCCACGCTCTTTGTATTTCCGAAACAATTGAAAGAAACTATTGCAATGATAAATCGATTTTTAACGATGTAGATTCGTGGTTCCTCCATCCTCTTTTGACTAATCAAATATGTAGTAGAAAACATATTATTATCAGTTTGTCAAGAACAACGCACAAACAATTTTGATCCGCTTAATCCTAGTTTCGAAATTCGCATGTATCACCAACAAGCTTCTTGATAGTCACTAGGTTTCAATAGTTATTTATTTACCGAATATATTATAAAACGAGCTCGATCAAGACCATTTGCATTTCTTACTTCAATGCTCACCTGGTTAGTACATTTTGATTCACTTGCTCCTTATTCCTCATTGATCGATATGCGGAGTTCGGTGGGTACGGTATTCTCATCTTGGCTGGATACGGTAGTCATTCAGGCTCGCCTCACAGTGCCTTGGAATATCTGTAATGAGTAATCATTATTTCAAGGCCCTCCCTCTCCTCCCTTCTTCCATTCTCTTCCTTCCTTCTTCTCTCTACAATGGAGCGAACAGGAGGTATGTTATCTTTACTAGTTATTCATCGCTAAATAGTAGAAAAATGAGGAAATGGCTTCGTATTTCGGAAGCAGTCAGTATGATGTTTCATTTTGATTATATTTTCGAAACAATTAGGAACGTAAGATATTTACTTTATATATTATGAGCCATTTATTATTACCCGGAAGTTTAATGTTTCACACTGATTTCATATTCGAAAAAGTGATGAATGAATACATTTATTTTTCTGCTCAAGTCCATTCCTCACCTTTGCTTCGTGTCCCTTTCTTCATTGATTATGGGCCGGATCAGGGACTATCCACGGTGTTACGGTAGTCGATCGGGCTCATCTTGGATCGCTTTGGATTCACTGCAACGAGTAATCATTTTTTGTAGGCCTGCCCTTCCCTCTTCCTTCTCCTCCCTACTGCCCTTCTCTTCCTTACTACTTCTCTCTACGAGGAAGCGAACAAGAGGTGCGCGATCATTACTAATTATTCTTGGCTATATAGGTGAAAATAGGGTAGAAATCCGAATTTTGAAACATTTCGATTGATGTTTTATGTTCGAAATATTTAGAACGATTGAAAGTGATTGAACAATAAGTTTATTTTTATCTCATACACTTACTTCATTTCCCTCCATTTGGTGCTTTCTCTCTTATGTCCATTCCTCCATTAGTGTACTTGCATTCATCTATCTCGTATGGGATACGATAGTCGTCCGGACTTCCCCTCAGAGTGCCTCGCACTATCTGTAACGAGTAATTATTATTTCTAGGCCCATCTCATCTTCCCTCTTCTCTCTTCGATGAAGTCGACAAGAGGTATTCCATGTTTACTAATTAATTATTAATTACCCAAATTCGGTGATATCACGAAGTGTTTATTTTCGAACAAATAATTGTTGAATTACACGTTGATTTTGCTCTATTACATGGCTATGAAACATGAAAACCATAGGTTGCAATTCGCAATTGTCTACCCGATCTAGGCTATTTTGTTTCCCGATCCTCGACTAACCTCATTCTACTATTGCTCCTCATTTTCCCTCCTTATCATCTTGTAATGGCGGGATACGGTAGTCTTGTAGGGAGTGGGATACGATATATCGAGTGGGAGCCGGCCGATCCTCGTGTTGGTCACATAACCGGCGCCTACAAGTGCTAATTCATACCGTAGCTAGCCCTCAAGATCCTTGTAGATCTAAGCTGCCTCTGCTGCCTCACAACCCAACGAAAATGCTCTTGACCATCTTCTATTTCTCACATGAAACATGAAAACAATAGGTTGCAATTCGGAAATTTCTTCCTGATCAACCCTATTGTTATTTTCCAATCCGCTCCTCACCTCACTCTACTATCGCTCCCTCTTGCCCCCTTCTCCTCGCGTAGTGTGTTGGTGTGGGGTACGGTAGTCTTTCGTCGATCTCTCGAAAGTTGCGGCACTCTGGCCATTTGTCGATTCGACCACTGTAACCTATTATTCTATTAGTAATCTATTATTTCCAGGCCTCTCTTCTCCTCTCCTCCCTTCTCTTCCCTCTTCTCTCTATGGAGCGAACAGGAGGTATGCAATCTTTACTATTTATTTATCACAAAAAAATTATGTATGCATTTTCCGCCACGAAAATTGAATTTTTTTCAAATATCGTTTTGACTCTATCACTTGGCGTTGAAACACTGAATTACCTTTTCCTTCCATCTTCTGAATCCATTCCTTCTCTTGTCCTTTGATTAGATGGAATCCAGTAGATAGATCACTCTTGCGATCACAGATCACACTGAAATCGATTAATCAATAAAACCATAAATTCTGCCTCGCTCTAATGAGTAGAGAGGACTCTCTCGATTTCCCGTGCTCTCTCGTCAGCCAGAGCGAGAAATGATGGAATTCTTCATTGCTCAGGTACGGTATTACTAATTAGAATGGAATGGTGGATTATCTCACCTCTTATTCTTATATTCCTCATTAGTCCCTGGCTGTGATACTGTAGGGAAGAGTACGGTAGATGGGAGGAGTACGGTATGTGGTGAAGGTGGGCAGATGGAAGCGCATGCCGGCGCCTGAAACAGAGATTAGCACAATTATTTGACGGCCCTCGGAATCCGGGGGATAATGTAAAAGTTGAGTGAAAATCAGTGTTTCTGTAGAGACTAGGGAATTCTAGGTTCCAAACAAGTTGTTTATCGCACAAGAATCACTTTCCTGTTTATAACGTAGAGTTCATACGTTGTGAACAACCAGGGGTCAAATACTCAAGTCATGAAACCTAAGATGTGATAAGCAATCGCAAATTTCGAAGGCTATTGCTATTTCACTTGTAGTGTTTAGGTTTCGGGCCATTTCCTCCGTTTTTGTCGCTCGGTGATTTTCTCTAATTTATGTTCATCTCTAATTTATGTTCATTTTTTCCGAAAAAATGTGGTATGCATAGGTATTTTAGGGAGGTGTATTTGACCTCTGTGACCAACTAACCTTAACCACACAAACGAGGAAGGCTTGCCCGACATGCGCTGCGCAAATCTTCACGCGGAGAGTCTCTGAAATTGATCAATAGTTATTTCCAGTCCACTCCTCTTCTCTACCGGTCGATAGGGACTCTCTTCATTTCACGTGCTCTCTCGGAAAAAAGGGGAATGAATAAGGAGGGACAAGCAACTACTCGTCTCTACTCAGGTACGGTAGCATCAACACTATGGAAGCTCTCCGTACTATACTGCGCTTGAGTGAGCGGTAAACCAGTTTCATTTCCGCTTCACATGACATCGTTAGAGGGAGAATTCTATTGATACTTACCTCTATCAAGCGGCGTAACACCCATGGCGCTCACGGTAGTTCCATTGGCGCTGTTGCCCGCTCAACTGAAGCTGGCACAAGTAGCTGGCAGCGGGGTCCAATCGGCATAATGATTCTGAATAAATCAATCAATAATTAGTTTCCATTCCCCTATTCATCCGTGTATTTAGCCACCGGAATTGCTGTATCTACTACGATGTGTCTATCTACCATAGTTTATGTGGGATCGTGGGACAACTTGCGTTTCATACAGAATGTAATTTTTTCCTATTATTTTACTATGAAACATAGAAACAATGGGTTGAAATTCGCAATTTTATACATGATCTAGGCTATTGTTATTTTGCTATCTGTTTCTCACATCTCTCTCATCTCCCTTTCTTCTGTTCCCTTCCATCTTCTCTTGCTGAAGGGGCGGGGGTACGGTAGACTCTCGAAGCCACTTCTCGATCGATCCCTGAGAGAGGCAGCGACGGCCGCATCGCGGGTTGTGCACTAGCCGCGCGCCTGCAAGTAGTAATTCACTCAAGATATTCCGTAACTTGAGCCTTCCCCCCCCTCATTCAGATGCAATCAGTTGTCAGTATCATTAGTCACCAAGATCCCAGCGGATTTGTGCTTTTCAAGCTACTCTTTTGGGTGCTTATTTCTATTTTACTTGGCTATGAAACATAGAAACGTCAGGTTGATATTCACAATGTTCTTCCTGATTTAGGCTATTGTTATTTCCCAATGAGTTGCTCACCTCTCTTTCATCTTCCTTCGTTCTGCTCCCATCATGTCATGAGGGAGGGCGGATGAGGTACGGTATACTCACGGGCACGGTAGATAGGCGAACGGTAGGGGTGATGGTTGGGCGGATGGAAGCAAGCAATCCGGCGCCTGAACCACAGATTAGTTTACTTATTTGACGGCCTTCGTAACCCGGGGGATAAAGTTGAGTGAAAATCAGTGTTTTTGTTGAGACCACGGAGTTCTAGGTTCCAAACAAGTAGTTTATCGCACAAGAATCACTTTCCCATATATAACATTCATACGTTGTGAACAACTAACCTTGACCTTACATACAAGGAAGGCTTCCCCGGATTGCTGCTGGCCACAAACCATTCCAGCGAATCTGAAATTTATCATTTATTTCCAGTCAGGGGGAATCTCTTCATTTCCCGTACTCTCTCAGAGGGATGTCGAATGAAGTAGGAGGGACAAGCAACTACTCCACTCTACTCAGGTACTGTAGTAACACTAATTATGAATCGCTATCGCATCCCCTCGGAATCTACATTTTCCACCGTTTGCTTCTAGTCCTAAGTATGCGATAATCGATAACCCGTCCGTTTTCCGTTTCACACTAGATCAAAAGTGGTAGTTGATTTCTACGGTTGCTTACTTCTTTCATTCGGCGAAACGCCCAACGCCCTTGCGAAACGCCCTTGCGGAAGCAACGATTCATCGGGGGAACACGGCCAGTCGATCAGTAACTGGCCGGCAAGACAACTGCAATGTCAAATTTTATTATTTATTCATTTATTATTCTAAAATTAAAATTGTGTGGTCCAGATTTTCAAAACTGTTCGTTTTGTGTTTCATGTTGATTTTTTTTCCAAAAATACGTAACCTCGGTCTGTGAATAATAAATATTTAATTTCAGTTATCGTCTTTCCTCCTCTTCCTTCTCTCTACGATGGACCGAACGGGAGGTATGTAATCTATGCTAGTTATTCATCACTAAATAGTTGCAAAATTAGGGACTCTTCCTAATTTGGAGGCAGTTAGTTTAGTGTTCCATGCAATTTATATTTTCAAAACAATTGTATTTTCTGGCAAACATATTATTAGTTGGATCAAGGCTTTCTATGTTTTTTATTCAATGTTGACCTGATTGTGCAGCTTCTATCCTCCTCCTCCTTGTTGCTCGTTTGATCGGATACGGTAACTCCTTGAGGCACTGCTGCTCGTCGGGTACTTCATCGTCCTGTAATCGATAAATGAATAATTACAGTATCTCATCTTCGATGGAAGAATCTCTTCATTTCGCGGGAGGTATGTAATCTATGCTAGTTATTCATCACTAAATAGTTGCAAAATTAGGGACTCTTCCTAATTTGGAGGCAGTTCTATCCTCCTCCTCCTTGTTGCTCGTTTGATCGGATACGGTAACTCCTTGAGGCACTGCTGCTCGTCGGGTACTTCATCGTCCTGTAATCGATAAATGAATAATTACAGTATCTCATCTTCGATGGAAGAATCTCTTCATTTCGCGGGAGGTATGTAATCTATGCTAGTTATTCATCACTAAATAGTTGCAAAATTAGGGACTCTTCCTAATTTGGAGGCAGTTAGTTTAGTGTTCCATGCAATTTATATTTTCAAAACAATTGTATTTTCTGGCAAACATATTATGGCAAACATATTATTAGAGGAGAGGAGAGGAGAGGAGAAGAGAGGAGAGGAGAGGAGAAGAGAGGAGAGAGAGGAGAGAGAGGAGAAGAGAGGAAGAGAGAGGAAATAGAGGAGAGAGAGGAGAGAGAGTAGAGTAGAGAGAGAGAGGGAGAGGAGATGAGAAGAGGAGAGGAGAGGAGAAGAGAGAGAGGAGAAGGAGAAAAGAGGAGAAGGATAGGAAAGAGGGGAGAGGAGGGAAGAAGAGAGGAGAAGAGAGGAAGGAGATAGGAAGAGAGGAGAGGAGAGGAGAAGAGAGGAGAGGAGAGTAAGAAAAGAAGAGGGAGGAGAGGGAGGAGGAAGAGAGGAGAGGAGAGGAGAGGAGAGGAGAGGAGAGGAGAGGAGAGAGAAAGAGGGAGGATGAGGGAGAGGAGAGGAGAGGAGAGCGAGGAGGGAGAGGGAGAGGAGAGGAGAGGAGAGGAGAGGAGCGGAGAGGAGAGGAGAGGCGAGGAGAGGAGAGGAGAGGAGAGGAGGAGGAGAGGAGAGGAGAGGAGAGGAGAGGAGAAGAGAGAGCGGAGAGGAGAGGAGAGGAGAGGAGAGGAGAGGAGAGGAGAGGAGAGGAGAGGAGAGGAGAGGAGAGGAGAGGAGAGGAGAGGAGAGGAAGAGAAGGGACTCCAGCTCACTCAGGTATCCTATGCTCTTTATTACTCTTCTTATTTTACTTTCTATTTTTGCCCATCGAAACATGTTGAATTCTAATCACTCAGCATTGATACACTAATCCACCTTGTTCTTGGACTTTTCTCACTGTCAGAAAAACAATAGTGTAATATTCCAATCACCCCGTCAATTCCAAATATTTTCCGAATTCTATTAATGTTCTGTGAAACTCTGACCCACCTGGTCTCTCCTTATTCCTCTCGCTCGAATCTCTTCTCGAATCTCTTCTTCTTCAATTTCTCTTGGTTACGGTAGCTCACGAGAGGTACGGTAGCAGTGCCGATCAATCTGTGAATAATCAACATGTTATTTCAGTTATCGTCTCTCTCGCTCTCTTCCTTCCCCGTGCTTTCTCGCCAGGCAGACTGCGAAATGAGAGAAGAGAAGGAATTCGTCATTGCTCAGGTACGGTATTATCATCAATAAATGAACATTAATCAGAATGGAACGGTTGATCTCTTCACCTCTTATTCACACATTCACTCCTTTAGTCCATGGTAATGAAACTGAAGAGAGAAGGCGCTGTAGTGGAGTACCATTCCTCATTCTGTGAATAATAAATATATAATTTCAGTTATATCGTCTCTCTGTTAGAGGGAGAAAGAAGAAGATGAGAAACTCGATCCCTCTCAGGTATTCTATCTTCAATAATTATTCATCACTACATTTCTAAATTTGACGGCATCTAGTTTATTTTATTTCCAAACTATTTCGAACGAGTACAAAAATGTTCTCATGACCAATAATTTGCCATGCTAATTATTTTTGAATTTCTAGTACTCACCTTATTAATGCACATTACTCCTTCTCCTCCTTTCCATTTCTTCGGCTCTTGAAATAGAAAGGGTTAATCGATCCCTCTCGTATGGATTAGGGTAGATCTGATTGTGAGGTCTCTGCTTGACGCGCCTTGGATTCACTGCAACGAGTAATTCATTATTTCTAGGCCTTCTCGTCTCTTCCTTCTCTTCTATTCCTCCTTCTTTTCTCTACAATGGAGCTAACAAGGGTATGCAATAATTACTAATTATTTATCACCATTTAAATCAAAGAAGGGCTGATTCTGAAATTTAGAACCTGTCAGTTTAGTGTTCCCTGGTTACATTTTCTCGAAACTTATATTTTTTTGAAAATATAATACGAGTTAGATTTGTTAGGCTCTAATACATCGTGCTGAAACAATATCTAGCAGATATGGATACCCTTTTCCCCGATGAGAAATATTGATAGCACTTCATTTCACAAGAATTCCAGTTGGAACTAGATAGCAAATAATTTGAAATGAACTCCGTGATATTCCGGTTTCACGCACCCATACTAATTCACTCTATGAAGTATCACTGTAGTTACCGTGTTTTACTCACCTTATTACACGTCGCTATGGCCCTTCTGAACTGTCGCTTGAGGAGTACGGTAGATGGCGGTGTCGGGGTTGTGAGGATGGAGGGACCACTCAACTCAAGCTTGGCCGACCGGGGTTAAATCCGGCCTCCCTTCTCCACTCCTCTCCTTCCCTCATCGGGTACTGAAGTTCCACTCCTGCTGCTTCCCCGGCATCGGGTAGTGAAGGCTGATGCCTGTTTCCCTGGGTTCCCTTTCTCACGACGGCATCGGATAATGAGGTGATTCCAGCTTCCCCGGGAGTTCTTTCTCTTCCATTCCTCCGGTGATTAGTAGATCAGCTGAAATGAAATACTTGGTGATTTACCGTTTTACATTCACTCTAAACAAATTTGGGTATGTTCATGGAAAATGTATTGAATGATGTGAGTGCTCTAGCCCAAGTATACACAAATGGTTTTGTCTAGTAATAATCGTGAAAATAAGTACCTGATTAGTTCTCATTCCGTATCCATTGTCATCACGTGTCCGTATCCAATTGATCCGTGATCCATTCCTCCTAAGAGAAGGTGCGCCTCGATCTCTCTGCCTGCTCAGAGTGAGAGTCGACGCCGTCTCATCGGAGGTTTTTTCATAGCCGCTTCAGATTTCCCTGAATGAGAATCTATTTAGAACTAGTTACAAACTTGTTTCATCCCTTCATCATCACATAATTAATTGATTTTCATTCCAGATTCCTTCTCGATTCGGTTCGATTCGTGAAGGAGGGCACGACTTCCAATGGGTATGTTTTCATTTTTCTTTTGGGGAAAGGAGCTAGCTATTTTTATGCGGTTCGCCCTCGAAACATTGAATGAGCAAGTTGTTTCATTCCCCCTCTCTTCCTTCCCTTTCCTCACTTACTTCACTCACTCTCCTCCTCCTTCTCCTCTCAATGATCTCTGATGTATCATCAGTCGATTGGCAACCACCCGAAATACCAATCGAGTGGATGAGATACTGCAAGATGGGAAGAATTTGATGAAACAATACATTTTTAGTTCCATCTCGGTTTCTTTATTCTATTCACTAGTTGAATTTGGGTCCCGTAAGCTAGAGATAATAATGAAAAGTATTTACCCGAGTGAAGAAGAGAGAAGGAGAGTGTCCGTCTTGGTCCCTTGCTTTTTAGAAAAGCAAGAAAAAATGTACCCGATCTTGCTTTAAACGAGGTCAAGTGAGTCCCCCGTCATCCCCCCTTTTATTAGAGACAAGGGGGGCAGTTGTCTGCAATTATCAATGGTGAATAAGAGTGCAATCAATTTGGATGATTTCTACCGTAATCCATTTGATTGTGAGTGACTACCGTACCTTTTCTTCATCTTCGCTTTAGGAGCAGCAAGAGTGGGTAGATGAAGGATGAGTAGATGAGGGGGAGAGAAAACGGGAAGAGAAAACGATGAACAAAAATACACCGGAATTCGGTGGCCTCGTAAGGTCTGAAATGGAGGTTACTGTAGATGGTGGGATACGGTAGGGATACTCTAGAATGAACTGAGAAGGAAACGCTCACCATTTATTAGCGGGACATACTAAAAATGGGCACGGTCGCAGCGGGGGAAGAAGGAAGGAAATATGACTAGATGGAGATTGCTGACCGGCTTTTGATGATGCACGTATTGCATCTTGATAACTGCAATGAATTTAGTGAGTGAGATACCATGGTAGATGATGAGAGTGCAGACGGTGAGAGTACTGACTAGAGATAACGAGGAATCGAGAGAGTGAGATATGGAAAAGAATAGTGGGAATGGACTTACTTATGTACAATAGCTGATTGGTCGGAAGACCTTGAAGAATGGCAGAGTGCCAATGGAAGAGAGAACGACAAAGGGAAGGCATGAGATGGATGAGATGAAGACGACGGTGGACTTACATCAGTGGTACAGTAGCTGGCCCTACTGCACACTGAATGCCAAACCATCCGATGACCTGTCTCCTGTAAGCACGTTCTATTCCACGATGTCTAACGGGTGAGAGAGTAGGGGAAACGGAGAGAGTGAGAAGGGGTGGTATACTGAATATGGAGATTTTAAACTCTGAATAGATGAGCAAATCTCAAATAAATTGCCCCTACTAAATCGGATACCATAGTCTGATGAGTCTGTTATCTACTGTAAACGGTATAATCGATTTCTATCGTAATCTTTCGTTTCCCCACCCTTACCTCAATATGGCAGTGCTTTAGCCATTTCTGTCCACTGTCTCACTCTAATGAGATGAGTTGCTGCCTCCTCTCTGAAATCAATAGATCGTATTGTAGTCATGCCCATTATCTACCGTATCATTTGGATCTGCTATGCATGATTTTACGGTGCGTTCGCTCTAGATCAACGCCCCTTTAATGAGTGAGATGAAACATAATTGCACCACTTAGTTTTGGCTGGAATTGATGAAACGACATTCTCATTGATGTCTATCGTGTTCACCCGTGCGATCAATATCTACTGTAGTCAGACTCACTTGAATTGGTCGAATGCATCGGAGTGACGATTAGCCATTCTCACTCTATTCGCTCGGAAACGGGCTGGACGTGGAGCGAGAGCAGCGAATTCATTCAAGATGGAAGAGGCAATTCCATCGGCCTTGAGGAACAGAGCCGAGAATCCCTTCATTATCTTCTTCGTCTTCTTCGCGAATTTCTGAAATGGATAGTACTGCATACCTCCCCCCTCCTATTACGGTATCCCCAAGTATGCACACTCTCGCATTATTCCATCTATCGAACCTTGTGAATCTCTTCGTTCGTTGGATCTCGAATGGCGGATTGAGTGAGACGAGAGATGGCCAAATGGCACGCGTTTTCTACCATACGACGACGGTGACCATAGGTGATGGCGACACCCTTCCATTTACGATGGATCTCGTTATCCACTTGCTTGCCCATCACCTCAATTGAGTACGATAAGACTACGGTAGGAGGCGGGGCTTAGGACTGACCTTGAATTGGAGAGCCTTGGGAAAGTGAATGAAGGCCAGAATGAAGTGGATGCAAGTGAGCATCGAGTCGACGTGGATGGGAATGGGTCGAGGAATGGGAAGGATGAATTGATCGATTCTCGATTGCTTCGGAGGGATAGGAGGAGGAGGAGAGACAGAGGAAAGACTGAAATTGATCCTTCGTTTCCCCTCATTCCATTCCTATTTCTACTGAAACTCAATCCTAGATTGTTACATTTCTAACTGTAGATAATAAATCAATAATTGTAGGAGAGTACGGTACCGTCGCTTGCGAGTCTGTCGAGAGGGAGGAATGTCATCGTCGTCCTCTTCCACTGCTTCATCTCCTATCTCCTCGTCGTCGCCGTCGTCAAAGCCGAAGCTGAAAGAGATGCAATGCTCTCACTCTCTTCATTTTCCATGCTCTCTCGCTCTGTCTGATCGACGAGAGAACATGAGAAATGAAGGGAGTCAGATCATGGCACGGTGAGAAATAGGGCACTCACAATGAAACACACTCTAATTTATGTGATAATTGAGAATGTAGAGATGTGTTCATTCTGATTGCCCTTACGAAGAATGGTTATCGGTCGGTGAGGGGTACGGTAGGCAATAGGAGAACTCGACTGATGAGATCTAGTGATAAATCTAAGACTGTTTGTCGAAAATTGTGGATGGCTCTAGATATGATAAGTACTATTGATGACAAATCGGCATGATGCTCTCTTCATTTTGTGTAATCTCTCGTCTGTCTAACCGGCGAGAGAGCATTTCGAAATATGAGAGACACATGCTGAGTTGTCAACGCTAATAAGTGTGGTAGTCGATGGGTAGGAATGAGATAGAGTACCTCTGATTCAGATGCATCTCCCCGCTCATCATGCCTTCTTCTTCATCCTCATCATTCGCCTCCATCTCTTCTTCTTCCTCTTCCATCTCTTCCTCCTCTTCTTCGTCTCTGAGATGTCAGTCATCATCACTCTCATCATTATTTATGCAATTTTTTTTTCGAGATTTCTAGATCACGTTATTAGGAAGGTAAGTTGAATTTTATGGTGAAAGAAACAGTAGGATTCGTGCGTCGAAAGGGCTATTTATTGACAATATTCGAAACTTGGTGGTTTTAGGTTCCTTTGAACTAAAGCTCAATAGCGTAAGTTTCCTTGTTATTGTGATTAACTAAACGAAAGGAAGATAAAGGGTACCTCGCAATGAGATGTCCTATCTCTTCTTCGTTGATCGAGGATCCATCGGATGGCAGAGGGGAGCCGATCGGAGTGCCATCGTCCATCAGATGATGGCCATGGTCATCAATGAGGAGGGAGACGTCGAGCTCATCGGGAACTTCGCCTCGTCTGAAGTATGGTAAGATTACGGTAGATCTATTGGTGTAAGAAAGGTTGTATCTTGAATTACAAAAGGCAATCGGATGTTTTTGTAAATAGGAAATGCTGATGAAAGGAAACGATCCTAGCCTAGGCAGTTTGCGGTTTCAAAAGACGATGAAGACTGATCTTTCATCTCCCAACTAGGTAAGATGCTTTGGACTCACCCTATCTCCATTTCTTCTCCTTCCACTGATTCATCCTCGTCGTCCATCTGAGTGGTCATCTCCTTGCTCTCAATGACAGTCTGCGACTCCACAGACACGAGAGGAGGAGGGGGCGGAGTCGACACTCCCGACTCTACTTTGCTCACTTCCTCCGTCTGAGTCTCACTACAGACTGTGATGGGAGGAGGAGGAGGAGGAGGAGGGTGGACGAGAGGGAGGAGGTCGACCTGACTCTCCATCGAGACCATCCGGGTGAGAGGAGGAGGAGGAAGACGGCGATGAGCAATAGCGCGAGTGCGTGCTTGCTCTTCTTCCTGCAATTGGATGAATTTATTACAAGGATGGTTGATGAAACAGTGATCCTGCGTGTGATTTTCCAAGTGTGTGCTACGGTAGGAATGAGGTGAGTGGATGAAATTGGTGCTGAACAATCTCACCTTGTTGTTCTCTCTCACGATGGAATCAGCGAGAAGTCGAAGGAGATTCGCATCCACTCGCTCTCTATCGTAGATCACCGTGTCCACTGGTCGGCCATTCTCCTCTCCGTGCTGCGTCACAATGACACGCATCTGAAAAGGATGAGAATCAATACCACTACCGTATCTTATCGCATCCCTACCATGTCAGATATCGAATGCTATTCGAAGGTCAGTTGAAAGGCTTCGAATAAGTATCGATGGCTAGTGAAGCGGGGAATAACCGTGCGAGTTTTAATAAAACGAAATTTTCTGTGCGCTATTTCTACGATCGAGTTGAGTGACAGAATTGGGAGGGATAAATATAGTTGGTTGCACTAAGTAAAAGAGATCTCACGTTGGAGCCGAGTCGACCATCGATGACAATAGAGGAGCGAATGGGTGATCCGGCCGGTCCAAATGAGTCCGAGATTACACCGAATGATCCGCCCATTGCGAGTGATCCATGGATGATGAGACGGCCGCCTCAAAGGAATACGGTAAGCAGCTTCCTCATAGGGGTACGGTAGCTATCTCGGCACTTTTCTAGTTCCGTACTAGGCCCCGCCCATCCGCCCCCTTTCCCCACACGCCCCTCCCTCATCCTTCCTCCCCCTCCTCTTTTGCAATCTTAGAGGTGGAGCGACGGGCGAGAGATTGGCGAGAGAGCGTGGGGCTGGCGCTCTTCCCACTCCCTCTCCCTACTCTCTCTACCCCGTCGCGGCCAGCACGCACTCTCTCTATAACCTCCCAACGCTCTCTCCTCTCGCCAATCGGACGGGGCACTGTACCTCTGCCCGATTGTTTGCCGCTTGTTCGGCATTTTTGGAGTTTCTCCTACCTCCGGCACTGCACATTTGTCTACGAATATTATCGTAGACAAATGTGCAGTGCCCGAATACGTTAAGAGATTATGGTATCGATATATAATGCTTAAAATGATCTCACGATGAGTGACGAAGAGCATCTGTTCGCGGAGGATCGGCTCAAGGAGTGAGATCAGGTGAGGATGGAATCGGGACTGAATGGAATATAATCAGTTATCGATCGGGAGATATCGTACTCGCAAATGATACTGTTGCGTACCGTGTCTGCATTTCGAAGCTAAGAAAATGTGTCCTCGAATAGATGGTCGTGTGATTTTCACTCGGTTTGAAAGAACGAAAGTGGATTAATGAACTGACTCTCATCGTATTGAGCCAATCCTCACGAATGAGATACTCCTCGGCAGCCACCGGCAGCATGTCCATCACAATGGGCATCGATGCAGGTTTGAGTTTTTTGAGCGCTGAAACGGATTAATTGATAGAGTAGCATGAAAAAGAGGGGATAGGAACGGTAGCGCCCTTTGAATACGGTACGTTTATGTAAGACGAATGAAAAGGAAAGCAGAAATATTAAGAATGCGATAGAAAAGGAACTCTTACGAAGGACATAATAGAAGAATGTCATCTCAAGTAATAAAGGTTGAAAAGATTACAGCGAAAAGATAATGAACGTGGTCAGCAAACCAGATGAAAATGGTGTTTTGTGTTTCACGAGGAAAAATTATGGACTAATGAGAAAAATCGAATAGATTGCAGATTGATTAAGAAACGAGAAGAGCGGATAAGAAGAGACGAAGAATGGAGAGAGAGGATATGGTGAGTACTAGAGTAGGTTCGTATGGGTCTAAGATATTGCAGGAATAACTGGGTTTCATTACGACGGTATGAGCTAGGTTTCTTTCGTTAGATTCTTCGTGGGATTTGTTTCTCTGTCACTGATGTGGAAAGAAATGTCTAGCGGATTTGTGTTTCATTGTCAAAAGTATTCGATATGAGTGAGATGGGAACGAGGGAAAGGAAATGGTTTTGAATCTGGACTTTCTTACATCTGAACAATGAAACTGTATTCTGAATGATACCTTTCATCTTCTTTTTCTCTATTTGCTCATTATTCACTATCACTTTCTGTGGTTCATTCTGGTTCATTCTAAAGAGGGCTGATTTGTGTTTTACAAACCGCGGAAGACTTTCCCCCCATTGCGAGTTCTTTTCATTCGATTCATTATAGACTAGGAAGGAATGCTGAAAAAGGTGAAGATTCGGATGAGATCACACTTCGGTCACTCATTTCTGTTTAGGATTTTCCTATCCACACTGACCATCGAGATTTGTGTTTTAGTGTTATTAGAAGGGAAGGGAGGGAGGGGATCTGATGGAAGGAAATATGAATGGATGCGTCTGATCAATGTACCTCTTTAGTGGTTGGTTACAACGATTGGGTAGGTCATGAAGCTACTGTGCGCACTGATGCACCGTACATCGGGCATCGCATGAGATCTATAGAGCAATCTCTGGTTTCCTTCCACCTACTCCTATAGCCTAGTGGGTAAGAGTGATGGCTGGCGCGGAGCCATCGCTGGTTCGATCCCCGCTCTGTGAGAAACTTTTTGCAAAATTTTTGCTGCGATTTTGAGCGTCTAAACAACGCCCCTAGTGGGTCATAGGGTGTCAAATGATGTTGGACCGCCTGCCTGTAACTGATATTAGAGGGAGTACACTATGCGACGAGGATACGGTAGGAATACGGTCATTTAGACAGAAGCGCGGCAAACCAACGGGAAACACGATGATAAGGACCCTTTAGGACATAAAAATGAGGTGGATGAGGTCTGAGTGGATAGAGGAGCAGTGTGAGATACAATAGCGATCACAACGAAACGTACAATTAGCGCGTATTATCAACAATCTGGGTTGAAATCGTCCGATTCCGTTATCCCACAGAACTGTCCCGCCTGCACTCTCTCCATTTCCCACACTCTCTCACCCTTCTTCCCTTGCCCCTTGCCCCTTGACTCTTCCCCTTCCCCTTTCCCATTCATTCTCACTCAAATCATCCTTCCCTTCCTGCCCTATCCTGAATAATGTCCGTTATCGTTTCATTATTCCCTGATTTCACATCGCTCATTCATTCATAGACGTCGTAATCGTTGACATTTCTTTGCCGTCTTCCATTTCACTTCCGATTTCGTCTTCATTCCTTGTACCTTTCTTCTCAACTCATTTCTCTATCGTTCTCTTTCGAATCGTGAATCGGATTCCACTCGTACATTCATCTTTCTCATTCGTGACGATCATTTCCGTTTACTCTATGATTTCCTTTCAATCACTTTTCCCCCTGTTCCCTCCTCCCCTTCCCTCGTCTTTTCCTATCTCAATGTTATCCATTCCAGTCCTTTCTTCTCACCTTGAGGACTTCGTCGATCGATCGTTATCGTCTTTGGAGTAAAGTATTGGTACGGTAAGAGAGTACGGTAGGTAGTACGGTACATGATACAGTAGTCACACTTGTCTCTGAGATATAAATTGTGACATTTCCAGATTGATCAATTCTGTCATTTGATGGAAGACGATGATGATTTCTTGCTCCGTCTCTCTATTCGGTACGTAATTTATCGTTTATTCTATTTCGGAGGAGGGTGCGTATAAATAGGAAACACAATATTCGTTTACCACTTGTGCCTACAATGTTGTTCTGTATTTTCCCATGCATCACCTGATACAATATTTCACTGATTTTCGTCTTTGATGGAAATGAACCCCTCCCTCCCTCACATCGATGAGAGGTGCACAGAAGATAGTGTGAGAGAGGTACGGTAGCAATGACTTTTGGGAAAACGATAGATTGAATTTCTAGGCTTTCTTTTGGAAGACGGGTGTCCTAGTGGGTGATATTGATAGATGGAATGATTTGTAAAGATGATCTCTTTGAAGTGGTCGAAATCATCGATAAAGTGAGGACATCTGTTGGTTTATTGAGTGATTGAACCAACAGATGACCACCCCATAAACAAATGGGAAAAGACTGATGAGTCCTCACTGGGGTAGAAATTAGGAACTAATGGTATTACAACTCATATTGTCACACCTTAGTTATCTATCCTTACACCCTTTCGATAGTCATTCCCTATCTCCTATAGCCCTATTATTAATGGACTAAACCGATGACTATTCGAATGCTCCCATGGATTCCTCTTGTTTATTCGCGATAATGAATGCGAATCAACTTGTCGAGTTTAAGGGAGCTGAGTCGTCATCGTCCCTTGTTAGTTCCTTTCATCATCACTAGTCAATACATTCTTTTTTTGGTGGATAAGCAGGATAACATTGGGTTTATTATTTTTCCATTGGAGTGTTGCAACTATCACGAGTTCTTTTTCTATGATCGATCGGATTATACATTCATCCATCCTTGTGGTGGGCGGAACTTCAATTATCGTTCCATATTTATCTCCAATCAATAATTCCATCTCCGAAGGAATTCCTTCTCTTCTTTGACGAGATTCCATCTAAAAGTAATTTCATTATTTACCAAGTACCTTGAATAGAACCTGTTCGATGTGATACTGTAGCATGAGGTCATTATCGATTCGGATGATTGTGGCACCGATTTCTAAAAATTTTGTTTCGTTTCACAACTAATTGTGCGTTGCGTGCAACAAACCTCTCATGAACAACGATTTGGCCTTTATATTAGTCGTTTGTTTAATGTATTTGAGAATTGACTTCTCGCTGATCTCGGTCCGATTCATCGAAAATCTTGAATGAACTGGATAATTATGAGATAAAATGAATCTAACCTGAGAACTCGAAACAGATTTGTCACTTTGAATGAGATGAATGAGGGTGTGTAGACCATGTAAGAGGGAGAACGAGAACGATTAGAAGGCATTTGTGTTTCAAATCCGAGTGAAGGAGGAGAATCATTGATAGGAGGAATGAATCCGAGATGTGAAGAGCGTCCATCTATAATCACACAATGAAATATGATTATAGGGACTTATTTGATGCACAACTCATAATGAAAAGTGATTGAACAAACACAACTGTACTGGTTGACAATTACAACGAACCTGTGCTTCCGTACATGGAATTTCGTTGAGTATAATTAGCCATTGTGTAAGCTAAAATAGACGAAGGACGGAGAGGAAAGAGAAGAATCTTGGCGCAATAAAGAGAAAAGAGGGAATACAAATGATGAATCAGTGAGCATTCTTGCGACATTTAAGAGAGACTCCACAACCAGAGAACGTCATTTAGAAACGATTTGGAAATCACATCAATAAAGTAATCGATCCAATAATCAATATTTATTCAAGGCTATTTGAAATTATTATTTTGTAAAATGGTCTCTTCATTCCCCTCCTAACTTCCCCTTATTCCCTCTCCTTCTTCTTCTCTCGACTGGTCGAATGACTCCTCCCGCCTCTACAGTCATTGAATATCACGAAGAAATCAAAGCAGGCAAGAAATGGGATTGGAGACCAACTTCTTCAGCACTTGAACCACACAAGAACAGGAAAGTGCCCAAAGGACATCCTTTGAGGTAACTGATCTTTGATCTTTCATTTTCTGAGTTTACTTATCTTTGATCTTTCATCCTCTGAGGTAACTGATCTTTGATCTTTCATCCTCTGAGGTAACTGATCTTTGATCTTTCATCCTCTGAGGTATCTGATCTTTGATCTTTCATCCTCTGAGGTATCTTATCTTTGATCTTTCATCCTCTGAGTTTATTGATCTTTGATCTTTCATCCTCTGAGGTATCTGATCTTTGATCTTTCATCCTCTGAGGTATCTGATCTTTGATCTTTCATCCTCTGAGGTATCTGATCTTTGATCTTTCATTCTCTGAGATATCTGATCTTTGATCTTTCATCCTCTGAGGTATCTGATCTTTGATCTTTCATCCTCTGAGGTATCTGATCTTTGATCTTTCATCCCATAATCGATATCGTTCAGTGAAGAAGTGCATCAGCAATTGTGGGCGTACTACACATATCTGCTGGATCGATACAGGGAGCGTAAGGAGGTATACTTTATCTCATCGGAATGGATCGATAACTGATCGATTGTAGAATCGATGGTTCCTCTATCCCGGATGGGTCATTTATGTGCTCGAAGCTGCCAAGAAGGTAAATAGTGGAGGAAAAATGAATGTGAACATAGAATATTTGGGTCTTCATGATTGGCTGAAACCTATCACGCAATGACTTGCTCATCCCTTTTTCCATTCAGGTGATCATTCGTGATTCAAGTCTCGTTGAAATGGAACCAGAGAAGGAACCAATCATGTTCTTCGGTAATATCTATGCATCTGTAAGGGAGATTCCACTTTAATGTCAATCAATCGAAGATGTTTCAGTTTCCCGATCTTGTCGCTCGTCAAGTCACTTTCTCTGGTAGTGGAAAGACATTGAAAATGGTCCATTGGCCAGAGGAAGGAAGGACAATATATCTGGGAAATATCGTCAATCGGTTAACATTTCATATGAATAGCAGCGAATTCTAAAAATCGCCATCTCAGTGGATTCCAAAATGTGGAGACACTCTGCTTCGTTCTCCTTCAGAAATGTCTCTGGCCGGACAAGGTCGTTATCCATATTCAATTATTGAAAGTTATCAGGATAAAGAAGACATGCAATTTAGGTGACAATTCTGCGTGGTCAAGAGGAGACGCGCACATTCAATCGAAATGGAGAATTTATGGATGAATTGATCGAAAGATGGAGACCGGATAATCGAAACCAGGCCCGGTGATTAGGATGAATCAATGAATTCCCGGGTGTTCAGCTCGAGTCTTTCTTCTGCAAGGATTGGAGTAATGTGCAAGATCTCGAGATTAAGAAACACGTGGCGAAATATACAGGAAACTTTCCGAGTGAGATAATCTAAGAGACTTGAGAGACTTAGATTCTTGCAGATCCATGCATTGCCATCTACAGTCTCTCTAACGATGTATTCGATCTTCTTCCTCTCGCTTGTCTCTATGGAACGAAGACCACCGATCGTCAGTTGTGATATCGCGAGATTTCAATCGGAAAAGAAAAAAATCTATTTATAAATAAATTATAAATTGTCAGGATTGCGCGTGCTGTGCGTTTCTTCCGGTATCTCGGAACGATTGCAGAGTTTGGATGATATTCGGAATGTGAGATCTTCCTTCTTCATTCCGAGATTATCTACGATATTCAGATTAAACGTCCGATCGTCAAACCCTTCGAAGATCGACTCGTATTCGACCTCCTTACTGCACAACCCATCCATGGAAGAAAAGGGTACGAGTTCATCGAATAATTTCTGCAAGGAGAGACCATTCAGACGTAGAATGCGTTGAACAGATATAACATCTTGTATCTAGATTCGCCTTCAATCGCAACGATGGTTTCGGATGGGATTTCGGTGCAGATGTGCTTGAAGTCTGCATGAAGAAACTGAATGTGACCAGTATCCTCAGGACTAATCAGGTATCGATTCACGTGAAGAATGAATGATATTGTTAATTTAGACGTTCTCAATCGGTCTTCTTCCGTTTCCTTCGATCGACGATCCCAAATTGATCACTATCAATTCTTGTCATCAAATCTACAGAAGGACTGAGGTCGATCCGGGAAATGTAAGCGCCGTCTAGTGAAAAGCCACTGATTAGATCTTCATTGTTGTCTCCGAATTCTCTTGAAATATTCAGCCCAACCTTTCTGTGATTATCTTGGGAGATTTCGCAATGGACATGCAGACTGGGAACAAGATTTTCGAGTATCGGAGACTGGTGAGGACCAACATTCTGAACTGAATCTGATGTTATCCATTTGAGATCTACGGTGAAATGCCGACGGACGTAAATGAGAAGAGATACAATGAGGTGGTAACATACAATATAGACAAGTCGATACCATTAAATTGCAGAAATTCGGATCGCCTGAGGTTGTAATGGAGAGAAAGAGAGGACCAGAGGAGCAAGTTCCTCAGATTTGGTCAAGAGGATGAATGACCATTCCAATTGATACTCGACAAATGAAACCAAACAAACTTCGACTATGATAACGACGATAAATTCGTGAAAATTGTGTACATCTAATGACTGGGAAACAATGGAACAAGTCACTGACTCATTTGGTTGACGGGTCCTGAAGGGGACTGATATTTTGGACCCATAGACTGTTCTGACTCATCCGATTCTTCCTTTTCTCTCAAGGGGAAGGGAGAATGTGAAATGGAGAGAGAATTGTGTGCTTTTCCTCTACCTTCACTTGCTGTAGTCGTATCCATTGACGATCACGAAATCGACAGAAGACCGCCCATAAAAGGGAGCGAATCGAGTGAGAGAGAGACTGCCTTCTTCACTTCACTCTCCCCTTATTCAGAGGAGAAGACTTCTGAGATGACTGCGAGCAATTACTGGCTCATTGGAGGTAACCATTCACTTCTGTATTCAATATCTCTAGAATGCGGTATCCATTCAGCCCTTCTCACTCTCTCGACCTTCCAAGTTCTCTGTAAGTATGACTAAGACGAGACGATTACCATCAAGTACGAATACATGGTACGATACTTTCACTTTGCGATTCGTTATCCATCGATATTCCATACCCTCTTCAGAATCAATCGGTGAATCCCACTCGCAACGAGGCGGATCTACAGAAATGCGCCCTCGACACGAATAAGAACAACGACCAGCTAGCTGGCACTTTCACGTAGGAGATTACTGTAGCTTACGATCGATTACTGACTCTCAAGATTACAGTAACCACCAATCGCTAACTGCCATTTCCAGGTGCAAGGAGGTCTCGTACACTCTCACAGCCACAGCCCCGTGCAATGGACGCGAATCGGAGAATGATCCCGGAGTCGGTTACTGTATCTATTCATGATACGGTATTCACGGCTTACTGTATCGATTGCAGAAGCCGAAGGCGCAGCAATGCTCTTCTTCTTCTCCTCAGCAGTGTTATCAACCCGCTTCTGGCTCGTTCGTCAATGCATTCGCACGATGGAACAACCTCAAGTATATATTTTTTCCTATCGAAGATGATCTTCACTTAGTTCATCACTTCAATTATAGAAATTCTCTGAAACATAACCGAACCAGTATCCGATCTTTGAGTAGCGAGCAATTGTTGATCACTTCTCCATCTCGGTGCCAGCTCATACCCTTGATTTTCTGGTCCCCGTCTCCAATAGAAACCCATTTGGTGGTGGAGGGGGGTCCCGAGGGAAGGAGGAATAAGTCATTGGATAGATGGATGAGACGTATCCACGGTGATGGGAGAGAATCGGGACAAACAACTTCAATCGATTTATTGGGCCTGGCACCATTGAACCAAAACAATGGCACGGTGTCAGGAGGAACTATTATAATAGCCTCGAATTGATAAACGAACAAGATAATAATGTTAGACCGTACGATATCTCGTGGAAGTGCACGGGACAGAATGAGTTCTGCTGTGGATTTGAATGCTGTAAGAAGAGAAGCACGAAGCATATCTGGATGTCAGTTACCCTTTCCCTCTCCTTATCCTAACCTCTCTCCCTCTTCAGTATCGTTCTAGTTGTCCTCGCAGTCCTCATCGGAATTCCTTGTCTCGTCCTTGGTATCTGCTGCTGTTTCTGCGGTCTCTTCGCTAAGGTGACCAGCTGTATCTGCCCTGTCTAATCAATGCTACCCTACACATACCCTATCCCCCCACAGTAATCTCCAATATTGGCTTCCGCAAGTGCCTTGCTCCCTGTAATTAGTCTCGGCACAGTGTGTACAGTCCACAGTAATCACCAGCTTTGTATAGTTTTGGCTAGTGCATCGATAAAATTTTATGGAAATTATCACTCACGGACAAAATGACAATCACAGATGCCAGAATGGTGAAATCAAAGAGTCGATACACATAATTGCAGTGCATGTCTGCTACGGGCAAAGGAGGAAGTGGACAGAGCACGACTCCCGTTCAGGAATACAAGTCCGAGCCGGTACGAAGCATTTCTCCTCTACCTACTGGTCATCACTTGCTCAATATCGCAGATTCTTCATGATTCTAACTTGAATTGCTTACAGCATTCTCCTCCCCAGTCCACCTACAACGCTCCTCCTCGTCCCTACTACTAAGATCAAACAGCAGATCTCCATTCTTCTATCCATATGATAATCTCTCATAGTTAGCCGATAAAGCCATTCACCCGTTATGACTCGCGTTCTTCTGACTCAACATTACCCTTCATCCTGAAACCCTCCTCCCTATTGTCTCCTCTCCCATTGTAAGTGACATCCAGAGACATGAGAAGGCGGAACCTAACTCCCCTCGATACGCATACTCACTTGAAGAGAAAGAAAGGGAGAGAGTTGGTTGAACCGAGAGAGTGACGCGCTTCTCTCTAGTCCTTTCTTGCAACCGTGGTTACAGAAACCCGAGGGAGGAAGTTGGATGTCATAAAAGCCTCCTCTCAGTTGACTCCCCATTATTCCTCTTGAGATGTCGTCGATGACTCTCTGTGTCTTGCTGGGTAAGATTACTGTAGATAGAGTACGGTAAATACGATAATGTCATCGCTCAGCTCTCGTGAGCGTCGTTTCGGCCAAAGTAACGATCAATGGCAAGGACGAGACGGTCTCCATCAAGTATCAGTATCTGGTGAGATAATTACTCTAGTTCTTCCATTAAAGGGGGAGGGGCACGAATCGAAATTGGTGGGTCCCACCACGACGTGCCTGCACCCCGCTATAACTACAGTAATCAGCACAGCGGTTGACTCTGTCCTCTCCCTTAACTAGGCCGTCTAGACTCACTGAATGTAACGGCACTTAGCCTGGTGGTTGTTCTTTTGCCTCGCTATCCGGCACCCGCTGGTTCGACTCCCGCCGTGTGCAAACCTCACTATTGCTGCTATTTTCGATATTGCATCCCTATTACCCCACAGGCTCAGCCTATGTGAGAAAATATTCGTGCCCCTCCCCCTTTAATGAAGGTCTGTAGGGAAACGGTGACAATTCGATCACACCTACTCGTACGGAGAAGGACATCCAGGACTGTCTCACCAACAATGGAACTGCACTCAAGACATCAGTCAGGTATCATAAAGTGAAGTTGAACTTTAGAAACAATATTTAATTCAGTTGCAAGAAGATGCAGTACAACTTCGCCAATTCCGCTCCTTGCGTCAACGGAGCCACCTCGACCAAGGACCCTGGAGTACGGATGATCACTCTTTTTTTTTGAAGAATGATCAATAAAATTTCATCAATAAAATATTATTTCAGACCCCTAAGGCGATGGCGTGTTCGGCTGGTCAGAAAACCCAGACGTGCTATCAGAGCGCATCTTCCACCTTCACCAATGCATTCACTACCAAGTATGTTTCACCTGGGCTATTACGAACTTACTCTGGTATTGAGTTCCTACTAGGCCACATAGTAAATGACCACATTAGTAGGATTCTATCAAACTGGTATACAATTCATAACTCCGTAGATGCAAGTCCTCTTTCATTAGTTTCGTTGATGTGTTTATTCATTTGTGTGGCTCCAGTATAGTCCGTTGTGCCTGACTGCGTCTCGGGGGCAGATTTAGTGCGAGTCATCCTTCTCCACTGCGCAACGCGCCGTCGCCTAGTGATCAGAGAGGGAGGATTGAGTCATGGAAAGGAGATAGAGAGAGGGAAGGAGGGAAGGAAGAAGTGGTCCATGATCCCTTAGCTCAATCATTATTGGAAGAATCGGCAATGGAAGAGGGTGAATTAGAAATGATAACTTCAATAATCCGATACCCTTATCAGGCCGACCTTCATCAATTGGCAGTGCACTGGCAAGGATGAATTCTGCTGTGGATACGAATGCTGCAAACCGAGAAGCACCAAATGGATCTGGATGTGGGTATTCTAGGAGAATAAATGAAGTGTATCATGATCCTCTTATTCAGTATCGTTCTCCTTCTCCTTCTTTTCTTCGTCGGAATTCCTTGCATCGCCCTCTGTGTCTGCTGCTGCTTCTGTGGACTATTCGCCAAGGTGCCCTGAATATCCTTCCTTAATCGCTTTCGAGATGATAACGTATCAATCAATAATAATCCTTCGTACAGTGCATGTCGATGGTGTGCAAGAAGGGTTCATCTCCTCCTCCACAGACGAATCAAGTCCAAGACTACAAGATCGAGCCGGTAGACAATTATGTTCGTGACCATTGTTCAATCTCAAGATTACGGTATCCTAATCGATAACTACTTCAGCGCTTCAACCACGGTCAGTACAATGCCCCTCCTCGTGCAATGTATTGAGAAGGACAAGGGACTTATGGAATACTCACAAGATATAAAGCATAATATATTGTATCGTGTGATCACAACCGATAAAGTCATTCACTAGATTACATAAAATACCTGATCAACACTTGAAAATAATACAAACGGAATGATTAATAATAAAAAAAGAACGGGGACATAACAAAGACAAATGCCAATTTTATTATTATCGAAAACTCAGTTCAAGCAACATAGGAAATACATTATGCCTTACGTATTTAATATGCGAGATCAATCGGAGATATTCGGTAGACATTCGGCATTGGCATTGGCAAATGAAAAATCGATGAAGCGATGGATAGATACTTCGAGCTACACTCTGGCACAACTCTTCCTTGTGAACCTAAAGATCCCCAGCATTCGAAGAAATGGATGGACAAAAGGTACCGTGGTTACTGAAACATCAAAAGAGAAGCCGGAAGCTCCAACTTTCTTTCTTGAGCATTGCCCTCATTCTTCTTCTTGAAGCAACAGCGACGATGCGTATATTTCTTGCTCTCGGTGAGATCTTTCTTCACATACTCGCAATAAATCGAATATTTCTTAGCCGTGATCTCATCCGTTTCGTGCACAGTTCGCAGCAGAAGCGGAGGGAGAAGTGGAGGAAGTGGAGGAGGAGGAGGAACGGGATGGGGATCTGTCAATCAGTTGTACATGGTCAGTATATTTTTTTCTGCGATTTCAAGCGAGCTACTCTAATTTATCTCACAGAACAATTCTGTCACTCCCACTCGCAATGAGACGACAATTCAATCGTGTCTGCAGGATGCAATGAAGACGGGAGCGCCGCTTGCTACTTCCATCACGTAATATTCAAATGATTTCCATTCTGACAAACTAGATACGAAATTGCGTATAAATATGCTTCACTGCGATTAGATACATCTAGCGGAAACGTGATGATTTTATGATTACATTGCTCACGTTTCTCAAAAATAAAGAATAGGCCAGTGCGATAGTTTTCCAGGTGTCAGCAGGTTTCGTACTCGTTCGCGGCCACATCTCCCTGCACCAATCCCGTATACTCGGCCACAGACCGCACTGCGAGTATTATCAACAAAAATATCTTTCAAATACAAGCCCAATTTCTTCGCAGAATCTGGACTGTAAACCTTCAATTTGATTGTGATCTGTTCAGACTCCTCAAGCGATGGTGTGTGGTGCGAACACTACTGACTCCGTCTGTTATCAAACGACTTCAGAAACTTTCGTCGCCGCATTCGCTTTTGTAACGAATATCATCAAGTGAGGGCTTTTCCGTATATACATATTACGGAATTTGATGAACTATGTTAATAGCTTAAGAATGTGATTGATTCATGCAGGCCGTACGCTGTTACGTGGAAATGCACTGGTGCTGGTCAGTTCTGTTGTGGATTCGAATGCTGTACAATGAAGAAGGAGAAGGGAAACTGGATCTGGATGTGAGCTTCTATTCATTTATTCAAAGTATTCACCCTTCACTATATTCAGTGTTATTCTTCTTGTCGTCTTCCTTGTCATTCTTCCCACTATCGCTATCGGCATCTATTGCGTTGTTACGAAGGTGATCCGTACTTTTATTTGTTCCAACAAGAATTAATGCAACTTTTTTTTCAGAACAATGCGGCGCGAAACGGTAGCAACGGCTCTACTGGTCAAAACAATCAGGCCTACAACGAAAATTATGTACGTATAAAGTTGTGCCTGATCCAGAACGTAATGCTTACGTTGTTTCCAGGGCATGAGGAATGTCTACAACACCCCTCCACGAGCATACTAAGAACCTTCTCTTGAGTCGAAGATATACAAATGTTGATCAAAAAGACATAGTAATTTATCTCCGAGTCAGATCACAATGTCAAAAACTATAAGGTCCAGAGCTGAAACATGGATTATTGAGAGAGAAAGTAATTGAATAATACATTCAGTGTTCACGGGTGATATGACCGAGTGGTAAGCTTTTCTGTGATCGGGTGGTTTAACAGGAAATCGAACTGAGAAAGAGGGGAAATCGATAGAGAATGCGGATGAAAGACGAGTAAACTGAGGAGGCAGAGGGGATGAAAGGAGGGAAAAGGAGAAAATAGCATATAAAGTGAGGCCTAGATCGAACTCGTGTTCATAAACCCATTGAGAATCTAGCGAGTGAGAGGATAATATGAGAATATAGGGAAGTAAAGATTTCAACCCTCGTCAATCTCGAGAAAAGCATCGTCTGGTTGCATCTGTTTGCAGTATTGGAAGAGAATTCGTTGATAATACTCGCGAGGGGTGAGAGTGCGGGCAGTCGAACATCTGAATGAGAAAATCATCCACATATTCAATTAGTTCAAGAGTCAAGAATTAGTTCTATTCAAGAAGACAATGATCCGTTTCATCAGACTATTAGATTTAAAAATTGAATGTTGCGATTTAGTTGAGTTTCACCAATGGCATAATTCGGCTCCATACTTCGTTGAATGATTTCACTGGAGTTTTCTCAAAAAATACAAAAAAAAATCACTAACCTGCTTGTATTGAGATCGAGTGATTCCATACTCGCGAGTGCCCTCTCCGACGCGATTGATAATGTTCGCGGATGTTCGATCCACTGAAATTCAAGGAAAATTGTAACATCAACCCATTTTGTCTGGCAAGTATGTATGGCAAGTTTTCTACATTTTTAGCTCTTTTTTGTTTGTAATCAAACCATACAATATTGAGTACAACTAAAATCTAACCTTGAAATAGTAGATATCCGGAGGCACGAATGGTCTTCCTCCAATAAAATTGAGGTCCGGTTGACGACCGTTGATTAGACAATCCAGCAAATATTCCTGAATCGATGTTTTGATTGCATCATCATCATTGAAACGCCTGAAAAATATTATAATCATGATTCTAACCTCCGGCAGCTGCGCAAGTTTGTTCAATTGTTCAGGAGTCAGTCCGTAATTCTTCTGGAGGAAAGCGACGTAGCCGAAGACTTCACCGAGATGAACGACCTACAAGATCAGTATGAGATACTCATGTGATAAGGAAAGTGAACTGTTGGATACCTTTCCTCCGATCGTCATGAACCTCCTTCCGAGTGTTCGACCGTAGAAGTGAATATCACGAATGTATTCACTGCCGACGAGATCTGAAAGGAATATTATTCGTAGTTATCTGTCTATTATATTTGTCTTTTTTCTGTTTTTAAAAAATTAAATTATTAAATAATTATAACTCGATTAATTTTGTTTCTCTCTTACCGATGCACATGGTAGTGATGATCAATCCCAGCACGATGTAAGCAAGGGTCGCAGGGAAGAAATCAACGTTCATTGGAACGATGTCACCGAATCCTGCAATATTTTTGCTATTTCAAGTATTTGTCACTGTTTCATGACAGTATTGTTCAATTACAACTTGATCATTCGAAATTACGAAGATAAAAATGAAAGAATAGTTACCGATGGTAGTTACAGTGACGAAGCAGAAGTAAAATGCATCGAAGAATGTCCATGAATCCTCCCAATATCGGATGAAGTATGCACCACCTGCCACGTATCCTGCAAGGATCACGTTCATATAAAGGTATTAGATAGGATTGACAATCAAGATAAGATAAATAATACCGAGCATGATGAACAACACGAATAGGACGGAAACTCTCTTCTCATTGTGCTCTCTTTCTGCCGCTTGTGACTCCGTCTCTGATTCCTGTGATGAAAATATGATTTTTAGAAAGACATAGTCAAACTATACAACTGCAGAAATCATGAGTAAAATCATGAATAATTTCTCACATCATCTGAATCATCATCATCGATATTGTCTTCTCTTCTCTCATCATCATTGTGTGATAATCGATCTCCATTGGGCAGACCTGTCTCGGACGGAGCGACGGTGTGGATCTCGGAGATGTCTGAAGTGCCGTGTTATATTTTTACAATTGTTCATTCCTTTTTTTACCACAAGAGCCAGCACCAGATCGAAATACAAATACAAACTTCTGCGCTTTAGTGACACGCTTTAGTGACGGCATATTGAAATCATACCATCGAAAGTGCCGGCATCGCTCATATTCTCGTGTGGGATATTAGCGGCCGCTGCTTGGGCGGCGGCACGCTTTGCTGCCTGTAATTTAGCATTTCGATACGATATAGACAATGATATTTATTGTGTTATTTGATTCGTCACTCACCTTTTTGTACAACTTTTGCTGTTTCTTCAATATGTCGATGGTTTTGATCGGATCCTGGAAAGAAAAGATCTTTAGCTACACCACTTTACTGATTTTTAGAGAGTTAGTAAGTATTGGGGTTAGGCAATGGTTTAGTAATAAGTTGAATGCACTTGTTATTCATTATAGACACGTTAGAGTTTGACCAGGACAGTGTTATGTACAGTAAGCCGCACCTTCTCAGACTTTTCCTTCTTATTGACCTTCAATCCTTCGTTCTTCAATCTCCTTCGACGCCACCAACAACAGCAACAGAAGACCGCCTGATACACATTATTACACAATTCACTTTACACAATAAGTTCGGCGCAATTATGAATAAATTGAATGAAAGAGATTAATGACTTCTGATTACTACGATTTCGCAACTCACTTTGATGCATTTCCCAGTTTTCCTCCAACACGCCGCCATCATCCGTCGGTACATATTGTGCACAAGAATTATTCCGCCTGAAAATTTTCTTTATTCATATTCGAATATGTTTCAGTACGGCTACAACTTCGATGCTCGATGCTACAATGCGATGCACGATACAATTATAGTTAATTTCGTTTCTCACCCGACAAAAATCTGCCCATATCTGCGATCGTAACGAGAATGAGTGGAATTCCGAAGAGAGCGTAGAAGATAATGACGATTCGACCTTCGTCCGTTCGAGGAACAATGTGACCGTAACCTGAAAGAGAATGCATTTGTTTAAAAATCAGAAATCTTTCTCTATTGCTGCCTGATCTACAGCAGTGATTAGCAAGTTTTTTCAGCATCTTCGAATCAGTGTCTGAGCGAGCAGATTTGAAGATTGTTCACGAATATTTTTGATGTGTGAGTTCTCAATTTTTTTAGCTGATTCGATTTTCATTAGAGTCCGTCTGATCAACCCTGTCTACTCCACTTTATCGCGCTCTTTCTCATCTGCTTTCTTTATCTGTCCTTCTTCTTTTTTCATCCCAAGGGATCGACCAAGAAACGGAAAGTGATGAAGAAATGCGAAGAGAGAAAAGGGGAGAAATTGAGTGTGTGAACGAGATTGAGAGAGGAAAGATGAAGAGATTCGCGCTGCAAGTGGCAGATCAGTTTGAGATTATTCAGTGCAGAATATTGATCGACACTTCGCGATGAGAGGCCATACTTGATAAAAAAAGTGTCATAAATAGCAAAACAGAAAAATATCTTGCGACATTGATGCGAATTAGCTGCATTGGAAATTACTGGAAGAGGAAATGCGACTCAATCAAGGAAAAGATGGAAAGCGACATATATGCGTTTCATAAAAAAATGATATTTGAATCTGATGAGAAAAAATTGATAGTGAAGAATAATCGGCTCAAAAATGATAAAATAATAATAATAATCAGACCGATGGTTGTGATTGCAGTCCACGAGAAGAAAATACTGCTGCCGAAAGACCATTTGACCGGCCCGTCACCTAAAAAAATACCACAATTTTCAGCCAAAATTGTATGCATCTTTCACTCTGTTGTTAGTAGCTACATTCATGCCAAGTCATACCTTCAATAATATCCTCGGGTGTCATGTAGTTCTTTGTGTAATCAAAAAAGACGCCTCGAATAACATCGTTCATACTGAAATACACTCTTTAATGCTGTGATCAAACCGTTGATGTAAACCTTGATGACCTTCATCATCAAGGTCATCAAGGTCAAGGTCATATCAAGGATGGTTTTGTAAACCTTTGATGAGCAACATCAGAGAACTCTTCCGCAGAAGAACCGTTCTGCGTCATATTCCACAGTGTACGAATCGCGTTCTCCTGGAAAGGATACTATGAATAAACGTTTAGCAAAAACTAAATTAGATCCACAGTTAAAGAAGTCTTAGGAGATCACCTTGGTCTGGAGCATTTTACTGTGAGAAGAATTACGCAGATCGAGTTCGTTCGGCTTCTCGTACTGAAAAAGTTCACACATTCTCGGAAAAATACTCTTTCTTCTATGTAACTTTCTGGAGCGACTTGCACTGCTTTATCACCTATCTAGAGTATGGTCAGAAGTAGGGATGTTAGATGCACCATTCCGCACACTCCCTCACCGGCCAGAGAGGTCATTTACTATCAAGAAAATCGGTAAACGACATACATGATGGAATATAGCTGCTCCTAGAATAGTGTATGCAGCGGAGAGAAGAACGAGACCGACGTGAGGAACGACGATTCGAAGATTCTGAATGAATGCGAATATCCCTCCAATTCGCTTTCATTCGATAGTGATCCCTATCACTTCTTCATCCCTACCCTTCACCATCCTCCTCCTTCCTCTTTCCTCGCATTCTTTTTCTCTTCCCCTTGTTTTTGCTGGTCCACTCATCATTCCCTCTGGTGGCCTCACAGCATATCTTTCAACACCCTTTATCTGGCCCGCTCGTCTGACCCGTCTCCCCTTCCCCCTCCCCTCCCTCCCTCCCTTCCTCCCCTCTCTCGCCCCTCATTCACGAGTTGAGCAGTTCGGTTCCCATGAGAAAAGTGAGTATGGGAATCAAGAGGGCGCCCTTCGTCTCTTCGAGAAGAGTAGAAGAATCGAAAAGAGTTGCCAGAGGATGAGTATTTTGCAGTGGAAGATATGAGAGGAAAAGGACACTTGAGGATGGGAAGAGGATCAGAAACCACGTCCTTCAAATGTCCAACCGCTAATTTGCTTGAATTGTTGCACACTAACAAGCAACCAACACGTAAGACCCTGATTAAGAAATATTCCTGAAGAAAATGCCGGGATTAAATCTGACCTTCTTGATCTTATCAATGAGTCTCTTCTTGTTCTCCTTCGGACTCTCCGCATCTTCACCACCCTCTGCTGCCGAACCACGAGTTGGATCTAAAAAAATAGATTGTTTTGTGAAAAAAACAAGATTATCATGATTGTTTATATCGAAGGTTGATAATCCTTAATTTTTGTTTTTTTTTGGTAGTGGTGATGCCAATTCAATTGAATATCTCGATCATTTCCTATTTATGTCCATTCCGTGAGACTCATCGTGACTCACCAGCATTCTCGTGACGATCGAGGTAGAGATTGAGACGCTCCGCGCTACAAATATTTTAATTATTATAAATAATTGTAAAAAATAAATAAGGAAAAACGATAAATAAGGAAAAACTTACTAATCATCCCTTTCAACCGTTTCGTCCATTCAAGAGCCCATTTTTGGATGAGATGTGGACAGAAACAGTTTTGACTTTTCTCCCAGCAACCAAAAGAAAGGAAGCCGATTCGAATGATGACTTTTGGCTGTTTATTCGGGGCTGAGCGTCCTCCTTCCCTTCATCCATCTCTAATTGTATGTCTAACGACGGCATCTAACGATTATTGGCCACTCTATCACAATGGGAGAATAGCGAGATGAAGAGACCTCTCGTTTGATAGACAAACTCTTCGAAGACGGGATGAGGTCGGCTAGTCCGACCAATGGATACCCAATATCTATAAATATCACGAACAAATACCCAAATTTGAATAAAAATATCGAAAATTTACTAGAGTATATTTTTTGACTCTACCCTCTAAATGCGTCTACCCCATTGAATAATGGACAAACTTCGCAGTTGTTCGAGAGAACAATTGCCATGAGTAGTTGGTTGCACTGAGAATCGGACGTACTCTCATCATCTTGAGAGAAGGAAGCAAAAAGTAACTGAGTGAGAAGGAACCAAAGCAGGGAAAGATATGCCTCTTCGTAATTCAATCAGAGGCCCGGTCTGGACCAGTGAGATCTCTATTTTGAGAATTCCCAAGATTATTTCGAAAATATAATTTGTATTTCGCACGTAATTTCACTGAAACTTTGAGATGTTTTCCAATAACCATTCTGTTCCTCCTTTCCCTTCCCTCTTTCCCACTCATTCCCTCTGTCTGTCATGACTGATGCACGGGATTAACAACAAATTCAGACAAGTGAAGCTGCAGTCCTTCCGAAATAGCCCCTCCAATGGTCAAAGGTACCGCTGCCCATATATTATGAGGTCGCACTTTAACCATATGTTTTTGCCCTCGATACGTATCTAAGCCCGTCGAACTTTCCTCTTCGCACCCTGCATTTTTCATGTGCGATTTCACTCGCGATCCCGGGGATTTTGAGCCATAAATATGGGTGCGCCGAATGGGGAAGTCGGAGATTGGATAGTCATCAGACTGGATGGGGAATAAAAAGAGGGAAGCGAGAGAGAGAGAGAGAGAAGCGTGTGACCACCCATAGAGAGAGAGGGAAAGATTGTCTGTTCACAGCTTAGATCCAATTCACACTGCATAATTTAGCAAATGAACAGTAGAGAGAAGAGAAGGAACGAGGAAAACATGATGGAAATGTGATGGAAATAGTCCAGGAAGTGTTGCTTATATTCGAAAATAGTGAATAAATACCTGAGTTCGTGGATGTCATTGAGTGATGGAGGAGATGAAGGAGGCGAAAGGGAGTCGCCACCCGGAGATGGGGGCCTCCCTTTAGATACAATTATTGTTACATGTACATTCTCTGATTGGGAGTAGGTGCTAGTTCTGCATTCTATGTAAGGTCACTTCTACTGCAGTCACTTCTAACGTTGACAGAATAAAGTATCGCTGTGCACGTCTCTTTCTCGGAATAATATTAGCTTCCCTCAATAAGGGACGAGCAGTTCCGAGAGAGAGAACGTTTCTCAATGAAAAAAGACTACGCTCGATTGGTTAGTGAAAGAGTGCGTGCCTTTCAGTAATTATGGATTCATAAGAGGAAGGGAGGAAGCAGATACTCATCTTCTTCCGATGGAAAGAAAGACCGACCACTACTTACACTAATAGTGCACTTTCCCATGGTTATATTCGAAATAGATTAGAAACGGTGCAGAATGTAGTGAAAGCACAGTGATTTTTCCGAATCTACGTCGCATTACAAAATTATGATAATTCACCTATGGGATCAGTCTATCCTAACGATTAAATGATGCAGTACTTACCTATGTACAGCCGATTGAGTATTGTGGTGGCTGCGTGTCCCACTCAATTTCCGTCAGTCTCCCATAGAGAATTCACCCCGATCTCTCTCGAAGATTATCGATGATCAGATGAAGTTTATCAACGATGACGTCATCTATCGAAGGATAAAAATCAGATGAATCTCGAGTGAAGAAATGTTGAAAGTGGCGATGCTTCGAAGAAGAAGAAGAAGAGCTGGTCGGGGTGGAGTTATGGAAGGAAGAGAAGGAGAGAAAGAGAAGAAGGAGGAAGAGACGAAAGAGGAGGGAGAGAATGAGTTCAAGAGGAAAGATTGGAGGGAGAAAGGCAGTATAAGGGGAAGACTGGTGAGTGATACTCAATAGGATGGAAGATCTTCTTGGCTATCAAGAGGGGATTGAATGGGGGAGGAGGGAGGGGAGGGAGAGGAGGTGATTGGAGGAGGAGAGGGAGTTGGGGCTGTCAGCAAGCTTCTCCTTCTCTTCAAGATCCTTCCGATTGGCGGTGTTTCTTGTGATGTGTGGATATGAGAAATGTCCATTCGGGAATAGACAATCAATCTTCAATTCATCACTATAACCACTTTGTGTTCACTTCCTCCGATCGTTCTCTCAATCAGTTCGTTCTCTTTCCTTTCTATGCAATTCTCTTCCGCTCTTCTTCATATCTCTCGTCCTTAAGCATAGATAATGAGTCAAAGTGTGAAGGGAAGAGAATGGAGTGACGAGAGGAAGGAAGAGGAGGATTCTCCCTTTCCAAGGCTATACATTCAATGGCCGGAAAGGTGGCAGCTCAAGTCTTCTCTATTCTCTTTTTCTTCTTCACTCGTTCCATCCTTCAGTGGGTAATATACTCAGTAGAGGGAAGAGGAAGGGAAGAACACTTCTTCCTCTTGATAGATTCATCCAGACAACTTTTGAAGTGAACTCAAGATGAAAGCTTCTTCAGATTCCTTTCTATTACTCAAGTACCATTGTCTAGTTTGAATAATTGGGAAATGAGGGAACAAAAGCTTCCGAAAACGCTTCCCGATTCAATGTTCGCAGAGAATTCAATGAAAGTCTATGAAATATTCAGAGATGATTATTCATTCCTCGAGCTAAAGGTCGCATTCGAAAACATGCAACGTTTCCGTGGTCAGAATTCCGTTGCGGAGGTAAACTTCTTCATTCTCAAAACGTGCGTTATTCTCTCTGATTCTGTGACGGATAACATCTCTCCTTCACTTTTTTGTCTTTTCTCTTCTTCAACTTCCTCCCTAGAGCAATGACCTAATCTGAGAGAAGGGGGAAAGGAGGAGCTTCTCTTCTCGAGAAGGAGAATGAGGAGGGTAGTGTGTGTGATATGCGCGTAGTTCGAGTGTGTTGCAAATCTGAGAGAGGAGAGGAGAGATAGACATCCGTCGACCAGTTATAGATGGAAGAGGAGTTGAGAGGGGGTGAAAGGGGTCGGAAGATAGGGGAAAGAAGCTCGAGAAACTATGTGAAAGAGAGTAGACAAGGGCAGTGAAATATGGTGATCTCTCGAGTATTACTGCTCAGCACGAGAAAGTTGAAGAAAGAGAGGAGAGAGAATGAGTCCACAGTCATTACACACGAACCATTGAAATTAGATTGAGGTTGCACACAATTGTCTGTTTGTTGAAATATGCTTCGCCGTTATCGTAAACGTGCATTCACTCATCCGAATCAATTTTCGAACGAGATTCGGTTCAAAAATTAATATTGAAAAATACAAAAGAAAGAAAAGTACCGTTGTTCGCCTTAAAAAAACTAAAAGATAAATGATAATAAATACCGTTCATAATTAAAAAGAAAAGAATAAATACCGTTCTCGATCGAGTCTCTTCGCGATCTTCGCTGTGTAGCGAGCACGAGCGAACATTTCTATTCCAAGGAATCATGCCATCTACAACGGAATTGAGATGGATGTCAACGATGAAGTGATGAACACAATACAAGACTACAATATCACGGGCGGTATGAGTTACAGATGATAAACTGTTAAAAATCACCGTGAAATAGTATAGATGTTAGGAAAGCTAAGGAAGAGCGGTAGCTATACCTCTAAAAGAAGGGAAGAGTCAGAATTAACTGGGACGGACCTCCGTCCTTTCGGCCAAAAAGAAACGTTGAAGATAATTGAGATGAGAGACAATTCGGAGAGTTTAAAGATCAAGAATGAGTAAAGATCTTTCGTATTTATACTGGATTACTATAATACAGGCACTACAGTACGTAGAGTTAACAGTCTGGAAAGGTGTTAAATTTGCGGACTGAGAAAACAAATACAAAAAGAGCGCTCGAACTATTGCAAGGAGGACGACTATAAAGAAAAGTCAGGATTGTATATTCGAATAAAAAGATCTAACGTTCAAAAACAAAGAGAGTACCTAGTACGCGTGAGGTGTGCCTACAGCTTTGCATGAACTGAACGTTTTATCCTTTTTGAGACTAAAAAGAAGTAAAAGGTAGTGTACGTGGGGTGGAGTGGTGATTGATATTCTGTCTCGGCCACCCTCGAAGAAGAGAAGTGAACGACTGATTCCTTCCTATGACAATCCATGTGGAAAAGGACAAAAGACAGGGAGGAGAAGAAAGAGGAGGAGAGGGGGTCTTCCCCTCTTTATGTAGTGTCACTGAATACAGAATGATCTTCTGCTCTAGCCAACAAACCATTCCACGAATCATGACAACCGAAATTCGAGCGATTTATGGCCTAAGATGCTGAGTGCGTGGACCCACGAACACTCGAAATGTTTGCTGCCATAAATTGTGTCTCCATTTGCAAACGTTCATGCATCACTAAAGAAATAATTCGCGCCTACACTACAGGTATTCATACGAAAATGAGCTATTGGTTGGATAAGAAGGATGATTGAGGAAAAATGAGTGAGAAACGAGAAGTGGCGCGTGAATATATGAAAAATACAGAGGAGAAAGCGAGGGAACCGTGAGTTAGCAGTGAAAAACTATGAATAATTGGTCACTTTGAACGAGAATCACTAACGAAAACAGACAAGAATCGAAAATCCAACTTCGCGAGCTTGTCAAGAGGAGAACTAAAAGCGCAAAAGCGCGAAGTTGCTATTGAAAAGGGGTTGAACGCCGGAAATTTGATTGACCCTAGCACTGAATTCAGAGATCGAGAGAAAAGAGAAGAGGAATTGAGACTGAAGGAATGTCTAATCAGTGTGATCTAAAACCAACAACAACCGTGAAGGACCAATGGATGGGAGAGAGAGAGAGAGGGAGTCATTCTCACGTTACTCCTCATTCTATTCTCTCACTGATCAGAACAAGTGTCTCTATGGGCGAAGACTCACTGATTTATTTGAATTGATCGGAGAAGAGACAACAGCTTTGACCTGAGCCGACGTAATGAAAGACACGAAAAGAATGACAAAGAAAGATCTAGAACTATTACCTATTTCAGTATCGTCTTTACTGTGAAAATAGATCAGATCATCATCGGTGCAAATTTATACATGAACAAAAAGGATATAGAGCTCGAGAATAAAGTTAGGAAGTGTAGGGCGACCTCTAAACGGCGTAAATTCCGTAGTTTGAGATGACAGAGGGAATCAACGCTTTCCTCCAGAGGTCATTTGAGATGCATCAGAAGGAGAGAAAGAGAGAAGAAGGGAAGAGGAGATATTGAATGACCGAATGTGAAGAAGATGAGCACACTTCTCAAGAAGAGAAGAAACGAAGAAAGTGATAGAGATTCACTCTGATTTATTGCTAACGACCAATCGACTCTCACGGGTTAGAAATGAGACAAGAAGATGAGATCAGTTGACTACGAGAGGATAGGGCATGGTGTTGAATTACGTGAACTTCAGTGTTGCGAGTCTCCGAGACTTTGAGAATCGTTGGAACGACAAAGAAAAGACAGGGAACTCTCTTCAGTCACTCGATTACACGAGTGAAGAAGGAGGAATGTCCATCATTCTCCATAATCCCCCTTTCTATTCGTGCAACCACACATGAGAACACGCCAGTTCAATTCTGACTTTTTTTGGTTTTTACCCTGATTGAGCCCTTCAGAAGATAATGAAATGTTTGTGAACGATTATAATTGTCGGTGCTGCATTTTTCCCTGGTGTTTCCATATAGTATTTCCCATATCCCATCTTCACTCCTCACCTCCTCGAGTGTAGACTAGCCGTGAGTGCCTCCTGTACGTGACCTCCATGGACATAATTGGAAGATGACGTCGTCTGAGAGACTCCACCACGACTGAAGAAATAGTTGATCACTCTATTTTCTCAATCCTCAGTCGTCGATCAGAAAAGTTGAAATAAGATCCCTGTTCATTGATCATTGAAGACTTAACTCACCTACTCTTCCACATCTCCAAACAGTTTGTGTGCTACGATTGTATTGTTTTCGTTCGTTCATGGTTGCAATCAATCTGTGGTGAGTGCTCTCTCTCTTGTTCCTTCTTACCGTTTCTTGTTGTTCACTCCGTACTTGAGAGAGTAAGCAGACGAATGACGACGAGCCGCATCAAATCCACGAGCGTATCTGAACGAGAGAGAATATTTTAGATTTTGTCGACCAAGATCCCAACTGATATAATGTTTCTGCGCATTTCAATGTAAACTAGAAAAGAGGCTGAAACATAACTGAACAGTATACAAAAAATATTGAAAACGATCATTTCCCAAACAATTAGTTCGGCTGACCTCTCTCGGGGTGGAATATACGCTCCGAGTAATGGACCTGCGCCTCCAACTGATAGACGATGAGAGGAGAGCATACCATACAGAGATTAGAGAGGAATACACATCATCCCGTATCCATCGAACTCATTTGTCCTGCAGATTATGCCCACTTTCTAACCATGCGATTGACAAGTACGAACGAATGGTAGTATACATCATATTCGATAAAACAAATGCGATAAAGGACCAATGTTTCCAGACAGACATCGCGACCGCACTGAATAGGGAAACAGAAATGAGTGCGGGATGGAGTAGAAGAAGAACAAACAGTGACTGAAATCAGGTGGGAGCCCCTCCCCTTTCCTTTACTCATTCTAATCGAAGGCTGAGAAAGTACATGCGAAATGTGATATGGAAGGAAGGAAAGGGAGGAATGCATTATGAGGTATCCATGGACAGAGAGATCAAAGAGGACGTACGAATAGTGGTAGTTGATAGTTGATTTGTGGCCTTTCACTGGTTTGGCGATCTACACAGTGATTTCCCTACTAAACGCTTCTAGGTAGCACATCCATTCAGAGCGTCATGAACAAATTTTTCGATTGAAATGATGCGCCGTAGTAGGATTTGTATAGTAGGAGGCACTGAACCAAAAGAAGCGACCAGTAAATCTCATAGTCCATATAACGACAGTTGGGGGAAGGGGGAAGAGGAGGAGGAAAAGGGGTTGAAATTGGAAGGACGACGTCTCAAAGGTGCGAATTTTCCTTATGCTGAGCAGCTCCCTATTGTGTGATGAATTTGAATGGGTTAGTGGAAAAGGAGAAGAAGAAGGAGGAGGAAAAGATGCGAAGGTCAATTTGGAGATACGAGAGAAAGCAGTTGTAAAGAGATTGGAGTAGTAATAATAGGAGGTGGACATAAAAAGGGATTCATGATAATCAGATTATGCATCATTTCATGCACCATTATCTTGTTAATGAGTGCAATTACGATGAAATTTGAATTCGTATAATCTGGAAGGTATTTTCAGAAAATGAATCACCATGACGCACAGGTTAGAGTGATGTGGGTTGAGAAGACGCGTAGGAATAAGAAAGAGTAGAGCGAAGAGATTCTGCTAGAGAGAGAGGAGTGATTGATTTTATCCGCCCATTGGCATAAAAGGAAGCGATTGTGGAGGGGAGTGGGGAACACCCATACTTACGTTGCTACTCAATGAAATGAAGTCACTGACTTTCCCAGTTTGCCTCACTTTCGGTTTTCTATCCGTTTCATTACGCTCGAGCACTCAGACAGCAATCAGAAAGGAGACAGAAAGTAGCCATATGATTGAATGAATCGATTGGGAGACTGAAAGGATGGTGAACTTTGAGAAATGGACGAGGGAAATACATCAGAATGTAAAATGTCTCGAGGAAAGAAACGAAACACGAAAAGAGAGATCGAACTGCAGATTTTGATTGCTTCCTTTCCAAAGTTTCTACTTTTTCCTTCTTCGAGAATCGGTGAAAGCTCGAATCTCCACTGAACAAAACACATAGTTTCATCTCGAACCATATTCACCAATCGGAAAGCATGAGGAAGCATACAGCAAAGGACAGAATTGGGATCTCATAGGTCTTCGTACTAAGTGAATGAAAGTACACGAGAGGGGGCTAATTCAAGGGGTGCTAAGGGTGAACAGATAACTCTCTTACTCTCACACGAAATCTCGTCTGGAGAGAAGACGAACAATTACGTTTAACCTCTCCAGTCCCTTCTTTTCCCTTCTCAGTTTCGAGTCTCTCAAGGGGTTGTTAGGAGAAGAGAGAAAAGGATGGAGATGCACAGACGAAAAAGACTGACCAGGAACGAATTCAATATTTCACTACAATCTGATACTAGCAAAATTCAGACTGAAAGCAACGAAGCGAGAAAATACAGTGACAATTGACATGTTGATTGTTCCTTGACCACTCCCTACTACACTATCGTGTAGCTGTGTAGTTATGGTTGAGAGGGGAGAGAAAGAGGGAAGAGGTGGGAGGAAAGAACAATAGAAAGCCACACTCAGTTGGTATCCACTTTCAATGGATCTGAGACCATTACGAAAATGACAATACACAAACAAGAAGCCAGAAGAGAACTATGTCGAACATCAGAATTGCGATCGAAAGCATGACCAGACTTTACACTTTTGGTGGACTCCCAAAATGGAAACAGCCGTACTCTTTGGATGGTTGATTCTTGGCAGTCGTTCATCTGTCATTCGTAATTTATTCATTCCATCCTTTCAGTCCCACGTAATCATCCCTCTCCAACCTTTCCCCGAATAAAAACACCTGTTCTCTGTTTTGGAAAGGGTTGTGTGAAATATTTTTGTGATCGAGTCTACTTTTCAATAATGTGCGTTAGATATTCAGTGCATGATGTTTTTCAATGAATATCCAAAGTCTAACTGCGCCATCGTAAAAATATAATGAAGTCGATGAATGTTCGAACACCGAGTATCTATATTCCAGTATGACCTAATATTCGCAAAAAAAAATTTAATACACCTGTTTACATTACATTGAGAAGAAAATTTAAAAAGTTGTGTTTATCGATTGGCCAAACGATGCACACAGAATGGGGGGGGGGGGGGGAGGTGGGGGGGGGGGGGGGGGAGGTTAGTAGTGGGGAATCAGATCTGATCTTTTGATCGTTGACTATGATCATGAATGAACATAGAATAAGAAGCACTCAACGTGAGGTCACACGAAAATCTGATATTTGGGCATAAAATATAAAGAAATAAACAAAAAAAGCACACGGCACACGCAGATATGATAGAAATAGATGAAAGTGATTTCGTATTGATAATCTTTGAGCTAAGATATGAGGAAACCTAGTGGTGGATACTAACCGGAGAAGGAATCAAGAGACAGTACAGATATGTACAGTAAACAACGAAAGAAAGGGGATGGGATACGGTAGTCGATCGATAACTGGCTTTTATCTACTCTTCGATAGTGTCAGTGTTCAGATTGCGCATGAAAGATCGTGAAGAACTTCGAGCGAAATTGATCGTCGTTGATGATGCCTGTAATGTATCAGGTTTAATATTATATTAGATCATAATTGTGTCCTACCGATCGACCGAAGAATCCAGATCCAGATCTCTGCTGTGTTCGTGCCTTGTGAAGAGCATTCTCAGCTGTATCTGCTCGCTCCTGAGCCTCCTAAAGAGATCAAAGATCAGTTGGTTCTCGATATTTTTTGTAAAGATCAAAGATCAATATCTCACTTCTAGCTGATGTTGCAGTTGTCTGTACTTAGTGAGATTGTTCGTTGCCAGCTCTTCCTGCAATTTATATGGTATTTTTGTTTGAAAACACGAATCACACAAAATTTCTAAAGTAAAATAACTGACAGCTTCTTCCAATTGTCTCTTGTACGTCTTGATCTTTCCATTCAACTTCTCCATTAGATCGTACATTCTTTCTTGTGATTTCTTGTCCTCGTCAACCTGAAATTAGCCACTCAGTCAATTATTGTACATTGTGTCATTTATCGAATTGAGAATCAGGGGTAAGCAAGCAGAAAATGTAGCATACCTGGAATGTCAATTCTCTCACTCGTCTGTCCTTGTTGCGCAGGTACTTCTGAGTCTCAGTGTGACTGCAATTTACAATTGTATTGTGAACACTTTTTTTAAAAATCTAACCGTCTCTGCTCCGAATCGATTTCCTGTTCAAGTTCGTGCACACTATTCTCCAATTTAGCCATCTGAATCAAAATTATGTTCGATGAGATTCCAATATGCTCCAGCTTCTTGTTCTCTGCTGACTGACCTGTCTCTTAGTTCCCTTTCCTCCATTCGCCTCGGCCTCCTCGAGTCGCAGTTGCAGGGACTGAAGATATGCTAATTATAATTTATTTTATTCAATATTCTACCTTAATCTGAGCATCAGCTGCCTTCACAGCCTTCGCGTTGTTCGCCTTCTCGTCAGTTGCCTGCAATTTAGTTTGAATTTACTCTGTATGAAGTTTCGGAATAAAAAGAGATATGTTTCATCTCTGAATGAAATCGCAAAAGTATGCATTGCTTCGATTATGAGCAGGGTGAAGATAGAAAAAAAAAACAACGAACCAATTTGAGATCATCAGTCAATTTTGCTGCTTCACTCTGTGATTTTCTCGCTCGATCTTCAGCTGATCTCTGCTCACTCAACGCCTCCTCGAGATCCGCGTGCAATTGCTGAAGAGAAGAATAGAATTCGGTTCAAGTGGTCATGTCTGGGATAATCTACTCACAGCGATCTCTCCATCGTGTTTCCTTCTCAGTCCAGTCAACGAGATATTCTGTTCATTGAGGGCATTCGTCGTCTCTCTCAAATCGATGTTCTCCGTCTCCGCTTGACGACGAGAACGCTCAGACTGAAATGGAAGGAATTCATAACCAAGAAGGAGGAGAGAAGAGACGGGTTCGTACCTGATCATAGTTCATCACGAGTTCTTCCTTCTCTGTCTGGAGTGTCTGTGCTCTTCTCTCGATGATCATTAATTGTTCACGAGCATCATCACGAGCGCGTTGCTCCTCCTCCACGGATACCTGAACGGATTGATTGATTGATCTTTAGCTAGGGGGAAGTCATCACTCATTCTCCCTATGGATCAATCAATAATTTCATACCTGTAGGTCTCTAATCGTCTCGAGATGTTTCTTCACAGCTCTTTGTGCATCGACATTCTGCTTGTTCGAGTGGTCGAGTGCCACTTCCAGCTCCTGAATAAATAACATGTTATATTTCTCTAATTTTCAGCAGAAAATCGAGGACGAATCTCACATTGATATCAGTCTCGAGCTTCTTCTTCATTCTCAGGAGCTCCGTGCGCTGACGAGTCTCCGACTCGAGGGTGGCCTACAATCACATTTATAACATTATGAAAACAACTTCAGAAAAATATGTCAACGTACCTGAAGTGACTCGAAGGCGCGAGCGTGGTTCTTGCGAGTGTTCTCGAATTCTTCCTCCTGAATCATTTCATTCATCATTGTAAGTTCGGTTGTGTATCACACTCAACGTATAATTGTCTCTTGCTGAATTGCACCAATGTTCGCTTGGCCACCGGTCGCAACAAATAGTAAATCTTACCTTCTCAGCGAGTCTCTTGTCGATCTCCGATCTCACTTGAGATATTTCAATTTGTGCTCTCATAACCTTCGATTCTTCTGCCTCCAATGCAACTTCCGCCTCCTCGAGGGCTTGCTGAATGAGAATCGGTACTATTTGATTCATATTGAACTTGAATATCAGGTTGATTCAAAAATTTCTTAACAAAAAAGTCTCGTTAGTTTCTCGCTTGCCCCTTCCTTGTTCTTTGATCATTCAAGACGTGGTTTTCCATAATCGATTACCACTTGAACACTCGGTATTCCCATCATGACGTAATCCCTGTATGATGCCTGAGGCCGATACTACATCAAATCAAAGTCAACGCAGTGCAAATTTTTATTCACTATTAAAGGTGCTAGTGTTCCCTGGGGAACTGAAATATCCTCAAATCTTCGCCAGTAGTACATAGTGCATTGATAATATGTCAAACTGATGTGGAGTGGCAACTATAGCACAAGTGGCCTGATTAAAATACTCTCATATTCAAAAGCTAGAGCAGCATTACAAGCAGCCCTTCTAGAAATTCATGTATAAAAGTTGGCTCGATGGCCCTAGAGATTCAAATTGTGCTGCATACCAAAGTATCTTCCCTGGAGGGTTCACAATTTTGTTTTTGAGAATATCGAAATACTCAATCTCAAGATAATGTTTTCGGAGTTTTAATGGCGTAAACCGATGATCGAAATAGCCACTTTTAGTGATCCAGCATTTCGTATGATTTTGATAAGACTGATATTTCGATGCCATGCCAACCAGAAACCCTTCCCCAATCCCTCTAAAATTGGTGAAAAGTCAGGGACCACTTGCTTTGAAAATAATGCAATGTGAACGAACATATCCAAAATGCGATGTTATCGATGATTTTTTTCTTCAAATACTAAGCAGCTGTGAGCCAATTCAAATGCCTAGTCCTCGTACCCATACCTAGTTCCAATTTCAAGGGAATTTGAGAGTGATTCAGTTCAAGAGCAATAAGTTAGAATTTGCGTTGTTAAGAAACTTTTGGATCAACCTAATATTTCGAAATTCCCTTGACTATCTTTCATGGATAATTCACATCTCGTCCTCACCTGTGCCTCCTGCAGTTCACACTCCAATCTTCTCCTTGCTTTCTGTAGTTCATGAACATTCTTTCCTCCATCTCCCAATTGATCCGTCAAATCCTTTAACTCTTGAGCGAATGCTTTGTTCTCACGACGAAGTTGCTCCATCTGAATTTCATTTATGACAATGTCTCGATTGAACGAATATTTCGGATAGGGCGGGAAGAGTGACTACAGTACTCTACCGTACCTGATCATGGGCCTCTTCGAGATGGTTCTTCACTCTTGCAGTCTCAGTGGAGGCAGCCCGAGTATCTCTCTGGGCGCTCTCCAATTCGTGAACGAGACCCTGATAGAAAGAATGGTTGAGTGATTATTAGTAATAATTAGTAATAATTGTAAGGAGTAAATTGCGCCAATCAAAATCTTTCTCATCGCTATGTCTATCAGACACGAATGAAACATATTCCATTCTTCCTCTCCCTTCTCATTCATTCTCTCTCACCTCACACTTTCCTCTCCATTCATCGACAACTCGATCGAATCCTTTCTGCTTCTTCTCGAGAGACGCAGCAAGGGAATGAGCCTGTAAATGAATAATTAGTCTTAATTACCAGAATTAACAATAATTAAATAAACGTGCCCTCTCAGCGTCGACTTGGGCGTCCTCCAACTCTTGAGCGACACGTTGCTTCGCCTTCTCTACGCTCGCCACCTATTAAGATAATTATTTTTGTTGTAAATTACTTCAATGGAATACCTTCTGATTCGCCTGGTCGCACTGTTCCTGCATCTCCTGCAGTTTCACTGCCAGACGACGTCTGAATTGGTATTTATCAACACAATTTCTATTGTGTAGCATTTATTTCGCCCTATTGATCATCTGGTGAAGCAGACTCATACGTCATATCTCATGATCATGTATTACCTGGCCTCCTCGATCTCCTCAGCCCTCACCATTCCTTCGCCCTCGAATCGAGCACGCCATTGAGCAGTCTCTGCATTCGCCTGGAAAAGAGAGATACTGTATCCCGTCGTATGGGATACGGTACCTTGGAGAGAAGTCGTGCCAATTCAGTCTTCGACTCAGCTTCATCGTCCATTTGATCACGAAGTTGCTGGCATTCCAACTGGTAGTTCTGCGCCTGGAATGGAATTGATCTTTGATCTCTGATCTATTATCCTCATCTAGGCACTAACCTGAGTATGCGCGGCGTGTCTCTCTCTTGCTTCCTGTTCCAGTGCTCTTCTGCTCTCTTCCAACTGAGAATTCAACTGAGATTTAATTCTGTTGAGAGCTCCAAGTTGAGATTCCGCGTCCTCAAGTTGACTGAAATATCATAAGTGAGCGAGCATTTCTTGCAGTAAATTCGCAGTAAAATTACGATGATACCCTCACCGGTTCAACTCCGTATTCTCCTGTTGTGTCTTGCTTCTCGCGAGCATCAATTCCTGATTGTTTCTCTGCAGTTCATCAGATCGCAACTGCAGTTCGGTTAGCTGCGCCTGAAAAAAAATTGAGTATTTTCGAAAATATAATTAAATTACCTCCAACTGCTTGGCGAGTCTCTCTGCATTCTGTCTATGCTTAGAATCGGCATCTCCACCCGCTTGAAGTTCATCGATTTCCCTCTGAAGACCCGACTTCTCCTTCTCCAATCTGCAATATTACACCTTTACGAGTTTCAGAAATGCTATCGAATGTGTTTCACACATCGATAAAATTCTGAACGGACCTCGCTGGAGTGAACAAAGTTCCTTCATAACTTAGAAATACACCGAGAGGAAGTAAACAACATACTTGGCGCGATGCTTCTGGATGGTATCAAGTTGATCAGAGAGCTCAGCGATGGCGTCATTGTGCTTCTTGCGAAGAGCTCCGATTGCGGACTCAAAATGATAATTATGTTGGAATAAAGTAAAAACAATAGCAATATCACGTCACGTTTGATCATTGGAACAAAGCGCTTTCCCTTGTGCACTCTCATCTAATTTCAAATGATCCAGTATTTCATTTCCTTCACTCACCTCATGGGAGATTGCTGCTTCCTCCAGATCTCTTCTCAACTTGCTCAATTCAGCTTCTCTCTTCTTATTCAATTCCATCTGTGCTTGAGTTGCTCCTCCGGCTTCATCCAAACGATCGCCCAGCTCTTCCAATTCCTGAATACACACCGTGAACACTCTACAACTTCCTGGACTGTAGACCATGGATTACTCGAGAATTAAGGTGCATATTCCGAATAGTTTCGTGAATCTAAGGTAGGATAACATACCATCTGCATATCAGCTCGTGCCTTCTCAGCCTTTGCACGAGACGCTCGCTCTGCCTCCAGTTCTTCTTCCAGCTCCTACATAATTATGATCAAATAACAGCTCATAATAAAAACACTCTAGCTGTGATAGTTCAACGAAACATTGAAAATGATCTCACAGCGATTCTCGCGAGTAATTCCTTGATCTGCTTCTGTAGTTTAGCCACAAGGGATTGTTCGTCCTCGAGTTTCGATGTGATCGAAGCGATTTCCATGTCCTTTCTGAAGAGGATATCGTTATTCACTCATCCAATTCAATGATAATATCCAACCTCTTGATGATCTGTTCACCATCGTGTCTCAGTTTGTTCAACTCCTCGATTGTCTCTTGAGCAACCTTGAGTTCGCCTTCGATCTGCAATGGATACATTTATGATCATTCTCCATTTCCAATATCAATTGTGCTTCACCCTCCTTACAAATTCTGAACTGCTCGCATTGGACGTTAAATAATCGATTGTGATTTCAAAAACTATGAATAAATAAAGACATTCTTCGGAACTGCGTGACCATGTACTACAAAGGGACGTCATCTCTCTCACCTTTCTCCTCTGCTTCTCAACATCTTGTTTGCTTCTCCTTTCTCTCTCCAGATTATCCTCCAATTCATCGAGAGTCTGCTCCAACTTCGACTTGATCTTGTTCAAATGATTCACCTTGTCTTCCTCGGCCTGAGATGCAGTGGATTAGCTGCATTCTACTTAGCTTATTGTGTTCACTCTCATAATTAAGTAAGGACATTGTTCCCACTCCCCTCACCTGAATATCCTCGAGCAGTTTCCTATTCGCTTCTTCCTGTTGTTTCTTCTCCTTGGAAACCTTTGCGATCACTTCATCCTGAGCAGCGATCTCGTCCTGAAATTAATTTCAGGTTAGCCTCATTTGCATATTCATGAAAGTCAGTTATTTTATCTATTGACAAACCTGTAGTGATCTAATCTGGTGATCCTTGCTCTGTTTCTCACTCTCTTGCTTCTTGATCGTCGATTCCAACTCGCCCACGTTCTTCTTCAGTGTTTCGTTGTCGGATTCAGCCTGTGAATTATGATTTGTTATCTTTATCATATTTTTTATAGCCTTCTCTCTCTCTCTGATCACCATTTTCTGTTTATCTAAGATGGAAAGACACACCTTCTTCTTCTGTTTCTGTAGAGTCGAATTCTTATCCTCCATATCGGCAATTTGTTCAGAGAGATCCTCATTCTGCAATAAAATCACCCATCGATATCCCTTCATCAGCTACTGTACCTGCTTCTCCAGATCACTCTTGAGTGCGAGTAGTTTAGCAGATCTTTCCTCTCCCTCGGCCGAAGTGTCTCGTTCGGCCTCGAGTTGAAGGGCGAGCGCCTGAGAATGAACATCGTTCTAGTTTCAATGAAAGGCGTCATTGATAACAATGAGTTATGAGAATGCTAAAAAAATTGAATTTGTTAAACTGGAAAGAAACTATAGTGATAGGGAAATATCTCACAGATTTCTCAGCCGATACTCTGGCCAATTCAGCCTCGAGTTCCTTTCTAGCTCTCTCTTCCTTAGCGTGAGCCTCCTCGAGCTCCTGAAATATATAACTTATTTACTGGAAAAGTGCGAATATCCATTAGAATGTTCTCAATCGAAATTCTCTAATAGACACGGTGAACATACTCAAAATGAAAGTGTAAAAGGAAATTAACTCGCCTTCAATTTCTTCTCAGTCTCTTCACTGGCCTTGTTGCCCTTGATGAGCGGCTTGACCTGAACCATTTTCAATTAGTATAAATGATTGATTACTAATCTCACCTGCCCAAGTAATTTGAACCACGGCCAAGTACGAAGAGTACACCAGGCACGAACGTTGCGTTGAACAACGAGGATACCAACGCTGTGATGGAAGGATTAAGAAAATTATCAAACTAAAACTCCCTGATAGCCCAAAAAAAGAAAATCTTTGGAGTATACTCACCGACTGTTCATTCTCATTTTATACTCGCTTTGTGCGAGATAATGACGGACTGCACACTGGAATTTAGTGACGAATCTGCGAATGGAAAGATCAAAAATCAATTCGAATTGATTAAACATACTCAGTGAGGGCGACATCTCTGAGCTCTTCGAGATGAGCGAGAACTCCCGCCTTGAAGAACACCTGAAAAAATCGAGCGCTATAATTTCGCAGATCCGCTTTTCTTTTGCGCTTGTTTTCAGATCAATGAATTGTTGGGTGTCCCTGACCTTGGTAACTCCGCACTGGTACTCCTCTGGCTTCAATTGGCTCTTATTCGCGAGTACTCCACAGATCTTCTTTCCAGCTTCCTGCAAGAAAGATTATAGCCGCCAAAATAAATATAAATGTTCATACCGATTCATCCTTGGCGGCCTTGGCCTCGTCGGCTGCGAGGAGCGCGTAACTCAAAATTACAATATTTTTTTCAATAAATTCGCAAAAATGCAACATCTCTACACACACTGAATCGTATTCAAGAGTTAGCTGACCGCTGTTTGAATTCGAGATAGGGAAGCCGATTGGGGAATCCCTTTCTGCAGATTCGAATTCCCTCCAACACACCGTTGCAAGTGAGCTGATTGAGAACGAGATTTGCCTCGATCAAACCTAAATGATATGATTACTGATATGTTGCCAAAGAGAAGATAGACATAGCTTCTCAAGCAATGGTTTCTTCATTTCACACAAACACACACAAACACATACTCTCTCTCTCTCTCTCTCTCTCTCTCTCTCTTACTGATAGAACACGCGAAATGAGGAGAGTTGCTTACCCGACTTCTTCTGCTCGTTGGGAATGATGCATCGAATGAAGTGAGGATGGGTCTGATATTAATAGGTTAATTATAATAGTTGTCGCAATATTACTGAGCTCTCACAAGCAACATTGCATTTCAGTATTTGCTTTAGTATATTCTCAAAATGAATGTTACCTGATGAAGCATAGTCATGAGCTTGTTCAGTGATTCTCTGTACATCATCGACACCGTCATGAAGGATGCAGATTTGCCCTTAGATACAAAATAATTAGTTTCTGTTTATCCAAATTTTTTCGTACCTTCTTCTTTCCGGTCGCCTTGGCTGCTCCACGGGCTGTGGCAGCGGCCACGTCTTCCTGTAATAATCAACGAATTTACTAATATTGTTGTTGTTTTGATTTTCATTATATCTGAATTCTTGCATAATCATGACCCAAAAGTAATAATAGTTGTCCATTACTCACCTGTGTCTGATAGTCCGCCCACAGATCGCTCACGAGCTGATTTCCATTGTTCGCTTTGAGTACAGTGACGGCCGTGTCATTCAACGGATCCTGAAAGGAACATTGTTTGAAATTGTTCGTCTCTTAAATACCTTGTTCTTCTCCAACCACGCGGTGACATTGTACTGCACTGTGCCTGCGTAGTGAACGAGGGCGAAGTGTGCTGGAGCCTTCAATTATAATCTTTTGCTTGCAACTTCTGGACAGCCCAGAGATCGCTCACAAACTCCCTTACCCGCAATAAAATCATCTAATTGGTGTTGTAAGTCATTTGGGGCCGATTTGGGAAAGATTTCACGGTCAAATTTGCGGAATCATACCTGCTTTCCCTTAGGAGGCTTAGGTTTCTGGAAGTTGGGATGCTTTCCTTGATGTTGATCATTCAGCTTCTGAGCGAGAGTGGCATCAGATGCCTTGGGAACGATGCACTCTTCGTCCAACATTGAGATGATACCGAGAGGCTAAAATGAGATGTTAATATCAGTGGATTACTATGGAGATAGTTGATGTACAATTGAAATCATGTTATCGAACACAGTACCTTCTCGATCAGTTCGATGCAAGCCTGCAGATCCAGTCCGAAATCGATGAACTCCCACTGGATGCCCTCGCGCTTGTATTCCTAAGAGGGGTTTTGGTCTTGTACGATGTATTCAGAATACGGTAGAATCGATGGCTACGGTAAGATAAAGATTACGGTACCTCTTGCTCGAGTACGAACATGTGGTGGTTGAAGAACTGTTGGAGACGTTCGTTCACGAAATTGATCCACAGTTGCTCGAAAGAGTTCAGCTGAAGAAGGAAACTATTGTCATCTTCGTCATTCAATTTTAAATATTTTTAATCGGAAACACCACGCCACTATTGATTCTATTCTTCACTTTGTTCCCTTGAATTTTCAGTGAAACACACATCGAAGATCTCGAATCCGGCAATGTCGAGCACACCGATGAAGCAATCTCTGAAATTTAACTTTTAATTTTTTGAAAAGCTTTTCGCAAGTACCTCGACAGATCCTGTGCGTCGAGTGTCTTATTGCATCTCTTGATCAACCATTGGAACATTCGAGCGTAGAGGCCCTTCGCGAGTGCTCCCACTGCCCAGTTTACCTAAATTATAACTGATATTGAGTTAAAATACTCTATCATTATTGTATTTATCTAGATTCGATGCTTGGAATTGAAGTTTAGGTATTGAAAGAGCTATGATCACGGTCAGGTCTATTGAGAACTCTCACCTGTTCCAGATTCTGTCCCTTATTCACCCACTCCGTTCCGACCTTCACGCGAGGCTTCAGAAGGGCCTGTCATTATTCAATTACATTTTATGCATTATTTTAGTGCACTCACCGACACAAACTTCTCCTGATCACAGTTGAAGAGCTGGCAAGCGAGGTTTCCTTCTGCAATATAATGAAATGGTAATCTCTCAGATCCAACCTATCGGCAATTCCTACTCACCCTGGATATCCTCAACTTCGGCCTGTTCCTCTCTCGGACGCTGCTTGAACTTCATCTCTCCCATGTGCATGATAGCTGCATTTGTTCAATTATTAGCTACTTTAATTTCGACCACTTTACCGGCAGTAACGGCGAAAAGCTCGCTCTTCTCCTTGGCGGTGAACTTCATGATGTCGAAAGCTTCCTAGACAGAACGATTTGAAGTTTAGGCATTATATATAAACTGTTTTATGCATGTATTTTGTATAAGATGAAAATGCTACAAGAATCAATTTATTGCTCGATTTGTACATATAGGCTATTCCTGAAACTCAACGGATTCATTCACTCACATCAGTCAGCAACATTTCCTCCTTGTCGTCGACGCCATCGATGCTCAGCTCTGCCTTAATATATATTTCTATTTATGAAATAATTAAAAATTAATTTGAGTAATTATTCAAATACAGACCTGCGCGACGAAGTGGTACTCCTTGAGAGGACGAGTCAGGAAAAGTTTCTCTGCAAACGAAATATTGAGTCGAAAAAGGCAACTAAATTTTTACCCTTGAGTCCAGCGACGGCTCCTGAGTACAGCTGGTAGAAGATGTGATAGCAACGCTCTCCGGGAGCCTGGAAAAAACAAACATTCATATCTGCAAGACTTTGTGCGGACGATCCGCTCTTGGAACCACTTGAGCTCACTGAAATGCAATGTCATTCACCGACCTGCTTGATAACTCTCGACTTCTCGAGAAGATAGTGTTCGATATCAGCTCCAGCCAGCTTTCCCGCATGGTTGAAATGAATGCGGATGAACTTTCCAAAACGAGACGAATTGTTGTTACGAACAGTCTTTGCGTTTCCTGTAATGGATTAGTTATCATTTAGTCAGTAGCTCAACTTCATTTTCATATCGTCCTTTGTTCTTTTTCTGCCTGGCAATACTGTGAACCCATCGTCATCATTGACTCGTCTCTATCCGTATAGGATCTCCCTGCTCATTGTTTGTTAGCCGGAACCGTGAATTGTTTGCTGAGTTGTTCCCAATCTCTCACTTGTTGCTTACATCTCTCCCACCTCTTTTTGAACACATTTCTCAGTATCTCAGAAGGGATAAACGAAGGAACTATTAGAGAGAACAATCACCACGCTCAAAGGGTTTTAAAGACATCTTTCCGTGAGCATAATTTTTTCCCGATTTCAGTTCTCAATAAATTCCACTTACCGTAAGCCTCCAATACGGGGTTGGTCTGCACAATCTGATCCTCGAGAGAGGCATCGGACTTGGATGCAGCCTTCTTCGATTGAGATGCTCCCACCATCGCGAAGTACGAAATTACCTGAGATTGAGAGATTAGAGATACCAAAGATCAACTCTTTACCTTCTTAGTGTTCTCAGTCTTTCCTGCTCCCGATTCGCCAGTGATCAGCATCGACTGATTCTCCTTGTCTGAATAAAGTATTATTGTATGCATAATCCCCCAGCAGTATTAAATTTCCACGAACGGCAGTGCTGATAAAGCAGAAGAGAAACATATGTGAATCAGATTTTAGAAAAAAATTTCTCACCATTGACCATATTGCGGTAGGCCTCATCAGCTACAGCGAAAAGATGGGGAGGCACCTCGTTACGGCTGCAATTATTGTTCATTTATTAGATTTCATGACTCGCGAACTCCTAGTTCTTGTAAAAATCTCTCACCGTCTTCCCTGGTACATCTTACAGATGCTCTCGGAGTAGATTGGAAGGCGCTTGTATGGATTGATCACCACACAGAAGAGACCCGAGTACGTCTGAAATCATGTTATCAAGTGAAATCGTTATTTTAGAGCTGCATATTGTAATTTTATAGAACATTATCTTACATAGATCATCATGGAGAAGTATCTCTGTCTCAGATTGTGTAGAACACTCGCGTCATTCAAGAATGTGAGGTTGGCCATATCCTCAGTCTTCTCGAATTTAGGCGGATTCATCTGCTGCGTATCATCCTTCTTCAGAGACTTCTGCGGATGGAATAAAGTTAGTTAATGATCGAATGGAGATACGGTACCTCTCCCTTGGTAGTGACGACGGTAAGAACGTCTCCTTTCGCCGATTTGATCTCGGCCTGCAAATTGATAGTTTTTCGTACAATTTCAAGTTTTTCACAATTATTTTTATCTCGCTCTATGTATCTCCTCATGGACCTACCGCAATGAATCCCTCCTCCGCATCAGCAATCCACACATTCTTCTTTGAGTCGAATTTCTTCGTCTGAGCAGCGAGAGCCTGCATTTGAATTGTTGCTTTTAGAAAATATTAATATTACATACCTGCTCCTGACTCTGTCGAAGGAATTGCCATCCTGGGTCTTGCTCCATCATTGTTTCTCAAATAATTCACTTTCGCGCCAAATCCAAATACGTTTCACAGCGTACTCAAATCGCTGATAGTCGAAATTCGTGAATGAACGCAACCGTTTCGCCATAAAAATTTTTTTAAAACATACCTCGTTGTTCAGTCTACTGTTGTGAGTCCAGCTCGGACTTTCTCAGCTATTCGGTCTTTATTTCGTTCTCGAGGACGAAACCGTCGATGGAAACGGAATCGAGCTGAGAATTGAGAAGGAATGAACATGGAGGGGAGATCAAAGATCATCGGAATACATGAAGAATAGGGCGAAGAGATAAGCAATTGAATGAAAGTTTTAGCGAAGATTAGACTGAGTCAATACTGATATGGCAGCAATTTAATTTGTGAATCCAGTTTTGATGAGTGAACAAAAATGAGCGAGTGAATCGATTATTACAGCGAGAGATCATATATCGATTATATCTATTCTATTTATTATTCTTATTGTATGACACTATTTCTTTCGTCCTCGGAACATTCACGGAGCATTTAGAGAGACTTCGCTCATAGAAGAGACAAATAGGGATACGACTTCAAAAACGATGAGAAATAGCAAATAATAGAGAAGAGTCTCACCCTACACTGCAGTAGACCAGAGATGAAGACTACGAAATGACTAATAGAAATATATAAGCAACACATTCATCAAGGATGCTTCTTTCCAACGGGGATAATTCATTTCTACGTGAAAAATAGAGCACGATAGATTGATTGGATCGACTGATGAATTAGATGAGAAGTGCTGCGGAGTATCGGATATCAGTTCAAAGAACGTGTGGAACAATGGAAGGAAGGAGAGAAGAAGCAATGGCATCGAAAGAGTGAGAGGATAACTGATCAAATAGTACCGAAAGAATGTCTGGAGAGAGGGAAGAAGAAGGGGACGATTGTCTGAGAAAGAGAGAGAGAGAGAGATAAAGAAGATCCTATGGAGAATGGGTAAGATTTCCAGGAAGCGATATCTGATCAAGTTGGAAGATTACAATCAGTGATTCATTAACAGCGAAAAGGAGCAGAGGATGAATAATCAGACGTATATTCTGAAGAGTTCATTCGATGTGACTTCAGATGCAAGTGTGGACTAATCCAGAACTGTAAACGAGCTCGGACGAAGTGTCAAATTTCAGTAGCGCAAAACAACCGCCAAGTTTGTCTAAGAAGATAAGTGGGAAGAATAGGAAGTGAACAACAACAATTGAATCAATACTCGAATCAATAATCGTAATCTTTGTCGTGGGAGGAGTGAGCATGGATTCGTCCTCTTCTGCCCACCACCCCTCCTCCTTTCTCTCTCCTCCTCCTCTTCACTTCGACCATCAGAAGGGAAGATTTCTCGCTTATCTCTGAGAAGGCATGCATCCCTCCCTCCCCCTCCCTCCCACTCTCCCCTTATCCCCTTCTCTATCGATGGCAGAGATAGGAGGAGCTCCCATCTCTTCCCCTCATCGTCCATTACACTGAGGGGGCGCAAACTGTGTACAAGAGAAGAGAAGGGGAAGCTAGAGGAGGGGGATGGATTGAAGTGCCGAGTCAAGGGAAAGGGGAAGCTTCATTCTCATGGAATTGACGAAGAGCCACATGATCACGATCACATTGATCAAGAGATTAAATATTTATTATTCATTACGAGACAATTGCAGCAATTAGTGATAATGCAGTCAGGTACCGGCATTGGATATTGATTCTTGAAAGGACAATTGATTAGGATCAGATCGATACATAAAATGTGGAGTAGAAAGACATGGTAAAGCACGGTGGGGGGGGGGGGGGGTGTGAGGTGGGATCGGAGCAATTAAAGTTAGTTTGTGATATGAGAAGAGTACTGTAGGAGAAAATATGGTAGATTAGCATCGATCGCTCTTCAGTTGAATGTTATCTATCGCCAGCCACTTGAATCCATTCTTTTGCGTCGCGACGAAAAAGATCTGCAATAGAAGTGGGTTGAGTTTCAATATATCAGATATTGCGAAATTCTTGTGTAGAAACGATGACACGAAAAGTGGCGCATTTAAAAAATTATATTCTCGTTGACCTTTCTGGCCGACTTGGGCACAACGACCGTTTCCCCTTCCTTCCAATAGATTTCCTTCTCGAGGGGAGGAACTGTGTAAGGACAGTTCATCAGAGTATCGAAGCACACCTAAACAGAATACTTTATTGTTTCCCATTTTCTCTCATTCTCGCCTTCAAACTGATATTGTTGCTCCTTCTATAGACATCGAAGGAAAGAGGCGTGTCTTCAGGGAGAATGAATGAGGGCGATTCGAGCACGTAGTCACTGAAGCACGATTAGTTTGATGAAATCAATGAATAAGTTAAACTCACCGTTTTCCCTTTTCCCTCTCTTCCTTCGTATCCGTGCCCACGTAGAGGAAACCGGCTGGAAATATAACTAATCACTTCAAAATCTAGGCAAATACATACCTCCATCCTTGATATGTTTGATGCCGGTGTGGATGTTTCCGACGGGTTTGTTACCAAGAGACCAAGGACCGAAACTGGAACAATATGTTTAGATAGCACGCCTTTCACGTAAGGATTCGCTCAAAAGAGCGATTCAAGTGCACATCGAAGAATGCGCCACGCGAGTTCTCTACAGTTTTTGATGCCCACCTATCAGGAGAACTTCCTGTGAAAATTTCAGACCTTGAAAATCATTCGTCTTTCCAGAAGGCCACGTCAAACTTTGTCTTTGAGCGCATGTTTTCCGATTTTATCTCAGCATCGCGAACAGATAGAGCATCGACCCCAGGACTAAAATGGAGCATTTTTCATGCATTCTCAGATAGAACAGGTAGAAATTCCATTTTTTAAAAACTACGATCGCTCTGATCGAAATAAAAGACGAGAGATGGAACCCCTGCAATTTTTGTGTAGATCGATCGGGCTCGTCGAGAGCTTTCGCTTGGTATGCTCAATGCATATCAAATGCTACAACAAAGTGGAAAAAAGTGCCAAAAGCATATTTCTCGGTGCCAACTTTCTCCCGTCGAAGAGGCAGAAGGTTGAGTGAGACGATTCCTTCCTTTGATCTACCCTCTTCTCACGTGACCCGCCCTTCCCTAGGCGAGAGAGTGTGTAATAGGAAGAGGGCGCAGACAGTTAGGGAACGGGGTCACGGAGGAATGAGGTCTATCCTCTCGCCTAGAGTAAAGTTGATACCTAGAAATATGTTTTTGGCACTTTTTCCCACTTTGTTGTAGCTTTTTGATATGCATTAAGCATACCAATCGAAAGCTCTCAACGAGCCCGATCGATCTACACAAAAATTGCGGGGGTTCCATCTCTCGTATTTTACTTCTATCATAGCGGTCGTAGTTTTTCAAAAATGGAATTTCTACCTGTTCTATCTGAAAATGCATGAAAAATACTCCATTTTAGTCCTGGGGTCGATGCTCTATCTGTTCGCGATGCTGAGATAAAATCGGAAAACATGCGCTCAAAGACAAACTTTGACATGGCCTTCTGGAAAGACGAATGATTTTTAAGGTCTGAAATTTTCACAGGAAGTTCTCCTGATAGGTGGGCATCAAAAACTGTAGAAAACTCGCGTGGCGCATTCTTCGATGTGCAAAGAATAATCGAAATCTAAAGTGAAACGCGTGATAGATTGTATGTATTCCTATTTCCTGGCGGACTTTGTGATGTGCTCACCTTCCAGTTGTGTTCATGAAGTTAGCATAATTGCACATATTCCTTTCGAATGAACAATCGAGAAGATTACAGACGGAAAGACGACGAATTCGAAGACGACGAGAGGGAGCTGAGAATTGAAGAGAGAATTAGGTAAAAAAAATCCAGTTGATCAAGACACTTGCGCCCTATGTGATTTCACTACTATGCCAGGTCCAAGTCGGTTATTCCCGCAGGATAATTGTAAAGGATAAGATATAGTTTCGAATTTTCAGGTAGATTAGAATTACTCACAATTGATGATTTGAGGCTCACTCGGCTCGGCTGAGGGAGGGAACGTCGGCTTATCCTAAAATTACTCAGAATTTGAATTAGCTCGAGGGAGAATACTCATCAAGTACCGTGCACACCTCATTATCTCTCACACCCTTGAATGGATCTCTAGGAGGTCCTTTCAGTGCACGAGAGGGGAGAGGAGCCGGACTGTCGTCTGTGATCTATAAATTGACAGTCATTATTTCAAATAATTTATTATTATTTCTTTATTATTAATAATTTATTTGATTCACAATTCGTTCCAGATATCTTTCACCGGGCGATCAAAGACAATGCGCCGAATAAACTTTAATTGTTCACATTGTCCGAACAAATATTGTTACCGAGTTCTCATAGGCGACGTCTTCACTCGCAGGCATCGCTGCTTCGTGATCGTACTCTGCCGGATCCACTTGGAATTGCTAAATACCATCAATATTATTAACTAATTTCGAAAATAAAAGAAACCTGCTCGACAAGTGTAGGCGGATGGGCGTGGAAAGCACGATCCGACCGGTTTTGATCCTACAATTTAATTTTTTATTTCGTTAACAGAGTAAAATTGGCTACTTCATGCTTCTCATCCATCGTTTCTCCCTCTTCCTCTTCTCCTCGGGGCGTTCGATCCTTCTCAACGTTGACTGCGGCTCCAGAAGATGACGAAGAGGCATCGTCATCGAAGAACGAAGAGGACGTCTTCGATGACCCGGAGACTGCCGGCTACAATATGGACTGTTTATTGTGATAATCATTAGACAAAATCTTCTAAATCCCACCTGTTTCTCGTCCTCACACAAATCAGCCTTATACTCGACTGAATCGACAACGAAGAGAATGGGATGGATGATATTGGCAACGACGATCTCGACATCGAAAACGGTCGCATTCGGATGAACGACTTCGACGATGACCGATGAAGAGGAAGAATAGGTGATGGGCTGAAGATAACCAGTGACAAGGTCTGATTATCGATCTCCACCAAATATTATCGAAAAAAATGCTAACTTGAGTGCACGATCTCGCAAGATGATCTTGAGTGCAGACTTTGAAGTCAATCTCAGTCGGATTGGACAGCCAGTAACTGAAAAGCCATGTCATTGATTCCCCTTGTTCCTCAGTCGGTCTCACCTCAATTTGAGTACTCCATTGCCTCTCTGACAAGTGATCGCTGTTCCGAGAGTAATCTCGTCTCCCTTGGGATTGGATACGAGTTGATAGGCGAATCCACCAGAGGGAGCGTCCGATCTGAATAGAGAAAAATTAATTTGGCATTTTCCCGAAAATATTTGAATCAAAGTCGAAAGTAATATTCTAGTTATGTTTCAGCAATGTTTCAACAAATTTAATTGAAAATATACTTTGATTATTACTTGTCTTTCTAAATCAAACCAAATCTATTCTACCTCCATTTAAGGAGATGATCTGACAATTAATTATGTAGTCAATACTTTATTTTCTATTCCACTTGCCTTCCCATTAGCGTCGAGAATGCTTTCTTCGTAGTAGGATCAGAAATCGAGGCGATATTGAGAGCAGATGCGTCAAATCTGAATATTGTCTCTAATTCGGTAGCTTTCATAGCTTTATTACTTCCAATGGGAAAAATTGAGATAAGAGCTACCTGCAAGTGGTTCCCTGTTCGAAAGTGCACGACAATTCGCTCTCGCTCGTAGGTATCGAAGGACGATTCTCAACGCATTGAGGGAAGTTCGAAAGGGAAAGTTGAGCACAATCGAGAGGAGGAGTGGCACTGAAAAAAGTGAAAATGATGACTATTTCGCTTTCTGAGACAGATTACAATCGAAAAACAAACCCGGCAGCTCCACCAAGTTGTTGGTAGTGAGGCACCATTGAATTACCATTGAACATCTGACCAGGAGCGAGTTTCTGAATAGGTGAGTTTAATTTGTCTACAAATCCGACCTTTTGCCTTGAAAGAGTACTGATACCTGAGCATAAGCAGCCTGTTGAGGGACGTAGCTAGCGAATTGTTGCTGTTGCTGAGGATATTGCTGAAATCGTTTTTGATTTATAGAAGGCAGTACTTGTTTTAGTCTGCTATTCACCGTACCACGGGACTCTGTTGATAGTTGGGCGGTGCCTGGATCAACTGAGGATAAGCTCCATTGGAAGAGGCAGGAAGATTGAGTCCCTGCAGTCCATCCAGATTCAGTGGCGGCTGCGGAATATTGATAAGCCTAATTAACTGAAGTAATTCTTACCATGTTGCTCTGAGGGGGTGGCTGAGGTGCAGAGTACTGCTGATACTGCTGGAATGAAATTTGTTAGTATGGGATGAGGTCACAAATGTTCCATAGAAGATGCTCTCAATCAGTCTCTCACTTGATTATCTTCAGGTGCAGCAGGAGGAGGGATGTATCCAGGATAGGGAACGTATTGCTTAGCTGATTTGCCATATTTGGCATACGCAGCTGGTGGAGAACCCTGCATGGAAAACTAAATAATGATCGACCCTCTTACAATCGAACATCCGAAATAAAAATACCGAATAAGTTCCTTCGCCAGTGGCGACTCCAGAGGTCAGCTTGCCGCTGAATGCCTCCAAACCGCCCTGGAATGAAATATGTTTCATAGAAGAATTATTTGATTCAGTGCGCGATGAAATACGATATTTGGTCGCTTTCCTTTTCCCAAAATCATATTCATTCTTACCTGTGAATAGCTGCCAGCAGGTGGAATAGACGAGGACGGAGGGGGCGGAGCTACGGGTGCAGACGGTTGAGAGTACGAATCATGACTGTAGCCGGGCTGCAAATGAATTCAATCCCTCATTGGATCTCTCTCAGGAGTCTTCGAGGCATTGCTAGGAGTAGTGGGCTATTGTGTTTACTACACTGCAGGTTACTCTATCCGTTTACTGACAGTGTAGGAAGAGTAAGGTTGTCTTGATTGTGAATACGAAGGTTGAGTGAAGGATGGTTGTGAACTGAATGTGAATGAAGGTGTCGGAGGTTGACAGCAGGATCCTGAATTTATTCATTTTTAATTTCCTCTATTTTCTGTCAGTTGGGCTTTTCTCATTGATAATCAATAGTGGTAATGGCATCCAGCGGGCGCTACCGCATTCGAGACTATGGATTAGGCTGTTCGAGTCTGGCTGGATCCAGTATGTATGGAAGGAGGGGAGGAGATAATCCAACCAGCTCGAGGGGCGAGGTTTTATGATATCCCCTTGTGCCTCTAGGATCTCATGACTTGTATGACTAAGAATGGAGATGAGAGTTATTTGGGTCAGGAGGAAGACTCGAATCAGGAAGAGAAGGATTGACAAAGGAAAGTGAATGGATGCACACGGTGAGTTTATGAGCCGGAAGAAACGATGACCAGATGGATTTAGAAGAGGAATGAAAGGGAACGATGATAGAAAGGGAGAGGAATCTCAAGGTAACAAGATAATGTAGGCAATGAGAATGAAAGTAAGTTCTGGTTTTGTTCCGCGCCGATAACATGCCGATAACAGCGCATGAATTCAAATATTTCTATTGAAAAAAGAATCCTAGTCCAGAACATGTCACAGGCATGTATGCATAGCAAACAAAGTTTTTTGGCTTTGTGGTTATCTAAACTCATCATTTTCTATCTCCCTTTTTCACACGTTCGTCAATCTCATTCGACGCGTTCCACCAGATGAGATTTGACCGGTCTCCCTTTGGCCACACGAGACTTATTGTTGTTATTTATATGAGAGCCAGATCGAGAAAGAGAAACGACTGACCCAATGAAGCGAAGAGAAGAAAAGAAGGAAGAATCCGGTAAAGAAGAGAAGAAGACGGCAGAGATGCCATCTTGAGAGATTGAGAACCACAGGAGATTGTCGATTGATTGGAGTGAGGTGAGGTTATGGAATTATCTGAATGGCGAACATATTAGGTACAATTTAAGTGATGTGGCGTAACAGAGTACAGTAGCATAAATTACACGATGATTGGGATCTAGAAATTTCTTCGGGAGTATTTCCCGTTCGGTCATAATAATGATACCGGTATGCAAAGGGTTCTAAACCAGAGTTCGACCGAACCAAACGGTCCGATAATCCCCACCTTCTCCTCTCCCTTTCTACCTCTTTCTATGGCTATTTCACACCCGAATTGGGGCTATCCGTAGGGTGATTTGTATCCCCTCTCACTGTAACAAAGTGATGGGTGTAGAGAACTGTGAGGAGAAAGGTCAGTAATGGAGGGGTATTGGAAAGAACAAAGTGAGAAATTACCATTGAGAATGCGAATTCAACATTTATCAATCTGATATGAGGATACAGTAAGATGAAGAGAACTGAATGTACAGAAATACGGTAAGGCACTGATTTGAGAGATTGATAAGCAATGAGGTGATAAGGATAAAGAAGAAAACACCGTAACGAGGAAAGAAAGTAGTGGTTCTGAATGGAAGTTTTCGAATAAGCAAGCGGGATCTGAGGGAGGAGAGAAGGGAAATTGGTGAGAAGGAAGGGAGATCAAGCAACGTAATCCGAGGGAATCTAAGAACCAGCCAAGAGAGAGAGAGGGGCTTAGTCTGAGATGGAGTTGGATGGGGACAGAGTATCCTCAAGGCATGGAAATGCCTGACGGAATGAGAAAGTGAGAGGGGGAGGGATGTTACATGACCGTTCCCTCACAAGAATGAAAGTGTGAATAGAGGGGGGGAGGTGATGGGATGGGGAGGAGCAAGAAGGGGAAAATCTCCATACGAACTATGAGGAATCCTGTCATGAGAGGGGGGGGGGAGATACCGCCACCTCTATCAAAGACACTATTGTCAGTTGAAAGAGAAGGGAACTCCTTCTCGGGCGATGGATACATTCCGGACTTACAAGCACACGATTCGATTCGCTCCATTGAATGACTAAGGGACGTAAGATTATCTGGAAGAGGAGGGATGACCTGAGTACGATAGGGAGGATGTTGCAAAAAGAGAGAAAGATGGACAATGAGCCGGAAAAAATCGATTTGATGATGGTTTGTAACTTTACGAAACCAGGAATGTGCAACAGATCTTCGAAATCTAGAAAATCAGTGGGTAATCATTGTGAAATTGGCCGGGGATCTTCTCAATCGATTGTTGGTATCACAGTAATTGTCTCCTTTCTCCGTCTTGATCTGAATATTATCAACAGCGAGGAAGAGATTCTGACGGAGTTTACCAGCGATGAAATAGATCTGAGGAGATATTGCATTTTCATTGAATTTGAGTTCGATTTTTTTATCTGAATCTGCTTCATAATCAAATTTTCTATTATGTTTCAAAGATCTTTTATCCGTAAAACGATTCAAATAATATAATTGATTATAGAGATGATCTATTTCGACAAAAAAAATTACCTTTCTCACTCCGGGCGGAATAAATACTGCCTGATTTCGATACCAGAACTTCGCCTTGTCGATGGAGGGAGAAGAGTAAGGACAATAATCGAAGGAGTCAATGCAAACCTCAAAGAATACACCATTGGATGGTCTATACAATTATCATGGTTTGAAATTGAATCTCAAGAAGTTTTCGTAGTGTGCTATGTTGAATTGCAACAATATTGCTTTCCCTTTCCTCAATACGTAGACAGTTTTGACAGATTACACACTCCAGTTTAGTCATTTCAATCCTTCTTTTCTATTGTATCCGGATCGCCCCTTTTCCCCGTTAAACACATAAACGGACCAAGAATAAGGGAAGGAAAAAGCTGACATTATGATTATCGTCTGGAAGAATGAAATGACGAGAGAAAAGAGTAGACAAGTTAAGGGGTCTTTGTATTGCATTCTAAACTACAACCAGTCATTGGACACTGTGTGATTACGGCAGATTAGCGGGGTCCAGGCACAAGAAAAGAAATTGAATAGAAGAAGAAGAGGGAAGAACTAAGTGGTCATTCTCGGTTCGTATAGTGAGGAAGTTCTTGCGTAAGAGCCTTGTAACTAAACAATAGCTTCTCACTGCTACATCAAGGATGAATCGAAGTCAATATCAGGAAGAACAATCAAATTCATTCTCACCTTCAATTGTGGTCCGAACGATCGGAGGAAAAGGTCAAAACTGAGTTGGACGCTTTTTCGAAGAGTGAACTTGGCCGATTCCATTACGAAAACCTGAATTTGATCTTTTAGATAGTCAAGAAAATAAATAATTTCACCTCATCAGATACATCCTTGTGATTCTTTCCAACGTAGACGAAACCCGCTGAATTAAATATCATCAATAGTCAAATAATATCATATAGGCATTCCTCAATTAGTCTAAGATACATTTTTACAACCATGGCGTCCATTCACTCTCAACAAAACATTTTCTGCATTTCATTGACCGGATGAAACTCATTTGATTTGAAAGGACCTATCGTTGTGATTTCCCTTACTGGCAAAAGGTCAAAATCATTTGATAATTTCTCACTAGTGGTATAATCTCCGGGACTATTCTGTTGTACTCCAGTCAGATGATTTCCAATGAAATCATGAGCGTGAGTCCATGATGATCTGAAGTATTTGTAATCTTGCCACAGCGTTACGCCATTTTCCTTTTCCTCTAAAGTTCAAAGATCAACTTGTACTCACGTGCTTCCGATGCCTCCTAATGAGTAGAGACATGAGTGTTCCTCATTGAAAGTACACGCGAGAGCCTCGCACACGTCCACTGATACTGTGTCGGGTACGGGTTCCTGCGCAGATATTAAGTTGTTATTATATTTACCCGCATCTTGATATTCATCAAATGAGAAAAAATCGTATCAAATCTTGCCAATTGATAGCAAACTTCGTACCAGAGTCTCACTCTCGGGGAATGTTCCGAGAGTAGGAGCCATTATCTCATCGACAACGTCTTCGCTCGTCTCTTCTTCTTCACTTCTCTCTTGATTCTCTGGGCTTGGAGGTGGGGGAGGAGCAGCGATTGGCTCTTCCTGATTTGTGTCTGCAACCAAGACATTTTCAATATTCAAGAAAAGATTGATGAATGACTTTATTAGATGTTTTGTTACGAATGAAATCCCGATTCCAGCGGCATCAAAAGACTATTGAGGGTTTATTGGAAGATTGAAATTCAACTGAAAGTGAAAGTATAACTCTCACCATCATCTCGATGTTTCTTCATTGAAATGCCCATGATTGCTTTCTTTCCACTCGCTGGCTTTCTCTTTTTCTTCGGACGATCGACCTAGGATATTCGTTCTTCTTCAGTTAGTATCGTTGTATTAGAACGTTTAGTCGAAAAAATACGCTATCTATCTACCTCGTTATCAACATTCGTGAGAATGGCAAAATCAGTCGTTTCATCTCTTGTGATTTGGACCTCGTCATTGATCTGAATTAGATATTCGCTATAAAATAATGCAGAAACAATTGTATTTTCATTTCCAGTCCCTTCAAAAAATACAAAAATAAAGATACGATGGAAATTTCTGACCAATTCGCAGATTTGTCCTTCGTATCGAATATTGTCGATAAGCACGATCGTCTCTGATGTCAACCCTGCAATAAACTTCGCCCCTATACTCTGTTCTTTAAAGCAAATTTGATTGTTGATAATAGAAGCACTGGAAAGACATGAAACTCACCAGAGACTTCGATCCTCAGTTTGAATGGATCGACAGAGGGTGGAATCGAAGTGGAAATGGGAGCATTCACGTCCCATTCCGCCATTTCCTGAATTATTATTATTTAAATGTTTTTAAGTTAATTAGGAGAGCAAACCTCGCAATTGAAGTCGTTGTCCATTGTGATGGCGCAAAGACGAAGGACCGGCTGTTCGGAATTGATCCAGAAACTGTAAAACCCCCGATTGAGATCTTCACTTTTGACGCACCCGATGATTAGTTTGTTTGCGAAATCGATATTTGTATCAGAACAATGACCAAGGATCTCAGCAATATCTTGTCCCAATTCTGAAACGTACTCGAAAGTGAGAGTGGCATTTCCGAATTGGCATGGAATTCTCGTCTCGACAGCGACAGTTTGAGGGAGAAGAGTCGTCTCACCACCAACGAGGATGATGTGGTCATCTCAATTTATATATTACTCTTTTATCAGGTTGATCCAAAAGTTTCTTAACAAAAAAGTCTCGTTAGTTTCTCGCTTGCCCCTTCTTTGTTCTTTGATCATTCAAGACGTGGTTTTCCATAATCGATGACCACTTGAACACTCGGTATTCCCATCATGACGTAATCCCTGTATGATGCCTGAGGCCGATACTACACCAAATCAAAGTCAACGCAGTGCAAATTTTTATTCACTATTAAAGGTGCTAGTGTTCCCTGGGGAACTGAGATATCCTCAAATCTTCGCCAGTGGTTCATAGTGCATTGATAATATGTCACAAGTGATGTGGAGTGGCAACTCTAGCACAAGTGGCCTGATTAAAATACTCTCATATTCAAAAGTTAGGGCAGCTCAACAATCATCCCTTCTAGAAATTCATGTATAAAAGTTGACTCGATGGCCCTAGAGATTCAAATTGTGCTGCATACCAAAGTATCTTCCCTGGAGGGTTCACAATTTTGTTTTTGAGGATATCGAAATACTGAATCTCAAGATAATGTTTTCGGAGTTTTAATGGCGTAAACCGATGATCGAAATAGCCACTTTTAGTGATCCAGCATTTCGTATGATTTTGATAAGACTGATATTTCGATGCCATGCCAACCAGAAACCCTTCCCCAATCCCTCTAAAATTGGTGAAAAGTCAGGGACCACTTGCTTTGAAAATAATACGATGTGAACGAACATACCCAAAATGCGATGTTTTCGATGATTTTTGTTTCCGATTTTTTTCATAAAATACTAAGCAGCTGTGAGCGAATTCAAATGCCTGGTTAAAGTCCTCGTACCCATACATAGTTCCAATTTCAAGGGAATTTGGGACTGATTCAGTTCAAGAGCAATAAATTAGAATTTGCGTTGTTAAGAATCTTTTGGATCAACCTAATAATTAAAAATTTAATATTTGCTGACCGAATGGAAATGATCTGTCGGCGGTGCAATCGAATCTTTCCAGATCGAAGATTTCCTCGAAGCGAGCACGCCAAAATCTGTAGAGAGGGTTCATCTCAGTCTTATTCTACTCTAACTTCCTTTGCATAATCACATTGTAAAGCGAATTTTCGATATAGATTTGAGAAATTTGAAATAAGTTTCACAACAAGACGGAAAGCTCAGCGTGCAGGTAATCACCAATGTTATGGTCGTTTCTGCATTAAAAAATCGTCGTACCGTACTCCTCCCGACTGAACATTGTACCAACTGCAGTGTTCATCATCTTGATCGAATGAGCAAGTGAGACGACCGCCCGACTGTAAGGGAATATTCGATAAGTAGGATTTTAGAATTTGCCCCCTTATGTCCCAAAGAGTTCACACAATAATTAAATACCTCAACATCAGTATCTGGTTCGTCCTTGAAGTCGTAGAGAGAAGCAATCGTTCGAAGCTCTGAATGGCTACAGATTCGATAGATGAAGGTTAGAATAAATTCTTCATTTCGAACACACGTCAATAATGAGCATAAAGAAACGAAGATACCTCCTGCAGAATAGGGCAACATCAGTGGAGAGGGACATTTGGATGAACGACCGTCAAGATTTCCTTAGATTATCTACTATTGTAATGTATTTTAATGTATTTTAATTTTAATGTAATCCAATCTATTCCCCTCCTCACCAACTAATCCTTCTTCATCATCAACACTCGTCGCTGCCTTTGCTCTCGCTCTCAATGCACGAGTTGTCGCTGCAGGAGTAGAGGAGATACAAGCGAGGAGAAGACCTGAATGATGAGAGATGGTAGGCTGTGTTTGCAGTTCATAACCATTCTTCTTGTTTGTACATAAGTGATTGATATAATCTCTTAGATCTGCTCTTACTGTCCTGATGAGAAGTTTTATCTGACAAACTCAACGTTTCGAACCATTCGAGACTCTCATAGCCTGTGGATATTACGCGACAAGGTTGACCCAATTCATATGGGGGTGAAGAAAGAGATGTAGGGACAGGAGTCATGTGGACTCAGAGAGGTGAAAGTGAGCAGTCAAGAGAGTGGGGCTTATTATGCAATGGAGAGGGGATAGTGAAGGAAAGGAAACCCCTGAAAACTTCGTGAACTGCTACGAAATACTGCGAAACAAACATACATCAGTGCAGAAGCATATCAATCCAAGAACCTTGACGAAGTCATCGAATAAACAAGCCCATTAGGGATGTCCAATCAATTCCAATACCCAAATAATTGATTTTGCGGCCGCTCAACCCCTCGGAAAAAAAGGAATAAAGGTCAATTAATTGGTCAACCCAATACCAATTACCCAATTAATTGGTATTGTCTCTGAGTATTGAGTATTGAATTGAAATCACTAAAGCCCATCCACGAATAAATGAACGTCATCTTACCGAGATTACTGACAGAAAGCAGCAGAATCTTCATTGCATACGATATCGAAGAGAACTCGATAACCGCATTGGATTATTCTAAATTTCAAAAAGCCGATTATAAGAATTTTTTTAAAATCCTGCAAACCCATAGACATGAAAACGTTAGGATGAATTCGGAAATTTCACGAGTAGAATGAAATGAATGTTAGATTGACTAATAGGACATGAAGTGAAGGGAGAATTGACCTCCTTCCATCTCACACTCCCACATGAAATGACAGGCTAAACATCTCGAATGGACTATTGACCTTTCATAAGAAGTCATGAAAGAAACATATTGGACTGATTGAGCAGCATGACAATAAAGTGAGGAGGCGATAGCAAAATACGTTGATAAAAAAACGATGATCAATGAATTGAAGAGTTCTGAAGATAACTTCGGCGCGTGAAGATTTCTATTGAATCCATGGCTAGATGAGAATCCGAGAATCAGTAAGGAGCATGATGCAAGAAAGAGACAGAAAGAGGCCATCCCTTTCCCAGTTCACTCACTCCTCCCATTCTCTCGGTTCTGAAACATAATCGAGTATGGTGAATAGACGAGTGTCAGTCTGAGAGTGAAAGGTTATTACCAGACAGTAAAATGAGGTCATGCCGGACAGAACACAAATGAGCAGACTGTGAAGCTTATGCGTACAATTGATACTGATTACGCTCCTGTTATTAGTACCTTTTAAAGCAATCGAAAAAAGTATCTATAATCTACCTATAAAAATAATGTTTTCATAATGTAAAACATATTTTTTCTATTATTTCTATTGGTTTTGATTTGCTTTTGTATTTTTCTCCTAGTTGAGGAGTCTTTGAAGAGTATGAAGTTTGATGAAGAAGAGACAGTGTAAATATGATTTAAATGTTCAAAATTTAATAATTAAATTCAGTTGCAACTTTGAAATTTCTGGATATTTTTATCTTTTGATATTTTCTCTTTTGATTATGAATTGTAACAGTTTGCATTCCAAACTTAGTGAGCTTCTAGAGCTGAAGAGATGAGAAAAGAAGGTTATTATATTATTTTATGCGATGCCGGTGTGTGGTTGTGTGTGTAGACTGCAACCACCCTCCGGTTCTCAAGCCGGTTTTGAAATTTTTCTAAATTGATCATTTGATATTTTGATGCTATCATTAGATTATCGCTCACAAAATTTTCAAAATATATTATATCATCTTTCAATAATATATTCTAAATCGATTACACATCTCTACACGCTCTTCACCTTCCTTTTCTGTCTTTATCCTCATCGTGTGTAGTCGTCTCTCATCTTCGGAACACTAAAATTTGAAAACCAGAAATTCAGATCACACGTCTATCACCATTCAGTTTATTTATTTTGGCCAAATGTATTTCTTTATGTGCTAATAGCTGTACGAAGTCCTTTGTTCTTCTATTGGAAGTGATTTCAGACTATATATTGAGGTGCTTGGCCTAGTAACAGTCGAAATTCCTAAATGGCGGCGCAAGTCGGTGAACCGCCGACTGTCGCCAATGACGACAATTTATCTGTGAGTTTATTTATATTATTTACTCGTTCGAACCATTACTACCTTAGAACGAGGGCGGAAAAGAATACAACTAATTTTAACAAGATACATTCTCTTCAATTGAATTGAGACTTTCTAGTTTGACTGTTTTTTTCTTTCAGCAACCGTCAACCTCAGCTGGGATAATCGAAGAGAAAGAGGCTGGCGAGACTGAGGCTGAGGTAATTATTACAATTATTGATAATAATAATGAACTAATTAAATTATATTATTTCAGCAAGAAGACATGTCCGATTCAGACGACGACATTTCATATGTGAGCCACTTTATACCCTAAAATAATTTAAATATGATTCATATTTAGTTATTTATATGTTTTTAGGAAGAATACTGCAATCGGAAGGATATCTTATTGAATAAGATAATTTTATCTGAACGAATGTGGAATAAAATGATGGTTACGTACCGATATACGCGATTGAAAGAGGCGAGTCTTCAATTCTATCTTCCTGTTATTCCTATTTAAATTTATTATTATGTTTCATTGTCGAAATTACAGACAGAGCAAGAAAAAGAAGCGATAGCTAATAGAACTGATGCCGAATATCTCCGACGAGAAGCTGCACTGGAAGCTCAAGCTAAAGAGGAACAAGATGTCAGCTCTTAACTTTAAAAATAAGCAAAATAACTATTCTTCACTGTTTTAATAGATAGAGTAAATAAATAAATAATTCGATTATAGAAGGAGAGAACAATATACGATCTGGAATCGGCGGCTCTGGAACGAGATCACGAAGGAGAGATGGATTTGATCGAGAGAGGATACAGAGATCGGAGGCAGTACATATTCGTTAGTTATTTTATCTATGACCTCAACGATATTTGAATTGTAAATTTTCAATCAGTATCATTTTTGGAACAGTCTTTTTTCAGTCTCAACTGATTTACGAAAGGCAGCTGATTGCGAATAAATTACTCGCAAGGATAATAAGTTAGTTGCTTATTATATAGATAGATTCCACTTTCTGCATTCGCTCCTTGATTATACTCTTCAATTATAGTCTCTTCAATTACCTGTATTAATATATAATTATTTTTAGGAGAAGATGAAGTGCGGGCAGATGCGCGAATCTTCGTTGGAAATGAAATTCCTGATGAATGGCTCGATGAATTTGTTGCTGTAAGTAATTTTTGAACTCTTTGGATTTTACGTTGATAGCCACATGTCGTTATTTTTCTAGTTCATATTTTCTCAAAGTTTCAATATCAATGTTATAGTGAACGAGAAAGGATGAAAATCTAATTCCACTAACCTAAAATAATTTCAGGAGTACGTGGATGCGTTGGAAGCTGAAGAGAATAGTGAAGAGGCTGTGAAAGAAAGGAATCGAAGGAGATATCGAAAAGAGGCTGGAGAAAGTCTTGGTTTGTTTTTCTTACATTGTGATTAGCTGAATCCCCAAATGCATAATCATGGTGATTCATATAAAATACAATAATCTTCATTGTAGACGATGGTCGACCCCTCTCGAATCTCCTCGATAAGGCGTATGCTAATGGAAAATGGGGACAGCGATGTTCAATACGACCACTTCCTCAAGTGTATTATGATGAATTAGAGCATAATAAGATTGATAGACAAAGGAAGGAAGAAAGACAGAAAATAATCGATATGAAGGTACGGTAGATTTTTTTTGGCTTCTGTACTTCAGACAATGAATGAAAAAAAATTCAGGTGGAAAACATGAATAACAAGACGTTCGAGCGATTCTTCCCGTATAAGAAAAAACCCTCCCGTCCCAGGGTGAGTTTCTATTTTTTTATAAGAAATGTTATGGTTCTTCGCATCACACCACATTGTAAGAACATTCGAAATATAGCCTTACCTTTTTCAGGTATCGGTTCTTTCCGACTCCGTTCGAATATCATCGGAGGATGTCGAAGAAATGTTCGAAGAATCAAAATACGAGGAAGATTTGGAGAAAATGGAAAAATTCAAAAAGAAAATGGACAAAGTTAAGAAGATGAAGAAGGAGACGATTGTGAAAAGGATGAGGGCAAGAAAGAGAGAAAGGGAGATACTGAAGACAACGACGACGGAACCTGAAGTGATCACTATCAAAGAACCTGAAGTTATCACTTTGGAGGATACGGAGGAATCTGTTAAGAATGTGAGTTGAATCAATTTTATATTTTCCATTTAGTCGCTGGCTAAATGAAAACATGAAAATTATAGAAGCACTCTCGAACGAAGAAGAATTCAGTAGTGAAGAATAGAATCACCAAGCCGAAACCCGTACCAGTACTCAAGAATTTGAAGAGACAGAGAACCAAGAAGGAGATTGAGGTATGAAAACTTGTTGTTTCATAGATATTTTAAAACTGATTCTTGAAATATTTCTCCAGGAACTGGAATATTGTCGTGGATTCATAATGGATTGCAACGATGAGATCAAGAATTTGGATAAGAGAACGGCAGAAATAATGATGAAAGAAACAAAGCGATTCGAATTGGAGGAAATGATGGAAATGAAAAAGCGAATGAGAAAAGAAGTAGATGAGTCTCCCGAAAGTGGATCAATGTGAGTCACTCGGAAAAAAATACTATCTTGAAAAATCATAATCAAACATGTTACCTAAAATCTTTTAGTACGGATGGAACTTCCACACCGAAATCAGAGACGTTGGAATCAGAAACTGGCATCATTGATCCTGGTGTCAACGATACGACCATCGTAGATACTGGCATCAGGGATACTGGACTCGTGGATAATGCGCAGCAGAGTGATGAGGTTAGACTAGGCTGGGTTTTTTCTTCATAGATTGTTTAGAAGTTATTTTTAGACAAAAAAAATATAGAAGATAAAAATCACGATTGAGCATGAAATCATTGAACCAAAATTTCCAGTATGCATCTGAATCTGAAGAAGAAGAGGAAGAAGTGGATCTCGAAACGACATTACGAGAAGGAATCAGAGCAATTCTTACGACGTTCGGGGTATGATCAATCGATAGTTGGGTTCTGAAACTTAGCACAATGATGCAAACACTCCTTAAAAAGTTATTACATTTGAATTTATTAAATTCAGAAACCAATTCCGAATGATGAGCGAAATGATAAACGAGTGGACCGATTGAGGGAATCACTGACTAATGTATTGAACGAAAGGAGACAATTGAGGTAAATCATAGATCGGTGGTTGATAGTAGAACGGATTTTATTTTTATACTCATAAAACTTCAAACCATTGTTAAATTACTTCTGTTTCAGAGAGGATCCTGAACTAGCACGAGTGCAACAGAAAATGATTTCCTCACTTGGAGAGATGACGATGGAATCTGATGTGAGTATCCGTTTCACTTATTTAGATGGCAAGTATCTAACAACGCATTCGATATATCTAAAAACGCTACCGCCTTCTCGCTAGTGTATTCTTCTAACATGTGATTATTTCAGAACTCGGATGTCAGTGACTTCGAAGAGCATTCGATGCAGGATTTCACACTGGAGCAAGTGAGTGATAATAATATCATTGAAATGTAGATATCTAATAGGCTATATTTCTTCCTCCAAATATTCGTGAAAAGTACCCATGACATTCTTCATTCAATTTATCAGTAATGTTATAAATATCTTCAGCAAGTCCGAGAGGCTTCGTTTGTTCGTGGACTCGTGGAAAGGTCAATAAAGAGACCGAATATGGGACCATGGTTGGATATTTATGGAAGAGCAGAAGGTGCAGTCGAGAGGGTTCGACACAGAAAAGAGGTACGCTCCTAAGAAGATATAAGAATAGGTGTAAACATGTTTCGTACTACACAAATATTGAATAGTCGACATAATGTTGCTTAATTTCAGCAACTGCAAGAGAAATTGGCATCGATGAAGAGAGAACGATTACGGAAGAGAATGATGGGAAGTGATAGTTATGAAGAGCAAGAAATTAGATATTGGGAAATGAAGGAAGAAGAAAGGAGGAAGAAGATGGAGGAAGTGGATGTGAAGGGAGAGGTAAGTGACTACTAGATAAGTACTTACGATAGAAAAACTCCATATGGGCTGTACAAAACGAACAAATATTAATTTTCACATTGACTCAATCTATAATTTCAGTCGGATGAAGAATTTTCCGATGAAGAGGGCGAAGAAGAAGAGGAAGTTGGAGCATATGAGGAAAATGGAAAGATCGTTGAAGAGGAGAAACTAACAGAAGAAGAAAAGACTGCAATTGAAGAGAAAGAAAGGAAGCTTAGACAAATCAGAGCTGTGATAGAAGGAAGAGACCCGAATGACATCGATGAACCAATTCCGATTATGATTGAAGAGGTGAAAGAAGAAGTAAAGGAAGAGATGGAAGAGAAGGAGGATGAAGAAGTACCAGTGAAGCAGATAGTGTATTCAAAGAAACAAGGAAAGAATGCGAGGCTGACTTATCTGAGGAATCTGACTGGAGCAAACGGGTGGCTCAAGGTGAGAAACGTTATTTTGTGGTTGATACTGATTCTTTACAAATGTAAGATGCATAAAAAACGGTGGAATTTCTTTCAGAAACGTCGAAGCAGTTCTAGTGAGGAAGAAGACGAGGAAGTGGAGGAGTATGATAGCAAACAGAGGATATCGTTCGGTGAAATACCCACCTATCGACTCGCTGAGCAACCAAAAGTTCGGTTCAAGCCCCAATTGAGTCAGGAAAGGATCATGCAGGATCTGATCAGAAGTGGAGCGGTAAGTGGGATGAAGATGAGAGTACGGTAGTCTCGGATTACTGTAGATTGTCATGAATACGGTATTCTTTCAGCTTCGTGAACGGGAGACATACGGCGAACACATTGAGAAGTTGGACAATGAGAGAAGACAGGTATTATATATTGAAGTATTCGAAATAGCCAACTTGACGATACATGGAATTTTTGAGCAACCTCGGTATAACACTTAATATTCTTCCTTAGGTATTTCTCATCTTCCATTATCAGCGTATCCTCGAAACTCTTCCCTCCACTTCTTCGGCCGATCTCACCAAACTTCTCTCTCCTCGATCGAGAGTCGCTCTAGAAGATTTCCCATCGGAAGCATTTGCAAGATTGTCCAAGGAAGAGAGAAATGCTTTCATTGAGGAGTAAGAACATTGAAGAAAATAATGGGCAATTGAGACATGAAATTCATGTTTTGGACTATGTTGTGCTACTGAAACACACAACAACAAGTTTTAGAAGTGTTCATATTTTTTTCATTTCAGTCTTCCATCACCATCGAAAGATTCCGATGATAGTGATGAAGATGAGTATGGGAAGAAACGATGGGATGAAGAGGAGGAGGAAAAAGAAGAAGTGAAGAGAGAAAATGGCGATGGGAATCATCGGGAAATGATGGAGGTACTGTTCATAAATGAACGAAAATGATTGTGTTTAGAAAGATGGTGTTCAGTCATTCAACTTTTTAACTTATTCAGGTGGATGACGATCGGATAGAGGAAGATGAACAGAGAATGGAAGAACCAAGAGGGAAAGAGATCGTAGAGTTTAGTCCACCCAGTGCAGGTATGAATTCAATTTTTTTTTCGTTTAGATTCTTGAAAAAATATCAATAATTGTTTTCGATAGTTGTTTTTTTAGAACATTTCAATGATTTGATTTTTATATCAACATCTAATTCTAGTGGGAGCGAGTCCGTTACATCCTGAAGAATCTTCAATTCAGAAGAAGAAATCAATACCGAGAATAAACGGGTTCTCTCGGACAGGATCAACAGCAGCATTTTAGTTCCTAGTCTGACAGATAGAGTATTATTTTAACCATCAAAGTAGTTTTCCAAATGTACATTAGAGTAGATTTCACATTCGAATTTATGTCTAGGGTTTTTCACTCGCAATCTCCATTGCTTACCTCAATGAATCGTGCTAATGTAAGCAATACTTATTCGTATTGTGCCCATATCTTTCTCATCCTCTTGTCTCACTCATATATTCCTCATGTATTGATTGTGATATTACTGTAATCTTAACCGACATAGTTATCATTTTGGATGTTCACTGTGTGTTGATATCTGTAGATCGGAGTTTATTTATAGGTGTGCTACATTTCTACCAGGGCATTTACTTAATTAACGAATTTCACAAATCAAAACATTTGTCACAATGAAAATAGTATTACGATGTCTTTTGAATCTGCTACATTAAACTCTAACTCAAAAACAAATCATAGAAAATCATGATTCTTTCACAACTTCCAATTGCCTTACACTAACAAATGGATTATGTTTTTCGATAAAGCTATTTTCTTGGTATCGTGTATTTTTTGTCTATTAAGTAAAAGGTTCAAGACCTCAAGTTATACCTGAATTACCTAAAAAAGGGGATCATAGTATGACCCAGCCGACGACACTACAACTAGGGCCTGCAGATTACGGTAGTGCGCTTTTTTTCTCTTGTAACACAAAAGAACCTAGTTTCTTTTGGTTGGTCCTTTGTGCGCTTTCCTTTAATTTACAATTTGACTGATTACGTCCGCTTAACACCATCGAACATTTTGGTTGCCTTAAATATTATCTTGGAGCTCTGAACATTCAACTTCACGACCCTCCAGTCCTCCGCTTCCAAAACCGGCTGGGCGGAGTCAGCAGCCGCAAACTAATTACCTCGAGTTCATATTATTCAAAAATCGCTGCGTGGCTCATTTGTGATACTCAATGTCAGCCTAGAGATAAGAAGCGATAGAAGAGACGCGATAGAAAAAATTACAGTATCATGTTCTTGTACGGAAAATAAAAAAAAGCTATCACAAACTAAGTAATTCAAGAAATGTGTGAAAGTGTATGAAATTCTTGGCACGCTGCCAAGCCGGTCTTCTAGTGGAAAGCCATTAAGGATCTAGCCTGGGGGGCGTAGGCCCTCTCTCTCAGGGGGTTGGCTACCTCTCCCTCAGAGGGCTGTCTACCTCTGGGTCAGAGGTTTGGCTACCTGTATGCATATTATTAATCAATACTGTGTAATTACCGTTCCGATGTCTTTATAGTTACAGTATATTTATTATTATCAGCATTTTGTGACTCCACTATTTCCTCTCTCATTAGTTACTGTTGCTGTTCTCTTCCCCCGCTGAGTTAGTGTTGCCTGATCACTTGAATGCTCCTATTTTGCCTTTATTAATTCATATAGATAGCGCGCGCATGATCTACCTCTCGATCCTCTTCCCTTCCTCCACTCACATTCGATATTCTCCCACTTCGCGTGTTGAGTCGATACATGTTTCTCGTATTTATATTTATATTCGAATATATTCCTGTTTTATATATATTTATATTCCTGTGTTCCCGATAGTCTGTGTCATTATCAGAAGATCAACAGCTCGAAATCCTTTTATTTTAATGGTAGAACCTTCCAGATGGACGTGTTCGCTGCTTCGGAGAACACGTTTAGCGCGCCGCCCATATCAGCAAACCGAAGCGGATCGTGGACATTCCTACACGTTAGTTATTCTTATCGTTGGTCTGGTGTTTTCTGGTTAGGCAATACTATTAAGATGCGGTAGGAAATGCACGAACATAGACCTTTGGCTGTATGAAAATCGATTGTTTATTTTTTTAGATATTATGCGAGAACCGTTTCAGACGCGCCAGTACAGACTCGTCACGATGAAGTCGTCTTTTCCTCTGGCACCTTCACTTTCCCGGCCAATTCACACTGGAAAGACCGATTTATCAGGTGGTCAGTACCTTATGAATAACAACTAAAACAAACGAATCTTAAATGAACAGCAAAAAAGTGAACATAGAAACCGGACTGTGGTTATTTAATCAGACTTTTTCTCTGGTTTCGAGATAAGTATAACATTAGACATTTGCGATACTTGTCTACACTGAGAAAGGGGATGATATTACGAATATGTCTAAGAGTTGCATTTGTCTGCTCTACAGACTGAGTGTTGATCTTGGCGAGCGCTTCATCGCTAGAATAGGCAGACATCTTCATTGTGGGAGAGCACGTTCTATGATTCTTCTCGTGAAATCTACGACAGAATTTGTTTGATTTTAGTTATTCCTGTGAAATCTAACCTATCTATGAAAAATCGAGTGCACTTGAATCTGCCAGGCTCCCTTGCAAGACAGTAAGCAGATAGGTGACAGGAATTGTCATAGATTATATTCCTGGGCATATCTCCTCCATCCATTCGTGTTATTAGCATCTCAAATATATGTCGGGGGCTCTCGCACGAAGTCAGTATGGAGAATCCATATGTATATCTATGATGGCAAGTTGCAATCATAATACCAGGAGAGAGCTTATCATGACCATCTAAAAATGATTTTGTATATTTTGCTCAATAGGAGGGGTCCCACGTCCTAGCTTCTGTGAACAGTCCATGTTATCTGTTCTCGAATCCTTTTGATAGATTGGCCTCCCTCTCTTCAGTGGCCAGTTGGGGTAATATTCCAGTAATGTATCGATAGGAGGACCGTATATCGAATCTCTCCTTATTGGGCTTCTCAGAATAGAATCATTGAGAGTGAGGGCGGCACGGAGAACTGAAATTTTGAATTCCCCAATAATTGTAAAGCCTAGTTCGAACGCACCTTCGAGGAGAGACTTGGGAATCGAATCGAATCCAATCTCGCACAATGCGATGTACAGTATAGGCATATACCGTAGCATATCTTCAGCAGTTTCCTTTTCAGAATACTGAACGGTCTCGTCGATAATTGAAGTCAAGAGCTGGCGAGCCCGTCCGTCACTGCCAACCTGGTAAGATCAAGTTTAACTTATTTTATATTCCTTTTGTGTAGAAATGATAACCTTAAGAATGTCCGGTATTGGACTATCTGAGAACATCATATTGTAAAAAGGTTGATAACGGATATTGAACATGTCATTAGATCCGATGGAATCACGGATGAGAGCAGTGAATTCGGTGGGTACCCATGTTCTAAATTATAGGAAATTAATTGTAATTATATTTCTATTCATTCGAACTTCACTGGCCCTTCACCGTTTGAGAATGCTCTCATCTGTCGTCTCATCTCTCTAGTTCCAAACCATCCAGGGGTGTGCGAATTGAGAATCTGTTCAATGGACACCTCGCGTTTCTATGTTTCAATTACAATCTCACTTTATTAGTGTCCCTCTTAGCTGCATAAGAAGCGAGATCTCCGCGTGTTCCTATCGTTGTGGCGTCAAAAATGAGCGTCTCCGGATACAGTCCACATTTGGGACAAAGAAATTGTTGTGATGGAACATCTAGATGAGATAGATATTCAGTCCAGCCTCGTTTAAGGGATGAGAGAGAAAGAATCACATCTGGATCCTGTTCATCTCTGATTCGAAACTCTCTTAGAATATTCCAGTATCCTGTATATAAACGAGAATTCATTGATTATCTACTTGTAAATAATTCTAACCGGTAAGGCTAACAGCTCCTTGCGTGAACGACGCCTCGTAATGGATGAGAAGTCTTCTCTCGAGAGCAAATGATGTTGAGAGTGGTACGAGTGGGAGAGAGTGCACAAGATGTTTGCAACACTGAGAGTATTGGAGGTGGACACTTTCTTGTCTCACCACCCCATCTCTATCGACGATTCGCATTACTCAAATTATTTATTTGTCATAATGAATTATAATTCTTTCAGTACCTGCCCTTCTCGACTCCATTGATGAGCCGTGTACGCAGTTCGGGAGAGGATCGGCCATTACTAGAGGTGGGCGCGACTCTTCTTCTTCTTCAATTTCCTCTCGTATCTCTTGAATATTTTCTTGATGGCCAGATTGAATTGTCCTGAATCATTAAAGTGCTCATAATAGTTGATATATTTTATATTTCTTACATGCAGTGAGTACATCTCTGGGAATGACACGTGAGACACGTGAGAGTCATTCGAGTAATCTTAATCACTCCACTACTATTCCATTTGTCTCTAACAAGGAAGAGGCATGGATCAACTGAGAACTGCACTGATTCCTCTATTACTACCGCATGCTCGATCTCAGATAGGAAATCAGTGCAAATAGGGAGAGATCGAGCAATAGAGAGATGGAGACATTCTTCCCGTTGATATTCCTCGTAACTACCGATCATTACAGCTGGGTCAATTCTCTGGAATGCGGATGCTTATCGTTCGCTTATCTTTCGTTCTATTAATCACCTCGATTCTATTTCTCCTACTTTGGTCACACGAGCAAACTGCTATCGACTGATCTAAACTTATTGCGTTAACTATAATTTATCATTTCAGGCGATGCACCTCCAATCTTCTGCAATCGACACGCCACGTAGCGCAGTTTCCTCCCTCTCAGCACTTTTCCATCGATGTCGCAGTCCGGAAGTGCCAGGTGACATGTATCTGAAACTTTTCTTTCTTTTTCTCCCTCTTTTCTCTGATTAGTTGGAACCGAGTCACATGACCCTACTCTCTATTTGCCTGGATTCGATTGTAATTGAGATCAATCTCCAGTCATAATGGGGGGGAGGGTAGTGATTCCTTCCCCTCTCCAATATTTCTCCCCTTTCTCCCTCTTCTCCCTGAATACTTCCCCTCCCTCTCTGTGTGAAACCTCACCAATCGTGGTGCTGCATCCAACTAGATTAGTGTTGCCTCTGATGTCGTCACCATATCTATCTTCCCTCGTAGGGAGATCAGGTCTAAATGATCAAACCTGTTTAAATCTATCTAAGTGAAACACAAACTGGTCAAGAATGTCAATCTGCACTATTCCATCTCCAGAGTCGGCAACAACGAGCAGAGGAGGAGGAGCAACGGGGCGAGGAGGACGGATGGGAACACGAGAAGAAGGAAGACGAGAAGGTGAGCGAGTTGGAGAGGGCGTTGCCCTTCTCTTCGTACCAGTGAGGTTGAATGTAGATGAATGGCGTCTACTCATCTGAGAAGGAAGTGAGGAAGAAAAAGTGAATGGAGGTGGTAAAGGAAATGAAAATCATGCTCTTTCGTCCTCTTTCAGTTGAGGGATGACTAGGGAGTTTTATCTTTTACAATATGAGCTAATACTTCCTTTACCGCCTCCTGGCAAGTTTTATGTTTCAATAATTATAATAATTAATAATTAAAACGATTAAAATGTATTTTTATGCAAATTTGACTTTTTGATAGAGAGCCCTCTGACTCAGAGGTTTGTCTACCACTCTTTCCTTCTCGAAGTTTCTGATAGACAGACCTCTGAGACAGAGGTAGCGAGCCCTCTCCCTCAGAGGGCTGTTGATTTTCTCACTGATTGAACACTGACTTTTCTGTAAAATTATATTTTTATATTTAATTTAATTTATTTTTATTAAATATTTTCGGATTTTCGGAAATCTCATTTCGGATTCACATACTCGTGTCAAGTGTCTGGAGGGAAGAGGGGTATCTTTATGCGATAACTTTGAGAACAACAAAACAGGATATTTCTTAGATGTAATTTAGCTACGATAATATTCAATGATAACATCGTGAACGGCTGCAGTGGCCCATGCACTAATCGGAATGCTAGTGGAGATAATCTTTCCATTATGGAATCTCGCTCGGAACTTTAGTCCTCTGATGATAGGGAAGGAAGGGAGATTGTGCAGATTGAAGGAGAGTGTACAATCTGGATTGGTCGTCAGAGTCAGCATTGAGTTGTAGTACCCGACCTGGACAGATATCGTTCATATTATAGAAAAAGAGAATAACGAACGAATGTTAAATTGAGAGTTATCTCGTTGACATCAGGTGAGAGGGTGGGCACTTTGGGAGGACGAGGCATGAGAGGCTTCTGAGAGATCAAAATCAGATATGAGTAATACTAGCCAATGAAAAAGGGATTAAATTTTGAAACGAACGGGGTCCTCAAGATCGAGTCTCTTCACCAATCTCTGATAGGTTGTTTCCTCTCTCTGTCCCGGTCTTCCCACTCCGATCTTAAAGTATTTCATTCCAGATTGGATCTTCACTCCTCACTCCCTCCCTCTCAAGCAGAATGAAGGTGGGTCACTAACTCTTACCATTCCCATTTCCATTCCACCTCCTCTCACAATTCCTCCCCCATCGCTCATTCTGTTCCATCCCTCCATCCGTCCATTGCCTCTCTCTCCTCTTCCTTCCATTTCGTATCCCTAAATATTGTTGATTTACTCCCGCATTTTCGCTGTTTCTCTTTCCGTTCTTTTCCCTTGCTCTCGTTATGAACTAGTGTTTCATTCGATTTATAAGCTATATTATTCACTCACTCCTCCCGTCATCGCAATCATTCCTCCTCTTTCTCTTTTCACAGTCCCTCCCCTTCCCCCTCCTCCTCTCGTTGCTGCACCCCCTCTCCCTCTTTTCATTCCATCCACATCCACAGTCAGTTCCATGTCCCTCATCCCTTCTTCTTCCCTACCGTACTCCTCCATTGCCTGAACATAGACTGTTTCTCGAATAACATTTATCACTCACTCCTCTCTTCTTCCCTATTCCTCCATCCATTCCATTCATTCCGTGTTCTTCCATTCTCAATCCCTCTCCGCCCTGAATCTGCAATATTTCAATAGTGACATTTCCCCTCCTTTCCCATCTGATTCCAATATGCATATTATTGTTTCTATCTATGATAATCACCTCATATCGATCTCCATCTCTTCCCATTGCTCCTCCCACATCCATCACATTCCATTGGCTGTCCATCTAAGTTACACCGATTATTGATTCCCCTTCCATTCCCCATTCACATTTATGTTCCAATCAATTATGATGTTTACTCACTTCCTCCATCATTCCATTTCCATCCCTCATTTGCATCATCTCCATTCCCTCTCCCATCTCACTTCTCATTCCTCCAGCACCCTGAATAGGTTATGCTTCTCATTGATTTCGTAGATAGATCCCTCACCCCTCCTCTTCCTCTCGATCCTCTCATTCCTCCTCTTGTCTGTCCTCTCACTCCTCCTCTTCCATTCCCTCTCATTATTCTTCCTGATCCTTCTTCCGTTCCCTTCCATGCTCCTTCATCCGGTATCTTATCGATAGCCTTCAACTAAACAAGTTTCTTCAATTCTCTTGTTAATGTAATAGTAGAGTAGATTAATTTCACCATGCATCCCTCCCTATTTTCCCTCCTTCCTCCGATCACTGATCCCGCTCTTTCACTGTTTCATCCTCCCTATTTATCTCTCCGTACCCATTTCCTTTCCCCTCTCGCTCCCTACTTCTTGGGGCACATTAGGATTTATATAAGAGAAACATGATAACTAATTAGATGGTGTCATTTTCCCTCTCCTTTATTTGTCTGGATCGGATTGTTATTTGAATCAATCTCCAGATATAATGAGGGAAAGGGAACTGACTCCTGCCACCCCCCTCTCCCCTCCTTCCTCCGATACCCTCCCTTTCCCTGTTTCATCCTCCCTCCCCACCCCTACCTGCAGGGTCAAATACTCAGGTCATGAAACCTAGGATGCGGTTTGCTATCACAATTTTTGAAGGATATTACTCTTGCGGTGGTTAGGTTTTGGGTCATTTCGTCCGCTTTTGTCGATAGTGGTATGCTTTTCTCTAATTTTACTACTTCCCCACTCCTTCCCTACTTCCTGCTGTACATTAGGAAAAGGGGTAGATATTAGATAACGACCATTACTATGATGTCATATTCCCTCTCCTTTATTTATCTGATTTGGATTGTCATTTGAATCAATCGTCAGGTATAATGAGGGATAGGGTACCGACATCATTCCCCCCCCTCCCTTCTCTCCTCATCTCTCACGAGATACTCCTTAAAAATAGAGATAGTGAGGGAGACAATAGAGGGATGATGACGAGATAGAAGGATTAATTAAACATTTCATTTCCCTATCTCTTTTTTCCATTGAAATATGTCTACCGTATCCCTTGATTTTACTCAATTCGAGTCAATAAGTATAGATCACTCACAATATTCTCTTGTCCCTCTGCTCTTCCTTCCCCTACTATCGATACCATCTCCTCGGCAGTTCTTGGTTCCTGTCCCATTACTTCTTCGTCCCCCCTTCTCTCCTCCAGCTCTTCCCCGATCTTAACATAGGCCATATTACGTACATATATGCTCCCCATACTATTTCCATGTTCTGCTTATCGTTTAGTTGCATATTCTTTCATTACCGTATACCAAGATCACTAATACCTCATTATTCCCTTCATCGTTCTCCCTCTCCTCCTCACGACCGCCCAGATTGGACTGAGTAGCGATCTCCGGCTGAATTATAATTGTGTCATTTATCCCATGTTTCATTGTATCACCTCATCTCGAGATTTCACTATGGTACTCATAGCCGACTTCCCCTCTCCATAGGAGATCTCCTTCAGACGCAGCCTCTTCATCATCTGATTAGAATATCAATTACCTACCGTAATCCATGTGAATTTACGAAAATATAATCGATAGTTACCGTACTCCTATGATACTCACCGGCAAAGCCGTGTCCCATTCCATGTTTTCTAGAGCATCTGCTCTTCTCCGACTGTAATCCCCATAGGAACTGAGAACAGCCCCCATGTCCGCAGAGACCTCGCCTGGATTAAGTTATTGTCTCCTATCGATCACACACTAATATGATATATGACCCCCCCCCCTCAAATTAGATGCATATTCACAATTGTGTAGAAGGAAAGGCAAATTCATACCTTTCTCCGAGGCATTGCGGCCCTTATGGAAGGATCCGAATACCACGTTTTCTGGCCACCATAGAGGAGGGGCTCCCTTTTTGAAGACGAACTTGGAGGGAAAGTTTTCGATCTCGAGACAGTCAACCACCCCTCTCCTTTTGTTTATCGACGGCTTGGCGGTCTGGAAAGAGTACGATAGATCGAAACTCAAGATCAGAAAGGTAGGATCGATATATACGGTTACTGTAGATCGATACGGTTACTGTAGGTCGATACGGTTACTGTAGATCGATACGGTTACTGTAGATCGATACGGTTACTGTAGGTCGATACGGTTACTGTAGGTCGATACGGTTACTGTAGGTCGATACGGTTACTGTAGATCGATACGGTTACTGTAGATCGATACGGTTACTGTAGATCGATACGGTTGCTGTAGATCGATACGGTTACTGTAGATCGATACGGTTACTGTAGATCGATACGGTTACTGTAGATCGATACGGTTACTGTAGATCGATACGTTTACTGTAGATCGATAGGTTACTGTAGATCGATACGGTAACTGTAGATCGATACGGTTACTGTAGATCGATGGTTTCCCTTCATCTCAGATGCTCTCATTTAACAGATACAATCATGCCATAAGTCGCTTCTAGTATTCACTCACGGTATTGGGGTCGACGTCTCCTGCCAAATCTCCAGTAAGGGGAAACTGGATGACAGTAGAGCAGTCATCAGACAATTCCATCTGCTCCAATAGATTCGACCTTACGACTGATCTTACAAGTTCCTTGTCTCCATATAAATGGATCTGTGGAGACTCGTGATTGGTCGCAATGGTCAAACAGAGCTTGTGCTCGTAGACCCCGTTCAGGTCGTCGAGACGAGCCATGAGACTCTTCAATGAAGTCGACCAACGGTTAAAATCTCCGTACTTGGTAGCCATGACTAAAATAATCACTGAATTATTTATAAATAAATACGAAATGAATAAATAAATAAATAATTACGTCAGAATTATAAATTATTAATTAATATTAATTGTGACTGAACAATAAATATGTGACACATTTGAACTCATAGTTTGAAATACTGTAGTAGCCAACCCTCTGACCCAAAGGGCCTACGCCCCCCGCCAGATCCTTACTCTGGAAAGCGGACGAGCGTAAGGCCCTGGAGGGCCGTGCAACTTCAGCGATTCTTAGCTTCCCCTCTGTGCGCGCAAAATTCTATTTATTTTTGTTTGTTCCACTTATCTATACGATTATCATTACATCTCCCCTTTCAGATGGATTCCACCTGCGAGGGTCACTCGAGTGGCCCCGATGACGTCACTTCATCCACTACCGACGACGATTCCGTTACTGAAAAGAAGAATCCACCCCTTGCGGTCAGTCTACTTCATCTACCATTGATAGTTTTGCTTTAATCTGGTAAAATATAGTTATTACAGTTCACGGAGAAACGGATCGACATCACGCAGGATTTCCTTGCTGCCGCTTCTGGTTCGTTTTATACTTTTATTTTGTAAGTTGACTCAATAAATTAAATTGAGAGCTGGAATTGGGCGAGTTGGTGATGGGAGAGAACTTCACACTGCATGAGGCAATGAGTGCCATCGAATTGATGGACCCGAAGATGGATGGGTGAGCAAATATGGAATTATTGAGGGAAAAGAGTAACAATCTCAAAAATTAGCTTAGCTGGTTCTCAACTTGTTTATGCCCAACAGCACTGATATTGAACATTTCTATTCTGCGATTTACTGTCTCATTCTTATGGATGTGAAGTGGTTCAATAAATAACAATAATATAATTCTTCCAGTGGTTGCTTCAGACTGCGAGTGCATCCCACCGTCGAGGATGTTGTTGCTCAGGGTGAGCCTTTTTTTTGAAAATATTTAAAGTTTCGCAAAGTGAGTTTTTATTCCTATCATCTCAGGTTGGCTCCGCGGTATGCCTGACGATGAGGTGTTGGCCACTGTGGATGCGACGTTTGCCTGTCTGGTCAGCTGGATGGAAGGAGCATTCATTGCCCAGACGGTGAGAAAGGGGAAAGGATAAAAGGGAATGGAAGTGGAATGAACCAGGAACATTATGGTTGCTGTTTCCTGATAAGAACCTATTGACGCTTGTTTCGCGATAAATTTGAAGTTCTGATGTTGGAGAAAAATGCGAATTGCACCGTGGTTGGAACAATTCGTATAGAAACAAACCACGTTGCCGCAAGTCTTGAAAGATGTTCGTATAATTAATTTCCTCTCTTCAGTTGCACACGAATTTATTGATGACTGATCCGGATGTTCTCTCTGCTGCGTGTGAATGTCAACCAGAGAAGGAAGAGAAGGATAGAGTGGCTGGAAGGGTGAGTAGAAGAGGGACAGGGAGGGCTTGTAGGGAGGAGTTGAGTTTCATTCTAATCTCCCCTCAGACGATGACAGCTCTCTCTCATGGTCTTGCTCACATGGCTATTCTCGTTCGTCATGCAATTGGATCGGCGTCCGTTTGTGAAGAGGTGAGAAATATGGAAAGAATTGGGCAGACATCGACTAAGTGAACCTATGTCTGATTTGATGAAGCACGAATCTAGTATGCTGAATTACTGGGATTGGAAATATCAGTGTTGTAGGTTTTGAGTTTTAAAGATAATATGTAGTTGATGGATTTGGGAATGATTGATTTCGTTGTGAAGAATAATCATTGCAACCCTTCTCAATTTCTTCCATTCCCTTTTCACATTTTCAATAATGTAAATCTATCATATCAGGAGGACTTCGCTATGCAATTTCCCGTGCGAGTTTCATCATCTCTCACTTTCGATGAGACGCTCGATCTGATCAAAGCAGCTGAGAAGACTCTCATTACTGTCGGCAAGGTAAGCGATAAGGGGAGAGTGATTCTATCGGACCTGCGACTTGTGAGTTGCACGACTTGATGATGAGAAATAACAAGTGGATCATCTCATTATTGTTAGCAGCTCGATATCGCACCAATTATTCAGTCTAACAACGATCGTGTCCCCGTGTTGAATGCAGTTGTCGATCGACTGGCATGGTTGCGAGCGGCACTCGAGGTACGGTAATCGTGTGGTGTGTGGAAGTGGGAAACATCGCCCTGTTGATATTTGACAGCGTATCCCATCAATTTGTAATGGTTGCCGTCGATTTGCAGGCTATGCAGCACATGATCATTCCTCGCCACAATATGTACAGTAAGGACGACGATGGAGAGCCCATCAATTTCAGGTAAGGGTCATTAGTAATACTGGAGAAACTTATGAGTAGTGTGATCCGTATTGTATTTACTTACATTTAAACAAACCTAACTGATAGTAGGAATATTACCGTTTCAAAGTCAAGTTATGATTGCAGACCCCGGTTGCGACAGGCGGCGGAGAGATTGTCGACTGCTGTGGAATGTGCCACTCGATTCCATGATACGGTTGAGATGGGAAAGATGGCACCTGTGGGACAGGATGGTCAGTGGGAAAGGAGGAAAAAGAAAAGTTGAAAATAATGAGAAAAAGTTTTATGAGAAGTAATACCTATAATAGTGATTACTGATCCTCGTTGATTTGATTGATCTTTGTGGATACAACGGTTACAGGTGACTTCGGTTGGTTGACATGCTTCATTCCGGACCTGAACAGACGATATCTTCCGCCAGCCTTCCCGAGGTACAGTTGCCGTTGACAAGTTTCACCGTTGTTGAATTTCAAGAATGGTTCAATAGTCGAGGCCTTGCCAATAGTCGATGCATCTTCGGTTCTTACTAGAAAAAAAAAAATGTCCGCTAACCGATATCGTTGCAGGAAATCGGAGTTTCTCACTCGTCGTCACGGGCTGAAACAATTGGAGAAGTTTACTCGTCGATTGTATGATGTGGCCACGAATGTTCCCCATATAGTACATGATCTATCACTCATCATTGTGAGTTCATCGTATTATTGGGTGATGAACAAAGTGAAAATGTTATGGGGATACGCTATCAGCGTTTTTTTAATTATGATTGCAGCAATACCTTCGATCGTTCTGCGAATTGGAGAGCTGTGCGCTGTCGCGATCCGTCCTGCAGGTATTCAATTTTGCCTTTTCCCTTGAAACTAGGATGGGGCAGAATCCAAATATTCTTTTTTTTCCAGTTGGTTCTTCTTCCGAACGACGAGCGTGTATTGGGAGAGACGCATCTAATGGATATTCTGAAGGACACGATAAAGATGCAGACTGGAGCACCTCTCATGTACCCTGGGTACGGTAGTTGAATATTGATCAAGAGTGACAGACGATAGTACGGACCACCAACATTTCTTTTTGATGAACTGCTTACATGGGAACCGTCTCAGGACACATTTCCCGATCTTGATGATAAATTCAGGGTCTACTAAGTTGACTGCGCTGATTCCAAATCTGTTTTCAAAGACTGCCACCGAAGTCGTTGAAGCGAGTTGTCGACTTCTGAAGTTTTGCACGTGATTTCTCAAAAACCGTTCGCGCGAGGTGTAAGGAGTTCGCTCGATCCCCTTACCATCAGCAGCCGTAGCCAAGTGGTTAAGAGGATCGGCTCGATTTCCTTTTGGGTATGAGTTCGACTCCCTCCCGATGCAATTTTCTTTTGCCGATTTTTTACACTATTTTTCATTGAATTTCAAGTAACAATATGGTTTTGAACGAGTTATGACATGCCAGAATCGACCACAGAACATTTTCTCAAATCTGGTGTGATGAATAAATTCGAGTTCTCTTCTCTACTTGAAGTGCTATCAATCAATGAAGGTAACCCCACGATCAGATCAATTTAGTGTGCAAATCCTATTCCATTAGACGAAATTCAAAGAATTGCGATTCCACGACCTATGAAAATGCGAACGAGTATGCAAAGTGTTTCGCCAAAATTGACTCCATTGATTGATAGCACTTCAAGTAGAGAAGAGAACTCGAATTTATTCATCACACCAGATTTGAGAAAATGTTCTGTGGTCGATTCTGGCATGTCATAACTCGTTCAAAACCATATTGTTACTTGAAATTCAATGAAAAATAGTGTAAAAAATCGGCAAAAGAAAATTGCATCGGGAGGGAGTCGAACTCATACCCAAAAGAAAAGCGAGCCGATCCTCTTAACCACTCGGCTACGGCTGCTGATGGTAAGGGGATCGAGCGAACTCCTTACACCTCGCGCGAACGGTTTTTGAGAAATAACGTGCAAAACTTCAGAAGTCGACAACTCGCTTCAACGACTTCGGTGGCAGTTTTTGAAAACAGATTTGGAATCAGCGCAGTCAACTTAGTAGACCCTGAATTTATCATCAAGATCGGGAAATGTGTCCTGAGACGGTTCCCATGTTAGCGTTTAAAAATTGGTGAAAAATGCTGTCGATTCCCATTTTACGGTATCCCATTGCAGTAGTCCATCGAACAAGTCGGAAGTAGTGCAGGAATTGTTCGATGAATTCGCGAGTGATGCCGTCCGAGTGTATCTATGTCTCATTCAGGCATTCGGTATGGTACTTACTTTATCGATTTATTTTTCATGATATTGCTTACGGTAGTTGAGCAATAGCTGGGCACGGTTGATAATCAATGGATATTTGTGCAGGACACAATTCGGGTCGACAACGTGATAAGATTGGCATTATCTTCGATGATTTCGCTAATCTTCAGGTGAGTAGTAGATAGGGGTCATGGAGATAACTACTGATTGAATTGTCAGTTGGAGGCGGAGCGAGTGGATCAAGAAGCGACGATAGTCACTGGATTGTATGCACAAGCACATGGAGGAGACACGAAAGGTAAGTTGATAATGAGGGGCTTGAGTACAAGGGGAATTGTGTTTTCACTTGTTATTGAAATGACTCCTCCTTCCATTCGCAGGTCCTCCGATAGGCACTCATCTTGCTTCCTTCATGAACATTCAATCTCTTCGACTCATTCATTGGTACTTCGAATTGGGATTCAGATTGGAATTGTTCGCGGAGTGCGAATACGCATCCGTGTGGTGGTAAGTGGGATTGATGTTTCACCTTGAGATCATACGAAAAGTATTCAGTGAGAAATGTTCCAGCAGTTGGCAATTGGTATATTTGAAAAAAAAAACATAACTATTAACTCACGATTTGAATTTCGAAAGTGATACTGATTCGCTATTAATTTGCTCTTTTTTCTTGGTAGCAATGAATTGGTTACTGACATCATTGTAATTCTAATCTTGCAGGTACATGCGTGAGATAGTGAGCAAGTGGACGTTCTCGTGGGTTGATAATGCTACCAAATTTATCTATGCTGAGTATCAATCAGGTAACGAATCGAATACATTCCTGATTATTATCAGTTGTTCGTTGTGTGATTATTTGTGTTTCATGTGATGTAAATATGTTTTTGATGGGAAAATAATAGTATTTACAAAAAAATCTTTACAATAAAAGTTCTTTCTTTCTCTCTTTTTATATATCTATCGTTCTTGTTGCAGACCTGATGAAGTACCAGAAGGAAAATCCGAAAGCAGTTAAAACGAGAACGAGCAAATTGATTAAGATGGATGAGAAATTCAAGAAGAAGTACGGTATTTGGTCTATCGATTAATGATGAAATTGATGATGTCGATTGTAGACTTGCGAATCTGAAGAATCTGTACACGCAGGGAGAGGAGGTTGTCTATACTGGAATGCATATGTTCTGTGTAGGACTACAGGCTTCCGGAAAGATGAGGGTGAGATGAGAGATTTCATCTATTGTATTCACTTCCCTCCAACTTGCTTCTCCAATGTCCATTATGATTCCAAGAAAATATCAGTGATTAATCATGTAGCCATTTTTTTCAAATGCACCCACTTACAATATGATCTTTGATCTTATTCCTTTTCTCCCTCAGATACCTGAATTGCTGCCTGGTCAGAGTGAGAAGATGCGATACGATCATAGGATGGCATCTCTCCAACCATTCGCCCATCCTTATTATGTTCCTTTCCCCAATTACAAGGCGTCATCAGGGTGAGTTATTATATTGATTGTTATGGATAGTTGAAAACTGCGCAGAAAGAGTCAAGGTGATCTGGTGTAATATGAGTATCATACATTTTGGACAACGCGCATTAATGCTGATTTATCAAGGTGATCAATGTTAATTGTATTGCAGAATCGATGTGATGGTACTACAGGGAGCAACGAAATGCTTCAATGACGCCGCCTCTTGCTTCAAGGTTTGTAGTTTATAGTTTGATCTTTAATCGAAATTATTCACATTGCACAACGTACGCTCATTTACTACCCTGAGAAGGAAAGTGCTTAGTGGAAGTAGTTATCTCGTTTGAATATTCTTCTCTCTTTCAGTCAGCTAAGGATGCTCTATCCCTTCACACGGGTGATGCTCGTTGTCTCGCACAGGCAAGAATAGCAGGACAGAATTCTATAGTGTGCAAGATTCTCGCAAGTGGTCAGTCCTTTTGGGAGCCATTAGAAAGCGACTGGAAAGATAAGAGATGATGTAAATGAAAACGTCGTCCCAGGAGATATTGGATATAGGACATTTGGAGGAAATTGAACTTAGAATGAAACACAAAATCAAAAAGTATTTTTTTCGATTCACGAAAACGATCATAGCAATGGAAATTCCAATCGAAATGAGGTCTAGTACTTGTGAAACACGTGCAGTAAACAATGTGATCCATTTAGGTGCTCGTCCTGATGCGAAAGTCGAATTCGATTTCTCTGATAAGGGATTCCCATTCGCTCCCACTCTCAAATTGACTTGAGTGATCAACTCATTGACATGTCTCCCAGAGCCCCTCTCCCTCCCCCTCTTCTCGTTCAGATGTAGTAACTAGTCACATATTGTCCACTCCCCTTTTGATATACCCCCTTGTTGTTATTTGATTGTTTTATGATCTCAAGAGTATGCAGCCCCCCTTGTAGTTCGCTCTTTCGACGAATTTGTAGGCCTTTCAAGTAACGATTAGGAATGTTTTTGTTTGTTGAGTTATCTTTCTTGCTCAGAGACTTCTTTTTGCTCGATCTTTATATATTATTATGTTTTGTATTATCGTCTTTAGGTAAGCTACTTTCGAAGTCGATATTGTGCCGTATAGACTTTGCTTTTTGTTTTTATTATTATTGTTTCTATATATAAGTATAGTAAGTGTATCGTCTTGTCTCTCGAGTGTTTCAACTGGTCCTTCTCAATCCTGTCTCTCTTCCACATCTCCCGTTGCACTATTTCGCCCCTTTCTCAGTCATTATTCGTCTTCCCTTCCCTTTATCCCATTCTATCGCCGTCCTTTGATGTGTACCATTGACAGTCTATTATCCCGATGACAGCGAAAGTAAGAGAAACACCTAATAAATTTGATTTTGCCTTCTCATCTGTTTCAAGTCGGAAGACGGTAGCAACAACCGCAATTGAGTATCTGATTGATCTTTGACCTCTACGAGTTTGAATGGTCACTTTCAGTATGAACAGTGCGGCACTTCGGTCGTTGATCCGCCGAGTTGGCGCGAGTGGGGCGCGCCCTTTCAGTGCCAAGACTGCAGCTGCGGATGCATCCGCGACCACGCGGCCAAGAGGCGCGCCCAGTGCGGATACTCTACAGAAGGGATCCGTCCAGCCAACCGTCCTCAGGTTGGACTCATTTCCCATCGACAATTTCATTCTCTTGTCGGATGTAGGTTTCAAGTGTATCGTAAGTTAGTAATGACAACACACTGTTGATTGTGAATGAATTCGTTTTCGAAGCCCTAAAAATGTTGATGGACGACAGTTTATAATGTATTTTTCCTCATTGTCAGACCGTACGTGGCTCCCGAATTGGAGACGGAAGATCTATTCGGTCTGCACTCACTCGTCAATGTTGATGAGATGTTCGAAGCACGATTGCACTACGGACACAAGGTGAGAGGGGATGAGAAAGATATGATTTAGATACAGAATGATGAGTGAAAAGAAAGAAGATCAATTGTGGCTAGGATATGTAATGGAGGTATCAAATGAGATATCTTAACTCTTGCAGATCGGTACTCTTCACGAGAACATGAAGTGGGCGTTGTACGGGGAGAGATTGGGAGTGTGTATCTTCGATCTGGAGATAACGAGGAAACATCTCATTCGGTGAGGAAATGAAAAGAGATATGAAAATGAGAATAAAAAGTTTCAATGGAAATGGTTATCAGAATCTAACGCTAAAGCTACGAGTTAAATAACAATTTTATAAAGCCAAGCATTGCAAATTGAAAACAATAGTGAAGACGTGATTCATAGAGATAGTGCAACCAAGATGATACGGGATAGAATGATATTGCAGATGCGATCATTGTGGAAAATGGTAACATAGTAACTCATAAGAAAACTATCTGAAAAGTTGCGGGGGATTGTTAGATTATTTTCCGCCTTACATATAATTTTAATATTTACACTATACATATTTAGCACAATGACCCCTAAAGCACTCACACGTTCGTGTTTCTACGCGTTCCTTTCTACCACCTCTTCTCTCCCCCCCCCCTCTTATGCCGCGCGTTTACTACGATAATACACGCCCACACCACGCACCATAACTCGAAAACTGACTGTGGATTTTTAATTTATGTTTTCATTTCTACAATGAGTAATTTAGTGCCCTCGACTTCGTTGCTCACGTCGTCTCTCGCGGTGGAATCATTCTCTTCATCTCCACACACAGAGACACGATGCTCGATGTAGAGAAAATGGCTGAAGAGGTACGGTAGGGGAAGGGGCACACGGGGTAGGGCGATTGAGGAATGACTTGTTCCTAAACAGAACTTCGATTGAAAAAAATAGAAATGTAGTGAAACAGGTCGATTTGATAGTTGTGTGAAGCCTATATTTTCCTAGTTTCCAATTTGTTTGAAATGAGTATTTTTCAGGTTGGCCAGTACGCTCACGTTCGATTCTGGCAGGAAGGAACACTCACAAACATGAAGCAGCTTCTTGGTCAGAGAGAAATTTGTAATTATTCGTGGAATATTCGGGCTGTTGGGTCGTGTATCCCCTTAATTTTCGAGGATAGGGGCTGCGATCTCCTTTTACAACACCTCTGGCATGGTTGTGATCGAGTGCGAATAGAGGGAGGATTAGGCATCCGATCGGGTAATTTCCCTTTGTTGGAGGTGACAAGAGCGTGTATATGGGAGATGAGTGGATGATACCTTCTGGTCGTTCAATTTTGAATGAGAATACACTAGCGAGATGAGAGATGCAATCGCTTTCCTTATTTGAAAACAAAATAATTGAAATATTGATGTTTGTGTGTTTGGGCCGAAAGATAACGCGAAAGTTGCCAGCAAGAGTCAAATGATTGAATTTCACCAGGTGATACCCGGTTATTCCATATCCTTTAGTTTGAGGTTTCGTCCATTGTTTAATACTCTCAACTTGTGAATTGTTTCCACTCTTATTACACTTCTTCCCTCTCTCAGGTGCCTCCGTCCGTATGCCGGATACGATGGTCTTCCTTTCCTCTCTCACTTCGATGAGTGAACGTCATCCTGCAATCATCGAGGCTGCCAAGATGACCATTCCCACCGTTGGTTAGTCCTGATCTCTTGAATTTGAATACTTTCGAGTCGAATTGGGGGTGTTTGGGATAAATATAGATTATTTTTGGGTTTTTTAACAGAGAAGTTTGTGATTAATTAGCTGGTTACGATATCTGATGAGATATGCCAAGTGTGCAGCACAAAACTTCCTTGTTCCAAACAATTTGCGATTCCAGTTCTCATGTTCTTCTATTTCCTTTTTTTGTTCTCATTTTCTTCTATTTGGAATTCACATTAGAGCATCTTTTTTACTTTAGCCTCTTTTTACGATGACAAATCTTCTTTTCAGGTATCGTTGATTCAAACTCTGATCCTTCCTATCTGACCTATCTCGTTCCCTCAAACGATGATTCTCCTCAAGCAGTTGCTTATCTCCTTCGACTATTCAAAGAGGCGTGTCAGAGAGGAGCAGCCTATAGGGCGAAGCAATTATAGAGATGAAGAATGGAAGAAGAAAGAGATCTCATCATGAGTAGAGTAGGATATTATAGATCTTTGTTTCCATCTTTGTTTTGTCAAGATTTCTGTTATTGTTGTGCTGAATATGTTATAAAGTTTATCCTTCTTCAATTCGATTGTGAATATTGTGGAAACTGACGTTCGAATCGTTTCTGATACCTTCTCCACCAATTCATATTATCCGGAAATGCGTAAATTTCCCTAGTGCAGGATGCTGCTGCGACCGTGCTGGCGTCTCGTCGTGGCCAATTCGACGACCCGTGCAGCCACCACGACAGCTGCAGATGCTGCAGAGAAGAAAACGCCCGAGGAATACCAGAGGTGAGTCAGAAGAGATTAAATTACGGTAGATACAACAATATCGAATTTTTCTCCAGGACGCTGTGGCGCCCGCCCACATCTCCCTTCGCTCAGACGCCTCAGGCGTGGGTGAGCACCCTCCACTCAGTCAAGGTACGGTAGAACGAGGATACAGTAGTGAAGAGCTATCGTGAACTGATTTAATTACGGTATCGATTATAGGACGAGCGAGTGTCTCTCGTGGACCTCCATCCATCCATCTTCCGTGCACCACCCAGAATCGATCTGCTGCACAGGTACGGTAAAGAGAAGGGGATATTGATTGAATTTTTCCCGATGTTTCCGAATTATTGGCGAACCATGTCATTTGTGGATGTTATGGGTTGCCTGAAGCACAAAGTCATCACTGAAACATTGCTGATTATGGTAACAGGGAAACAAGTACTAGTAAATCGACTGTTGGATTCATTACTGGTTCCCCATGATCTCTGTTGGTATAAGTTGCCTGAATAGACAATTCTAAAAAAAGTGATTAATTTGAAGGAATCTGGTGTGGCAGCAAGTGTACAGGAATGTACAGATGACTAAGCAGTTGAGCAAGGCGGAGATGCCAGGAGGAGGTGAGGGAAGGGGGGGGGGGGGTACGGTAGGATGGATTGTTACGAAAGGGTGAGGAATCGCCTATTTCGGGCGAATCATGTTGTGACTTCATGTAAGTGACTTAGCTTTTCGAAGGAGCCGAGAACCTTATTAAAACTGTGGAGAATGACGAAGTGCAATTGCAGGAAGGAAGCCGTGGCCACAGAAGAAGACGGGACAGGCACACGTGGGATCAGTAAGATCACCACAGTTCATTCGGGGTGAGGGAAATATGGTTGGTTAAGGGGGGGGGGGACTATCGTGATAAATGATTCGAAAGGATACTTGGTGATTTCGTGATGCGATGATGGGATGAATAGATCGGACTGAAACCAACATTAATTTACGATTCCCCTCGTTGTTCAAATTATATTCTCATTATGCAAAGCGACACGGTTACAGTTGAAGATGGAGACATGGAGAACTTGGTGGTGTCGTGTTACTACCTTGCAAGGAATACAGGGGGTTGTAGTTGCAATATTTCCTCTCCTCAGGTGGGTTCGCAAACGGTGTTCGTGGTCCTCGTACGTGGTTCTACATGCTACCGGACAGCATTCGTGTACAAGGTTATTATTATTCCAATACGATCTACATTAGTATGATTGCTCACGATATTTGCTCGTGGATATGACGTATCAATGTGACAGAGAATTGTCGGGTTGAAAATTCTAATTGTGGAATTAGATCACCGGGTGGTTAATCTCCTCCCCCCCCTCCTCAGGTCTCTGTGTGGCCCTCTCTCTCAAATTGGCTCAATCTGATGTGCATGTAGTGGAGAGTTTGTCTGCCGTGCCAGAAGGAGTCGATGGAAATTATCTGCTGGTGAGTGAATTGGAATTACTGTTTTCCTATATGTCGATTAACCAGTTACTGAAAAGTTAATGGCAAGCGATCTATATATTTATCCTACAACTTGAAAGTATCTGGATTTGATTTTACTCTCATATATCTCTATAAACTGATGTTGTGGACATAGCCATCGAATATGAATTATGCGTGAAACATGGATGACACTAGCCAAATCTAATAGAGTATCATTTCCCCTACAGGAGATGGCGGAGGCGCGTAACTGGGGATATTCTGTGCTATTCGTCGACGCAGGAGAGGAAAGTGTGAGTTCAATATTTGAAATTCATGTTTTTTTTTGAAATTGTAAGTTAGTGTTTCATCAATATTACTGTCTTTCACTGATTGTTCTACGTATCCTGCGAAAAAAAAATCAAAGATTCGAGTCGTTAGTGGACTCGAATCATTCGTGTTTCAACGATTGCTCAAGTAGTCACCGGTTTCATTATACATCAATTTATTGAAGAATCTCGACAAAAATTAATAAAAGTCGTTAAGATGTCGGGTGGTCTTGTGGATGCATGTGATTCTCTTCCCTCTTTCAATGTCATGCCTCTCTTCGGTCTCAATTGCTTCTCCATTATGAAGTGAATTGTTCATGTTGTAATTTGGGTAGAAGCAACCTTTGTGGAATTGCCGAACCCAAGAAAAAGTTGAGTATCATGACCTAGTGAAATCTGTTTTTTAATTCGATACAAAATCATGATGAATTTTGTGGTGTTGGACATAGGGAAAAACTTAGTTTGTTAATGATCTCTACTAATTAATCTCTTTAAGATACAATACGATCGTTCTTTCTCTTCGTGCAGTGGAACTATTGGAGGAACGTCTTCTCAGACAGATTCACACTGCTGGACCAGCCAATAAGAAGTACAGGTACGGTAATCAACGATCTACCATGGTGTTGGGGCGAATTGATAACCAAACACAACTTGCACATTTTGAGTTTCACGATGGGTAAGTGATTGATGTCTTACTGGACTATTTGATTTTGTGTTGATTGGCTGAACATAATCATTTATTCATCATTTGACCTATCCATGATTTATGCGGCTTCTTTCCAAGTAAATTGTTGACATTAATTCGGTTGCAGATACATTGACTACAAGGACAGAATTCTTGAGCAGAAGGACGATAGAGAAGATCCCAAGTTCCCTCCCTATGTCTAATGAGGAGAAGAGATTAGACAGTGAAGATACTTCCCCTTCTAGATCACTCATAGACACTGGCATTCTTCTTGTTTTCATTCTCTCATTGCAAAATGTGATCATTCAATGCCTTATCAGATGGTTTCCCGCCCGTTTTCCACAAGGCTCCGCCCACTTTTGCACACTCAAAGCTAGGATAGATAATTGTTATTCATTGTTTTCTCTATCTCTTGAAGATCATCGATCGATGTTGCTCTCACACGGGTACTGTAAGGCCTTCCGTCCTTTGCCCATTTTTGTTTTCTAGTTTGTAGTCTGCCCGAAAATGACATTGTTGAGTGCTGTTGATGGTTTTGTATAAACGTTTTCTTCTTCTCGTTAATCGCGATAAGTTCCGAAATGAAATGTTATTGTCGTTTTTGAATACCTGATCGTCTTTGTTTTTGCGATGATACTGAATCCTCATTCCCACAGGGTGTCCATCGGCGGTACGGGCCCGCACTAATCGATCCTTGCAGGGTAACCATGTCAGAGGTGAGCGGCTATTCATATTTGTAAGATCTCGATTGTCGTGGCACTGTATCTCAAAGATATAGTTGTATTTTGGGCTTCGTTGAAACGTAGAAGTAGCAGTAAGCCGATTAAACGATTGTCTCAGGGAGACGCGGTGAGACAGCCTCCGAAGAAGGCTCCGTCGTACTTGGAGAGACTGAATAGAGTGAAGGCACAGAGGGAGAAGAATGCACCACAAGCATTCGCGGGAATCAATGGTCAGATCTTGTCAGTTATTATATTTGGAGAAATATGGTCGTGAAGAAAGAAACGTGTTTTTTTTACATTAATGAAATAATACCTTCTTCTTCAGCAACGGCTGCGGTCTCCAATCCGAATATTCGGACGAAGACGTCAACTGGAGAGGAAAAGGTTTGTTGTTTAAAAAATAATCCTAAATCAGTTCGAGGGAGATTAATCTAAAAGGGAGATTAAGATAATTCGCTGAAACAGCGATTCACCTTGTTCATTTTGAGGAGAATGCATCGAACTACAGTCACAATGACGCGAGTCTACTACAGGAATCACAATTGAGAGTGAATAAGAGCGCCCCTGCTGGTGAGAATGAGTATTATGTTAGATAGGCATTGTCGTAGCTAAATCGGGGATTATTGAACATATCACTTTTTGCGAAATTGTGGAATTTGAATTTTGCAAGATCCAATTTGTGAATTTGCTGTATGAACACTTTGTGATTAGTTGTGAACCGGGAACGATAATGATCCAGTTTGGGAATGTAAACTAAATCATATTATTGATCAGGCGACATCTCTTCAATGGGAGTGTCGATGCTGTCCACGACGGGAGGAGAGGAACTACACAGGTGAACATTTTATTTTACAAATTGGTATTTGGGAATAATTGTAAACATTCTTCTATGTCAGATCGACGTTCTCTGTTCTTGGTGAAACTTCGGGCGTCGCCTCATCGAATGTATCCAGAAACACATCTGAAGGCAGTTCGGGTACGTGAATTTGAGTTGCGTAAAGCATTGGAAAGAAGAGATAAACTCTTGCATAATCTGGTGATTTGACGCACCTTTGAATTATAAATAGTCTGGTAGGACTGCTATTTCCGATTGTAACGATATTTTTGCAGTAATCGATGTGCCTCGAGAGACTGGCCATCACAACAGCATCCTCAATTCTTTCATTAGAGAAGAGCAACCGAGCAAATTGGAATCGTTCTCGAGGTACGGTAACTGAGAGGTTATTGATGAGATGGACAAAGTGGATATTCAGACCACCGATTCCTGCTCCTCGGTCGAGAGTGACGAGTGAAGGAGCAGCATCGAATGGAGGACCCGATGAAACATTCGAGTTAGTTCACATATTTTGAAATTTTTTTTTTTAGAAATATTCATTACGCAGGTACTACTGGATTACTGAACTGTTTATCAGATGATTCCAAGTAATATGATATCGTTGCAGCATGAAACCGCCTCCTGCTGAGCCGCCAACTCCCTCTGCCCATCACTACTATCATCATCAACATCAGCAGCATCTGCAGCACCATTCACTGCTGCAAGAGAGAGCTGCACGATCAACTGCAGCCAATGGAAGCATACTACGGAGTAAGAGTGCCGCTGCTATCGAACCACAGTTCGCAACACCTGCAGTATCGAGGTAGAAGTTGGTCATTGAATAGAATTGAGACGTAGTGGTTGTGATAGGTGTAGTGCACTCTTCTACGATATAGATTTCTAATATTAATTTGTGTTATCATAATACAAATTTCATTAATATGTTCAGGAGCAACGGTATTCTATCGGGACTGATGCCGAGGACGCCCGGATTCGGCCAGGTTTGTAGAATTTCACATCATATTTTGTATAAACTATTGAATTTACTATTTCCTGGTACTTAAGACATTCTTGAAACTTAGATCTATCGACCTACTCCAATCGCTAGATTGCATTCTCAATATTATTTGAAAGATTTGTGAAACATACATTCAATTGGTTTCTTACTGGCATTTTTTTTTAATTCTGCGTTTAATTCTTCGTAATACTTATTAATTCGCCTCCTTCTCAGACTCCATCAATGCATCGTCATTCTCTCTCTGCTCTCAGTCTCGCTTCCACTCAGAGAATTATCGTCAATGATAAGGAATACGCGATACTCAATCAGATTGGAAAGGGAGGAAGCAGTCAGGTAAGAGTGAGCGATCAATATCGCGATTATATCGGAGATACGTGAAGCAGAATATCTTTATGGAGGTTGTGGAACTTGAATGGCACGGGGATAAATCGATCATTTGTGTGAAACAAATTTATTCCAGGTCTACAAAGCTTTTGACGATATCACAGGTGATACTGTCGCCATCAAGGTACGGTATTTTCTTATAATATTTTATATATTTGTGACTACAGTATCCCTTTTCTACCGTAATCTCGTGTTCAGGTAGTTGATCTATCGGATACTGACCCGTCATCTCGTGAGGCATTCATCAATGAAGTCGAACTACTCGATAAATTGCAAGGGTCGAGATACGTCATCAAGCTGTTTGATTAGTTAGTTTCTCTACTATATTTTGATATGGCGACGTTTCGGAAACATCACCACACTCCCCTACACGATCCTCCATTGCAGTGAAGTGGACGAGAATCAGTTGGTAGTGGTGATGGAGAAGGGCGAACAGGATCTAGGAAGCTACCTTAAGAACAGAAGAATGGAGACAACACCAACCTTCCTCAAGTACGGTAGTCACACCATCAGTGTGAATCGTGAACTGAATAGAGAGGGATGAGGGAGATCAAAGATTAATAATTGCAGATACTGGTGGGAAGCGATGCTCCAGGCAGTACAATTCGTCCATGATCACAGTAAGATTTCTTTTTTCTATACTTTTTTTTTGGAAAGAAATGTGAAGGAAGTTTTGTGTTTCATTGGGTCCTGAAGTGGCTAAACAAGACAGCAACTTGATTGTTGCAATATTCGGGTGATATTAAAAAAAAAAAATTGCAGAAGTGGTGCACATGGACTTGAAGCCGGCCAATTTTCTCTTGGTGTCGGCTGATCTGAAGCTGATCGATTTCGGTATCGCGTCGTCTATTCCTTCCGATAAGACGAGTTTGCTCAAGGTGAGAGGGGAATGGCGGGACGAGGAGAAACTTGTGAGAGTGGTAAAGGTGATTATTGAACTGTCTATTAATCTATTGATCGCCGACGTCCGAACGTATGACAAGGCGATTATATGTTTCAACAATGTGTTATATACGGATCCAAGTATTGGGCAGACGATTCTGAAGTAAACTGCAGACTAAAAATAATGAAAAATAATAATACGTCAATATTGCAGGACACTCAAATGGGGACGCTATCGTACATGTCACCCGAGTCATTGTCAGCTGCAGAGAATGACGAGGAAGAGGGAGAATCCAAGTTTAAGGTCAGAATGGGATTGGGGAACTGTGGTACGTCTTGTGAATGTTCAAGGATTGAGCAGGCGCATTTGGAACTGCTAAAGAAAATAGGTTTACAGGGTTTCTGTGTTGAGGTAAATCTCAAATTTATTTGTGAAGCACGAGGGTTTGATATTTTATAATAAGGTTTCCCAACATCCTATTAAATAACGCGTGAGCTAGTAAATTTAGAGTAAACATGAAACATACACTCACATGCCAATGAAAATGTTCCCTCCTCAGGTGACAGCGAAATCGGACGTGTGGTCACTGGGATGCATCCTCTACACAATGGTGTACGGAAAGAGACCATTCGATCAATTCAAGAATACGGTATGGAGAGGGTATGGTAGCCGATGTGGGGTATACGGTAGTTGTATCAATCGATCCACCTTTGCAGCGTGCCAAGATGGGAGCGATCCAGGATCCGAGTACTCGTATTCACTACGATCCGACGGATGATCCAATGATTGTCGATGTACTCAAGGTACGGTACATATGTGGAAATGACTATCGAGAACTGAACGTCGATAGTGATATTCGATGAGCTAAATATTTGAAGCTCTACAAATGGATTCTGATTTTTTGTTGTTGAAAGTTTACAGTTTCTAAAAAGTAATAATTACAGCGCTGTCTTGTATACGATGTGAAGAAGCGAGCGAGTGTGGCCGAACTATTAGAGCATCCATATCTGAGTGAGTGAATCGGGAGCGGGAGCGGGTCACTGGGATTCAGAATATAGAGTTACGAGTCAACACGAGCAAGAATCTTGCACTTTCTTCGTTGATTTTCATGTTAATGATCAGAGCCGAACATTTTTTTCTTTTTTGGGATTTTCTGCTAAAAATGCACATCTAAAAGACGGCACAATAACTAATGAGTCCCTTTGTTCTTTCAGAAGCATCATCGTCTTCTGTCGCTCGTCCCTCGACAGTTTCCACTCCTTCTCGATGCTCACCTATATCAGATGAATCACTCGCATTACTCGCTGCCAAGGTCAGTGAAAGTACTATCGAGAATCGATGTTTTATCGATTAGAAACAGCGCATTTTGTGGCGGATCGATAATTCAATTTATGTTTTCAAGCTTCGCCTAATCTAGATATCACGGTCCCATCTAACTTGTGAAAAGACGCAACTTATATTAGAGATACAAATAAATGTATTTTTTAGATTCAATCGTGTACTCCTCGAACAGTTCAACGAAAGCTGAAGGAACTCGTAGTGACTGCACAATCGAAGAGACCCACTCCCAAATTGCCCACATTGGATCTAGACTCTCCCCCATCCACTAATTAGGTACCGTATTCCCATCTCTATCGTATTTCCTTGGTACCATCTTGGACGGACGCGTATAGTTGTTGCGTTTAGCCCTTTGACTGCTATGTGTTATTAGTCCTCCCTTTATTTTACCGTTCTTTATTTTCGTTATTGTGATGTAGCTAGTGTGTTTTTGTGAACTGTGTGATCTAGAATCCCCTCGAAGTAGTTTCTCGCTCTATTACCCCTTCTCTGGATTGTAACTAATGTTTATAGCGGCTATTTGCAATAGTTGATCTTGTGTATGTTATTAGCTTGATCTTTCATCCTTAAGATCCTATCGACCTCATTCTCTGTAGTTGTACGCGTTTTATGATTATTTATTTGTAGTATTCCGGCTCAAGCTAAGATCATCATTTCTCCCATTCCCTATCGATCTACTTACCTTTCTCAATATTGTATCTCATTGACTACATCTCACTTCTTCCCCGTAAATGCCCAATCTTTACTTCTTTCTGGTAACGATAAACATTTGGTATCTATTTCTATCACACATGTTCTATCGAGTGGTTTATGAAATTTGCCTCAAAATATCTCTCCACATAGACAAATATAATTTTAATAGGGTACTAGTCGTTAGGACTCACGAGCCTCGTAGCAGCCGTTCGAAATTCTGACCGCCACACTGTCGTGTGGGTACGGCCCGGGCATTGCCCTCGAGCCGTTGCAGTCTTCCAAGATTCTGGCGTCGTACTGTCTGATTCGACGTACTGTCTGATGCGACGTTCTGTCTGATGCGACGTACCGTCTGATGCGACGTACTGTCTGATTCGACGTGCTGTCTGATGCGACGTGCTGTCTGATGCGACGTGCTGTCTGATGCGACGTGCTGTCTGATGCGACGTACCGTCTGATGCGACGTACCGTCTGATGCGACGTACTGTCTGATTCGACGTACTGTCTGGTGCGACGTACCGTCTGATTCGACGTGCTGTCTGATGCGACGTACTGTCTGATTCGACGTACCGTCTGATGCGACGTACCGTCTGATGCGACGTACCGTCTGATGCGACGTACTGTCTGATTCGACGTACTGTCTGGTGCGACGTACCGTCTGATTCGACGTGCTGTCTGATGCGACGTACCGTCTGATGCGACGTACCGTCTGATGCGACGTACCGTCTGATGCGACGTACTGTCTGATGCGACGTACCGTCTGATGCGACGTACCGTCTGATGCGATGTACCGTCTGATGCGATGTACCGTCTGATGCGACGTACCGTCTGATGCGACGTACTTTCTGATGCGACGTACTGTCTGATTCGACGTATTGTCTGGTGCGACGTACCGTCTGATTCGACGTACTGTCTGATGCGACGTGCTGGGAACACAGTGGGCGGGTGGGCGGCAACGAAGACGACGCCTGGAACTGAGGGGGCGGGTGCGCCCCCAAAGAAGACGACGCCTGGAACTGAGGGGGCGGGTGCGCCCCCAAAGAAGACGACGCCTGGAACTGAGGGGGCGGGTGCGCCCCCAAAGAAGACGACGCCAGGAACTGAGGGGGCGGGTGCGCCCCCAAAGAAGACGACGCCAGGAACTGAGGGGGCGGGTGCGCCCCCAAAGAAGACGACGCCTGGAACTGAGGGGGCGGGTGCGCCCCCAAAGAAGACGACGCCAGGAACTGAGGGGGCGGGTGCGCCCCCAAAGAAGACGACGCCTGGAACTGAGGGGGCGGGTGCGCCCCCAAAGAAGACGACGCCTGGAACTGAGGGGGCGGGTGCGCCCCCAAAGAAGACGACGCCAGGAACTGAGGGGGCGGGTGCGCCCCCAAAGAAGACGACGCCAGGAACTGAGGGGGCGGGTGCGCCCCCAAAGAAGACGACGCCAGGAACTGAGGGGACGGGTGCGCCCCCAAAGAAGACGACGCCAGGAACTGAGGGGGCGGGTGCGCCCCCAAAGAAGACGACGCCAGGAACTGAGGGGGCGGGTGCGCCCCCAAAGAAGACGACGCCTGGAACTGAGGGGGCGGGTGCGCCCCCAAAGAAGACGACGCCAGGAACTGAGGGGGCGGGTGCGCCCCCAAAGAAGACGACGCCAGGAACTGAGGGGGCGGGTGCGCCCCCAAAGAAGACGACGCCAGGAACTGAGGGGACGGGTGCGCCCCCAAAGAAGACGACGCCAGGAACACCGTAGGCGGGTGCGCCCCCAAAGAAAACGACGCCAGGAACACAGTGGGCGGGTGGGCGGCAACGAAGACGACGCCAGGAACTGAGGGGGCGGGTGCGCACCCAAAGAAGACGACGCCAGGAACTGAGGGGGCGGGTGCGCCCCCAAAGAAGACGACGCCAGGAACTGAGGGGGCGGGTGCGCCCCCAAAGAAGACGACGCCAGGAACTGAGGGGGCGGGTGCGCCCCCAAAGAAGACGACGCCAGGAACTGAGGGGGCGGGTGCGCCCCCAAAGAAGACGACGCCTGGAACTGAGGGGGCGGGTGCGCCCCCAAAGAAGACGACGCCAGGAACTGAGGGGGCGGGTGCGCCCCCAAAGAAGACGACGCCAGGAACTGAGGGGGCGGGTGCGCCCCCAAAGAAGACGACGCCAGGAACTGAGGGGACGGGTGCGCCCCCAAAGAAGACGACGCCAGGAACTGAGGGGGCGGGTGCGCCCCCAAAGAAGACGACGCCAGGAACTGAGGGGGCGGGTGCGCCCCCAAAGAAGACGACGCCTGGAACTGAGGGGGCGGGTGCGCCCCCAAAGAAGACGACGCCAGGAACTGAGGGGGCGGGTGCGCCCCCAAAGAAGACGACGCCAGGAACTGAGGGGGCGGGTGCGCCCCCAAAGAAGACGACGCCAGGAACTGAGGGGACGGGTGCGCCCCCAAAGAAGACGACGCCAGGAACACCGTAGGCGGGTGCGCCCCCAAAGAAAACGACGCCAGGAACACAGTGGGCGGGTGGGCGGCAACGAAGACGACGCCAGGAACTGAGGGGGCGGGTGCGCACCCAAAGAAGACGACGCCAGGAACTGAGGGGGCGGGTGCGCCCCCAAAGAAGACGACGCCAGGAACTGAGGGGGCGGGTGCGCCCCCAAAGAAGACGACGCCTGGAACTGAGGGGGCGGGTGCGCCCCCAAAGAAGACGACGCCAGGAACTGAGGGGGCGGGTGCGCCCCCAAAGAAGACGACGCCAGGAACTGAGGGGGCGGGTGCGCCCCCAAAGAAGACGACGCCTGGAACTGAGGGGGCGGGTGCGCCCCCAAAGAAGACGACGCCAGGAACTGAGGGGCGGGTGCGCCCCCAAAGAAGACGACGCCAGGAACACAGTGGGCGGGTGGGCGGCAACGAAGACGACGCCAGGAACTGAGGGGGCGGGTGCGCCCCCAAAGAAGACGACGCCCGGAACTGAGGGGGCGGGTGCGCCCCCAAAGAAGACGACGCCAGGAACTGAGGGGGCGGGTGCGCCCCCAAAGAAGACGACGCCAGGAACTGAGGGGACGGGTGCGCCCCCAAAGAAGACGACGCCAGGAACACCGTAGGCGGGTGGGCGGCAACGAAGACGACGCCAGGAACTGAGGGGGCGGGTGCGCCCCCAAAGAAGACGACGCCTGGAACTGAGGGGGCGGGTGCGCCCCCAAAGAAGACGACGCCTGGAACTGAGGGGGCGGGTGCGCCCCCAAAGAAGACGACGCCAGGAACTGAGGGGGCGGGTGCGCCCCCAAAGAAGACGACGCCAGGAACTGAGGGAGGGGGGATGGGGGCGGGTCCGAAAGAAGATTGTTGTTTTGTTTTAGTTCTTTAATAATGATGTTCGTAAATCTTAGGTCTCGCCGTGCTGGACTACGACAAGATCGAGGACGATAAGGTGGAATTTATTGAGGTAAGATATATTAGGTAGGACACGATCGGGATCGGCAATCCCGGGAATGTCGGTATTACCGACAAGTGTCGTGAATACCGATCCTATTTTTCTATCGACTTTCTCGTTCGCGCGCCTTTTCTGTTTTCTATCCGTCTGGCGCGAGAGCTGCCGATACCGAACTTGCCACCCTACTAGGTATGCACCCTGTACCACCCGAGTGTATTTCTTGTCTTTTAATTAAGCAGCGCGATCTCTTTTGCGAATGTTCATAAGGATGACCAGGGAAGCCTCCCACTCTGTCTCATTTTGGCCTCACCAGTAACTCTTGTTTCTCTGTTCGACTTTACTACTAGACTCGAAGTGGGAAAGAGACTACTAGTCCGGAAGCGATTAATCATTGTATCCGCGTACGAGTCGTTTGCGCCCCCCGCGGTGAGGAGGCCATTGAGGGGTGGTGTGTTGCCAGGACGACGTTTACCAATCTCGTTCTCACTAGTAGTAGTATCGTAAGTGTTCGTATTCGTCGACCTCGGTGGGCACACGCTCCGCACTATTTCACCACACCATCAACGATCTTTCGCGAAGCTCAGGCCGAGTGGAGAGTGGGCAGACCGAGTCTATCAAGAAGAATTCGTGGATTATTCACTAGGAAGAGGTAGAACAGATGAATCAGTTTGCGATTGAGCATACAAGGTTACGCTGCTCAAATTAATTTCGATCTGCTATAGCTTCTAGTCATCCTTTTCGACAATGAATGAATTTAGCATGGTTACAGTAGTCCAATTGGATAGTTATTGTGAAGTGACTGAATTTGAAAGGTGGTTGTTAGACGGTTCCTTAGGCGTTATTGCTGAAGCGATGGAGCGTAAATTGGGAAGGGAAGGGGGGGGGGGTATAGGGAGTAAGTGGAAGGAGAGACTTCCCTTCTCTTCCTTCTGATCGTCCTCCTTCATGTTCGCTTTCAGTGATCCCGCAAAGAGGAAAAAGGCGCCGAATCCACTCGTCCAATCGGCTGTTGGTCTGTTATATATAATTCAAGTACAATGAATGACAACTAGAGAGAAAATTTGAGAGAAAGAGTGAAAATGGATTCTAGAACGGAGCAAATGTAGAGTGAGAAGGAGATCTGACCTATTCTCTTGAATAAGAAAGCGTCTTAGCGTCTGACTCATCGGTTCTTTGTTGCTCGCTTGCGCTGATTGCTCACTTTGTTCTCTTAAGTTTCACGCTTATCTCATACTCCTCCGTACACCAGTGAATTGATTTCCATTGGGTCTCTACCGCAAAAATCAAGCAATCCTTTCCGCATAATAGATTTTGGTATAATTATATAAAATCATATTTCATCGATTTATGCTAACTACCGTAATCTAATCAGGCGAGGCAATTCGACGTGCTCGATCGTGGACTGAACGAGTAGCTGTAGCTGAGGAAGAGGAAAAACAGGGACAGACAAGCGGACGTGCGGGTATGGTACTCCCTTTGGATTACGGTAGACCATACGGTAATTATCGATTGCAGTTGGCCCTCTTGCTTCTGTCAGGAAGGCCTCTTCTCGTAAGGCCAGTTCACTCGTCGATCGAAGACGAGAGCAATCGGGAGAGGAAAAGGTACGATAGATGGGGATTACGGCAGTTCGATTGGGAGATCGGAGGGGTCAGATTCATGATTGTATTCAGATGTCAATGAGTGAATCCTTCACGAAGGCCCACAATGAATACTCGAGAATCGCCACCAAATCGACGAGTTTACTGCTGAATGAATTGTGGACGAAGGTCAGAGATTTATATCGGTTTTGGTGACAAATAAGCAATAGTTGTGGCTAGACTGTGTTTTTTGGTGATGTTTCTCAATGTCAGGAGAAAATGAGAATTTTTTAAAACTAGGTGACGTTATGTTTCACGCGGTTCTCATATGAGCTCTTTTTTCCGGGAAGTTTGATCGAGATAGGGGTTTCATCATATTAAATATGATAATATTTACAAATGCTAATTCATTTTCAGAAATCGATTCCTGACGAGGTATGGACGGAACACTCGATTGAATTATTCCTGCAGTGGATTGCAAGTCATGACTCCAATAATCGAATTGATATGGTCAGATAATTACTTATCTTACATGTTAGCTGTGCAGCAAATTTGGTTGATAGTGATTCAATGCATGAATATTTCAATCAATGAATTAAAGAAATCTAGCTGATTTGGTCCACACATTGAGATGTTGACTTCGTTACGTACTGATTTGTGTATTGTGTGCCTATCCAAGATCCTAGTCGTCCTTTAGTTCATCTAACATCTAAACTTCTTCCACCACTCATTCCTCTCTTCTCAGGCTCCTCTCGGAGCGGGTGAGAGGGAAGGACGAGTTGCTTCATCCATGGTACGAAGATTGCACTGCGGGTGAGTGAGAGAGAGGTCGATGATCTTTGATCTTTGATCTTATTCATTTCAGTCTCACGCATGGAATCGGTCGATCGGGAAATTTGTGCGAAGTGAGTTACACTTTTTCTTGATTTCACCTTTCGTATTAGAAATGAAGAAACGACGACATTCTGGGTTCACCATATCTTCATGATCTTTATCTGAAATGAATAAGTAGTGCCATTGTGGTTTCTTCAATATATACTCACTATTATTAATGAGGGTCGATATGCCATTGATCTTTGATCTTTATCCCACTTGTAATCTTTGATCTCTGTCCTCTCTCAGGTCCAACCGAAGGCTCTCGGATCGTCAATGCTCAACTGTCTCGCGAACGAATTCGCCCTTCACGCACTGAAGACTCTCGGTTTGTAGTTTGTCATCTGATCTTTGAGGGATGTAGTTTGTTTTTGATCTTTGATCTCTATCCTTCCAGGTCTCCATTCCGTCAAAGGAGCAGTTGTCGTTCCTCTCTGCACGGGAATGTCAATGATGATGTGTATGGCACACTGGAGAAAGGCGAGACCACGAGCGAGGTCAGTGATCTTTGAACTTTGATCTTTGTAGTTTGTAGTTTTATATCCTAATAAATTATGATGTTGCAGATACGTAATCTGGTCTCGCGTGGACCAGAAGAGCGCCTTCAAGGCGATTCTCGCAGCAGGTGAGGAAAGAGAAGTGGGGAACTGATAGTCGGAAGAAGGGGTGGAGTCAAGAGGGTAGTACGGAACGAGAGAAGTCCCGAAACATCTATTCTTATCACAAAGATTACATTCGTGTTTGAGTTGTTGTTTTCTCCGCCGAATCTGAAGTTCACTGTCTCCACCCAGAGGTGGATGAGGTCTGGTATCTGTGAAACACAAATGTGCGAGTTCCGAAAATGTGTTGGCATCATTAAATTTCCCCCTCGTCAGGCTACGATCCAATCATCGTTGATCCTCTTCGTGAGGGTGATTCCCTTCTGACTGATGTACCCGAGATAAGAAGAATGATGGAGAAACACGAGGATGAGGTGAGAGACTATGGGCTCATCTTACTTCTTATCACGTGAATTTGTGGTTTTGCACGAACGTATTAGTCTGGCTGAATGGTCGGTGTAATGAGACCGTGTCGTTGTGAGAAAAAAATGGTGATTGGGGAAATTCGGAGGGTGCAATTACGAGTATTAATAAACGACATTGAAGGTGTTGTGTGTGATAACGACGACGTCGGCCTTCGCCCCTCGTGCACCCGATGATCTCGTCGCTGTCGGTGAGTGGAGAGATGAGAGAACAGGGGAGAGGAGGAGGAAGGGATAGATTGTGGTGGGAAGGAGGGCACATCCACTCAATGAAGCAGCTATCATAGAATCTCAGAAAATGACTGACATGAATCTGAAAGATGAAAATTCCTGGCGAATTTGGGTTTGTGCGATGTATGATAAATGATTTCGAAAGAGACGTGTAACCTGTGGTGGAAAATCACTTTAGAATACTAAAATAGTTTACGTCTGTGTGTTTGAAGGTGCGCTGTGCTCCGCCCATGCCATTCCCCATCTCGTGAACAATGCGTATGGACTGCAATCGACAGAGTGCACGAGGAGGATATTGGAGGTACGGTAGAATGGATACTGTAGGGGAGGAAGGAAACGGTAGGATGTGACAGTAGATGATCTTACAGAGATTGTGGGAAATGTCTTACTATTATTGGGAAGTATGAAGATAAAGCTTGGGTGAAATATATAATTCACTGGACTCACTTTCATTCCTTTCAGTGTCGTTCTTCGGGTGGTCGACTCGACGCATTCGTTCAATCACTCGACAAGAACTTCCAGGTATTAAAGTTAATAAAAATATTGTAACAGCAATCTGCTAGGCAATCTACTGTTTGTAATAGTGAACGTCGGTAGACCGAGTAACTGCGAAATAGGTACATAACCCTAGTGATAGTCCATCCCTCACATTGCAGGTTCCAGTGGGCGGGGCGCTTGTTGCATTTTTCAAGCAGAGTCATGCGAATGCATTCGCACAGTACTATCCAGGTCAGTCAGTTTGAATTATTCATCTTTATTTTGTTTTCATGGCCATTTCTTTACTTGAGTACTTGTGAAATAGTGCTGGACGATCAGTCATTTCTCATTTCATTGAATCTCTAATCTCTCTTCTCCCCTCTCATCAGGTCGTGCTTCGTGTGTACCAGCAAGAGACTTCGTATTGACTCTATTGGGACAGGGAACGAGAGGATTACAGATGGAATATGATAGACAGAGAAGATTATTCGAGAGAATGAGGAGGTAAAATAGTGTCTTTTTGAGCTATCATTATCGACAAGCATGGGAGAATGATTATAGAGAAACATGGGGGCAACATTCTTCTAAATTTTGGTATGGAATGAAATTGCTCCTACATATTACGCGTAAATCGAATACAATCGTCTTCTTCAATTCAGATATATCCTCTGAAACTCAAAGTCACAATGTGTTCCCAATGCAGGAAGTTGCGAACGTTCGCCGAGGAGATTGGAGAGACAGTGTATGAAGTGGAAGAGAATCTGATCTCCCTTGGTGAGTTGTTGATCTTTGATATCTTTTTGGATTGATCTTTGATCTCGGATCTTTCAGCAATGACTCTCTGCACTATTCCTGCCAGTAAGCAGACTCTCTTCGGAGCAGTTCTCTTCTCAAGAGGAATCACTGGAGCACGGTAAGGGAGAGAAAGGGAGTAGTTGGAGGTAGGATAATTGGGGTTGTAGAGTCCATTCAATTGCTCTCTGTTTTGAAATATTGTCAATAGTTTGTCTTTAGTGTCTTTAAATTACATTCCTTGTCTATGGAACCAGAACTGTTTAGATCTCTCACAATTATTGCTTCGATGATAGTGGAATTCATGCTCATGGTGATTTTGTTTTGCCATTGTCGGATATAGCGCGAGCATGGTTTAAGTTCCAATGTTAATCAGCAATGACGGATTAGGACAATTATTGATAATTGTTCAGTGTCGTCCCTTCCACTTCCAAGAAGACTACAGTAGAAGGTCACGAATTTATCAATTTCGGCAGTCACACACCCGATCAGCACTCTGGATATCTCACGATCGCATGTGGTGTAGGTGAGGGACGATTACTAATTCATTCAGTCTTATTAAATGTTGTACTGCGTGTACTAATTCGACGTTTCTCAGGAATGCGTGAGGACGAGCTGGAAGAACTATTCGCACGACTCGTTTCCACGTGAGTTTTATCGTTATCGTATTGCTTTGTTTATTTCCTTGTGATTTAGTCATTGTGATGGATGCTCACGGAGAGTGGTAGGAGAGTGCCCATTCGTAGGTGCACTCCCGGGAGAGTGACGTGGGCACCTATGGTCATGTTGTATGAAATAATATGGGATTTATGAGAATGATCCGATGTCATAATGTTAATTCCTTACAGATACGCTCGATTTCTTCGTAAGGACGTTGGTCGCGACGTGCGAGTCAGTGGGAGAAGCGTCAATTTCGAAAGTGATCAAGATGAAGAAACACTTGCTGATCCATATTAGATGAGCTAAGAATGATGTAACCCTCCCATTTTACCCCTATTTTATTCACCATGGATTGTTCATATTTATACCCAGTAAATCAATTGATCTCTTTCAACGAACAAATCAAAGTTTTGTTTGTCCTTTAGTCATTGTAAATCTGTTGACCCTCTTTATGCCAACTGTAGTCTTTAAACCTCATACCGGATCTGAAACTTTCGAACAATGAAACTATGTTGTGATTTGAACCCGAATTTTAATAAATTATCAGGGTGTCCCACATATTTTTGGAATTTGCTTGCCAATAATTACTGCATGATCGACAATCATTCTGATGCAATACAATATTACGTCATCATGTTGTGCAATTGTTTACACTTAGCCGCTTCTCGATTGCATCAGTCTTTGACTAGTTTCATCAGTTATAGTCATGAACACTGCTCGAGACTACCGCTCCGTTTTGCTTCATTATTTTCTCCTGGGTCGAACGGCGACGGAATCCCACCGTAAGCTGGTCCAGACTCATGGCGAAAATGCCCCCTCCCTTCACACCTGCTTCAATTGGTTCACCCGATTCAAGCGAGGGGATTACAATCTGGAACACCAACCCCATCCTGGACGCCCTTCTTCTCGTGTTCGGGGTCGTGTTCTCAGGGAACTGAAGGCCAATCCCAAATCTAGTGTGCGCGATATTGAGAAGACCATCCATATTCCTAAGACCACAGTTGCTCGAATCCTGCATGATGCTGGGAAGACACCTAAGCTCCCCCAAGTGATTCCGCATGACCTCACGACAGCTCAGCTGAAAAAGCGGGTTGACGTTTGTCAGGGATTACTCCACCGTAGATCCAATTTCAATTGGGTCAGCCACATCGTCGCCATGGATGAGAAGTGGATCACCTACGATAATCCTGAGAGGAAACTTCAGTGGGTGGACGTCGATGAGAAACCCCAGCAGGCTCCAAAGGCGGAACTTCACGGAAAGAAGGAACTCCTCTGTTTCTTCTTCTCCGTCCTCGGTCCCATCTACTGGGAGATCCTCCCTCCCGGCATCACCATCAAGGCTGACCTCTTCACTACCCAACTGGAAGAGGTGGCGGTCAGGGTCCCTCCCAAACTCCTGAGCGAGGGCAAAATCCTCATGCTCATGGACAACGCGCGCCCTCATCATGCGAAAATCACCCAGAAGAAAATGGACGAGCTGGAGATGGAATGGCTCCCTCACCCACCTTACTCCCCTGATCTGCCCCCTTGCGACTACCACTGTTTCCGCTCCCTCTCTAACTTCTGTCGAGGAAAGAAGTTCAAGAACCGAGACGCACTTGTGAAGGAGTTCGAGGCATGGATCAACTCTAAGCCCCAGGCCTTTTGGAAGATAGGGATCGAGACCCTGCCCGATCGATGGAGGCAGGTCGTGACTACTAAGGGAGCATACATTGATTACTGATCATTTGTTGTTGTTGAAGGAATAAACAAAAAAATAAAAATAAATAAAAATGTCACAAATATGTGGGACACCCCAATATTATATCTGAGAACCTGAAAAGCCTTATCATAAAACACTCAACGGCAGCTATATCTAATACTCGATGTCAGTTTGACATTGCTCGCAAATAAATATTTATTATTTAAAATATTTATTAAAGAAATCTGCAATGTAAAAATGAATGACAAGTAATGCCTAGTCATTGCCCCTCTCAAATCGATATGTAGTCGGACTACCGTAATCCTCACGAGATCAACTGCTTACTGTAGCAGAGTGTGCAGGAATGCGAAGCAAGTGACGTCATCGTTTCCAGCCTGGAGTATGCGCATTTAGTTTTGCAAAGAACTTCTAGGGGGAAATGTACCTCGCAGAACAGCTGAGTATTGGCTAGATAAGAGAAATCGTGAGTAGAACAGATGACATCGAAGAGACCTCCTATCTGTTCACTGGCAGCCTGCCAAGATTTGAAGTAAAATATTTCCCACGTCGAAAAAACTATGATTACCTTCTGGATAGCTCGCTTTGAGGTAGAGGGGTTGTTGTCAATGTTCTGTAAATGGAGGACTTTTATCTTTGATCTTTGCAAGGTATTAGGTCTTGTTCGAAAATCTTTGCTCACCTCATGGATAATCTTTTTCAATCGTTCATCATTGCATTTCTCAATAGACGAAACCTCTCCTCCTTCAGGATGGGGAGCCGCTCTCTTCACTGGATTACGGAAAGCACCTACAGATGAGAACTATTCTGAGATATGGAAATAAACGCCATCATCATTCATTTAGCTTTTGCAGTATGTTTCACAATGCATTCATAGATCCTCACCGAAGTCTCTGATCTCGTGTTCGATCGAATGGGGAACTCTTCCCTTATCTGCTTCGTACAAATGGAAACTCTTCTTATACGTCTGAGGTTGCACCAACTCCATATCGTCTTCCGATGAGGAGATCTACAATTATTATATTGGAACATGTCGCCCTGACATGATCGGTGTTAGTGCGTGGGGTGAAGGCACGTATTCATCCCTAGTACAAACCGTTCCAGATAGAAGCTGCTGTCCTCCCTGTTGCATAGTCATTTGTTGTCCCTGCTGCATCGTCTGCTGCAATACTTCGAAATACTTCTGCTGCAATGCTTCGAGATACGAGCATTATTGTCTTTCATCCGGAATTCATAACCGTCTAGCTTTGAACGAATAATGATGTAGAAAGTGCATTCTCATTTCATAATTACTGCAGTCAAGATGAAGAATGCTTCTCTTCATTCTTATTTGTTTCTCGTCACTCTGGCACATGAGAGAGTACGAGGAATGAAGAGACGGATTCTTCATCATGACAGTTTTGTTCCTAACTCCGACCTGATTCATCTGTCCCATCATCATTTGATCTCTTCCTCCATTACTTCTCCAACTGGAAGCCATGGGAGCCTCAGTCGCCCCTGAGACGACTGCTTCTCCCATTGGAGCGAACTGTTGAGTTCCCTTGAATGAAACAGTGAAGAATCGTGTCCGATCAGTCACCCAAAATGACCACAGATACCTGCATGAACTGAGGCGGTTGTGGCTGCTGAACTTGCTGCATCTGCTGCATTGGCTGCATGGGTTGCATGGGCATATTCATCGGCTGTCCTCCCATTTGCTGCATCGGCTGCATATCTCTGCCTTGCTGCATTCCGTAAGGAATCTGAGCGCCAGAGGGCTGCAAGGAATGGATTTAGAAATGGTTCACATATCTGGATGGCTCTTCTTCTCTCCACTGTGATTTGAGTATAGTGTGAACTGACTGGAACTCCGATGGGCACTCTCTGGTTGTAAGGAGCGAGAGTAGGATTGACAAAGGGAGGAAGAGTTTGAGGCTCCTGCAGAGCACAGTTCTCATCTTTGCACTTAACCTCACTTATTAGGAATTTCGTGTTTGCGAATGCACAATCTCATATCGATACAAGAACGAAATGGTGCAATTCATGCAACTTTTTTTTCTGATTCTCACCATAGGTGCTGGAGGCGGAGGTGGAGCAGTGGGTGCGGGCGTGTCGGGACTCTCAGTTGTCTGAAATGGATATGGTAGGAGTACGGTATCGACCATTCCCTCATACCGTCGACTCGAAGAGATTGGGGAAGAAATTGAGACTTGGCGGAAGAGTGGGCATTGAGAAACCTCCGAACATTCGCTGAGTTTGTGAGATGATCTTTGATCTTCCATGGATTGCATTCTACCTTTGTGTCGAGAGGTGGAAGGGTGGGGAAACTCGGCATTTCAAAGTCACTGAACGGTTTCTGCAATATCGCTCTTGCCTCAACTCTAACGCACGATGCTCACTTTCTCTTCCCCACATGGCTTTGGTTCGGGACACGACGGCTCTTTAGGCGCCGGGCAGGATAACGCTAAATTAGCTTCAATTATTTTCTGCCCAATCCAAGGTATATCAAATGAGTTGATTTCTCTCGAGGATTTATAACCGAGGACCTACCTTGACCGGGCTGTCCATTGGGGCACATACAGAAGGGTCCAGCGAGGATTACGGTAGGTATGGCCAGCAAGATTATCGACCGCATCCTGAGTTATTACTGTATCGATGAGATGGAAAGTTCAGAGAAAGGGGAGGATTAAAAGTGAGAGGAACAGAGGTTACGCCATTGGATAGAAAGAGATGACCAGAGGTAAGGAAAGGAAAACACTCGAATGGCTCGAGTGTACGGGTTTCCACTTACTTTATAGCTAGGATAGATATGAGGCAGTCACTCAATCGGTATAAGGAACCAGTAAGTAAGCAGACAACATTGTCAATTCGAGATCGAACCGAGATAAGATCACTCTACAATCTCTCTTTTATATCTGCTATTTCGCCCCTCTGACTGATGAGAGATCTGTCGATTCGATGAGATCATCTATACAGCATGATATCGCATTCCCTCCGATTACAGCTGCCAAACGGGTTGTGACGTCATCACGGAATGGTGTGTCTGAGAAGAGATGATTGCCAATTGTCGCCTTGTCAAAAATAGGCAAGATCTTTTTCGAGCATTAGTCAGGAGCACACATGTTGGCTCAGACAAAATATAAACAGAGAGAAGGAGGAGAAAGTTACAAGAGAAAGTAGGCGAGAAACTGGTAAAATCACTTTCCCTCGAACCTCCGATGTACTCTATTCTTACTCTCGTCGTTGCTATTCTTGGAATATCAGAAGGGCTGAAATGTGTATCTTCCAGTGGGACATCTACCCTTGCAAAGGTTAATTTTGAATATTTTTCTACCGTAATCAATTCATTTCAGAACGCTGAAAATAGAACCATTGTCGATTGTGATACTTCCTGCAGTTCTTCTTCTATGGTCGTTGATAATTTTCAGATGGACGGTTAGTTATTATGATACTTGACCTTATCTGGAGTTCGCCGGTAAACGGATTTTGTTTTTTGTTGTTGATAATTTGCAACCTCTCGGGATTAGAGGATGTGTGGAATAAACATAAAAATGCAGATCTTTAAATTCTTACTATGACAAGAACAAGTTCAGATGGTTCAACACAAACGATCTTCGTTGGAATCTCACGAGGATGTGGATTCGGGAATAAGTTTATTGGGCCGAATGGAGGATGCATGAATATCCAGAAATTTGGTCGAAGAGACGTATTGTGCGAATGTATCACCGATTATTGTAATTTCTGAGAATAAAGCAATCTGTCGAAGCCGTATTTATTATACTATAACCAGTGATTCCATATATCAGGGTGTGTAGTCTGAAGAATGTCGATCTTCAATGTCCACGGTATTCGCTGAACCTATGTTGACGGGACTGAAACGGAAATATTTTTTTAAATAAATATGATTTATCAGATATATTAAATTTTTAAAAACATTTGAAAAATATATCAGTACATGATAGTTGATACGGTAGAAGCCAGAACCGTTAAAAAGTATAAAAATTTGAATTTCCTCTTTAACGCGCACTCGTTAGTGACGGTTTTATCGATTTTTAGCCCTCGTTTTTATGATTATTTAACCCCAAAGGGTTCCACACAAACGCGGTTTCCTTAAAACTCCAACACACTGTGATTATTCACGTGATTGACCGAATTCGGCGTTGTTTCTCCAAACGTTTTCTGATATAGATATAATGTTTCTTTCATTTATAGTGGGTAATGTCGGACGAGGAATCGACGCCTCGACGTCGTGGTCGACCTCCAGGGTCAACTAATAAGAAAACACCCGTGGAGAAGTATGGTTCCAATTGTTTACATACAGGTGTTCTCTCACTTAGTTATTATCAAAACAATTATCAGGATCTCTGGCTAATAAATGTATCCAATATTTATTCTAATCAGGACGACGCCTAATCCACGTGCTCGATCAGCAAGGAAAGTGGCTGAAACTTCTACGCCAACGCCAAATAGTAGTAGAAAGAAGAAGGGAGATGACGAATCTGGTAGGTCCTTTGATTGACTTCATACGTGAGCCAGGGTACTCCCTGGAAATTTTCTGTACGAATTGAACGGGTCTCCGAGTTCAAATACGGCTTCCGAGGAACGGGTCACCTGCCTTTTTGGACCAATTTTCGCCTATTTTTCCTCAAAATCAAACGGGCTGCCGCTCAAAATTTCGAAATTTCCCCCTATTTGAACGGGTCACCGCCGCCTCAAAGTTCCCCAAGGAAATGTGAGCTTAGCTGTGATTGACTTGAACTTGAAAATGAATCGAGAAACCCGATTTAATATTTATTATAAATTGTTTAGTCGGTGATGCCTCTGAGAAAAACGTACCGGGCTTATCTAGAGGAAGATCTGCCAGAAAGGAGGAAAAGAATGCAGTGGAGAAAGGTTGGTTGCCCGATCTGCTGGTAAACGCATTCTATTGAAAACTAAATCTCGAAGAGCATGAAACGTTTTTATGAGATTTCCAATTTTTTCAAAGTGCTTTGTTTTTAGAACCAGAAACTGTCGAGCCTGACACTGATTCCGACCTCGTTGTTACGAGGACTGTCAAACCTAAGGTGAGATCATTCTTTGAGTGTGATTACATTTTTATCGTTTATGTAATACATTTTTTCTATAATATTATCTATTTCTTTCAGCCGCGTTCCAAGACTGCCGCAGCTGCTGTCGTCAAAGAGGAAGTATGTTTCAATTTGAATTCCTCGCAATTAAAACTATATATTCACTATTTAAGTTATTATTCTAGGTAGAAGAACCTGAAGAAGATGTCGTCCCTGTTGTTGATGACCAGCCAACTTCCTCCAGGTACCTTTCTATCTTGATTATCAGTGTTTCTTATCATTTAGAAATCCTCTCCTCCTAATTGATGTCCGTTCACCTTTTTACGAACGAATATTTTGAATAGCTCGCCATCAGTTCTTGCTCTAGAATAGAAACTGAAAGAGTGTCTATTACTTCTGGATGAAATATGTCTACCAATTGCTTCCTTCATTCAGATCTCTCACTCGCGCAGAGAAGAAAATGCAGGCTGAAGCCGCCCCGAAGGTGCCTATTTTACCACTCTTTCTCGTTTTTTCCTGGGCCGGGCGCTGAGAGGCCAACGAGATGTCTTGCTAGTTAAACTTTATGGGCACGTTTGCTTTTAGTAACCAAGGTTACTACTACAAATGTGTCATCCCCTTGGAGATATTGGGCTGTCTTTCGAAGGACTGGTTGTCACCGTAGTACTGGCTATTAATAGCCTAGTTATTGCATCTGCAGCTCTATATATTCTATATGCAGCCAATCGGCGGTCGTGCAGCAGCAGGAAGAGAGGAATCCGCAGAGGAAGACGAAGAAGAGGAAAGGGGAAACAGGTATGATCAGTGAAACTAGGAATAGACTGTCATTGCATGTCATTGATAAGCGGTGAATGAGAAGTATGTATTATAGTCTTGAGTGACAGGAGGACTAATTTGTAGACCGGGCTCGCGTACTACGAGAAGGGGAAAGAAGACAGTGGAAGTGGAGGAAGTAATTGAGACAACGAAGGAAAAGAGGTAATATATTTCTCATTTCCTATGAATTCGATATGTTATTGTGCTTAAAATTAGTTTTAGAAACTGTGAAACTTCACAGGGAGATCACAGGGAAATTTATAATGTTCTTATTCAGAAGTGCTCCCACTGAACCGATGAAAAGAGGAAGAAAGGCGGTATTTGAAGAAGAAGAAGAAGAGGAAGAAAAGATGGAGGAACAAACTGCTAAGAGGTTGGACTATTTAATATTTTGCAAAAATACCACAGAAAATGGTAAATCCTTCATTCTCACATCAGAGGTGCCTCTCGTACTGGTCGAAGAGGAAAAAAGAATGAGGAATCAGAGGAGGAAGATGGAGAGGAAGTTGTACCTGTGAAGATGTGAGATTTATGATGATACATGTTATTATAAATTGTTCATTTTGAAATCTAGTTGCTCATGTTTTGCTTTTAGAATTTTCTGGTTAGAAATCATTTATTTAAAAACCAATTACTTTGTTTCAGAGCTGCTCCTGCTAAACCGACGAGAAGAGGGAGGAAGGCAATGGAGGAGGAAGAAGAAGAAGAAGAGATAGAGGAAGAGATTGTGATTGAGAAGACAAAGAAGTGAGAATCATCTAGATTTTTTTTTTGGTTTTTGACATGATAAACCCAACAATTATCTATAAAATTTCTTTGTTCAGAGCGGCGCCTGCCAAATCGACGAGAAAGGGAAGAAAGGCTGTGATGGAAGAAGAAGAAGAGGAGGAGGAGGAGGAGGAAGAAGAAGAGGAAGTTGTGCCAGTAAAGAAGTGAGTTCAATGTTGATACATGTTATTGCAAATTGTTATTTTGAAATTCTATATGTTTATTTTGAAATTTAGTGGATAATATTTCTCTTAGAAATTTAAATTTCGGGTTAGCATTCTTTGATAAAAAAACTGGTTTCTTTTTCAGAGCTACTCCTGCAAAAGCGACGAGAAGAGGAAGGAAGGCAATGGAAGAAGATGAAGAAGAGGAGGAACCAGTGAAGAAGTGAGATTTATTATAATAATGATAATTATTACAAGTAGAAATTGACATGCCCTCGTTGTTGCTTATGAAAATGCGTTTACTGATTCGATTGTTAATGAGATAATTGCTTAGACCCGTCGGTCGTCCTGCACGAAGAGGAAGAAAAAGAGGAAATGAAGAGGAAGAAGAAGAAGAGGAGGAAACTCCCGTTGTGTTAGTTTATTGTATAATAGAAAGAGTTTAGGTGAATTGAAACTGAATTGTATCTTTTATAACTTTAGGAATGGAAGATTCATAAAACTTACCCCAATCAACGTTGGTATTTTTCAGGAGGCCAACAAATTGGGCAGTGAAGGGGAATAAAGTGGTGGATGCAGAGGAAGAAGCAGCGAAGAAGAGAAAGGCTAAGTTGTCAGTTATAATCATTATCAGGGCTTAATTTGTTAAGAAGGTCACAACAAATTTTAGAAATGCAAAACAGAAATAATATAATTGAAGTATGAATGTATCACAATTGAGCCAGGGTTTGAGATTGAATAATAGCTAATCATTGTAAGGGCTGCATCTCGTCGTAAGGGAAAGAAAGGAGCGGCCTCCGATGAAGATGAGGATGATGAGGAAACTGGAAAGAAAAAGAAGTGAGTGATGAAACACTCTTTTGATCGGGTGTTAATTGATGAGATATCATTGGTTTATTTTAATCAATCCTTATCAGGGCTCCCGTTTGTAAAGGAAGAAAGGGAGCGATGGAAAGTGAAGAAGAGGAGGAAGAAGAGGAAGAAACTGCACTATCGAAGAAGATTAAAGCGAAGATCAGACAGAAAGAACAAGGTTGAATTAGCTCTATTTAACTTCTATCTATCAATTGAAAGTCTGTGGTGAAGATATGCCGTATAGTATAAAACTACCATAACTTAATTTTCCTTATCAGGACCCAGTGGCTCCCGTGCCCGTCGAAGAATTGACTACGATGGAGAGGAATGTATGGAAGTGAATGGTGATGAGGTAGACAGGAGTGAAATGATGAACAGGAACTCTGTATCTATAGGAACTTGAACCACTGGAAACTCCGAGGAAGAAAGGGAAGACGGAAGAGGAATTGAAGCAGGAGAGAATTCAAGCTAGAAAAGCAAAGAAAGCATTGGTACGATGAGCCTTTCCTTCTAAATGAATATTTAATTGTTTGCAGCTTCCGGAGGAGGAACAGGATGTGAAGCCCCTTCTTCCTGTTAAGGTACAGTTGGATTACGATTGTCGAATCGACGATTGACTTTTAAAATTAATTTAATTTTTCCAGCCAGCATTTTTGCAAGATATCCCACTGGAATTGGAGAAGGATAAAGTGAGACGACTCGAGCAAGAAAAGATGAATAAAAAGAAAGGAAAGAAGGATACGACGACACTTGGAGATGATGAGGATGTGGAATCAGTTGATAGTCTCTATGGAGATGATGATGAGATTACGGTTATCAACTCTCAGGGAATTATGGTATGTCTATACTTGTTACTGAGTTCGTGTTTATCGAGAAGAAATATTGTGCACTGTTTGCCAAGTTGAAAAATCAAAGCTGCTTTTTTGTACTATTATAATAGTGATTCGTTGCAGGCGGCATCTCACGTGAACAAGAAACCAACGAGAGTTTCCTGTCTCGCCGTTGTTGTACGTTTCAATGAGGCTATTTATTTATCGATAGATTGAAATGATGAGTGGATGGAATAAGATGAAACTCACTTCAGACGGGAATTCGTAATGCATGCAGATCAGTTTTCTTCTCGAAAGACGATAGAACGATGAAGAATGCCATTGCAAGTATTGCCAAAGCGAGAGAAATGGTAAGTGTTACTTGTTCGTAAACCATGCACGGAATTGGTTTCATGTGATATTTGCTTTTCAGATCGATTGTCGTGGAGATGACTACGAGACAGTAATGGATAATTTCATGGCCGAGCTTGAGTTTCAGGTATTGCTAATTGTTACATTTATTTGAAGATAACGAACCTGATTAAGATGCTGAATATGATGATAAAAGACGAGAAGGAGACAAAATCAGAGATAGAAGGAAAGGATCGAGTACTCAAACTCATTGCCAAGTTAGTTTATGAAATGAATAAAATCTATAATTATTTATCATATGAGAACGCTGATGAAGGAATTCGAGTATATGGAAGAGAAGCAGTATGATCAATGCTGGGATCAAATTGATTACCTCATGTCAAAGGTCAATTCCTATTTTCTTTTGTTGTATTTTTGTTATTGTACCTTTTTTCAGTTGGCAACTGCATCCAGTCCACATATTCGCGCTCAATTCTGCATTTTTGTATCCTATCTTCTCAAATATTCGAAAGAATGCTTCGAAGAGGTATGGAATATTCTACGGCACTCGCCTATAGAGGCCCCTCCATGATAGATATGAAACATGTACTCGATTCACTCGTAAAACATGTATTTTGACAGGATCCACTACGTCGAAGTGACGATGATACGAATCATCCAGAGGTGAGATTGATCTTTGAGATGGAATATGAAGAATTCAATTGCAGGATCGAAGAAAGATGGATGGCCACATAGTGAAGTTGTTGGCAAGGAAGAGATTATACAATGCCCTCTACCAATCACTGAAACATGATGTGAGTGAGCAGACATAACGGACAGATACACAAAAGGGAGGGGTTCCCATTCGTATGCAGTTGGGGTATTCGTTTAAAAGCTTGAGATGCGTGGAGTTTCATTCAAGTTTCATCAGCTGATAATAATTAATGATATGATAATTGGGAATTGATAATGGTTGTTTTCAGGATACGGGTGTTCGTGTGGCAGCAGTGAAGGGTCTATCAGCCATTCAAGACGAGCCAATCCCTCCTAATTTCGAACAAGCTATCGCTCATTCTCCCAAGGACTGTGCGTAAAGGATACGGTAATGGGCGAGTTATTGATTGATGAATTTCAGTGATTATGAGACAATTGATGGATGTACACGTTAATGTGAGAATGGCTGCGATGGAACACTTAAAGTTAGTGAGATTGATTAATTATCCTAATTAGCTATTTATAATTGGGACTGATTCAGGCCACGTACCGATGTACAGATTGAAGTACTTCTCAACGCAGCCATGCACGAGAAACACGATAATGTGAGCTTTGGATTGATTGATCGATACCGTAATCTTGTTTGATCGTCAACTGATTTATTCTTCAGGCGCGCAAGCTCGCCTTCAAGCAACTGGGAAGAATTCATATCGGCCAATTCAGCAAAGTCCAATTACATTCGATTCTAGCGATGATGCAAGACAGTACGTTGGTTTGATTATTGGGAAATAACGTGAAGAATATATATATGCAAATATGGAATTACGAATGTTTCATGCCGTAGTACTCATCTCATTTCTCTTCAGATTTACTCGGACAGACAATAGAACAGAGTGTTCTTCGCCCTTGGTTGTACGAATTGGTTACTGGAGAAAACCCGAATCCAATTGGAGAAACTCTATCGAGAAAAGTAAAGAAGAAGGCTACTGAAGATGAGAGAGTAAGCGGTGTCCCGATCAATATTTAGAATATTGATTCTGAAAAACATCGGCGTAAACTGAATAGAATAATGTTGTTGCAGGATAAATGGCCGGCAGCTCCTCTTCTTCTATTGAGATATCTCGATTGTGTGAGATACAATGAGGACATACTCAGGATACTCAAGTGAGACGTCGTTATTACTACATTCTTTTGTGTGAAAAGTGAAACTTTAGCCAAGTGATATTCTTGTTATTTCGATTGTTCAAATTATTTGATTCTGAGATCGAGCGAGGAATACTAATTTCTTGTAGTGCTTGCCGATTCTTGTCTTGCTAATGAAACTCAAAATATCCATTATAGAAAGGCGTCGATAATCGCTCGTAAGGAGAGCGGACATGAACACAATACGGTCAGTTATTTTAATGAGATTCTAAAATGAAGTTATCGTTCTCGATTTCAGATCGAAGCGTGGTTGGTACTCGTGATAGATGCGTGTGATAGAGAAGACTGGAGAATGATCACAATGGCTGAATACAAGCATCTACTCGATAGAGAGTATGCAGTCTTTCTATTATTCATCACAAGCATTTATGTTGGCACTTTATCGAATGAGAAGTTAATGAGAAAAACTGTTAGAACAGAAAAAAATATTACGTAAAAGTTCTCATCCAACCTAGCGCCATTGTGTTTCACCCACACTCTAATGCATCTCGTAACACGAATGATTCCATCACTATTTCATCATCTCAGACTGACCGACACTGCTCGTGCCACAATGACCACTTTCTGGCTACATTGTCTACAATTTTCGAAGGAAGCCAGGAATGACGTATGTTTATTATCAAGACAAATGGATGTTCAGTGACGATATCTCTAATCTCGATCATTATTCAGGGCGAGAGATTCGATGCTCTCAATCAAGTGGCCCCGAGTATTCCCGATCTGTGCAAGCTCATTATCGAGTGAGAGAACATTATTTTAATAAAACATTTCCAGGACGACTATACAATCGGATTTTGGAAGTCACGGTATAACAATAAAAACAAATAATATTCAGTCTACTGGATGACGAGAAGGACCGCCGTGCTGCTCGTAAGAAGATGAGAGAGAAGGGAGAAATGGATGTGAACCATCCTTCGTAAGTCAGATTTTTCGAACCAGCGGGACTTATGTTTCACCTTTCCCTTATATGATGAGTAACCGGGAACAATTGATTATGTTAGTCTCTTATACTTCAAATTCCAGATGTCATTCCACTTCTCCTCAACTCCAATCAGTATTGGCCATGCTCCTTTCTGGTTTTGAGATGTTGCCATACAGAGAGGACAGCGATTCCATGTCAGTAATCACCTTCAATTCGATTCTAGTGAAATTAGATTTTTTTGAAACGTGTGGATTGAAAAATGGACGTGTGAACGACTAGTGAAGTAGTAGTGAAACATAGAACGATCTGCCACCTAAATGGAACATTTTTACAATGGTGTGGTTTCACTTCACCTTAATCACCCTTCTCCTATTGCAGGAAAGCATGGAAGAATCTTCTGTTCGAGTTGGCAAAGGGCGATTTATGTGATGTTTCCCCTGCGATGTGGAAAGTGATTATGCACGATTTACTCGTGTTCCATCAACCTGAATCTGAGAGAGACGTCAGTTATTTACTATGGTTACTACTATCAGCTTACACAATCTGTTTTGAAGCTAGAAGGGTGATGTCATCCGTTGATAATTCCCTACCCATTTCAGGACCTTCTATTCGAATTGGGAACGAAGATGGGCTTCGTCTTCCCTCAAGACAGTAAGTGATTGCAATCTAGCTATTAGGGCGATTTCGGTTTCATCACCCTTGTATGTATTGGGAACTCATTCGACCTCAATTCTGTCATATTTTTGTTGACGAAAATCTAAAAATTGTAGAGACGGACAGATCTTCGTCTTCCTCGCCGAAGAGACGATCGAAGCTGCACGGTAAGTAATGGTCAAATGTGATTCGAGACGATATTTGGGACGAGAGCAATCTCAAGGAATGTGTTGACAGCATGAAATAGCATACTGATTGTGACAGATACATCAAATGGTAATGAGCTATCCCATTATTTCAGTGGACGAATCCTCAACGCCGACGTCATCGAAGAAAATTGGATTGGAGAAGAAATTGGAGGATAGAAGAATCGTCCTGTCGAGACCAGACTGCATCGGTATGTTGAAACGAAGGACGACTTTGTTTTTCAAAGGAAACTAATCAATGGATTACTGTGAATAAGTGTGTTTCAGGTATGATCTCCGGTGCGTTGAAGGTGCAGGATAAGGTGACCAAGAAGGCATTCTTCAACGCGGAGGTCGACAACATTTGTATGACGACCCTCGTCAAGTCGGAGGTACGGTAGAATTCGATTTCGAGTGTGACAGATACATGACTCTGAGCTACAGCCATGGTTGGCTACAATTCTTCTAGTGAATGTTCAAATATAAACGTATTTTCAGCTCGACGCTTTTCGGTGGACCTCCGACAATAAAATGATCGCCACGTGCCTTGAAATAATCGGAATGTATGGTGAGTAGTTTCGTTGTTTGTATTGTTATCGCAACAAAGGCGATATTCTTACTTTTCATTGCAAATCGTTGAATAATATGAATAGGATTATGTGCCGGCTCACTGACTGTGAGTGTATGAGTGTAAATGATGATGGTTGCAGGCATCTATTCGTCGGAGGTCGCAGAGAGATTCATCGGTCTCGTCGTGGAGAATCTATTCAAGGTGAGGAAATGGGACATGAAAACAAATGTGATACCAGGGAGATATTAGTTTCATCAGTACCGTTTAATACTGACGTAGATTTCTCGAATGTTAAGTCTAAGATGTTTCTGTATGAAATGTATATTTCAGCCCGCTCCGGATGAGGATGCTTTCCATGTTGATGATGGAATGGAAGAAGATGAGGGAAGAAATAAGAGAAAGAGAAAGTAAGAATGACGGAATTACGAATCATTGAGAAAACTTGAAATGCATGCTCTGATTGTGACCTATAAATAGTTATTCTATGGAGATCGACGATTTGTAATTTGAGGAAGATGTCAGCACTGAATCAGGACGCTCTTGAGATTGAGTACAAAAGAAGAGAGAAGGAGGAAAGGGATAAGAGAGAAGCCGAGATGAGGAATAAGAGAGGAGGAACTAATCACTGCAGGGTACGGGAGACTAGTATTGATTGCGGACGAAATGATTATGATAATATTGATCTTTGATCTCTGCAGGGTCTTGCTCTGGCGGTGCTATCTGACCTTATCGTCGCACATTCCCTTGCCAAGGTTTGTTGCATTTTAAAATTTGTTCCAAAACATTATTAACAAAATACGTATGAGCTGTGTTATTAGGAAGTTGCAGAAACCTGAATCCTGCGGGATTGATTTCTGATTTGTGAATGTATGCATACTCTGCAGGTGGAAGAATGGTTGCAATCGTGTGAGGAGAAGCGAGATCGATATGCTGTTTTTGCGAAGATGGAAGAAATGGCATTCGAGAAGGTAAGAGAATCATTCTATTGAAATTCGTATCCACTTTTACGTGAAATTAGACCCCTGCTATTGAGGTTTCGTGAACGGGTGAAGATATGCATTGAATCACCCGTTCGATCGTATCGACGTTACCGAGTTCCATAAATAATTAAATTGCACAGGATCTCGATGTGGTGTTCATGGTGGCTCACTCTGCATGTAAACTGTCCCTTCACAATCGAGAATTCCTCAAGAGTCTCAACAAGACTGTCGCATTGCTACAGTTCAGGTGAGCATTCCTACCTCTAAGATTGATCGTGACTTGGATGATATTACTTGAAAGTGGTATAGTTATTGAAACGCGATCATTCCGTTGAACTCAAAGGAATAGTGAAACAAGTAATTCCCATGTGATCACCCCCACTGATCTCTTCTCTCTTCCTCAGAGCGATGCACCCTTCCTCATTCGCCCATTCTCACTATCGAGCGTGTATGATACGATTCTTCCCCTTATTCGGAAGCAAGAACAAGTATGTCTCAATTCTTTATTAATAATATGCTAAGTTTTAATTATGACTTTATTGTTGTCATCTTAAGGGAGAACCAGATGTATCTGGCTGACGTCGTGATACAGATGCTCGAATTGATAACACAGAAGGGATACGAGTACAGACATATCATCGACAAGGGAGTGAGTGAATAGGAGAGACTATGTTTCACTAATCCTAGTATGTCTTCGATAACTCCCCATTCTCTTCAGACGAATGCATCCCATGCGATTTGTCTCGTCTCTGCTGCCTTTGCTCCATCCGCACTCAAATCGAGAGAGTACAAGACTGTACTGGTGAGTTTATTGTTTCGCAGATTTGTAAAGAGCAATTCCTTTGGTTATTTGGGTAGTTAGTCGAAGATACTTGTCGCATAAAAATGTTGTGTAATGATTCCTTCCTCATTCAGACAGCTCACGCGACACTTCTCAAGAAGATGGGTGATTACTGTGATGACATCGAGACGAAAGCGAGAAATGGAATGAGAATTGATATCGAGTATTACAAGGTATATTATAAAAAGATTCTGCTAGTGATTTCGACCGGGACATTTATGTTTCACCCGCGTTATGTATTCATTCAGGCTATTCTCAATGCAATCCATGGTCTTGAGTTCGTGGCCTCGAATGCGATCAGTCTCCGTGGTCTCTACAACGTCCTCCACAATAATATCGATGTGAATTTCCTACTTTAGAATAATTACTTCATCTTTCATCTTGTTAAACTTAAATGAAGTGTAATGGTATCGTTATTCAGCTGCTTGCTCCATACGATAAGGGAGGAGAAGCACAGAAAATTGCTCGAAAAGTTCTCTCTCGAGTCGATGATGGATTGGATCAATTGAATGAGATCATCAGATTGAATAAGGTGAACTTCATTGCTATATTTGATGGTGGTTTTGAGCTGAATGACTGAGGTTTCACCCAATTCATTTAGTCCGTGTGACCGCACTTGGCCTTGTTTCTGAGTCAAAAATAATATTTTATAGCTATTTCATTATAATTAATTTGCAGGCTCTGGGTGTGACTCTGACAGACGATCGAGTTCGTCTTCCTTTCGCTCAAGATATTGAGGAAACATTCAATAAATTGAAGAGGAAAGTGACTGAAATGGGCAGAGATCTCAGAGAGGTCAGTCTAATACAGAATAATTCCACAAACAAGAATTACAAATAATCTAAGAACTCATTGGAAGTGATCTTTAATATAATAGTGAAACGTAAGTGCACCAAGCTAAACCGATTGTGTGTGAATTGGTTGTAGGTGTCACCAGTGAAGGACAATCGTCCGTCTCGACCGGGTGGTCCTTGGACACCAGCGAATGCAACAGCGAAGAAGAGAGGAAGACCTGTGAATGATAAGGGAATCATGTCAACACTCAAGAAAGAGGTGAGGAAGAGAAAGTCGAACAAAGGAAACGTGTGAAATTGATCTTTCACCATCTGTTGTTGTGGAACATGGCTGTTTGCTCGATTGCTAATTCAGAGATTAGGGACATATAACAGTAATATTTGAATACATTGCAGCCTGCAAAGTCGAAGTCGATGGCAGCGACGGAGAGAGCGGAGAGGAAGGCGGAGGCTGCTGCAGCTGCCGCAGCAACGGCCGCTGAGGTGAGGAGAACTTCCGTTTGCTGTTGTAATGGATGTAAAGTCGATATTATGAATTATGTTATTCTCACGGTAAGTAATATTGGCGAAGCACGAACCTTCCTGGTGTAAGAATTCGCCGAAATTGATATTTTGGTTGAATGACTTGACTAGAGGAGTCGTACGAATTAACTACTTTGTCATTGAGACTCCCGTTCGTACTTCAACTCGTGCTCATCTCTCTCGAAAAAGACCGGCTGTAATCATGGATACTATAAGTGAAGTCAATTCAGCCGAATCAATAGATATCGATTCGGATTGAAACCAGTGGAATGAAATTATCGTGAGGCCCAGCCCATTTTCTGTGTAATTCTTCTCCATTCCCTACTGTAATATGGCGTATAATAAGCCCTTCATCCCCGATTTTGTTTGTAAATTCAACGTCGTTTTCCCTTTTTTCAATTGTTATTGCTTTAATCAGATTCTTATCAATCGACTTGTAGATGTTCGATCTCTCTAATCCACTTTTCTTATCTCGATTCTCATTCTCAATTACCGTATTCGTTGCCCTTTCCGTCTCCAGGTGTACTTTTTTTATTTATTCCTTTAATCGATTTCCCAAACCCTCCCACTCAAGTCGTTGCCGGTTCGAGCTTTGATGCTTTTCTTGCTGAATGTTTTACCTCCGATTATTCGGACTCAGCATAATGACTAGCGCTGAAAAGCTTCTGTAACCTGCGATAGAAATTGAACTATGATTCTGCGAGCTTGGAAATCGAATTCCCATAAATGAATCGTTGTCTGTCGTTTCATCTAAACATTTTAGCCGTACTCTTCGTTTTAATTGCTCGTCTAACTTATTCCTTCCATCCCGATATTTGTAAAAATACTATTGTATTACGATCTTTATCGACTAGTGATAAATACAACGTTTAAAGATTGATTTTTACAGCATTTCAATGAGTTTCAAACACGTTTCCTAAGGTCAGTTAGAGTGGTAATCTTGACTTTGTCTTTTCCAAGTGCTGCAAGAAGATTTGAAGCGAATGAAGAGGCTTCTGCAATAAGTGCGAATAGGGTGAACGATGAATGTAATGAGGATTCTTACGTGAACAGAAGAACTTGGGAGTGCAATCATTGTTCGCAGCTCTTACGTATCCCGGATAGCAAATACAACGAGGAGTACCGCAACCTTTCCTCTTACATGCCTAGAATGTTGTCATGAGCATCCAGGTAACTATTATAATCTTCCAACCTCTGTGTCCACTCGTTTGTCTGCATTTGCACAAGTGAGCTCATTACACTTTCCAGGGCATGATTCCCACACTTCGAAGAGAGGGCATTCTGGAACAGAAAATATGGGTTGAGAATGGCGTTTCATAGAAGGCTAAAAATAATACCTGGTTTGGGACATTTCTCAGGAGGAATACAATTTCCCTCGTGTCTCACTAATCCTTCCTCGCACACACATCCTCCACTACCACATCCAGAAGTACATAACTGAAAAGAATCGAGGAATTTCATTAACTCCGAGGATCATCGATATTAGATTTCCAATAAATTATCGGCTCTTTATAGATAGAGTGAAACGTAAATGAGATGGTAAAATTAAAGTATGAAATAAAAATGAAGTCGACCACTGACCTCAGCCTGAGCACAAGTCGGTTCGCAGTTGACGCCGTTGCACTCACGATAAACCTCCGTACGGGGACACTGAAAAAAATTGTCTCTAGTTCGTTCCAATGAACTGAACGTTCGGAAAGATTGACATCTATTCTCGTTTCAAGTTCGACCGTTAGGTGGCGCTTGTGAGAAATTTTCCTTCGATCTTCATCTCTCCCAGGCAAATCAAACGAAAGATGTCGAGCTTGCTTATCTAGATTATCTGAATTGCCTCACTCGGGGATACTCCGGTACGCAAGTAGGCATGTGGGCGCACTGAGGAAGCTCCAGAATTATGTGCTCCATTCGAGCACAGAACTTTCGCTGTAATTATGATTATGAACACTGTTTGATGAGCGAGGAAGGAGATGCCTCTCAGTTCAATATTGCTACCTTTACTACACATTGCTCTCCATCGCCACATCTGGTGGTGAGACACGAATACTCTGGAAGAACCAACATGTGCGACTTCGACCAAGAAGCATACCTCTAGGCACGCATTCCAATTTGGGTGGGCATGGTGCTGTTGAACAATGATAGATCACATCGGTACAGATGCTGTTGAGAGGACATGAAAGTGCAGAACAGCCATCTAAATTGAAACGATCATTTTGTGTTAAACATTCGAAATGGCTGTAGTCTCGCCTTCAGAAAGTGCGCTTCCTACTGTAGAAGCGAGGAGAAGAATCTGAAATTCGAAGGCTTGAAATGGCGAAAGAGAAGCCAAACTGACCAACATATCTGTAGGCAGCATATAGCAATGAGTGTGTCTGACTGACCTTGTGTGGAAATGTATCCCTCCTTTCTCTCTCTTTCTTTCGCGGTTTCTTCTCTCGTCACTGATTGTTACCACGATAAAAAGAGAGAATGAGGAACTGCCGTAAGAACAACGAATACTTTCTCTCTTCACACGTCATTTCACAGAAATAACTGCCCCTCGAGGGTGGGTGTCCTTTCGAACCGTTTGAAAACGTTACTTGAAATAACAGAACATAGACAGTAACAATCTTCTGATAGTATTGCATAAAACCTGAGCTTCTCCTTAGGCAGATTCCATTTCAGATACCATCGAGCAGGAATGTTGTTTATTCGGTGTTCCTATTCATAAAGATAAGCGAAATATCTCGTCGTTCGTCTTATTCGTTCCGCATATCGACAACGAAGCGTAACCGATATCAAGAAGAGTTCGACAAATGACCAAAAGAGTGGGAGAGATTAAGAGTGAGACGAATTACTCATTCGAGACGATCAAACGTCGAATTTACGACGATATCTCAGACAATTTTTTTGGGCTACAAAAATGGAAAACAGTCAAGCGATTGATTTAAAAGAAGAAAATAGAAGAAAATAAGTTACACTATTCTTTATTTTATTGTTAGGCAGTATAAAAAATGCAAAAAGCGATTATGGGTCGAGAGGTATTAGAAGGGCTGTTCGGGTCGATCTACTCGCAGACGCTATCCGGCCACTGTCAACGCGCGCAACCTTTTGCCTGCTCCCTTTCGGGCCTGAGCCATACGGTTGTCCTTTTCCACCCGGGAGAGAGACCCTTCCGAGTCTTACCCCCTAGTGACGCATCGCTTGGCACGGACGCCCGGTCGTCGTAGACCGAATTCCGACAAGGGATCCCTCCCTCACTCTCTCCACCATAATCTACGGCCTAGAGGCTGGCTCACAAGTGCCCGCCACGACACTCCGTGGTCAGCAAAAGTCAGAGGGGGTACATAAGGGAGAGGGAGGGCGTGCTCTTTAGGGAAATGGGGAGAGTGGCCAGAAGGGACGGATCAAGAGGGATCTTTTGTAGTGCCACCCGATCCATGGGGCTGAGCGTGGTAGTTGTGTACGGGACCCATGCATGGTACAGTTGGTTCCGATTTTGGCACCTCGTCTCTTTGATTTCTTTCCGGTATGGCAGAATTAGAGAGCAAGCAACATGGAGAGAATCAGACAGAAACTCACTCTGACATGAGGGAAGGCACGAAACGCGATACAATGGGGTACGATTTTTGTTTCGGGGCAATATCAAGCAACTATAATTGTTCGTCTGTTCGGCTGTTGAAAAAGGATCAATTCTTTAATATCTGATGCGCGTATTATTGTTCGGTGTTCGGTTCGAACTTCGTTCTCCATCGAAACTTTTCAACTTTTCTAGCATTCGATACGATTCGAACTTCGATTGGTCATACTTCAGTCACAGTTTCTTGCCACTCACATCTGTTTATTGGATAAGGAACGTAATAACCACCGACATAAACATGCACAATACAACAAAGGTTAGGAATTTAAATCACCAAAATTTTACTGAAAAATAAGTATTTCCTAGACGTCCTAATGCCCCACATTACTCTAGTTAAGAATCGTGAACTGAGCATCAGGCTGAGGAACAGGGTCGACATGAGGGCATTGTTGCTCAGATAGACAAAACTCTCCCTCTCTCACGTAGCCTTCCTTGCATTGACACTTTGGAGGACCACATTTCTTGACGCAAACCTGAGGAATGACTCATTATGAAGGATAAAAACGAGATACAATTTCTTACCGGTTCTCTATTCCAGCAAGTTGGCTCACACATCGAAGAGCACTGCTTCTTCACTTCGTATGGAGAAGCACAGTCGAATGTCTCTGAATTTAGTGATTTTTCTTTTGCTAGACCTTTGTACTTATTTAGAAATTGATTGACTATTCTTCAACCCACTGGGACAGGTTTCCTTTCTAACACAGGCATTATCATCATTCTTCACATATCCTGGCTTGCACACGCATTGAGCCCATCCACATCCCTTCTCGCATTTCTAAAAGAGTTAATTAATGTGGTGTCTATCCAGTGAATGCCAGTTTTACGGAACATGATTATATTACAATAAGTCTTTTATAACAGAAAATGCGAACCTCCTTCTCCTTGGAAAGGATTGATCTGCAGGTTGGTTGCTGGCAATTTCCAGGGCATTTGCTCCACATTTCATTCACGGGACATTCTGAAATCAACGATTCAGTTGCAGAAAGTTTTGCAGATTTTCTCCCACGCTCATTCGAAATCCGAACTCGCTCGGGAATCAGTAATAGTCATGAGAAAATATTAATGAAGTGGTTTTGTCACGCGAGCAGCGCGATGAAGAATTCCGAATGAGTTTCATCTATGTTTTTAATGTTTGATAACTTTCTCAGTTCAATCAATCCGGAATAGCAGGTGATACAAGTAATAACACCATCTTAAATGTTTCTCACCGGGGTCGGGACACTGGTCTCTCTTGATGCACTTTCCTTCGTGACGAATGAATCCAACCTTGCAGACACAACCACCAGTACCGCACCCGGGAGAATACTGAATTGAGATGGTCATTCATCAAAATCGGAGATTATTGTTGCAACAATATTGAATAAAAATCGTACGGGATATTCATTCTTGCATGTTTCCACACTTTGTTCCCCTTCTCCGTTGCACTCGCGATATTCCTCGTTTACTCCGCACTGAATGGATTAATTGGCAATTTCCCCAGCAGCGAAGAATGATTAAAGGCGAATCACCTTGGGATATTTAACACACGTAGGTCGATGTTTGCACTCTGCATCGTCGGCAGAGTAAATGCTGAGCTGGAAAAGTAGTGTCAGTCCAAATTAAGTCGAGGGAAATTATGCAATTCACCTTGAAAAATTTCACCAATGCACTGCATTCCACGACCGAATTTCTTTGCGTCGCAGGAGTTGGCTGGAAAGGATGAGCTCATTTCTAAAGTTCTAAAGAGTATGGACGATGGAACCCTTAGGAACGCAATATGCCGACGGGGGACAGGGAGCATTAGTGCAATCGAATGCGACCATCTGAATTTCAACAATGAAAAATGTAACCAACAAAATGGAATTTACCTGGCATACGGTACCGGGTCTATCATCGCACTTGAGTTCGGTGCAATCGTTACCCTCTAGAATGGACTTCTGGTGATAATTAAGCAATTCTTGAAGTTACGTTTGAATTCTGCAGCAGCAGCAACTGCCACTAACGACAGAAGGATGAAGAGCTGCAATAGATTGCGGCATATTCGGACACGCCAAAATTGTTACTCACCCTGACCATTATTGTCTTCCGTCTCGAGAAAGAACTGACTCATCGGCTCTTGTCTCGACTTTTATAAGCGGGGAAGTCTACGACTGTCTCTTCTCTGCTAACTCTTTAGCCAATTGTCTAACAAGAAAGAAAGAGTTCACACGTCGCAGACGAGAGATCTCTGCGATTCTTTCCGTTTCGATGAACTTTTGATCCTCTCTGCAAAAGAAGAAATATTTAGTGGAAATTTCACAATTTTCAGAATTTTTTTCTGCTGAATTCTTGATCACAATTTGATCTTTCATTCCATTTCACATCAAAGATCCGGCAATTCGACACACCCACACAACATCTCGATCGAATGTCGAAATTGTCTGCGGTTCCACTCCATTTCTTCATTAGTTCAAGGCTCTTGACCGCTTTTGATTGACCGAATTACTGGACAAAAAGAGGGAAATGATCGATGAGAAAGTGACTGACACCTCGAAAGTGGTACACAATGGAATAGGGAGTTCATGGCCAAGGGGCAAACGGGAGTATCGAGAATTATTGCCTGATCTTTCCCAATTTATCAGTTGATGAAATGGAAAGAAGCTCGCGTATTGAGTGTGAACCATGTGGGAAGAAGCAGTGTAATGGGAGTTGTCCGATGAGTCATCTAACGCATTCTACACTGATAAGAATCGAAGATCGTCACTATCTCAATCGCAATCCTTCATTCGCGAACCCATCCTTCGTTACACAACATCAATCTCCCTTTACTGAAATGTTCTCAACTCGTCCGTGGAATCAACTTCGTGAGTGCGAGACTTTTTTTTTTTACTTTTCCGTCCTCATTTATTCCCAGCATAGTTGTTTTCAGGAGAAGAATGTATTCTGCCGAAGCCTCTTTCATCATCATTTTTGAGCTGGAATGAACTTCCTCAAAAGTTGAAACCTGGCGATTTGATTGAGTTCAGGTAAGAAAGGAATAAAGCAAAGTTATTAGGAAGATAAATAATCATTTTATGTTCCAGCCTCCCCAGCTCTTCTAAGGATCATTGTATCAAGGTCAGTATGCGGTTAGTATGATCATTTCGTGCAAATGTTTAGGTGCTTTCCTGTTAGATTCTTAGTTGGTTTGAAGATGCGACTCCTTCCTGATCAATGAATCAACTATCTATACTTGCAGCATTGGTCAGTGTATGAGGGGGAGAAGAATGGAGTACCTTACGTCATTCACTACGCAAAAAAAGGAAAGACGAGTAAAATCGACTCTTGTTTTATATTTGAATACTGAATTGGATAATTAATATATTTTAGATGAAAAGGGTAAGGAAGAAGTGAGATCGGAACCATTGGAAGATATCGCAAGAGGAGGAAAAGGAAGGATGAACAATGAATGGGATGAGAGGTTAGTTTCAATTTTACCAGTGTGATAACAGAGATTCATAAAATTTCAGATGGGAGCCTCTTCCCCAAGGGGAAGTTCTCAAACGAGCGCACGAACAGGTACTCAATTTTCTTTAACGACTTGAGAAATATGTGCTTCTATTAGATGCAATTACACGCCCCCGAATTGACTTCGAACGAACACTTTGCACTCGAGTGTAGATATGGAGAGAATTGGAAGAAACTCGTCTGTTTATTCAATGGTTTATCATAATTCTATTATGCAAATTTTGCAGGTCATTGTGGATCGTCCATATCACTTGTTACAAACTGTGTATGAAGGAACGATGATAATCATGATGATTCCCGTTGCAGTCGTCTTATTCAGTAGTCTGTACTGGTGGGGTCGATGTAATGAAGTAAGTCTTTTTTAAGTTAACGTTTTTGATAGGAAGCACTTTCAATTCCGTGTAGTGAAGGTCACTTTCAGGCCATTAAAAAGCGTCGAGAATCGACTGAAGCGAATGATGATAAATAATTCATTATGTTATGGCATACGACTAATTCTCTCATTAGCATCGGATATGAAGAAGAGCTGTGTACATTTGGGTTATCGATAAAGTAACCGGAAAGATATAAGGCAGTTGAAACTATTTTGTCCATGAGAAAACGACACTTTTGAGTAAACAGTCACTCGTGTACAAACAATTTCGCTAATTTCCTACAAATGGGCTTTTTCAGATTTCATTAATGTTTGCGTAATTCGCACATTTGTTACCAATTATCCGTTTTCCATCTTCAAGTTACTATTTATGTTTACTGATACTGTACATAGTTATTTTTTAATAATGCAATTTATTCGTTATTTTTTATCAGTACATCGTTTATCAGTTTTAATCAATCAGAGGTGGTATTCTATTGTGGTCTTCTTACGATCGTCTATTGCCTTCATTATTGTTTCTTCAACAAACACCGCGACGTGGATGGAGTGACTTCAGAGATCTGCAACATGATTTTTTATATACCGTCCCCTCTCGATCCCCCTTTCCTTCCCCTCTCGATCAGAGAAAATCGTACGTATTAACAATTTTCAGAAATACCTGACATGCATCCGACAGTAGCAGAACATCACCGGCAAAAATTTCGAGAGGCGATGCACAGAGTTTAGCTGCAAAGGGAAGGACAAGGGACGATCGCAAGGTGAGAATGAACTCTTGAAATGTGCAACCGACCAGTCGAGATGAGGCGAGAGGGGAGGAATGAAGGCCATTACGCGTTTTGACTCAGTGAAAACGCGTAATCGAAAGTGAGAGAGGGAGAGGACGACCCATTGCGTTGAGAATGGAGGGGAGGAATGAAATCCATTACGCGTTTTCACTCAGTGAAAACGCGTAATCGAGAGAGGACGGTATATAAAGAATCATGTTGCAGATCTCTGAAGTCACTCCACCCACGTCGCGGTGTTTGTTGAAGAAACAATAATGAAGGCAATATACGATCGTAAGAAGACCACAATAGAATACCACCTCTGATTGATTAAAACTGATAAACGATGTACTGATAAATACTAACGAACAAATTGCAATAAGAGAAGCAGTTGAATGTCTTCCACTCTTAAGTACAAAAATATTCCACTATAACGATATTTTTGAAAAAAAGAACGCAAGAGGAAAATTAAGTAACGAAATGTCGCAAAAATCGAAGATTTTAAAAATTTCCCAGATGGCTGATTTTTCATACAAGAATTTTGTACACGAGCGACTGTTTTCTCAAAAGTATCATTTTCCATTGGACAAAATAGTTTCAACCGCCTTATATCATTAGATCAATTGTTTTTGAACTAACAACTTTATGCCTTTGTACAGGCAGCAGCTAGAATAGCTGAAAAATCTGAAAGGAGATTCCCATTCCACATCATTTCCCTTCCCCTGACCATCCTGTCTCTTCGAACAGTAAATCTCAAGAGATTTCGTGCAGGAAAATGAGATTCTGACGAGTCGAACTCTAAAAATAATTTCTCCTTAGTCGCTGGATTCTCGGGCCAAAAATTAAGGGAACATTCACTAGTCCCTTCAAATCTCTCGTAAACTCTGGACATTTCGACTTCCGTGAATTTTCGAGTGCAATCTCGGACACGAGAGAGGAAGAAGAGGAAGAGAGACGTCACTCGGAAAGATCAAGATTTGCGAGAGTGAGGAAATGGATGAATTGAGTAGAGATGTGTGCAGTCCTTTCCCCTCAATGAACGACTACGACGACATCGTCTACCCACTCATTCCATTGTTCGTGCAGGTGAAGAGAAGAAGGGAAGTGTCGAATAGTCCGGAGGAACGAACAATATCTTCCCTGCATAGACAGACAACAGCAAGGGTCCCTTCCCCTCCTGAATAGACTCTCCTTTATGATTTATTCCATCCTCTAGTTGTTACTGTTGGCCTTCCCTTGAACGGGAGCCATTCTTCATATCTCGGAGGGAGGTTTTCTACAAGGAAAGATCCAATTCTGTTCAAGAGTGCGTTGTCTCCGTCCGTCAAGTTATTATCTTCTCTTTTGTGTTTTGCAAGGAAGTAATTATCCCATCTCGTCCTTGAGTGTTCTTTCTGTTCACAGCTCGTCACTATTTAGAGGGCGTACTCAGTCAAATATTCATTAGACCGAAGATTTTCTTAGTATCACTCACAGATTCTCACGTTCTCCGAAGGACTCGTTCATTTATTAATGAACCTCTCATTACCCCTGTATTCCCTCTGATTGACTTTCCTTGTTCACTTTTCTCATTGTACTCATTCTGTGTGCCTTTGCCTTTCGAACATAAAGGAATGTCTGAGATTCACTGACATTTCGTGATTTCCTTTTGCGCATCTTCGGATTTGAGGCAGCTGCTCACTAATTTCAATATGAATTCTCTCCTATTATTATTATTATTCCTCTAGTTCCTCCATGCGGAAATCGCACATTATATTTCGAATGTTTCAGCTGTGAAATTGAGGGTGTAATGGGGCTGAGAAAGTTCAGGAGAGTTCACACAGGAAGAGACCGGAAAATACGAGATCCCGATCTGTGATTCACCTTGAGACTACTGAATAGGGAACTCAGAAGGGACAGGCTAAATATACCGTGCATTTCAAATCATCTTTGTTCCCTTCTCCTCTTCACTGGTCACTCAATGAGTCCGACTACTCCACAATACGATTGCTCCTCTCCATTCTCATCATTCACAACTAAATCTCATTCATTGTTCTTGCGAAATTGAGGAAATCAGATCAATCATCCTCTTCATTCTCCTCTTCTCTTCTACGCCCTCGAAAGTGTAGGCGCAACCTCCGGATTTCCGGAATGAGTTTGAAGTGCGAAATACAACCCTTTGCGCACTTGAAAATGTAGTGTGTTGTGTTTCTGAGGTGTGTTATTCTTCCTTCTGGATTCCTCCCCCTCCTCATAGTTGGAATGCATCACACTTTGTTCCGCACACCACACCATGCATAGTTAATGTAATTTCTCCCTTTTTCCCCTTCTTCGTGCAACTTTTTCTGAGAGTTGTCTGTTCTTCGGATGAATCTCCTTCGAACAGTGGACCTAATCTCATTTTCGACCCCTTTTCGTCTCTTTATTGCATTAGCGTACAGTCGATTAGCGCATGTCATCATCTATTCTCGAATCTCTGATCTCTCCACGGTACCTTCACTTTCCCTTTGACGCAAGACCCTTTCCATTCCTATACCATTAATCAGCACTTTTTCTTCCTGTTGCGTGATAGTGAAGAAGTTGTCTTCTATGTTGCGTTCTTTCCCATCTCCATCCCTCTATCCGATCTATCATTGGCTGAATAGGCAATGGATATCTCCCTCTCAAACCTGTCCATAGATCCATTGATGCGCAACGGAAGACTTCTCTTCGATATGAGTTCCATTCAAGATAGAGCGTCTTCAACCCATAAACACGTCTCCTCTTATCCCATTCTCTCTTCTCTCTTCTCCATCCATAGACATCATGATAGACAAGGGAGAGTCTGAAGGGCCAGAGAGCCCTCGACGCCAAAATACATATCGTCATTACTAGAAGATACTCGTCTTTGGCCCCCATAGTCACTCATTCAATGAAATGTTAATCGAGTAGCAATGAAATATGAACGAAGTAGATGACTTCCTTTCACTTCCTTACTTGCAGAGTGATCATTCTTACGAGGTTATGACATTTGAATAGAACTCGTGAGAACTCTATCTCTTCCATGCAGCGCATTCACACAATTTTCCCAGCACCATTGAATATTCTTGAGAGATTTTCATTTGAGCCCACGCAACTTCTGAGTATGTGAATGGCTAATTCGACTCTCAATCTTAAGAAGATGGAAAGAACTTGAGCTGATTCGTTGAGCAATCCTTCCTCCTACTACTTCTAAATGGAAGCTTCCGATCGAATTAGAAACCACTCGTCATTCATCTAATTTGAGTTTGACCTACTGATCAAACTCCCTCGGGACATATTCGATGAAGAATATTACGAAAAGTTGTGGTTGTGTACAGATAAAGCGCAGTCATCTCCAATTCCTCGATTGCTCAATCTGTCGTTATTGCAATCGACAACTAGCGACGAGTCTTTTCTCTAGTTTATCGTTCAATCCCTCCCTCTCCTCTACTCTCCCTCGCTCTCTTCATCCCTCCTTTTGCTCTATGAATTATTATCACGAACTTGAGAGACGATTGAGTGGCCCCTTCGTAGCTTTCACTCCTCGTATTTCTTCTCAGACTCCGCCCCCTTTTGCCTGCCCCGCTCTACCGTAGAGATCTCCACTCATTTCATAGCACGGATCTCGGAGGCCGCTCGTCCCTCCCACACTCCGTCCCCCCATTCACATCCAAGGTTTGTGGGAGAATATTAGACTCATTAGGTGAATCATCACTGTTGCACCAATGTTTCTTCCCCGTCACCCATTCTCCCTTCCAGAAATGCGCTTTTCACTGGCATCGATTCTCGCGTTGCTCGCAGTGATCGTTGGTCTGACGATGGGAGTTCCACCCGCTGACACTGAGGCAACTATGCGACTTCGTGAGTTGAACATTATTCTCTTACTGATCGATAGTTTATCGCGATTCATTCTGTCACGATACTTGACGCCATACTGTATTACATTACATTGTCTTACTACGTTTCCGCTAATTCTTAGGCGCTCATTGCAAACTGTAAAAAACAAGAAACTATGGCTTAAAAGTTCCAAAAAATAGCGTAGATAATCGGACTTTTAACAAGTCACTTTTTTGGATGATCAAAAAAAGGTCATACTGTCGAGTACAAACTGAACAAATCGAAGAATCAACACTGAAAAATAATACTATATTTGCGTCACATTCTTTGTATTGTTCATACAATTGTTGTAAGTTGTAGCTTGATCGGCTTGTATGATCACACGCCATAAATTTCGCACTTCTTCCGAAAACTGAGGGTACAATTTCGTGCGAAGTGAGGGAATTCCTTCTGAAAACTCATGAGCGTGTTGAATTTCTGAAATTTTTTTGGGAATTCGTGCTGAATTGAACTTTGTCTGACGCAAGTTCAATGGTGTCATTTTAATCAAATGACGATCTTATTTCTCAGAGACGAGAAAATCGAACGTAAGTTCCCTTCTCTCGACAACGTGAATGCGATGGGAAAGATAACAACTATCATGAATATTTGATGATGCTCTAGATGCAATCCCTTCATCTTCTTCTTTTTCAGTGCGGAACCTCAACCGATACTCTCAATTTCTCGACGATCTCGACCTCTACAACGACAGGTAAACATTTTAATCATATAGTCATTCAAAAAGTGATTATCAAAGTTATAATACCCATACTTTCAGCCCGATCAAGCGTGCTTCACTCGCCGGTCCGCGACCGCTACGATTCGGATAAGTCGTCCGTCGGCTGCCACACGCGCCGCACCGTCACACCATCACCATCGCACGACGCACGACGCATTCGACCGACCGTAGTAGATCACAATGTTGCCCTTTCCCTACCCTACCCTCTCATACTCGGATCTCATCGATTATTGTCTAATCTCGCACGGCACACCCTTCCTTCTCCTTCTCCTCCTTCCTTTTCCTCCTTCTTTATATCAACAGATTGTAAATTACTGCGATTGAAATAAAGAGACTGTTACGATTTCTTTGTACCACCCACGTAGTCGATCCATTTGTCTCAGATCGCAGGTTAAATTTAAGACCCAGATTTCTTCACCTGGTTTTTTTATTAACAAGAAGTAAAGAAACGAATACAATTCAAGTGAAGCAATTTGTCAACGAAAGACTAGTTACAATACGAAAGACTAATTATCGGGCAGTGTTCGGTACAAAGAGACTGGCTGATCGAGACTTTTTATGTGTGTGGAACTGAATAAATCACATATTTACTAAATAATGACTTGGAACGATATACCTGACTCATATTGCTCACTTTACTGATTCTTCTATGCCCAGGAATGACGACCTCACACCACGAGTAGATCTTACGACGATAACTAAATTTAATATTTGTCTATTATTTTATTTTTATTAAAAAATAAACCACCTAAACTAGATAGTTTCACCCCATTTGAATAGCATAACTTCATCCATCCGTGAGTTTCTCACGAGAGGCGCAAGATGCCAATTATCGGGGAGATCGACTCCAAACATTGTTGTCATCGAGCAATATACCACCTTTGGACGCATATAATGAGTAGGAGCGGGTCCAATGAAGGGTACACAGTGGTGATCGACATCAGATAATTACCGAGAGCACCGAATTGACTGCCTGAAATTAGTTTAGTGAACAAGGTAATACAAACCATCCTGAATATGGAAAATGCATATTTTTAGGACTCAAAAAGTGCTGAAAACAGGAATAAAAGATTAGTACTTCGATGAGTGATGAGTGTACTATTCTGTTGTTCTTTACCTGTAAGAGGAAGTAGAACCAGACAACCGACGGGAATGAAAGAAATAACAAGAGGAACGACTGTCTGGAATAAACCCTTCATTGCAGTCTAACGCGACACCAGAAAACGCTTATTTTTAGAGAGTTCGTCTATTTTTGCTCTGATTTCTAAATGAGCGTACCTGAATGACTAGAGCACGAAAGAACTGTTGATGAGTAGATGCACGAATGTTCGAATCGAAAAATAATTTGGTTGAGTTTTGGAGTTTTTATTTTTTTTTCTGAGAATGCATAATACCTGCCGACAATGATTTCATCATTGTGAGAACTCCTTTAGCGCAGAGAAGCATCACTACTGAAAAAAATCTTAGCTAGACGATTGGTAAGTAAGATTCGTTGCCTATATAGGCAAATATTACGAGGAAATACACAGTTTATAAAATATTTATACCTCCCAGCATCGCAATTAGTGCTAGAATGGAAAGAGTGTAGATGACGATAGGCCAATTCCAAGCCATTGTTCCATCGGAATCGTCTACTTCCTAAGGAATTAATTGTCCTTTTAGAAATTTGAAAAAGGCCCTACCGCATAAACAACATGAAAGTGTCCGAATGGTCGACTCATGTTAATTCCGTAAAATGTAAACATATCCTTCACCAATTGAACATCCGGCTCCCAATCCTGACAACAACATTATTCGAATCTGACTAACAACATTGATAATACCGTTCTTGGTTCGTAGTGTGATATGAAGAATGTCATGACAGCATTGAAAAATATTTCGAATACGATTCCCATAAATATCCAGTGCCACATCTCTAATCTTGCCATGAGAGACGAAGCTCTGGAACTAAGGAAACAATTTTCAATTGTAATTGTCTGTCCCTTAAAATTCCTCTGATGAAAGGCTACCTTTTCACCTTCTCAAGTTTCAACAAAACAAATCATGTTTGCACATGCCTTACGTGCCTCTACACCCAATGTTTATTGACAGCATTAAATATTTCACACGTTTTGCTGCACATAATTCTTTGAAAACAGATATCTAATTTGTGATACGAATACGATGTGTCTAGAGAATGAGACCGTGCGGATCTTCCAAGCATGAGAGTTGTGTCAAACTCGCAAACAAGCTATTTCTCTGGGAATCCGAAATCTCGGAAACTCCGATGAAGTAAGCTAATTGGCTGCTCACCTCAGTAGAACGACGTATCGATAGACAAAATGGTAAGAGAGAATAGCGAAGGTTTGATAGAAGAGAAGGTCGAACACATAGATTGAGACTAGACCTGCATCGTTAGTTGTTCATTGAAATAGTATCTATACTCAGAAAGTACTCAGAGAATTGTTTCGAAACTTTAAAAAAGGACAACATTATCATTTATTTAATATTATACTGACCAGGAAGGGCGGGCCAATTCCACGTGCCAACTCCGAATACGACAAACGAGTACTTTCCCATGTGAATGTTCTGGAATATGGAATTGTTCAAGCCGTCGCAATTAGTTTCAATTCAAAAAATCATTAGAAGAATAACAACCGGAATGACGATTGCATTAGACAGTGCTATTACAACATCCATTACAGCAGAAACGTAGATGAGAATTATATAACTTAAATAATTTCAATTAATTTTCTCTTTTTGATGCTCAACATTCAGGAATTTGTGAGTGCGGTTTTTTCACGAAACAGTTAAAATTGCTGAGTATTGCGTTAGCGTTCGAAAATTCTTAATATTTGTTAGTAAGAGCAACAAACCTTCCCATGGCGACAACTTTGACTCTTTTGACGAGAAAGACGAGAAGAAGATTAGAGAATAGAGACACAACGGCCATTACATAGTTGAAGACCATGTGCGAATGAGGATCGACGGCTTCAACCATTGACATCTCCTTCGCGAGACTCCGCCCACCCAATCAGATACAGAATGAATGCATTGAATGCACGTGTGTGAGGGTGTCAGTGATACGACCAACGGAGCACTTTATCAATCAGAATAGAGACTGAAAAGGGAGCAAAAAGAGTGAAGTTTCCTCATCAGCCTTTGGTTTTGCGGCATATTAGACGAAATTGGATCGTGAGCGAATGTTCAAATCACGTGGGTTAGAAAAAGGGTGAACGAGAAGATTGCAAGTTTGAACGGAAAAATCTTTTCTGAATAGTGAATGGACGTGCAGAATACAATAGTATCAGCAACTCGTAGTAAGTGGAATTCACAGCAGGGAGAATTCACATGAGCATCTCTTGTCAATTGAGAAAATATATGATCATTAAGACTATTTTATTTGAGAAAGTATCCCCGATGATAGAGACACTGATGAGTTTGAAGAGTTTTGATACTCACTAGTCAGAATCGGAAGAAAGAATCTAATACGTGCTAATAGAAGTTATAGAGCGTAAACAGCTGTCGATTCCTGAACTAACAATAATAAAAAGAAAGTACTCATAATTAAAGGAGGCGTATCATGAACTTTTGAAATTCAAATGTAGCGACTCTTACAACGATAAGCAGGATCTTCCAAGTTCTTGGAAAATTGCCAACGATCTGTTGCAAATTGCCAAAAAATAGATCGGATCTTTTCGATGGGAATCACCTGCGGGAACAAACAAAAATCCCTCCCTAGCCAATCAATAGCGGACTAGACAAAGATGACCTTTCACTGATCTACCTTCCCTTCCTTCCATTTAGCGCTCCATTAAATATTTGAAATCTTCGCGGGGTTTTCCCTGATCTTTCTTGATACTTTGGACACGGATATCTCGTCCCTGGATGCACAACTTTCAAACTTCGGCATTCTAATATCGTTCTAGATTCCTATCGGATCGTGATCTCAACAACATGAACTAATTTTTCATGATACGCCTCCTTTAATTAATTTTGTTCTTACTTTTGTTCTTGTTCCGAAGCACGTGTTTTCATGAAAAATCAGAAAACGTTCATGGCTAAATATAAATATATCGGTGAAATCGAATACTTTAAGATCTGATAGTTTCAATATTGCGTTAATGTCCCCATTGTTCTTTAGACCTCTGAGTATTCGAAATACGCGACACGTTTCTCTACTCTGGTTCACAACATGTGGTAACCTACATTTGCAAGGTTAGTTAGACAAAATTGATAACCAAAAGAAAACGAAAGAACATGGAGAAACTGGAGACAACAGAACCACCGAAGTAATCGTAAACACGGGGTCAATTTGTCAGTAAAACGGGAGATAAAAGGTGAGAAGAATGCGCTTATTATGATTGCTCGTTTTCGCTGAATTCCCTCGACAGATTAGTCTATGTTTTTTTTGCCAGATTGATCACGATGTTGGATATTGTACCCCATCAATGAGACTCAAGGGAAATATTGGGCTGACGCAATAGGACTTTGATTAGCACTATGTTACCTGAGGGATTCGATAATGATGCGTGGGATACTTCGGTTATTTCTAGACACGAGATATATTTGGTAAATAATTATTTGCAGGAATGGTTCGATGCCTCATCTTATTCTTACTTGTGGCAGCAGTGTACGCTGTTGAACAACAGAAGAAAGCACAGAAGGCTCCAAGGATACAGAATCAGGTGAACTATGCGAAAAAAAATGAAACATTAAATTATTAAGGGTCCTCGTAGGAACTGCGGACCAAATGCTCACACGGAAGTTTGCCCCTCGTGTGAAAGAACATGCATGAATCCGAATCCGGTATAATTACAATTCGATAATCACTGAATGATCCAACTCGAGCGATGTCCTCGTCCTTTCTGCCCGAGAAATTCACGTCCTCAATGCCGATGCAACAATGGATTTGTCTTTAACAGTAATAATGGCAGATGCATTCGACAGAGGAACTGTCCACAAAGTGAGATTTACAATGTGTATTCACAATGAATAACTGGAACCCAAGTTTTTTTGTTCCAGGATGCCCTAACAATCAAGTGTATCGTCAGTGTGGAACTGCATGTCAGCCAACTTGCGCAAACCCGAACCCTGTGATTATTTCCCATATCTTTTCTCTTTTATCTGTTTATCTTCGTTCAGCCATGTACTCTTCAATGTGTAGCCGGTTGTTTCTGTACCGACGGATATATTCGTAATGCGAACAACCAGTGTATTCCTGAAGACAACTGCCCTCAGCGTGTGTGGAACTATTCAGATCAAAAATTAATTTGGAAATGCAGGATGCACTGGTAGGAATGAAGTGTATCAACAATGCGGAACTGCTTGTCCACCGACATGTACCAATCCGAATCCAGTAAGTGTCATACACAAATCTATTAATACTCAGCCCTGTTCTTCAGACATGCACTGACCAATGTGTGCCTGGTTGCTTCTGTCAGCATGGATACATTCGGAACTCAAATAATCAATGTATTCCTGAAGATACTTGCCCCCGGAGTAAGAATCTGGAATTAGAAAATCAAAGATCGAATTGAATTCAGGATGCACTGGTGCAAATGAAGTTTTCCGTCAGTGTGCGACTGCCTGTGAGCCGACTTGTCAGAATCAATCACCGGTGATTTACTTATAATAAGTTCGTTGTGAAAAATTCAACGTATTCTTCAGCCATGCACTGAGCAATGTCTCTCGGGACGATGTCAGTGTGATACGGGCTTCGTTAGACAGAATGGACGGTGTATTTGGTAGGGGAAATATTATTGATCAGAACACAGAAAAAAAATATTTTTAGGCACGACTCGTGTCCATCTCAACCTCACAGTGAGTGAATCTGCTTACTAGTTTAGAAAAAAGAGAATTTCTCAGCGTGCGGCCAAAATCAAGTGTGGAATGAGTGCTCAACCGTTTGCGAACCCAGCTGCCAAGATTTCAATCCGGTTAGTGAAGGCTAAAATTCAACTGCAATATCTTCTATGTTTTTAGACATGCCCATCCTCCGATTGTGGACCACCTATGTGCCAGTGCCGTCCCAATTACTATCGGTTCGTTTTCTAACATGCTCAATAAAATATTTTCAAAGGTTTTGCCAATTCAATTTCAGTCAGTCCGGTTTTCCTCAATCACCGACGGAAAATTGCGTTCCATGGTGGAAGTGCGGGTAAGTAGAAAACTTCATAAATATTTGTCTAATCATTTATCTCAGTGGTCGGAATACGAGTCCTCGTCCGTGGGATTTGTGGACGAATCCACCGAGAGGATGAATAGCCTATTATTTCGGGCGAATGCAATACATGTCTATGGATTTGATAAAAATATTATTATATTATTTTGAATGCTCACGGCTGCGATAAGTGCAGAGAATGGTTATTATCGTGCATTCCGTAACACGTGTTTATTCTTACGAAATTTTCAGAAATCCTGCAGGAACTTATCATTTGTTCAGATATCGTATATTTATGTGCAATCAGCACAGCATTATAAATCTCGCTCGAACTTCACTTCTTTATTATCTCAATCATTCGATTTCCGCTTGTGCGAAGAATGTGGCACTCTCCCTCTCTACTCTACTCTCCTTTCGTTCAAACCAGTGATAGCCTACATACACTGGTTAAAAGTGAGAAGATGAGAGAAAGTGCTAAAGAGGAGGTAACAGTTTAACAAACGCTCTGCATCGCTGAAAATATAGTAAACAAGAGGTGAATCGCGAGATATGGTAGCATTAACTTAGATAGCCCTGGATATTCTCTGAATTGGTTCGGCAGATTAGTATTCTTTTTAATGTAACTCAAAGGAAAGAAGTAATGATAACCTCATTCCTTTGAGCACTGACATCTATGTAGAGAACTATATCTGATATTCGAGCTCTACTAATTAGACTCTGGGGGAAACCATCCCGGTTTATACGTCTCACATTCATTTTTTTAATATAATAAAAAAATATTTTTGCAGGCATGCTAAGGTGTCGCATTTTATTAATTATTGTCGCGACAGCCTATTCCCTTGAAGTACTGGAGAAAACACATAAGGCATCAACAAAACAGGACCAGGTTGAAATGTCTTGTTATTTAACAAATTTTAGAAAATGATTTAGGCTCCAAGAATCAACTGCGGTCGAAATGAACACTCGATCGTCTGTCCCAATTGTGAAGGAACATGCACCAATCCCAATCCGGTATGGTCTTCAACAATAACATGCTTTCTTTTTTTCGACGAGAATTGAGCAATCGTATTTTAGCACTGCCCTCGTCCTTTCTGTCCGAGAGGATTCCCTCCTCAATGTCGATGTATCGATGGATTCGTTAGGAATAAAGGGAAATGCATTAGACCAAGAAACTGTCCTCACAGTGAGAGCCGTTAAACATACGGGACAGCGTTCTAATCTTTTCCCAGGATGTGCGGCGAATGAAGTTTATCGACCATGCGGAACAGCTTGCCCTCAAACATGTGCAGTTAGGAATCCAGTGAGTTACTAATTTATGCCAGTGAATCAATTATTGGTTCAGCCCTGCACTCAACAATGTGTTTCTGGCTGCGTCTGTGCTCAAGGATACATTCGTAACGCCAACAACAAGTGCATTCGTGAAAATGACTGTCCTCAGAGTGAGTGGTAAAATATGCGTTGAATACTTTTATGGAATCAATCAACACTTGCAATTCCAGCGTGTGGCCCTAACCAAGTGTGGAATGAGTGTTCCACTTTATGTGAGCCGTCCTGTTTCAACTTCAATGCGGTGAGATATTATCGTAATATTGTATTCCGAGAGATGTGAAAATATCAGACATGCTCGTCCACAGCGTGTGGAATTCCTATGTGTCAGTGTCGCCCGAACTTCTATCGGTTTGTATTCATTTTTGAGAATGCTCTGCTCAATTGCCCTAATCGCGCAAATTTCAGTAAATCCGATTTTCCGCAATCTCCCACTGAAGGATGTGTTCCCTGGACACAGTGTGGGTGAGTAATCGTTTAATTTTTTTAAAATTTCCTGGTTCATCTTTCTGAAATAATAGTATTGTGATCAGCGTCCGCCACACGAGTCCTCGTCCGTGGGACGGATGGGGATCACGACCCAGAGGATAAAGAGTTTATTCATCGTTTCTGCAGTGATAAATATATTATTATTACTGCATTTTGCAATACAGGTTGCAAACGAGGACGTTTTTTTTGAAAATTTGAATGATCATGAGAACATATTTCCTTCATTTTCATTGGTTCACTTGTTAGCTGACAAGTGTGAAACCATGCGAGTAGAAATCGTTGTCGGCAGGGGAAACAAATGGATGTTCCAAAACTTACATAATAAGGAGCTAAAGAAACCATTCTTTTTTTTATCTTCTATCGGTCTCCATATGTTTTCTTGGACAAGGTTATCATTGAGGCCGCCGTACAAACGTACGGAAATGTACGGAATGGCGAGAACGTGGGAGTAATAGAGACAATGGCTTAGATAAATTACTACTGCCGCTAAAACATCGTTAAATCATGGGTCAATGTGTTCGTTAAATGAGTGATATAAAGACAATCAAGAACACGTGAAGCCTTTTCCTAATTTCTTGAATGCGTTGACGCACAGTCTGACACTTCAAGAGAAACACCGACATGAACAAAATGCCCTCGAAACCCCGCCCCACATCATCAAATGATCTCTTGCAACGACTTTTCTGAAAGTTGTTTAGAGTACGGTAAGGAAAATCATCAATCTTTTTTCGCCTCGCTTGAATGCCATTGCGATTTCTATCCATTTTTCGATTCTTATTGGTTTTGTTTATTTATAATTGCCTTGTTTTTTCCTTTTTCAAGTTGATATTATTTGGCAATAACTGTGTGCGAGACTTGCGCGTAGCTGGGGCTTCTGCTGACAATGATAAATAAGTAAACTTTCACTACTAGTAAATTTCGTGTTTACCCGTCGTACTTTTCCTTCGGTTATTGTTATGGAATGAACCTAACTGCAATTTTCAGCAGCAAAGGCCAGCGGCGACAAGCCGCACCCAATGATATGACGAGCAAGGACTACTACTTCGATTCCTACTCTCACTTCGGTATCCACGTTGTCTGTTTCTGTCCGTGCTTACTAGCGTTAAATGAGCAGTTTTTTAAAATTAAGTAACCGAACCTCTGTCGTTAACAGTCATGACAGACCCCTCCTACTTTGGAGTGTCCCCCGCGATTGGAACCCCGGTCACACCCCGTATCCCTACAATTTTAAATAAACAAAAAAAAAGTAAATTAAGTAAAAATATCGATTTTTCACTTGTGTCCCCCCCCCCCCCCCCCCCGGAAAGCCTAGCGTTGGCATCACCTCGCGTAGCATCACGCTCAAAACTGGTCGTTAAACAAAGTGAACATTTCAGGAGATGCTTAAGGATGAGGTGCGCACCAACACCTATCGCAACTCAATTTACCACAACAAGCACCTCTTCAAGGTTTGTTTACCTACTATTTTATTTATGTGCATTGCTCTTATCGTAAACATCGTATGCTTTCCAGGGCTGAAAGGAGTGTTCACCTGCGCATCTAACGCACGAAATGAGCGTGATTTGGACTTTAACATCAAGGTTTCATTTCACGGTGAGGTCCGCGATCTCGAGGAAGAGAGTACCTATACCATGCTTTAAATATCGTCTTTCATTCGCATCTTTTCCCCATTCCTGAACTTTACTGAATCAAGTCGCCCCGTGCACCTCAATTGTTAGTTTTTTTCCCATCCCTGTCGTTGATTGTTGATTTGTTGAATGTTACTTTATTAGAATACGGTCGATTTGGTTTAATTGTTACTTTAATGTGATAAAATATATTTTTTGTCTTTTCATGCATGATAAACGACACAAGAGACACGAGCTAGGTTATGTTTATTCTTAGGGAAACGCACGAGACTCCTTTGTTCTTGTGGTTATGTTTTGTGATGTCAGTGCCAGCCCAACCGCTAGAGAAGACCGGAAGAAGACCGGTTACAAGCTGTCCTCTTTCACTCCTTTTCTTTGTGTGCTTCCTATCGCGAGCTCCGCAGTCTCTCCCATAGCTCAGTCGGTAAAGCATGAGCCTAGCAAAAAAGGGGGGCAGGGTTCGAATCCCTCGCCCTGCAGTGCACGACAAATCACACTTTTCGTGCGCTGAGTGCATTTGCCGAAATGCATGGGGTCAGACTGTGGACGGAAGGAAAGTCCATGCGTTTTCCGAAGCCTTTTTTTAAATTGCCAGCTTTGCAACTTTAAAAAAATTGTTGCAATGTTTCGGAAACTTCTCTTACTATTCTTCATCGTTCATTCAACTGAGCACCATAAGATAGAACAGAAGGAACATCGAAAACAAAATCAATCGCCTATTGGAGGCCCGCTGATTTGTGAGTGGTGATTTTTTTTAAAGAAGAGACATATCAATGAATATCTCAGTTTGTATTCGTAATTCTCATCGCGTATCATGTGCGAAGGAACGTGCACTAATCCACACCCAGTGAGCACTTCTTCCTTCCATTCGAATGAGAATAAATCTGCACTACCCCTTAGAAAAAAAGGAGTCTCGACAATTGAACATAGATGAATTACAGATGTGTTCTCTGTTCTGCGTGGGCGGCCAAATAAGATGTCAATGTGATACTGGCTTCGTGAGAACCACACGAGGATGCGTACCCCTATCCAGTTGTCCCAAACGACGGAAGCAATTCACATTAGATACAGTGCCTGTGTTGTGATGATTTCAGCATGTCGCGCAAATCAAGTTTGGAATTGGTGTTCCACATCGCGCGAGCCGACTTGTCAGAATCCATATCCCGTATGAAACTATTTTAGGTTTCAAAAATACCTGATTTCAGGGTATCAATACCGTTTGTGGAGCGCCAAAGTGTCAATGTCGTCCCGGATATTATCGGTATGAGAACAAATTAAGAATATAATATGACGAATATAAATATTTTAGTAGATGCTCAGCTCCGAATGCTCCATGTGTCCGATGGAGGGACTGCAGACCATTCGTCATTCGTCCATTTCCAGTTACGACTCCTCGCCCTCCCATTCCGGATCCCTCGGATGGATCGAAACCATGGAAATGGTGGGGAGTTGTGCCTGGTCCAATAAGAACTCAACACCGGAAGAAAAAACCCCTCGCAACAGCTTCGAAGACCATTCAAGAGCGGAAAGTGTCACTGAAGGCTCCTCGGACACAAATCAGGTGAATAATTCATCTGCAAAGCACCTTTATACATGGTAATATTTCAGTCTGGTATCGACGATCTTTTCAATGGAATCGGAGATATTAGTATGTTTCCTTTTCAGATAAGAAATTTTGAGCAACTATAATGATCAAATTTCAGTTTGCTTATCGAGAGGAAACTGCCCAACTCGTCCGTCCAGAAGTTTGTTTTCTCTCACAATTCATATTTTAATGCTTAAAAGCGTACATTGATTATCTTTCCTTGTAGACTGTCCCTTCAATCAGCAGTGGAATCAGTGCGGTAGCGCATGTCCGCCCACGTGTGACAATCAAAATCCGGTAAATGGATTACAAGATTTCATCTGTAATAGATATGATGCAGACGTGCGTCATTCTGGGTTCTCAAGTGAGTGGCGAGCGGTTGGGTGCGATTTTCGTCCCGCTGTCTCCGATTCCCTCAGCCCGGATTCCCTCTCCCAGCAGCGTTGGCACGCGGGAGTTGTATGCCACCATCGATGGGACGCCACTTCTACATCGGCACTATCAATGCCCGGACGCTCGGCCCCAAGGACAAGCAGACCGAGATGGAGCTCGCCCTCGACAAGATCAAGTGGGACGTGATTGCAGTACAAGAAGCCAGGATTGTGGGTTGCGCCTCATTCAATCTTACATCCTCAGGTACTGTAGTCTACCACTCGGGCGGCCCAACTGCGTCCCATGGCGTGGCATTTCTCCTCCGCCCGCATCTCGCGCGAGGAGCCGTGTTCCGAGGCCTCTCTCCCCGTCTGGCCACTCTGCACCTTCCCGACCAACGGCTCTTCCTGGTCAACGCGTATGCCCCCACCTCCTCCTACGACGACGACGCATACGATGCCTTCATAGACCAGGTTGAGACCGCCCTGCGGAGTGCGCCGAGAGGCACCATGCCAGTTCTGGTAGGGGACTTCAACTGTAGAGTAGCAAGGGAACCTTGCAATGAAAGATTTGTCGGTAATTCCGCCTCTCAGTCCCCTAACTCTCGTGGGCGGACTTTCACGGAAGCCCTCGTGAGGAACAAGCTGCGCGCATGGAACACTTTCCCCAAGAGAAGACACGGCCGTACATGGACCTGGAGATCAAACGACGGCGTCACTTACCACCAGATCGACTTTCTCGCTGCCCCTCCATCTGCACGAGTTGTCAACTGTGGTGTCGTGGGTCGCTTCGAGTTCAACTCCGACCACCGCCTTGTCCGTATGTGCCTGTCCCTCTCTGGTAAGGTGAGGCAGAAAAGATGCAGGGAGAAGTTAGATTTCGATCGGGCTTCTTTTACTGTCAACGCATCCCTTCTCGCGTCACTGCCCCTTGCCAGCCCTACCTCCGCTACCGACGCCTACTGCAACATCAAGGCCTTCACGGATGCTGCGGCTGCCAACTGCTGGAGAAAGCGCCACACCCCACCTTGGATCTCGCGTGCAACCCGGAACCTCCTTGCGCTACGTCATCAATTGCAAGCCAATTCGCAAGGACCCGTCGCCTACGCAGTCGCATGCAAATCCGCCCGGATGAGCTTAGCTGAGGACATCAGGAAGAGAAAGGAATCGCAGGCCAGACAAGCAGCACTGATGGGAAGAAGCATCGTGAAGGAGATTCTGAAACTGCAGTCCACCAAGAAACGGCTCCTCGTCCCTGATCCTGCCTCGGGAGCACTCTCTCAGTCCGCAACAAAGGCAGCAGTCAAGGATTTCTACGAGGACCTCTACTCGCCAGCAGTTCAAATCCCTCTCGCAGTTCCTCCTCACTCGCTCGACCCCTTCCCTCCCTTCCTCCCCGACGAAGCACGACACGCAATGTCCCTCCTCAAGTGTGGCCATTCCCCCGGATCGGATGGCATTCTACCCGAGATGCTCTACCACTCGAGAGACCATCTAGCCCATTCCATCGCCCATTTGCTGAATCGACTAGTTGCCGGAGATACCGCACCCTGCGAGCTGTCGGAAGCCGTCGTCTCCCTACTGTTCAAGAAAGGAGACCCAACGAACATTGCCAACTTCCGCCCCATGTCCCTACTTACCGTAACCCTCAAGGTTACGACGAGGTGCATTCTGAAAAGATTCGAGGCAGCGCTTGAAGAGACCGAATCGGCAACCCAAACCGGATTCCGGAGAGGGTTTAGCACGCTCGACAACCTGCATGCCATCAAGCAGGTCGCAGAAAGAACCTCGGAGTACGGTATTCCCATTTACCTGGCCTTTGTCGACTTCAAGAAGGCATTTGACTGCGTCGAATGGAGTGCATGCTGGAACTCCCTCTGGAAGTATGGAGCCCATCCCACCCTCATCCACCTGCTCCGTCGGATCTACGAGTCTTCCACCACACTCATCAGAGTGAACGAGGAACTCGTCCCTGTGACAGTGAAGAGAGGCGTCCGTCAAGGAGACACGCTTTCTCCCCGCCTCTTCAATGTTGCACTTCGATCTGCCATGGACTCAATCGATTGGGAGGAGGACGGGATTCGAATCGACGGAAGGAATCTCAGCCATCTCGAGTACGCTGACGACGTGGCTCTCATCGCGAAGACCCGTCCGGAACTCGAGCGCATGCTACGGAAGCTAATGGATGCCTGCAGAAGAGTTGGTCTCGAAGTGAATGCAACCAAGACCCACCTACTCACGTCCTGCAAAACAACACGTGCCCCAATTACAATCCAGAATCTGACATTCAACTTTGTCGACTCGACCACGTATCTCGGAGGAAGAATCTCTCTCCCCTTGGACCACACCGACGAGATTGAGCATCGGATTCGGCTCGGTTGGCTTGCATGGAGCAAGTTATCGCATCTCCTTTCATCCCGCCTTCTTCCCATGAAGACCAGGAGAAGACTCTTCGAGAGCTGCATCACCTCTACCGTACTCTACGGGAGTGAAGTGTGGGCACTCAGATCGAGCGATAAGGAGCGACTGAGCATCACCCAGAGGAAGATGGAGCGAAAGATGCTGGGAGTCACGCTGAGAGACCGCTGGAGGAACGAGCGCGTTCGGGAGATCACTAAGCTGCGCGACTGGAACCGAGAAGCACTGAGACGGAAAGCGCGATGGGCCCTCAAGGTCAGGAGTATGCAAATGGAGCAATGGACCCGCGCGACTACATTCTGGACGCCTTACAACCGGAAGCGCCCGCCAGGCAAGCCTAGAGCACGCTGGAGGGACGACTTGGACCGAGCTATTGGGAACTGGTGGAATACACCCCATGAAGATTTTGCCCCCATCCTCATCTAGCAATAATTGCCTGAAATGATAAATTGATTGATTGATTGAGACGTGCACTCAACAATGTGTTCCTGGCTGTCAGTGTGGTCAAGGATTCATTCGAAACAGCAACAATCAATGCGTACAGTGACTGTCCCACAACACAGAGTGAGAACGACAACATCTCATTATTGTTCATCCTATTCCTTTCAGATTGTCCTTTCAATCAAGTCTATCGTCAATGCGGAACTGAATGCGAGCCTACTTGTGATAATAGAAATCCGGTAAGGGTTTAGAATTCGAATCCTGCATCATTGAAAGTAACTAAATTCATAATTGTAAGAATTTAGCCTTGCACTTTCCAATGTGTTCCAGGATGCTTCTGTGCTCAAGGGTACATTCGGAACTCCAATAATCAGTGTATCCTTGTAAATTCCTGCCCTACAACGCAGAGTGAGGATATTTAAGAGATTTTTACTGACCAAAATTTATTTAAAAATATAATCTCAGCTTGCTCCTGGAATCAAGTATATCGCCCGTGACGCACAGCTTGTGAACCCACATGTGACAATCGGACTCCAGTAATTTGAATATTGTACCAACTACAAACATAGATAATATCATTCAGTCGTGCACTTAACAATGCGTTCTTTACTGTGAACAAGGATATATTCGTGACCGCAACAATCAGTGTATTCCTGTTAATTCGTGCCCGTCTACGAGTAAGAAAACTATCTATAAAGATCAAAGATCAAGGTTATAAATAGCAGCCTGCCCGAATGCGAACGAAGTTTGGGTGCAGCAATGTTCGTGTGAGCAGACCTGCCAACAAACTGTAGGAGATCTGTTTCATTTCCTTATGATTTGTGATTCTTTACAGCCCTGCAATACATTCTGCATCTCACCACGGTGCCAATGCGCCCCAGGCTTCGTCAGGAATAATGGGCAGTGTATACGGTACTATCACACATGACAATCCATTTATTTTTCGAAATAAAATATCGTTGCAGATCCTGGGATTGCCCTTCTCAACCGGGAAGTGAGCTGCTTTTCTTGAAATGAATATCTGAAATGTGAAACCAAGTGTGGACGCAGTGCTCGAGTGTATGCGAACCTTCGTGTGGAAACTTCAATCCGGTAAGATCGATGTATCTGCATAACTCAAACTGTAAAAATAACAGACTTGCTTCTCCTTTGCGTGCGGTCAACCGAAATGCCAGTGCAGTCTCAACTACTATCGGTACGCTTACTTCAACTTTTATGTGTATGAATACGAACCATACCAAACTGTCGTAATGTACACTTTTCAGTCGATTTGATTCTCCCAATGCGGATTGTGTCCCTTGGTGGCAGTGCAGGTAAGGATTCCAATCTCAAAGCAATGATTGTTTTCTTTTCAGTGGTCTTAACACGAGTCCGTCGCCGTGGAGATGGTGGGGAGGACGACCTTTATTACACAAACTCAAAATATAAAATATCTCAAACGATATAATTGAAAAAAATTCCCGTTCACTTCCCGTCCTTGCATTTCTGATCGTTCGGTACACTCTTTGTTCCTACAAGGTTATCGTTGAACGTGTTTTGCAAACTCAGTGAATGGAGAAAATAAAAGAGACCATTTAGATAAACAGCGAACGCAACAGTAAACATAGTTAGTGGGGGTCAAGGTGTTAGTTGCATGTGGTATAAAGTGAAATAGCATCTTGATTCGATCACTTGAAAGAATTTTTGCTACCACCGTTTCGCTAACACGATAGTTGTAACATTTTTGTTGTTTTTTCGTGGAAAATCGAATATTTATAGCAATGTTGCTTCGCCTCATACTTTTCTCTCTCGTAACAACTATAAATTCGACGGAGCAGTCGAATAAAACAGAAAAAGCACCGAAGAAGCAAGATCAGGCGCCTATTGGAGTTCAGATTTGTGAGTGAATACTGTGATTCAATCAGATCATCATCTAAACCTTATAAGTCTGTGCTCGCAACTCTCATCGAACGACGTGTCCGCCATGTGAAGGAACCTGTACGAATACGCATCCAGTGAGAATATTGGGAACACGATTTTTAAAAAAAGAATCTCATTGTTAGATTTGTTCGAAGAGGCCGTGTTTACTCGGCGCACCACCAATATGTCAATGTAATTCGGGATTCGTCAGAAGTGGAGGACAATGTATTCCTATCTCGAGATGTCCTCGGCCTAGTAAGAACATGTTCATATGACTAATAGTCATCATAATTACAGGATGTCCTACTAATCAAATATGGAAGAAGTGTCCAACTCCATGTGATCCTACCTGCGCGGACCCATGGCCGGTTTGTGCGCATTAATTCCTCTTATTTCATAAATACATCGTAGATGTGCAACTTCGACGTCAAACTTCCATGCGTGGGCAAGTGCCAGTGCCGTCCTGGATTCTATCTGTGCGTCTTATCATTCACTAAGCTAAATCGGCTTTGTAATTCAGTCAGGCAACGACCCGAAACGCGCCATGTCTCCCTTGGATACTGTGCAGAGTACCCTCTATAACTCCTCCTCGTCCACCCATTCCCGATCCGACCGGAGGGAGTAAACCATGGAATTGGTGGGGAGTACCTCCTCCACCAGGACCGACGACAACAGACAACAATCAACACAGAGAGAAGGCCAACAATGCACCACGAGTGCAGAACAAGGGACCGGTGATTGGAGTTGTTAATTCGGCGGATCAGTCAAATAAGACAGAAAAGGCGCCAAAGAAACAGGATCAGGCACCCATTGGAGTGCAAATTTGTGAGTGAATTCAACGATTCAAACGGATGTTCGTCGAATTTTTTTTAGTCTGTGCTCGTAACTCTCATCGGACGACGTGTCCGCCATGTGAAGGAACCTGTACGAATACGCATCCGGTAAGAAATTTTGAAACAACATTCGAGAACAGCAATGCATTTTCTATTTTACAGATCTGTTCAAAGAGACCCTGCTTACTCGACGCCCCTCCAAGATGCGAATGCGATTCAGGATTCGTGAGGAGTGGAGGACAATGTATTCCCATCTCGAGATGTCCTCGTCCAAGTGAGAACTTCTTCTTATGATAAATATTCGTCAGCACAATTCCAGGATGCCCAACAAATCAAGTATGGAAGAAGTGTCCAACACCATGCGAACCGTCCTGTCGGAATCCATGGCCGGTATGGGCCAGTAAATTTGTCTAATATTTCACAAATATGTCGCAGACATGCAACTTCAACATCAAATTGCCATGCGTGGGCAAATGCCAGTGCCGTCCTGGATTCTATCGGTACAAATTATCTTTTATTGCACTAAAATCGATCGATAATTCAGTCAATCATCCGCCCCAAACGCGCCTTGTGTCCCTTGGATACAGTGTCGACCATTCGCCATTGGCCCATTGCTCTCTATGACTCCTCGTGCTCCCATTCCCGACCCGACGAGTGGAGAAAAACCGTGGAATTGGTGGGGAGTCGTACCTGGTCCCATGAGAACTCAACAACGGAAGACAAAACCAGTAGTATCTTCATCCAAAACCATTCATGATCGAAAAGTATCGCAGAAAGCACCTCGGATACAGAATCAGGTTTTACAATTCTTCTAATTGAGAAAATAAAAATATAATTTCAGTCCACTATTGGGGACATTTTCGAAGGAATTGGCGAAATTAGTGAGCTTTCATCATTGTTTTTTTTTAAATTTACACTTTCACAAATTTAACTTTTTCAGTCTGCTTATCGAGAAGAAACTGTTTCCCACGACCGAGAGGCATCATTGCTTTATTATTGCTCATTTCTCCTCGAAACAGTTTTTTTGCGTTGATAATATTAATTTCCAGTGTGTCCATTCAATCAACAGTTCACTCGGTGTGGTACTGCATGTCCTCCGACTTGCTCCAATCCAAATCCGGTATTTATGTATAATTTTTAATTTTTATATATAAGGTATTTATATACATATATGCATGTTTTCGAAGAATGCTTACGACTGACATCGTGCTGATAATCCAAAATTTTTTCCGCAGCCGTGCACTCGACAATGTGTTGCTGGATGTCAATGTCGTAGAGGATTCATTCGAAATAACGTCAACCAATGCATTCCAATCAATTCGTGCCCATCCACACAGCGTGAGTATCCCCCATTCATTTTACTAACTATGCATAAGTATTGAAAAACAGCCACCGCTTTCAGTCTGTCCATCAAACGAGGTTTATCAACAGTGCGGAACTGCTTGTCAGCCTACGTGCGCCATTCGAAATACTGTGAATATTTTTTTATTTGTTTATAGTTTTGTTTCTACATGAAAACGGCCTTGATTTGCAACCTATGACATTGGTGTCTCAATTTCTCTATTCAGATCTGCACACTCCAATGTGTCCCTGGGTGCTTCTGTGCTCAAGGATACATTCGGGACTCTAACTACCAATGTATCCCTATAAATACTTGTCCTTTAACACAGAGTGAGAATCAGAAATGTGGCACGAATATAAAGAAGTAATTCAGCCTGCTCAAACAATGAAGTATATCGTCCGTGTGGAACAGCATGTCAACCCACATGCGAAAATCGAAATCCGGTAAATAGATTAATTATGAAAAAAGATAAGAGCCCTTTACCTATCTAGCCATGCACCCTACAATGTGTGCCTGGTTGCCAATGTGCTCAAGGATACATTCGAAACAGTCAGAACCAGTGTATTCCTGTGAATTCGTGCCCAATAAGTGAGACCAATTTGAATAACTAATGCGTTATCAGTCTAAGTTCAGTCTGTCCTGCCAATCAAATCTATCGTCCCTGTGGAACTGCATGCGAACCAACTTGTGATAATCGGAATCCAGTCAGTAATTTCATAGGACCTCGACAAATGAACAATTGCTCACAATTCAGTCTTGTACCAGTGACTGTGTTCCTGGTTGCCAGTGTGCTCAAGGATACATTCGGAATGCCAACAATCTTTGTGTCCCTGTGAATACTTGTCCTACTCCAAGTAAGAAATGAATACAAACCGAGTGGATGAACGAGCTCATTTTCCAGCCTGTCCGAATGCGAACGAAGTCTGGACACAACAGTGCTCGTGCGAGCAAAACTGTCAACAAACGGTGAAAATAATTATGTATACAAATCAGTTTGGAAAGTGTTCAGCCGTGTGCGGAGTTTTGCATTTCTCCTCGTTGTCAGTGCGCTCCAGGTTTCGTGAGGAACAACGGGCAGTGCATTCGGTAATCAATAACTTGATTGCTTCCATGATGAAATACATTTCAGATCGTGGGATTGTCCAGCGCAACCCGGAAGTGAGTTTCTCACTGTTTATTGTCTGCAGTATAAATAATAAGAAAATGTAACTATAATACATTAAAGGCTGTGACTCTAACCAAGTGTGGACGCAATGTTCCACTATTTGCGAGCCTTCATGTGGTAACTTCAATCCGGTAAGAGCATGCATTTTATGAAAATCAGTGATAAATCTATCAGACTTGCTGGTCATTCGCGTGCGGTCCACCCAAATGTCAGTGCAGTCCCAACTTCTATCGGTAAGCTATTTTTTCGAAAAAAATGCGGCGTGTTGGAGTTTGGAGAGTATTTGACAATTTTTTTTGTATTCCAGTCGATTCGATTCTCCGAATGCGGATTGCGTTCCGTGGTGGCAGTGCAGGTGATGAATAGTAAAGAGAATCCACACAAATGACCTGTTCAGGGGTCGTAACACGAGCCCCAGTCCTTGGGAACAGTGGGAAGGAGGACGAGGGCGGGGAAGAGGAAGAGGAAGAGGATAAGAGCGTTATCCCAAGCATCGACAGCAGACAAAGATACGAACGACTATTTCTGAACCGATTGATAAATCATTTTTATTGCACGAGTGAGAAAACCGGGACTGTGTGGCGGCGGTAGGTACAGACAATGAATGGATGTTCAGATTATTATGGGTAGATTACACATCGACACGGAATCTCGCTTGGTTCTTCGGCTCTTCATATCCCTGAAATGCATTATTATTCATGTGGCCATGTCAAAATTGCATGAATATAATGTTTTTACCTTGACAGCGTCTTCGCTTCTCGCTCTGCGCACTTTGATCTCGTCATTTGAATCCATCTTGAGAACCAACTGAAAAGTGAAGTTGAGATTCAGTAGTAAGAATAAGCAAAAAAAACTGACATCATCTCCATCGACCTCCAATTCGGCCAGTGAAGAGACAATTGTGAAGATGAGGAAGAGAAGGAAGAAGAAACGCATCTGAGAGAACGATTATTACCAAAAAAGCCTTACAAACTAGGTAAGTAAGAATATGAAGGATAAAGAAGCGGTGGAAATCGAAAGTAAGTGAAATAAGCCATATCCAAGCTGATCCTGTGGGGGGAAAGAGAGTGAACAGCCCCTCTTGAGGAAATCTCCTTATCTGGATAGAATGACTTTCCCTTTCAGCTCCTCTCTCAATTTCCCTTCTCCCTCTTTCTCTATCTATCTGACCACTCGCAATCATCCCATTCTATCTTCTTTTCCTCTCTATTCTCGGCATGAGGAAAGGACTGACCCAAATCCGGTCAATAGACACGCTCCCGACCGTTCATTAGACCCAATTCGAGCGGATTACGAAAAGGAAATCGGAGAACTGCGAAATAAAGATGAAGATAATTTCGACTCTCGTGACCCATTGCCTGATGTCAAGATACAATGAGACGTTGATGTTTATCTCCGGATTTTCACCACTGAAGACGGAAAATTATGAATTATAGTAAAATAAATTATAACTGTGGGTGTGAAAAACAAGAAATAAATGTATCCTATCATTACTGTCTTGAAATCGTGATCACTCGTGATTCCCTCTATTATTTTGTTCCAACTATCTAGAGAAATCGTAAATACAGTTTCAGAACCAATACAACTTTGCCTATCTACCACGCGCTAAAAATATGAATCTTGGGCACCGTTGAGACAATGAAATTACTTAAAACTGGAATCATTCGATTCTCCCACGGTATTTTGGACCACGTCAAACATCTCAACCGCCGTCACAAAGCAGAGTGCTCCTCATGTGAGGAATGATTGCGCAGACTCAAATATTAGTCTCTCACGGTCCTACAAAATGAGAGTTCAGGGTGTATTTGTGCATACATCACTTCGAATCACGCTTAAAAAAACATGTAAAGTCTCATGTTCGACGTTGTTGCTCTTCGAAATTAGTATCTTTTGAAATATTGTTGTTGATAGAATTGTATTGAGTTCCGTGTCTGATATTAAGTCATTCTCATTCTCACGTTTGAGATGACTTTGAACGTTTCTTCTCGAGATCCAAATACTCTAATGGAGTTAAATATTTCTATTTTTTATCGCGTGACAGGTAAGCTTCATTATCAGATCTACTTCGTAACGAACACATCAGGCACAATATCTTTGATAATTTCTACTCCACTTCTTTACGCGATATTCTTTCACAGTGGTAAAACCAGCAGAGATTATAAGAGTTTTCTTGTAGCAGCTCAGGTGATTTCATTTGATTTCATGCAAATATGCTTATCGATTTTGAAATGTTCAGATTCTGAATATCTCCCATGATGTCGTGTATAATTTCTCATTCGCACCTGTGATGGACGAAGTATTCGAATTGTATGAGTTCAATTTTATATATATTTCATCAGCCATATCATGTTCTTTACTCGTCGGGTGGATTAATGACCTACCTCCACATTTCGATGAGTTGGCAGTTTGTGAGTAGATAATGAATCTTGTTGAACAAATGTTCGTTGCAGGTTATTTCTCTATTCATCAGATTGCAATGCGCTTTCTGCAATGTCAGTGCACTATTCTATCGCCATCAAATAGTTCAATTTCCAGGATCGAGATGGTAATTGAATATTATTTGTCAATATTGTCAGCACCACCTTTCACGACAAAAATATGCAACGCTTTGCGAACCTGATTTCTCCACACGACAAGTCTGGTCAAATTAGTCACCATTTCTGCATGCATACTTCCACCTCACAAACAATCTCAGGAAATTCCAACCTTGGAAGTGTTTTCTTCTCGCAATCGGATACAATATTTTTATCTGTCTCGTCTTTATTCCTATGAAATTATTGAGCGCGGATCAGGGAAGATGGAAAGATGTTGTTAGCAAGGTAAGGGTCTACGATAAATATCAACACTGTTACTTAATTTTTCAAAGGAGTTTTTACCTGGTGGTAGATGGATCCTTGATAAGCCTTCGATACTTATCGTGCCTCGACTGTTTGATCAGTTCTTCTACATAATGTTTGGCTACTCCCTTATTGCATCTATACTTTCCGCAGTTATGTTTACAATGACAGCCAAACTGAGTGAGTGATAAATCTGAACGAGAACTACAGCTGTTTTACAGTCACCAAGACGTTGAACGATAATCGATCGATGCTTAGCAAGTCCACGAAAGTTCAGCACACGAGAGCAATCGCTGCTTTACGAGCACAAGTGATTTTATATTTTGAACTTTTTTTTTGAATACTCACTTCAGTCATCAGCCCCTCTAATCTTTGTCACGATTCCAATGAATATTATGATGTTCAGTAATTCAGTCATTCCTCCACTTTCATAGGGTAGCTCATTCCTTTCCATCCCATAGTAATACACGATTTCAGTTGTGTACATTCTCCTCCTCGGTCTTCCATCCTTACAGTTCATCATTGCCACTGTTATTACTATTTACTTACAGGTATTGTGCAGAATGAACTATAGAAGGGAAGCTGCAAGGAGCATAATATTTTCTCTTTCAGCCCTCATATCGACGATTTTTCTCTCGTGTTCTCAATCTCAATTGCACTTCTCGAAAGAGAAATCTCGTGATGGGGACAGTTACTTCGTCCCACCACGTGAAGTAAGTAAAGTTAGACAATGTGAATACCGATAGATGATAAAGAATATTCGTTGATATGAAAAACAACACGGAAAATTTTCAATCTACATTAGTCGTGAATTACTTTTCCGTTCCGCATCCTTCGGACCGGCGTGTGTTGGTTCTGTCAATGAAAGGGACTTTCAATGGACAGTCGAATATTTATTCTATGCATGCGACATCGAAAGCGTGTATCTCGTGGAAGACTGAGGGAGCATAGCGGTGCTACCCCGGGTTAAAAATGATGTGCGATAGACTAACGACCGCTTTATTCAAACATCCCTTGATCTGTCTCTAATTCTACTTCTCTGTGCCTCATTCTTTTCCCTCAATTGCATCTGATATCTCAATAGACACTCTTGAATCTCAATCGCTTATACTCTTTTATTCAGTCCTTTTTCGGGGACATGCAATCATTCATAGGAGTGATTAGTCATATCCTCTATAGATCTTCACATCAACATTCTTCAAAATAATCTTCTCTTCTTTTTCCTTTTTTTCTCGAACAAAAAATAGCAGCGAGAATATCATAAACTCCACGAAGCAAAGAAGACGATTTATTCGGCATTGGAGCATCCTTCAAATCGCATACTTACAATGACACTTATCTTCCTTTTCTTTGTTCCTTTTCCTTAGTCATTCTCTGGTCACTTATCGATACTCTACCCTACAGTATCCCTTACCGATTCCTCTCCATTTTGTGTCTCGCAATCCCATGCATCGATACTGCATGCAGTTGTCATAGTGGGAGTAGATAGATCGACAGATGAGAGATCAGAGGAGAGAGGAGAAAGAACAGAGGAAGAGGTCGTTGTACTCCACAGATCGAGTTCCCTGAAAGGGATTTGATCATGGTCAAGTAGTTACTGCATTAGTTCATGAGCTTTGATACAAGGGACCATTGTCCCCATCATTCAATAGCTGAAATCCGTCCCGGAACAATTTCACATAGTTTAGCCCGTTTCTTTCATCTCCAGGAAGCGTGTTGATAACGCAAAGTTTGCATAGGTGCGATTGTTCTCTTATTGATAAGATTTCTGTTCACTCCATTCTTTTCTACACTGAGGTAGTATTATAACCACTCATGAACCACAGATGACGTAATCTCAATTGATTCTTCACTGATTTGTGCGTGGAAACTATTTGATCCCATTCTTCACTTCTTTGTCTCCATGAGATCAAAGAAATCCCTCGTCTTTCTCTCATTCTTCCTTAATATTTGACCATCTCTCTAGTTCCATCACAGTTCCTCATATCCTTCAATCCACCGTTCCTTTCCACTTGATATCAATTAGCAATTGTGCTGACTCAATCTTGTCTTTCCAGTATATTCTTGGCATGGTTCCAGGGGGCTACTGTAATCTGACCCATCGTACTACCGTATACCTGCTGAGTGCATCGACATTCCTCGCCCATTCTTCCTCTATCACATCAGTCGCCATAACCGTCGTACAGCTTTCATAATCAGTGGTTGATCTATGATTACGGTAGTTCATTCAGTCAGATAGATGATCTCTCTTACTCTTCGGGGATACATGCCCACGTGGGTGCAACAGTCTGAGTCTGAGGACTTCGACTACTACAGTCACTCATTGAATTATAGACGCCGTCAGGGACGATTGCAGAAGGAGGAAAACCACGAGAAACACGGAGATATTCAACCTCAATTGAGTAATAATAGCCATTTATGACGTCTGAATTAATTGAGATGTCCTTATCCCCTAATCAATGCTCTTCTTCTTATCACACTTCCGATCTATTATCACGTTTCTCATTACATTGCATGTTTCTCATTCTTTGTTGCTGATTACAGTACACTTGGCAGATTGCCAATTCGTCGACCAACTCATTTCTCCCTCTACCTCGTAGTAGGGTTGGTCGGAGGGAAGTGACCAGTCCGCATAACATCGATTTACACTCCAAATCTCCACGGGAAGATATTCAGCCTGAAAGAGATCAAAGATCAAAGATCAGATCTCGTTCTCAACCCACTTGGAAGAACTCAGATTCCCTCTTCCTGCGAGCTTGTAGACGATAAATGGGAAGAGGAGCAGAGAGAATTGGCTCGTGAGATCCGGTAGATGGTACGGTAGATTGAATTGAGGACTGAGATGCGAGTGAGGAAGGAATATACGAGGATACGGTAGTTGAGAAGGCACGTAGGGAGGCAACGTCTTCTGAATGGATGAAATGGTTATTGTGCTCTTGGCTCAGTGCCAAGATTACGGTAGACTTGGTTCACTTACTGGGAGGAATTGTGGAAGAACGAAGGGAAAGCAAAGATTGATAGGAATTAGAATCCATTGCTGAGTAAGGAATACTCTTTAATGAAGAGTGTTCCACTGAAATTGATCGATGATCTTTGATCTTTGATCTTTTCCATCTCACACGACATTCCACTATCATAGATACGACGTTGTGTTGGATTGTAGCTCATCTGAATCAGTTTGTGATCAACAATAACGGTAATCTACCGTAATCTCATACCGTCCATGGTGTAACTTCCGATTGATCGTAATAGTCGAACATATATCCGTGATCGACCATTTCGTTCCCTTGTCAACCACTCGCGAACACGTGAAAAATAGAGAATGAAATGAAGAAGAAGAAAAGAGAGATGATGAGGGTAGAAAAATAAATTAATGAAATGCATTTGACTTATGTTATTTCAACTTTTTTTATAATTAATATAATACAATATGAGGCCGTTTGCGAGAGAATCAGACAAGAGTTGGCACAGGCTCAAATTGTCAACTCTCTGAAACTTTGCGATTTGGGGTTCTCGAGGATGCTGATGACGATGGGCAAACTCATTTTTTTGTATTGTATACTTTAAAAAAATGTGAATTAGATAATGTTTTTCGAAATTTCAGCTTAGATCCGGAAGGTGCCTTTCCCATACCGTCCTTTCTCTCCTATAATCTCCGCTCCCTTTCTAACTTCTGCAATGGACGCACATGAGAGGGCATTCCAGGAATGGATCTTCTCGAAGTCTCATCCCTTTTGGAAGAGTGACATCGAGACCCGATCGATGGCGAAAGGTCTTGGCCACAATGGAATCATACATTCACATCTGCATCTGGATTTGAAAGGTGTTGCTCGATTCTTGCGGAAACGTGCTCACACTCTTTTCAGATTTCGATTTATTCAACTTCGTCGTGTGTTCTCACGATAAGGGGCTAAACTGGTCATGTTTTATAAAAAAAGAGAAGAATACCGAAGGCATGTACATTTTATGACGAGTGTAGAAAATTCTCGAAGAATGTGGTGGCACAATAACAATGCCATCAGTTCCCATGCCCGTAATCTCGTTGTGTTTTTCTTGTCCTGTATTTGGGTAATTACGAAGAGGACGCGTGACTAGCCGCCATTTGATGAATTCTTTCTCAGGGCAGCTGTTGTGCTCAGACGTGTATCCTTTACAGTTTCTTCCGCTTTTATATTTTCCCCCGAGGTATTATTCTCACACAGACGAATCTCTTCACAGATCTTTTCAGGGTATTTTTTTCTTTTTTTTTGTGTTACTGTGGTTTCATCATGAGGGAATTGATATTGATGTAATCATGTAATTATTATCTACTTTATGGTTGTCGAGATCTGAAAGAAAATACCATTTGCTGGTGCCGGTAAACACTTGAGTTGTGTATTAGACGTTAGGCTTGTGATCTAAATACCTCTAATGTGAATGTGATAAATTCACTTGTCCTCAACCTTCTCGATAAAAAGTAAATTACATTGCGCAGAATAAATGCACAAAGTTTTTCAATTTGATTGTAAATAACTCACTACAGTTTCAACAAAATGTGCATGTTCTTGGACCACTTATCCTTTTTCTCGTTTTTTTCATCAGCACATTTAAATCGTAAACCATTATAATTCTCTTTTGACCTCAACATCAATCCCTTTCAGGAGATGAATCATTCTAATCCCAATGACGAACTCGAAAGGAACATCGCTATCTACTACAGATCTGTTGGTAAGATATCAATACTCACGATAACAAGGATATAAACTGGTACAGGGACTATATCGTGTTTCTTATCAGCGCCACTACTGTATGCCATAATCTTTCATAGTGGAAAGACAAATCGTGACTATCAAAGTTTCATTGTCGTTGCTCAGGTGGTACAATTTGAAAATTTCACCAATCCTCTTATTCCAGATTCTCAACATTTTGCACGATTTCGCATACAATTTTTCGTTCGCACCTATTCTGGATGAGGTAATATTCTCTCTTTGTTTTATCGGCCGATTTCGTAATTGTTACAGACGTACATTGTAATGTATTCGTCTGGAGGAATTCTCACATCGATGAATATATCCATCGGATGGCAATTAGTCAATGGTCATTCCATTACAAATTACAATACATTTTTACAGGTATTTTCTCTATTTATAAGATTGCAATGCGCGTGCTGTAATTTCGGACAACTTTTCTATCGGCATCAACTCATTCAACCATCGGAATCGAAATTGTTCGTCCAATATGTGTTCCTCAGAACAACCGTATCATTTCAGTCGTCTACCTCCGTGGTTGTGCATTCTTATCGGATTTATATACAATATATTCATTTGCTCAGTTTTAATTCCTCTCTCACAAGTGATCATATCACAACGTGATTGTGCAGAGGAAATCATCAAGAGGGTACCAGTTCCACTATTTCCTCTATGAAGAGTGAATTCAGGAAATATTGCCTGGTGGTGAATGGATTCTCCAGCTGCCCAGTTTTCTCATCATTCCACATTTTGGAAATGCGGTTCAATTTGCATCGGATAACGTTGTTGAATGTTCGCTTAATTTCAGGCGTTCACTGTCTTCGCCATTCTTTCTGTAATCGCATCGACTGTTTCAGCTATTTTATTTGTGCTCACATCAAAATTAAGTGAGTGTAATAATGTAGTTTTGTGCATATATGTCCAGTACATAGTAATCATATTTTCCTTCTAGTAATCAACACACTTCACGATAGTCGAAATAGACTGAGTAAGACATCAAAACGACAGCACACAAGAGCAATCGCTGCACTCCGAATGCAGGTATCACGAAAGAAATTTTCAATCAACGAAATGTTTTCGACGATCTTTTCGGTCAAAACAGGTTTCTCATGTTCATTGTTCATGTTCATGTTCAGTATCTGGAATTCATAAATCAAATATTGTGTACAAAAAATCAGACATAGTTTCTCATAACAGCTAAAAGCGTCAGAGATTGCTGAAAGGAATGAAGAAAAAATATCAAAGAAGGGATTTTTCCAGTCGATAGTTCCGCTAATAAATGTCACTCTTCCACTCAATCTCATCATGCTCACTAATTCGCTGTTGCCTCCCATGCATTGGAGTAGGCAATTTAAAGAAAAATAATATAGATAACTATTAATTTCAGTGTTCTATGTGGTAATCACTGCAATGCCTGCACTACAATCCATCTTCTCTTCACTGATTACGATTTATTTCCAGGTGAACATTTGAGGAACCACGTCTGGATACGTCAAATTTCAGACGACGTATCGCCTATTCTTCCTTTCTCTTCTGTCTCCTCTTCTTCGCGCATGCAATATCGAATACACGCTTTCAGCACAAGTAATTAGTGTGCTTTCATTTCACACTTACGGCTGACAAGGGAAGGTTGCGATTTCGATATGGACTTTCCGAACGAGACCTAGTGCAATCGATAGATCTCGAAATTCTAAGAACGTTGGTGATTTTCATTTTTGCTGAGGAGACCCCGGGACCGAAAAAATCGATAATTTCAAAAATCAATAGTTTCCTGTGTGTGCTACGCTGCGGGTATAAGATCCCTTCCCCGATCCACTCTCAATAATCATCGGTGGTTCAGTCGGTAGGGAGTTCGCCTAGTAATTGGGTAGACGTTGGTTCGTTTCCCAACCGCAGCAATCTCTTTGCAACATTTTTTCTTTCGTTTTCTAACTTCTTTTTTTTACTGTGAAAACTTTTTTCTGTCGTAGAACTTGTGTTTTAAATGTTGATTAGTAATCAGATTAGGCAACATCACTAATAAAGATGATGCAGTTTAAAATTTTTGAAGATTGCAAAATAATGATATCGAGAGCCGAAGAGCGTCGATATCGCGCTCACAACAATGGAAACACAAGTTCTACGACAGAAAAAAGTTTTCACAGCAAAAAAAAGAAGTTAGAAAACGAAAGAAAAAAATGTTGCAAAAAGATTGCAGCGGTTGGGAAACGAACCAACGTCTACCCAATTATTAGGCGAACTCCCTACCGACTGAGCCACCGATGCTTGTTGAGAGAGGATCTGGGAAGGGATCTTATACCCGCAGTTTAGCACACACAGGAAACTATTGATTTTTGAAATTATCGATTTTTTCGGTCCCGGGGTCTCCTCAGCAAAAATGAAAATCACCAACGTTCTTAGAATTTCGCGATCTATCGATTGCACTAGGTCTCGTTCGGAAAGTCCATATCGAAATCGCAACCTTCCCTTGTGAGAGGATTAGCGAGGAAATATGAACTTATGTGATATTTTACTTAAAGTGGACAGATTGTGAGTCTGAATCAGATCTTAGTTACAATTTGTGTTGAATATGGACACTTTTGAACACTTTCTTTATAACTTTGATTAATAAATGCATTTCAACATTTTTCAAGTACATTTCACACAACAATCTGAATACTGTGCTTCATTCGACACTGCAATGGTCGTAATATGCATTGAATTTTGCTTATTGTGAATTTGTGAATTAGACTACGCCTTAAAAAAAAAAAAACGTTTCGATTCTCGTCTACAACCTGTTTTTTTCTCAAATTTTTCCCAAGGAACGAGTGAATATAAAACTTTCTTTCCTGCCTGTTTTATTTCTTTGTTATTTGTGTATTTTTCCTGCGGGAATCACAACTCTGAAACGAGGTCGTAAGAAGAGAATTTATTCAGGATACTGTACAAATTACCGAGATTCGTTTTCTGCTCGAACACAGACACAAAAAATCCCAAGAAAAGAAACATTAATACTATGCAAAGTATTAATGCTGTATTTTACTAAGCGGAGCACAATATTATGCAATCATTCAAATGACTAGAGGGGGTTAAATGAGGTATCGGGGGCTGACTAGATCCACGTTGGACGGGTACTTTATTCTACTGTTGGTATTCGGGACGGTAACCGTACTGCTGATGCTCACTGTTGCTGAAAAGAACTCAATAACACGAATAAAATCAGTCGTCGATAGTCAATGGGGATAATCTACAGTACTCACGGTCGTTTCTCGACGACGTGCACCTCACGCATGTCACCGTGCACATCACGATCGTCGATGATGCGGTGCACCTGACAAATTGCCCATAGGAATCACACAATTGGGAAAAGACACAGCACACCATGCACTAGAATAGAGATATGAGCTCACACTGCACACGATTAGGAGTTGTTATATGATTTCTCATCATCAGTGAATCGACGACGAGTGGGAGAGGAGGAAGAAGTCTCCATTGTGTTAGGAGATCCAACCGAATGATTCGGATTATCGATTACCAGAGTCGTCTCAGGATCATCCGGCATATGGAAACCAATGAAAGCCTCGTAGATCCAAGCTCCTGACAAAGATCAAAGATCAATTTCACGCTATTCTTGTGAACATTTTTCTTCTGCACTGAGATGTGACCAAGATCACTTTTTACTGATACGCCCACTAATCCTCTCCTGAGAAGGGAAAATAATAGCAAGACAAAAATATTCGTCATTTCGTGATCACAAGTACCGTAATCCTACAGTATTTCTCACCGAAGACGGCGCCGATCATGGGGCAGATGATGGGGATCCAGAACCATTTGTAGTCACGGTAACTGAATTATTTGAATTGGCGCCAGGTCGACGTTTGCTAGTTGCACACGCAATACAAATGTTGGCAGAACGACGAATACTCACTCGAATACTCTCCATCCGTATCCAGCAACAAGAGTGAAGAGACGAGGGCCGAAATCACGAGCAGGATTGATTGCGTAACCACAGTTCATTCCCAAAGTCATACCGATCAGCATCAGAAGCACTGTAAAATTTTGAATTTATTCTTTCCCGACAATTCGATATTTGAATTCTTCAGTAACGTACGTCCGATGAAGGCAGGCTGGATGAATGGAGGGACTCGATTGCGTCTATCGACGATCGTCCCGATGCCAATACACAGAATCGCCGTGCCGAGCACCTGAAAGCGGACGACGTTTACTAATTGTGCACGCTGTTCAAATTTCGAGGCGGCGATGTTTCCCATTGATCACACCACTTACCTGATCGAAGCATCCTCCGAGCATGGAGAGATAGGGAGCAGGATAAGTGGCGAAGATGCCTGCAGTCGCTCGATTGCCCGTCACTTGACGATCTCCACCGTCGTACGAGTTGATCGCATCTGGAAGGAAGGGCGACGATCACCACGTTGCCTCACGCGATGCAAATTTCGACAAGAGAGCGAGTTGGTGTGGGCGACGTTTCTCACCGTAGTACACGAGGAAGCAGAACATCGCTCCGACGAATGCACCGACATTCTGAGCGATGACGAAGAGGAAGAAGCGGATTGGAGAGATCTTGCCCTGAATAATTATTTTGTTTTTGTTTTAAATCTATTTTAAAGTTGTTTTTGTTGTTGTTGTTGTTGTTTTTGTCTTACCTGGGTCAGTTGGAAGAAGGACACTGCAGGGTTCAGATGGGCTCCTGAATTTATGATTTATTGATTTTTAAATTCTCAATTTTTGAATTACCAGAAATTCGATGGCCCATGCAGACAGCTATGAAGAGTGAGAGACCCCATCCGACCGAGACACCGATCCACTCGTTGTATCTTAATTATAATTAATTAGCTAATTAATATAATTAATTAATAACCTCGTTTTGGAGATGATGTACTGTGCGTTCACGCAGCAGCCGGCGAACTGAAAAAATTTCTTTATTTTGAAAGTCGAACACAAAAATTTAATTGCTTATGCTTCAAGATCCAAGGACGCGTGCAAGTGCGTGCAAGTTTTTAAAGATAAGAAGAACAAGGGAAAGATTGTCCTCATTTGTCAATCAAAGGCACTAGTTGCTCTCACTCGAGTTTTTCATCACCAAGTCAGATCACTCGATTTCTCACCAGAAGGAACGCCGTGCAGAAAAACTCAGCGAGAACCGCCCTGTAGAGTTCATTGGTGATGTGAGCCCTCTGTCGGATCCGATCCACAAGATTGAAGCTCATCGCCTGTAGATAAGATACTAATTAGCACTAATTAAGGGTTAATTAGACTTTGTCCTCGAGACATCGCGGCATGGCAACCGCCCGTGAGGGAGAGGAACGACGAGAATGAGAGGATGAATGAAGACAAGGGGAGAGAAGGGGGAGAAGGGGTTTCGACTCTTATCACAATATTCACAGCGTGCTTCAGCACGTGGAATGTATCGAAGAGGATTAGGAAGAGATAAGAAGAGAAAATGACACGAATTGAGACTGATCGAGTGCGCCAATCACTGCTTGCAAGGGGATTGAGATCAACTTAGGATCCTATTTAGATAGCGCTGCTAATAGCGCTGGATTCAGATCGGGGGAAAGTGACCCCGAGAATAGGTACTGTATATCGGACACAGTACTCTCAAATTATATCAGTACTGATTCGACCTTGTTCCGTTCACCTCGTACATAATCAGTGCAGAGTGGAATGAGGGTAAGATCAAACCTTGTCCATTTGTTGCACAGCAATCAGTCTCTCCTTCAGACTTCTTTTCTTCGGAGGAGGAGAAATTTGATGGTGCTCATTGTCGATATACGGTTGATCTTCCATCTGATCCATTGGATTACTATGAACGTTCCCGAGTAGAGCGACGTCTGGTTCCCTCATGCTTACTCCTTGGTAGTCAGAGAGATACGAGTAGCTGGGAGGGGAGGCAGCAGTCGAACTAATGAGTGTCTCTTCTTCTTCTCTTTCATTCACCTCCTCTCACGTTCTCTTCTTCTCTTTCTCATCAACCGATCACTCTTCCTTCCTTCCTTTCTGCCATTCGTCTTCTCTCTTCTCTTCACTCTTCAGCCATCAAAAGTTGTTGATCAGTCAGCCAATGATGATGATGAGATTCCTTCACCAATTGGTAGTCACAAGAGTTCATCAAGACATTCCCTCATGTGGTCCAATACCGATCCCCCTAATGTATTCGGCGAAAGTATTGTCGAACAGATCAAAATCCTCCAACGTTCCATGCATTCTCAATCATGTTTTCGCTTGCAGTGTTATTGTTTTGGCGCTATTCTGAGAAACGATTTGAGAAGTGAAATGATCCGAGGTTGGCAGGAAGGTCCGCAATCTAATCCATTGGCTGTAATCGGATATCTGTCAGATGAGAGAGAGTGGACACTTGTTGCACTGATAGATGAATACGATGTGACAGAGGGGAAAGGAGGGAAGGGGGAGAGGGGGGACAAGGGAGGGGCTGCTGACCCGAATGAGATGGGTTTAATGCGATTGGCTGCGAACAGATTTACGAGTAGGGAAGAGGGAACGAACCAGGAAGAATATTCAGGAGGGATGATGAAATTAAATGGAAATTGGAAAATCCGATGCTCTATTTCAATTAACTCTCTTTTCGGAGCGAAAGTCAATGGCCTTTCGAAACTATTTCTTTGTTCCTCTCATTCCTGAAAAAGAGGGATTTTGCCCTTTCCCATTTTCGAACGGTTAATACTAATGACTATCACAGCTAGATTCCCCGTTCCTTGACCTACCAGAGCCGGCACGATTTTGTTCAATCGAAGCGCAACGCTGACGAAAACTCTGAGGAGGAAGAGGCAAGTGGCTGATTGTAGAGGAAAAGATCAACGAATCACTGAATGATGGGAATGAGACCAATATCATCGAAAGGTTACGATCAAATTTGGATGGGGATAGAGAACAAACAAGGTTCTCAACCTTTGGAGGTGATCGTTCCTTCCATCTTTTCTTCCCTTTTATCGACGTTATTCCGGACGTGTGTAAGTGGTACTCTTGGGTTACAAATTAGATAGATCGTATTTTGACCCCCTTTCTATCTTCCGAAATTTTACTAGATACTCTACCTGCGATCAAAACAGCCATTAATTGTTACTCTCACATCATCCAGAACTATTTCTCAATCTCAGACACCCCATCCTATGCACTGAAAACAGCTTACTGAGACTACGTGACCTTTAAATTGCACTCGATTTTACGCTCTTGACGAATTCTATTGGAGAATCGGAGGAGGATTCATGACGGTGAAAAAATACGATAACGTAATGGAGGTGTGAAGTTCACGATTGAGTAAGATGAATGAGCATGGAAGAAATGAAGAGAGAAAGATGAGAAAGATGAATCCCGTGAGTGTTCGAAGTAGAAGATCCCTCTTGATTTGTGTATGGATTGACTATTGCGACATGAAGATGAGAGATTATTAAGACTGAAGAGAAACAGAGAGGCTAGGGTACTGAACAGTTGTTCGCGAGTCTGCGACTCAATTTCAGTAAAGATGACGATAGAGAATGACATTCAAGGAGAGTTCAGAGATAGAGAAAACGTAAGAAAGAAGAAGATGGATGCTGCATTGCGGAGGAATGAGGAGAAGATTGGGGAATGCTACATGAGGTGTCGAGAGTGGGGGTTAAATAACAATAAGACGAAGAGGCTTCTCACTCTGATCGTTACTCTTACTTGACTACGACAATATTTATTGATCCACTTGGATCGAGTAATCTGAGATGCGAAAACAAAAAGAAAACGCAACCACGAAATGGCACAAAAAGAGAAGAAGATGAAGAAAAAGAGGGAACTGTGCGACAACAAATATAAAGGGGACCCAACAGGAAAAGACGCTATTACCAAACCAAAAAGGAAGGACAGAGTGTCGCATGAGAATGGAAGCGACAACAAAAACTGGGCTAGAAATAGGTTCGACTGAGTCTTTGGCAAGGGTCGGAAACACAATTCGCGACAACGAATGTACGACTTTTTTTTTAGGAAAAGGACATCCTCAGATTGCATTTCAGAGGGAAGGCACAGATCGATTGTGACCATTTCGAAAGGAGGCACAAGTTTTTCAGTGCAACGCGTTGTCTCTCGGCGCATTTTCGGTGTGATCACACTTCCTTTTCACTCATTTGAATAATCTGGAGGAAGAGAGAAAGAGAGGGTCGATCTCTGCAGACGCTCTTCGACATAAACTTTATCATCATGCTCGAATGCCCTCTCGAGTATCGTAATCCTTCTCTAGGGAGGGGATACTGTATCCATCAATCGAGAACTGGTTTGTTGTTGAAGTAGCGACCGCACGTCAGAGGCGGAATCAGATTGCGACAGATCCTGGAATTATTATTTTATTAATTAATTAACGTTAAATTAACAACCTGTATTGATAGGGCATGGTGGTGTTGGCACGTGCGAGCGAAATCACTGAACCGTACGGGTACCTGGTGATTATCGAATTTTTACTGTCGATGGATTACGGTATCATTTTACTTTTAAGAAAATAATAAATATTAACTTAATGCCGAGAGTGAGTGTGTCCACCTCCTCGTTATCGTGCGAGTTACTGAAATAGAGAATATTATTAAAATAGTCAGTCCACGATTGACAGGGAGACACACTGCTGATTCTGCACAAATTCCTTCCTCACATCTGTCCTCCTCCCTCATCACTGAAACTCGTCACTGCATTGTCCCATTCGTGACCCGCCTTACACGGCTTCTCGTTTGCTGAAACCATTGTTGTTTTATTGTTCTTCAACCCCTGGGCAATCCTTTCAAGTTGAAATATGAATGAAACATATTCGAGATTCGAATCGTTCGTCTCTCTGTCTTTGACCATTTTGCTCAACGCTATGCCATCCATTTCTCTTCTGATGCATACCCATATCAGATGCGATCTGACACGTGAGAGCGTGGCCAATGACGAGAAGAGGACCGGAACGATCCTCCGTTCCCAGATATCTGAAGAGAGATCAAAGATCAAAGATAATCCCTCCTCCTAACCTGAGTACGAAATCGATTCTATCCTTGCTCTCCTTCTCCGTTTCCTTCTGTTGACGAGTGAGCGACTTCTGGTTCAGTACTGCCGAGCTGAAAAATCAAAGATCAGAGACCAAAGTTCAAAAAGAGTAATCAACTCACTATTCGGGATCAACAGCGTATCCGAGTGAGGCGAACTGTTCGGGACTAATGTAGTCAGGAGAAAGTTGATGATCGCCATTAGAGAACCACGAGGGAGGCTCAGCGAGACCGTATTCGATCTTATGAGAGGTCAAAGATCAACTTTATAGTTCACTTCAGTACAACTAGGCTATTTCATATAGCCAACAGGTCAAAGATCATCAGTGAAACTACTCCCTCTCAAAGATCAAAGATCAATTTTCAGTTCTTCATTCTCTCAATTATTCATTGGAGTCGCAAGTTCAAAGATCACAATCGAACACATGATTAGCGGCATTTCAGTGATTATTTTTCCTCACCCCACACTTGATTCCGAGAAGGGAAGCGATGGCAGATGCAGTCTGTACACATCGGAGAGCAGGAGCACACACGATCTCAATTTTATTATTATATTTTCGAAAATAATAAATTAAATAAAACCTTCTTGGGCGATGCTCCACGCTGCGTCATCGCGCGTGCCACGAGTTGAGAAGTGTACTTGCCTGCAGAGATCAAAGATCATTTTTTTGTAGGAATAGTTGCTTGGGAGATCAAAGATCAACAGATGATCGTTGATTTGTTAGCAGCGTCAAGCAAATCCATTGTAATTTCATTCGAATATTTTCAATAGATAATTTTGAATGATTCTCCTGCAATTCACATCATCCATGCTGATCCCTTACCCATAGTGGTGATGGGTGGATCGAATAGGAATGAAGTATGAGGTAGAAGATGTTTGAGAGACGACGGAATGTTCTGATCCGTGGGAAGAAATTTTCCGAATGCCAATTCAGTCTCCAGCCAATCCGGACCGAACACACTGAAGGATATTAGTCATTTCGAGATTTCACATCTACCGTAATCTCCATTTCTCCCTCTTCTCCTTTCCCTCACCGGTCGATTCTCTCAGCATTTCTCATGACGAAGATAAGTCTGTGTTTGTCCTTCGATTCCGCTACTCGAGGCCAGAAGGCAGTAGTCACTGCGTTGCTTGGGAACTGAAAACCAACTGATTTGATTGTTGATTCGAGATCCGGGGCCCTAAGGATTCACTGGTACCAGGATTCTGTGGATTCTAAGGTTCACTGATACCAGAAACCAGGATCCACTCGACTCAAGGTCCTTCCCCTCACCAGAGTGCCTGCAGCATCGACCTCAACACTAACTGTCTCCTTTCGACGATGTTGATCGTCGCTGCGTTTAGATCTGAAGTGACTGTTTTATAATTGAAATACAAACATAATTTTGAAGACAATAACATAAATATGAAAGGTTATCGTACCGTACGTGCGGAGTAGTGCACTTGTCCGTAGAGGGAGGAGCCATGGGAGGACAACCACTCGAGATGAAGAATGAGAGGGAGAATGAGAGGAGGAGGAGGAATGAGCGAGAGTCAATTACCATTCTTCACGCTTTCGATTTCGTCGTTGATTGATTCAATTATGTTTCACATTATCCATTTTGTCTGAGACCCTCTAAAGGTAATATAATTGTTCCCTGAATTTTACAACCTTAAAGGGGGAGGGGCACGAATATTTTCTCACATAAGCTGAGCCTGTGGGGTGATAGGGATGCTATACCCGATCACAGATCACTTTATCCGAAGTTCTAGAAATGCCTCTGAACCTCACTACGGATTTTTGAAGTGTCATTGATTGTGCAGGCACGATTTGGGGTACTTTTTGGATTTGGGGGTATTTGGATTTGGGGTCGATTTGGGGTATTCTTGTATTGATTTCACTAGATTGGCAGTCGAAAATAGCAGCAATAGTGAGGTTTGCACACTGCGGGAGTCGAACCAGCGGGTGCCGGATAGCGAGGCAAAAGCACAACCACTAGGCTAAGTGCTGTTATATTAGATGAGTCTAGACGGCCTAGTTAAGGGAGAGGACAGAGTCAACGGCTGTGCTGATTACTGTAGTTACAGCAGGGTGCAGGTACGTCGTCGTGGGACCCACCAATTTCGATTTGTGCCCCTCCCCCTTTAATATTAGTTCATTCTCTTTCGATAGATCATCTTAAATGGAAAGGTTCTTATCATCTTCGCCCATTCGATCCTTTCTCTCTCTCTCTCTCTCTGAAATCCGTATGTGAATTCATGGGCGGAGTAATGAGAGATAGACAGTCTAACAATCTCCTCTCCTCCCTTCTCTCTTCTATTCTCTCCTCCTCTCTCCGTGCCCTTTCCCATCACTACTCATACTACTCCTCCTCCATCTCATATCGTTCCTTCGGTCCTTTCCCTTTCGGACTCAAGCCCGGCGCCTCTAAATGTCTCTGCCGTTCGAATCACCCTTGCTTATATCGAGTTTTGTCAGTGTCTTTCCATGTCATAATTGTGTATTATTCCCTAGATTGTGAGTGTGGGTGATTCCCGGAGATGACACGTTTCCTGTATGGTGTACCTCTGTTTCGATCAGACAGTCCGTCCTGATTTCTAATTGACTCTTGCTCGTCTCTTTTCTGTGTGATTGCATGTCAATCAAGATTAGTTCCGACTATGATAACAATCGCACAAACAGGAAGTTTTTGATCATTTTATGAGGTATTCTCGTTACTTCATCAGTCTCTTCTAGTTAGTTACTGCCATCGAGTCCCTTTATGTGATGGGACACAATTCAATTATCATTTTCCCCTTTCTCGATGCTTTTCCAATCACTTTCTTGCGTTTCCTTCTCACTCTTCAGCCATTTAAGCAGCGCTACAAAAACGGTGTCGAAGCTCAGGCATCTTCTCTATTTTAGCCCTTCTTTTCTGTCTAGTATCGTTCCACTGTCGGATTTCCTCTCTACTCTATTCCATTGAATAGCCATTTCATGGTTGATTGATTACGACATTCAAATCTGCCACTGTTATGCTCCTCTTTTTGTGGGTGATCATCTCACTTCCATTCGATGCGGTAAAAATCACGCGAAAATAACTTTGCTTTAACCCTTCTCAGTAGTGATTCCGGCATGTGAGGCATGATCGACTACAGAGTGCCACTGAACGGATTGATACGGTAGGAATTCTCACCACCGATGATTTAATCGTTGTGCCATTCAGAAACGTCGTCCTTCTCCTCCTCACCCTCCTTCCTACCGTATCCCCTGGAATGACTGAACTCCGTGGACAAGATGTGTGGCAGCTCTGCAATATATGCAGGTACTAACACGTGTCTTGAATCACTTCAAATCTTACCTGACTATTAATAGTGATCACAGTACTGTCACCTGAGCGGAAGCTCGTCACTATTTTCGAAATCACTGTGATAAGTGACGATAGGCAAGTGATGATAAATTACAGTGATCACTGTCTCGCTCTTGAGCATGGAAGTACACGAATTCATGCAAGAGGAAATCACTCAGATCCCGATTGCAGCAGTATGTTTCTTTTTCTGTTTCACTCCTCATTCAACTTCAATTTATTAAGAGTCGTTCCAATGGATGGTCCCTTTCTTTGTTAGAATAATATTACTCTTATGCACTCCCATTTATTCCTTTCCTAAAACATCATTTGAAATTGCCCTTGATTTCTCCCTCCCTTCTCCTCTCTTTCTGTTAGGGATCATTAATCGCCTTAGAACTCTTCCCATTCAATTCTGGAACTAATAACTTGCCCGTGCCCCTCAGATTAGTGCTCATTTCACGGTTGATAGATCTGAGATGTCCGAGGGAGAATATTTGAGAGACCCTGTGTGAACTTGATTTATTCCTGATTCTGGATAAACTGCGTGCTTGTGGAAATACGGGTCACTCTCTAGTAATTGGTTGTTCAATCGGGATCTCTTCGTGGGGGTTCTTCTGCTTACTTTTTGCAAGGCAAATGACCCTGCTCCTATGAATGAGAAGAGTGAAGAATAACGGGAGAACTACACCAGGGGTTTGTTTTGTTTCCAACCAGTTAGAACGGGAACATTCAGTCATGCACTATCTCAATCAATCGATTATCTCCCTCGAGATTGAGATTTCTCCTCTTCAAACAGAGGCTATTGACACCCGTTGATTGATAGACTATCTATTCACTATTTGTTCAAGATCAGCCTACGCTGAGCTGGATTCAAGAGATATCGAAAAAAACGAACCTCCTTTTCAGCGGATTTCAATGTTCTCTCAGTCGATTTCGGTGTGATCAGACTGCAACATGCACTGACAAAGAGATATTTGTGTATGAGTTCCAAGAAGAAATTGACTACGAAGGTATGGTCAACCTCCAGTCTAGATATCTCTTCCAATCTCAAGGCAATAGTCATCATGGAGGTGTGAAATAGCGGGTCCTCGCAAAGTGGAAAAGAGAGAAACACACACTCACACACACTCATCAATCATAGCAACAAAAAGGTGGCGCGCCGCTTTTTGGGGGTACAACAACCGCCGATAGTGGAAATGATTCAGCTAGAGGAATGGAGGACTGAGGGTGAAGGGGACAGTTATTTGATCAAAATAGTTTCTGGAGATTCAAATGTCATATTTTTAAAGTTGAACGGAGGTGGAGATCGATGTGCCTTCGTTGAACACATGGATGAAATGCATTATACGAGACTCGAGAATGTTCAATTTCATGGAACTTATCTCGCATTCAATCGGTGAGAAAATCATACGCAAAACTTATTGAAGAACAATTTTTCAAACGGAACGTTCACTGATCTCATTTTTGTCATTTATATTTGCTTTGATGCACTCATGAAACATATTCAGGAAAGGTCGCTTTCTGGCGAATGCATCAACGAATCAATGGAGATGCGTCCAATTCAATAAGGTGTGAAATAGTGACATTTTGGAAAAAATATAAAAATATTTAGTATCAACGACGCGTTTCCGACACAGAGCGAAGGAGTTGCTGTAGGAGGGAACAAAGGTCGGCTATTTTTCAGTTCATTCAAATTTCTGCTTTTCGGAATCAGTCAACTATTATCTAGAGCGATTAGAATTAAAATTTAGATGTCGCGTTGATCGTGAGGCGGGTGTCGAACCTCCGAAGAAGGAAGAAGAGCCACCACCAAGCATTCAAGATCATCTAACACGAATCACTGACGATCTGTTCGTTCCTTTCTTTCTCACAAATTGGCAAGCTATGCTATTTCAGAATCCTGAAATCGCTCCTTGCCGATTCAAACGATCTTCTCGATCCCTACTGGGAACCAACAACGACAACAACTCATCGTCCATTCGATCAACATGCATTCTTGAGTCATCTAACGAGAAGATCAGAGAGAATGCGAAGGAGACTCAAACCATTCTGATCCCTTCTGCCCATCTTTTCTTTCACAGGTCGTGCTATATTATCAAATTTTTCTCACACGGGTTGTATTTCACTTTGTACTCGACATCAATAAATTCCGCTTGAAGCGTATTTCCGAATGGCTTTTCGTTCGATAGGATTTATGTATAAAACAAGTAAAAATCATTGATCTGATTTCGGATTTGATATGTGAATTAACGTTCACATTAACACTTTCTCCTCAGTTTTCCAATGAATATTTTATATGCGGAGTACAACAACGTTGAATATTGCTCCATAGCTTTAGCGTTGTCATACTTGCAGTGATTTAAATCCATCCACAATTTCTAGAAATTTAAATGTATATTTATTATAATTAAATACACACTTCCTTGAACTCCTTCACTTGATCGTCCAATTCCGTAATGTACGCTAGTTTTTCATGGAAGTCGTTGAACAAGAATTGAGCATCCGTTGCATCCTTTCTGTTCCGTCTTCCCTACAATTCTAAGCTGTTACTTCTCATTCAGATTCAAATGAGCCTACTTTCGGTCGTTCACAGCCTTTCATCATGTATTCAACATGAGCATTGAAGAGTTTTTTGTAGATTGACAACCAATTGTTTATCGTTATGCGAATATCATGCGTGGTACAATTTAAATAGAGCTTTGAATTTTCCTGCAATGGACAGAAATTTCACATACAAATAAAAGAAGTAATGATAGGCAGTACCTTCTCCTGTTTCATCATTTCTATAAACTCATCCTCGGTTATCACCTAAATTGAGCACAAGTTACCTTACAGTTATCATCATGAAGATGCAGCAATAAAAAAAAGTCCGAAAACTAACAATTTCAGCATTGACGACTGCAATAGCGAATAAAATAACAAGCAACTTTATCATTCCATCTTCCGGAATCATTCTGATTTCATATTTATGTTTCCTGCTGATATTCTATTGAATCGCATTGGAATGATGAATAATGTGCGAACTGTATCACTTCAATGCACATTTTGATGATTATCTAATAAACAGAGGAATGTGGATTTACGGAGAAAATATATATTTTCTTATGCCCGCTTGAAAGTGATGATTGAACTAGTTTTGTTTTTTTCTCTCTTTGGGGTATTCATGTGAACAAACGATGCTAATCGGATATTTTTTGTTCTCGAAATATCGCAAATTTTTATGCAACACATCGTGTTATGCAACAGATGTGAACGAATGAAGTCACAGTTGTGCGAGGAGAGAAATCTACAAAATATACAGTTTTGCATTTACTGGTACCAGCAAACCCAGATTTTGTATTACTCTCCTTTCCTCGTCACAATCTTCACTCTCTCAAGTGTCCAAACCTTCCTTTTCTGCTTTTCTATCAACCGGAAAGAAGGAATTACTGAGGTTGTCTCTCTCCCTCTCTAAACGGACTAAGTGGTCTTGGCTCCTTTGATTCCCTGATTGGTCTGGAGGTGGAAAGAGGGGGTTTTGCATCAGAGCGGAACACAGTCACATACTTCCACTGCAACACTCACTTCCCTTACTTCCTTTCCTTCCTCCACTCTAGTTCAGACCTGAACTCTCGTGTAGAGATAGTGGACAATCTTCTTCTTCTATCTGCGTAATTTCTCCTTGAAGGACACTTCATTCTGAGATATTAGAGAAGGATTATCTGATCGCTATAAATTACAAGTCCTTCTCACACGTATTGTTAGACTCTAATACTAGAAATGTGAAGGAAGTAGTATCAAAAATCGCAAACATTTTCCATTTACCTCTCTTTCCTTCGTTCATTTTCAGTAGAAAAAGCGATGATGAATCTCGAATTTCTTGCTCGTTTCTCCTTCATATTTGTCTCTTTTCTCTCTGTGTGTTCCTCCATTTCAAGCAATATTCTTGCGAGTATCCTCACCAATTTCCCAGTATTCCACCCTATATTCCCATGCTGCCAATGCTGATTCGATGAAATTGTCTTAGACAAAATGATTTTATACTAGGAAAAGCTTTCGAATCGCAGCTTTCGAAGGGAAATAACGAATTCGTTTCCCTCTTTTCGTCTTCTTCGATTCCTCCTCAGATTCCTCTCGTCGATGAGGGCAATTACCATTAGTTAGCGACAACCTCTCCCTTTTACTGCTCCTCCCTCCCCTCCTCTCCCTTCTCCTATCTTCGACTCAGATTTCTGACGAACTGCGCATGTGTTTATCGTGTTCTCTGTAGTACTGTAGAAATACAACTTGATCAGCAAAAGATGACGTCAATTTCTAAATGACGCATGCAACAGAGGAAGTATGAATTATGTCTACGGAGAAATTCGTAAATATCATCAAATTAGTGGTTTCCGTGCACCTAAGAAAGTCTTGAAGCAGGAAGGAAAAGTGCCATTTTTCTACTTCTTTGCTCGAACTTCCGTTGAAATTATTTATTGCGTCTTCGAAGAAGCAGTTCTTTTCTCATTTTGGTGCTGTAATCCATCACTCAAGTTTGAGCCTTTAGGATAAAGTTGACCTTCTTTCACAATACTAATCTCTTCCTTTTTTTCTACTGATTGCACGTTTCGCTGGTTCTTCCTTTACTATTCTGACGTTTCTCTCCTAATTTCCTTCTCATTTATAAATGAGAAATTTTTTTTTTTAAATCATGCGATTAGTATATGCACGTAGAGAAGTCACTAATTCTGCAGGGAGTTAACTTCATTGTCAGCTTTCTGAATTCAATCACGTCGCTAAACTTCCTCGTTACAAACTTCTCACGCACTTTTCCCCTCTGTTTATTTGCACCGTCCGTTTTTGTTCCGAAAATATTATCTACTTCTTCTCACTGGCTATTTTGAGTTGTTCGTTCGTGTGAATGCTCTCCATCATTCAATGATAACGTCACAATTCATGCATATTTCGACCATCGATGATTAGTTCTCACGATATTTCTTGCAGCGAAGATTCCCTTGCACTATTTATTCCTTCCCCATTCCCACGATCTTCCATTTATCCATGCAGTTCCATAACCAGTCCTCCTTCCTGTCCTCTTCTGATTCCATCATACTCAAAGGTCTTCCAACATGAACAACAATTCGCGCACACGTAATCGAATTGCGCTGCTGCTCAGAATTGGTTGGAAAGGCGACAAAAAGTGTGGTGTCTGTCCTTTTCCTCTCCCATTCTCCTTCAGTCTCTCCCTCTCTCTCTCTGACTGGGTCATCTCGATTGCATCTCATCTTCTTTCTTCTTCTTGATGGCAATTCGTCCACTCTCATCATCGTGTCATTCTCATTGTGGAAGGACAAGAGAGGAAGAGAGGAGGGGAAGGGAGGGGGAGGGGGAGGAGGAATGGATAATAGGAAGAGAGGTGTGTGATGAGGGTGAAGAGAGTGAGACAACATACATTCAATTCTACGACTGACACCACGAAGCACTAATAAATTTTCTCACGTCGCGCTTTTTTCTCGCTTCTCTGTCTGGTCTATTGTCAAGAGCCAGACTCGTTTTTATTATTCAGCCAGCATTACCTGCGATTTTCTTCGAGCTTGATGTCATTCAGACCCATTTTTCGAAATGTCATTCCCAGATGCTTACTTCTTAAATTATTGTTGATTATTTTAAATTTAATTGTATGAATCGAAAAATTCTGACACATCAATATTGCTGAGAGCTCGCTGCATTATTAACTAATCGTGAAACCGATCCGATCATCATCTCTCCTCTCACTTTTCCCTACCGTTCCTCCTCTTTTTGTTTCTCATCTCAGTTTTACATCGTCGATCCTGTCCATTATTCATAGCTTTTCTCTGTGTATCCACGCGCGTTGCTGCCAATAAATCTCATAGCGAATGAAAGGAAAGGAGAGAGACCACTTTAATGTGCTCCCTTTCCCTCTTCTGACAGCAAGGATTTCGTGTTTAGTTGGACTGTTCGATATTCTTCCTTCATGAATCTCAGCTGATTCAGTCCAATTTTCTCTCTAATTCGACTCCAATTTCTCGCGAAGAGATCAAAGACAAAAACCGTGCGATTTTAACACGAGACGACTGCCATTTCAGCACGATCGCGTTTTCAACTCCCACTTTTCTCCATGCTTCGTATTCTTCTAGACAAAGCCATTTTCGGGATTTGAAGTATTACGTGAAATGCGGTTCGAACTTGCTTCTTGTCTATCAACACTTGAGTCTCCCTCTCCTTCTCTCTCTCTCTTTGTCTCGACTTCCCTGTTCATTCCTCCTTCGCTCATGGTATTGCCAACTGTCGTACTCTATCGATAGACGACCTATTTTCATTCATATTTGATAGTATGGCAGTCTCGGAGGAGCCTCTCTCTCTTCTTTCTCCTCCATTCAGAGAGACCTCTCTCCAATTCTGGGAATCTCGAGGTCACTTCTCCAACCTGCAACACCCCTTGCGTGTTTCCATTCATTCCATTGTGTCGGTTGAAGGATCCCCTCCCCTTCCCCCTGCAGCCTCCTTCCAAATTTACTGCATTCCTCTACGGCGACGTCCCTGTTTTGCATCATATCTTGAGATCGAGAGAGAGCTCATTCCAAATGAGAATATGACAAGCATTCCCTCTGGTCGTAGTATTGGTAGGGGTTCCATGTACAGGTTGTACATACTATCCTCTCGAGATAGGACATGGTCTCTCTCTCTCTCTCTCTCTCTCTCTCTCTCTCTCTCTCTCTCTCTCTCCTTCCTTCACCCTTGATTCGCTTCAGTGATCGTTCCTTCGTCTTCTCCTTCTTCTCGAGTAACTACGCATTATACTCTCTCACCTGTCAAAAACACTGAGTATAACTTCTAACTTTGGCTTGGCAAGAAGAAATTCCGACAATTGGCGGGTTCTCAATTCTCTTTTTAGTGAACAGAGATCAGTCTACAATTCAATGAGAGACAGAGTCGACTTCTTATTCCACTCACTACAACTTCATTGTCGTTTCTCATTCATTCTCGTCATTAGCTCATATATTCCTTTCTTCCTTCCTTCATATCATGTCATCCTTCCCATTGAACAAACTCTCGTTCGAACATCGATCTTTCCTCTGTTGCATTCACTCCAATACGATTATCGCCTTAGAGAGGAAAGAGAGAGAATTCTCGTGTTTCCCTTCGTTCTCGAGGGAAAGGAAAGATTCTTCTCTTTCCCCTCTACTACTTTGCATAATCAGAGTAGGAAAAAGAGAGGTGAGGATAGCTAGAAGGTAATTCACTCAATGACACTTCCCTTCTCTCACTGACGAGAAACTGTGTGGAATGAAGAGTTTCATCGTTGACTTATCAACTAGTAGATTCTCCCCTCCCTTTCTCATGCGATGTTAAAAACCGTAAAAAGATCGGACCTTTGACAATGATACTGTTAAAAAATCTGCAATGATCCGATCTAAAATTTGAATTCCCGCAATTTTCGTTTTCGGCGTATAACTTGCCTCCCAGTTAAGATAGACAGTAGAAATTTATAGAGTAGATTTTTAGAGGTATTAGTAAACTATATTCAAAATTTCAAGTCTCTATCTGCTCAGAAGGCCAAGTCATTCGCTAAAAACGAAAAGTGCGGGAATTCAAATAAAAGATCCGATCATTGTAGGGATCGATTTTTGTTCATGCAAAGATCGGATCTTTGCACGATTTTTTAACAGGCTTTTGATCAAAGATCCGATCTTTTCTTTATTTTTAACACCACATCAGCGTCCCATTCCTCGTGCGTGAGAGAGAGAGAGAGAGAGAGAGTTTACAGTTTGTATTAGTGTTTCCCTTCTGTTCTTTCATCGTCCATCTATTCCTTTCTCTTCTCTTTCTCTTCTCTATCCAAACAGTACACGAATATCCGATGCGTGAACTGAGTAGTGAGAGAGATGAAGGAAGGGTGGGAGGGAGATGGATACTTTCGGATCGAGCAAATGCTCCTGAGGAAGAAGATCTGTTCGAAGGAAAGAAGGATAGTCGTACTCTTAGTGTTTCTTCCTAGGGAATCCCTACTAGGGGCAACGTGGTCTCTCCTACAAGGTCTTCTCTATAAATCGTGTGTTTACAAGTCGCTGAACACATCGGAAACGACTGTCAATTCTCACCTCACTTCTATGATCATTTCGCACCGTATTTTGTTAGTTTCGTATAGCACGAGACCAATTTTCGGATTAGTGACGGTCTCGATTAGGATAGGCTAAATTGCACTGAGAAATCGGGGATGAATTAGTGTCTGATTGAGCCTATCAAGGGGACTAAATTAGAGGGAGAGCGTTCAATGGTCGACGATTCTTGTGATTTCATACTCATATTCTCAATTCGTCCGCTTTGCTCATGTTTGATCATAATTCTGTCGCGAAGAGTTGACTCATGACAAGATTTTCATTCGTTCAATGGTAAATTCTTGCAGGATGCGCCCGCGCTCCGGCTGCGGATAGACAACTTGAGGTTGGCGGATTTATATTAATCATTTATTATTTCATTACCACAAGGGAATCGCGAGCATTGAAAATGGAGCGAACCTCAGGATAAAATGGAAGGATGAAACATATGTGATTGCAGTAATAATGCTCACGCTCACGAGTATCACCCTCTCTACACTTGTGATCGGATCGGCTGCTATTGTACTCATCGTCGTCATTGCCACTATCTGCTATCGGTATGATTTACAAGTATTATTATTATTATTATTATTACTATTATTAATTTATTAAGTTAATACAGCTTTAGAATATATGTATCTAAAAATGTTCCAGATGTCTCTCACCATGCCGCTACCAACGCGCCAGCGTATTGTACAAAGGTTTCGCTATTTTTGGTCATTTTCGAAAATACAAATTTACAAAATTCCGTTGGTTGTGGGTCCAAATAAGAAAAGAAAGGCGATCCGCACAGAAACGACGACGAATTTAGAAGACAAAAAAGAAATGGAGTGAGAGAATTCTTTTTCCCCTGAGAGATAGCCAATGTTTTGAATCAGACACTAACTCAGTAGACACTTCTTGTTGAGAATCGTGCTTATTCAAGTAGTAATTTCACTGGAATGAGAAAAGCATTGATTATCATCTATATCTCTAGCTCTTCTTCTTCATTTCTTTCTCCTTTACTCTCATAGATACCAAATGCCGTCATTCGAAAGCTGTGTGTTATTCGAGATTCTCACTCTAAAATGCCACGTTCTTCGTTTCTCTCAACACGACAGTCGATCATTCGTTCAATTCGAGTTACGTCGTCATTATTTTCCGACTATACTAGAAATTATTCAGTTATAGAGCTCACACAACATCGCCTTGGAGCGTAATGAACCTGAGTAGGCTAATAAACACGTGATCTTTCAATCTTCATTCATAGGCGAAATATTTGCCCTTCTCACCTCTATAATTCGCGCACCATTTCCCTCAATATTAATCAGTTTTGGCTTCTGAGAAGCCGCCTCTTTCTCATTCCTTTCCACGAACTCACTCACAGTACTCTTCTCTTCTCTTCTACGGTCAACTCACTAGAAATGGATAGAATCCTTCTCAGTTCAGACAATCTTTTTGATCCTTGAGACTGAAAGTTTTTTCTCGTCAGTCTCTCCGTCTCTTATCTTGTCCAGGTCTATTTCTCACTCCAAAGAAGAAAAGAGAGAAGGAAAAAGAGTTGAAGGGAAGTGTGATGAATGAATGAACACTAATTCGGCAGTCTCTAATCGAGTCCCTTCTCTTTTTTCTTGCGCGGCCTTCTCAATTTCGCTCTCATTGTTAGAGAAAACTTTGGGAAATTTTCGTTCCTCCTCTCAGATTCGTCGATTGTTAGCGAGAAGAGAGGCCGATTGGCTACTGTAGCTTCCTTTTCTCCTTCTTTTCGTGTCCATTTGCCTGTCCACTTGACGATAATTGACAGTGGTAGGTTAGGATGACTTCTAAAATGGCTTCACGTCGACAATCTGTAAGAGATCATCTACAAATGATGAGAAGAAAGTCAATTGGAGCACTCCAGAGTAAGATATTCGAAATGTTGTTGGCTCATACCAATTCGGTGTCTTCTTCGGCCGTTTGCCAAATCTGAGTGCAGTTGGGGTTCAGTCAGATCAGGAACTCAACTCTTTTACCAAGAAAAAACGTGAAAAAATAATCATGTTATTGCTTCGCTCGTAACAATGAAACTGAACATCATGAACATTATTCGAATTCTATTTTTCTTTTCATATTCATCGAAACAGTATCGCATTAGCAATTGAGTACTTCATTAGAGTCATTCGTTTCTTCATTAGTATCCCAATCAAGTACCACGTGCTCTCTCTCTCTCTCACTCTCCTCATTCCAATGGTCCATTGCGGGTTTTTCATGAGTGGGAGAGACCGTAGATATTTCATTGCCTTCTTTCGTATGGCAATGAGGGCAATAGAGACAAGGGAGAGAGATGATCATAGAAAATTCATGGAAGTCAGTCCTCATTCTCGGGGCTTTTCTTATGGAGAAAAAGGAACCGGTTGCGTAGAGTGGTCAGTCTAGATACTCCTGGAGTACACTTCGGTCTACGATACGGTAACATCTAGTCGAAATAGAGCGATTTGTTCATTTCACATATCTAATCTGTCTTCGTTTCAGAGGTTCCTTCTGCAATTCCGGCTATTCACGTCTCTCTTCCACTTTCTCACTCTTCCAATGCAGCTCGTAAGTTGAAGAATCACTTTAATTATCCAATTAGTGGAAGTTTCACGAGACTCTCGTGACATTTCGACAAGGAAACCACTCTAAGTGCGTTGATCTGAGCTTTTTTTTCTTCATTTCTGCTGATGTTGTCTTGTGAGAAGCGATAGAGCATGTTCATATGAGAAATTATTGCTGTTATCGTTATGGATTGCCCTCATTTCCCTCTTTGTCCATATGAGAGAAATTGAGCTAATTTGTTACTACTCCAAGAGCCTGATTTCTGTCATTTTTTATTGTGTGTATCTATTATTTTTTATTTTACTAAGAACAAAATACTTTTTCTTTTTCTCACTCGTTAATATAGGGAGGGCAGCGGCTAATTTTTAAAGACAAGAAGTAAATAATCAGTTGTGCTCGACCTATGCATTCGACAGTGCCGAATCATATTATAAAAATAAAACCTTGAAAAAATGATCAAGAACAATAATATTTATGATTACAAAAATAACACTGAAAATGCACACCTACCGTACTCCCCTCGAGGTTGCGCTAGGTCAGATTTATAATCTCGCATTTTTTTAATTAATATATTTTTTGTATTAGCTTATAAAATATATCTTTTATGATCGTAAATACATTCTGAGCACCTACAAAGTACATTCGATTGCTTTTGAATCATTCACTACGGAAAATCGAGTTTGTACGTGATCAAAAAAAGGGTATGCGGCAAACAACCCACAGTTTCGGCATCTCCGAACGAGAATTATTGCAATAACTACCGATAAAAAGAAGGGATAGGGTATGTGCAACAAAATCAGAGTGGTTTGTTTCGGTGGGAAGGCCAAGCATAGCAACGGGAGGGCAGATACGGGGACAAAAACTCTCAGTCGGTCAGAGTACCAGCATTCCAGTCAGGGTTTCGGTACTTCCGCACGAGAAGTTCGGGCATAGAGGATTTCCAGGGGGATGTAATAGGCATGGGCAATAAATTAGAAGTAGTTTAGTAAGGTGGGAAGACCTAATATAGCGATGGGAGGGTCAAAATCTCGGGAAAGTGCGCTGTACGCCACAATCACGACATAAAACTAAAGTTTTCGGTACTTCCGCACGAGAATTTCAGGGATAGAGAGACATCGGGTGAGTGAGGAAGGTATGGGCGATAAACTAGAAGCGGTTTGGTTAGGTGGGAAGCCCTAGTATAATGATGGGAGAATGAAAACGGGAGAAAAATGCAAATTTGGCCAGAGTCACGACATTCAAGTTAAATTTTCAGTACTTCCGCACGAGAAATTCGGGGATCCTGAGTTACCAGGGGATTGAGAAAGACTTGGGCGATAAAATAGGAGTGGTTTGGTTAGGTGGGAAGACCTAATATAGCGGCGAGAAGATGAAATCGAGACATTTCAAAAAGGCAAAAAGTGGAAGGTGTCCATATTTACTGATAAAAATAAAATAAGAGTCGAATTAGTGATTTTTTAAAATATGTGCGAGTCGTATAAGTTATTTGAGAGCGAAAGAATAGTAGGTAAACTCAAAAGAAGTCAATAAATCGATAATTTGAAGACAACTAAAAAATAAAATCAATATTCGATTTGCTCGAAAAAAGTTGCTAGCATACTGTAACGCGTTTCGCATAGGGAACATACTCTGCCCTCCCTACGTTAATAACTTGTTGGAGTCTGCCACCTAGTAAAATTAGAAATAAAAGACTCATTTCATTTCACTAACCTTTGAAACTCAATCGAAACAGAATATTTGGATGAGAATTCTCTAAGCAAAATATTCCATTCTTCCTGTTTACTTTATCCTGACACATACACAACAGGAATTAGACGGAGCATCGCTCTCTCGATTCTGATTTTTGCCTCTACTGTATCCCCTCTTATGCGCCTTCCGTTCTTCTTGTTATTCCTCGATGTAGTCTTAGTGCTTCTAACACCATGCGTTGGTTGTTCTTCAACGGGAGAGGCAATCGAGAGGGGAGAAAGAGAACCACTTAATGTGGTCATAAATCCCTCCCCCTACTGAGATGCTTCTTCTTACACACTATGAGAATGATCTGAAACGGGACGAGGGAGGAGGAAGGGGATTGAATCTCCCCAGTGTTCGAGAGACCAACAGGGAAGTGTACACCATTTCCCTCTCTAGTTTAATCTACAATGATGGAATCAATGATGATCATCGAACATCCCAGAGGTGATACTATATTCTACTGTGCATACTTAATTACTTGACTCAGCGAGAATATTTCTACTTCCTCCTCTTCGATAGATGGAAATCAGAATCATTCATTCATCTTTATATTGCGCTAATCTCTGTGATAAGATGTCCTGAGTATTGGAGGGATTTGTGTATTCGCTTATTCCTGATAAGCCGTAGCTATTTCGACTACTATCTCCAATCGGTTTCATTGAACTGACTGAACTCTCTTGCAGAGAAACGCACGAAAACAAGACGATTTATCTATTTTATCGTGTTGCCCTCGATGTTTGGATGAATAGTGGTACAAATCAGTTGGGATCCGAGGGTAAGAGGTCTAGAGTGGTCACAAGGTGGACATTTCCACATGCTCTTCTGTTCTTCCTTCTCCATGTCATGTTATACCATTACCATCATCGGGGATTCTCATGGGATTAACAGGCTGTTCTATATCCGTCGTTCGTCTACTCATTACTCTTCTCCTCTTCTCTTCTCTCGGGCGTATTTCTAATACTGTTCGCTGTGGGGCCGCTCGGATTTCTCTGCAGCGGTCAAATGTCACTGACGAGAAGAAGAGGAGGAGGAGGAGGGAGGGAGAAGGGAGTAGGGCAGAGAGAGGGAAAGGAGAGAGAGAGAGGTTGGATAACAAGAAAAGAGCCTTCTCTTCATCATCCTCTCAATAGTGCCATCGACCTCTCTGAGGGAATGGCTCGTCTCTCAGCTCCGAAAGGATTGATTCGATCTAGTTCTGATCGATTTCTTCTTCCTTCACCTCAAGATGAACGAATCAAATCTCGTCTTTCATTAATCGATTTAACACGATGTTCACCAGTCAGATCAACTTCCCCTTCTCCATCATCCAAATCATCCAGTAAGTATCGATTGAGTGGTGATGCCCTCATAGAGTCAATGCTTGAGAAGACCCATGTATCTCTTCTCTCCTTCTCTCTCACTCTTTAGATATCTCTACCTTCTTCAATCTCTCTATCACTCCTTTCTGGGAAGGGAGAGATATATCAATAAAGTGATGAGTCTCTCCGGCCCGTGGGCTTGTTAACCCCATATTCATGTCAGTTTCCCATTTGGAGGTGTTGTCGACGACGAATCTGTCCAATTTGTTCACATTTACCGTTCGATTAGGAAGTAAATCTCGAGCTACGTCAGAATCTTTCCGTAATTTCTTCCGCATCAAAGATTCCGAAACAATCTGAGCACTAAAAGGTAGTTGAGTGCGCGCATTATTTCCATTTCCTTTCATGTCTCTCTTTTGTCCTTTCTCTTCTCTTTCCCCCGTGTCAATTCCCCTTCTTCTTCTCATCACAAAAGTCGTTGCCATCTTAGAGTCGAGATTCTCGTTGTCGTCGTTGAGAAGAAGACACGAATTAATTGGAGAGAGAGAGGGACTCCTCTTCCTCCTTTCGCCTTCACCCACTCACTAATACGCAAAAAAACATGTATTTATGGAGCTATACTCCAGTTAAATTTAAAATTAATAAATACATAATAAAATTATTAAATAATAATAATCATTATTTTAGTGATGGCGGCGGCTAATCTTCGGGACGCAATTTCTCCTCCGTGGATGAATGGAAATGCCCATCGAATGATGGGAACCCACTCCATTGCTCCATCACCGTATGTTTATGTTTTTCTCCGTGTAGCCTGGACAACATTGACTAATTGAGAACGAACTAGATATCCTCAGTGAAACATAACATTTCTCAATCCTGCTCACATTGTGAAATGCACTCTTTCATCCTTCGCGAAGTTTCTGGACATTTGAGTGAATGCCTTCGTTTTATGAGTCTTACACCTTGGGAAAGAGCAGAGGGCGCACATATGATGAAGAGATGAAGGAATCAAAAGAAAAGGAGGAAGTAGGGAATAAACCAATCGGGAAACATAAAGAAAACAATTTATTGTTGCAAGAGGGGGAATAATTAATTTGGGAAGGAATTCATGCATGGGAAAGGAACTAATTTCGATTGTGTAGAGCATGATTATTACTGTCGACCCAAGAGGAGAATAGACATCTCAGAGAAGGAATTTATCATTCGGATACCATCTTTCAGTGATGGAAATGCTCGTTCTCTAATGGCAGTGAATGGTCTCTCTCAACACGCTGCACTCTTCCTATTTGATGATGGAAGTGAATATGATGAAGTTCGTTTACGTGCATCTTCGAATTTGAATCCAGTTCACCGAAACAAAATAGTAATATGATTTTGTTCAAATCTGACCTGTTTGCGGCAAATTTGCATAGAATCAACACGATAGACTTACGACCTAGACTCGCCAAAACATCGCATTCCCTCATGACGTCCCATTGTCATTCAAGTACTCTCTTTCTTCTTTTGACGCGAGTGATGTTATCCCCTAGAGGAAAATTCGAAGAATTCTGCACAAAAAGAGCGTCAATTACGAAGGGGTTTTTCGTGTACTCTTACTGATTACTCGAACTGTTCTCTTCGAAAGAGAACTGTAATGAACATGTGGGAGATTGTGAGATTATCGTGAGAAAAAGGAAGGAAACGTGCGAATAGCTACTGATATTTAATACTACAGCTAACATTATTGTAATAGCTATCAGCAGACCTTTCCGGTGTGTATCACCTGGCCTTTGTTTATTACAAAAAATCACTTGGATACAGCTTACCCTTTTACCTCATTGTAATTGATATTCCATTTTCAGGACATTGACGATAGATCAGTTCTCCATTACGAATTGGGAATGTATGAGAAGACGAATGAAAGTTGCTTCAGGTACGGTAGTCTATGGGATACGGTAATTATGATTATCGATTTCTTCCAGAGGCACTCTTACCTTCGCTCTTCGATACGATTTCGTCCATCGCGTGCTCATGTTGCACATTGTGAGGGCGAATAACCTTCCCGTTGAGGTATGTTTCAGATATTTCGTAAGAGTAGGGAAAATGTATTTCGGATGTTATTGATCCGAGAAGAAGTGTAAAAATAATAAAATACCAACAGTCGCAAATTATTTCGTGGCGCATTACGATGATTCGTATCTTGCAAAACACTGATAGAAAGAATACAACTATAATAATAATAAATATTCAGGAGAAGGGTGCGAGTGTCGATCCATACGTGAAGATGCATCTTCTGCCAGAGAGAAAAAATCACAGTAAGACGAAGATTGCGAGACAAACGAAAGATCCGGAGTTCAATGAGGTTAGAATCATTTTTCACCGATCTGAGTATTAACCTATTAACGTATACAGGTCTTTTCATTCGATGTTTCCTTCAATGCTCTCTCCACACGAATGCTGCAATTGACTGTGTACGACTTTGAGCGATTCACGAGGCATGGATTGATTGGGTAAGATATCATGCTGACTAAGAATATCCGAACTATCACATTGAAATGTACAATAAAATGGAGTATTTCCTTACAGAAACGTAATCATGCGTGATCTCTTCGAGCAATCGGATCTCTACACGTGGACTGAGTACACAATGCAGATTATTGGCAGTCAGGTAAATCAGTTGTCGATCAGCCTCCATCATAACCTACCGTATCCCAGGAGAAGAATGACTTTGGCGATCTCCTACTCTATCTCTCCTACTCTTATCAAGAGCAGAAGTTGTCGATTCAAGTCGCCAAAGCGTACAATCTCCGACCCATGGACATCACTGGAGCTAGTGGTCACATATTTTTTTATTGTATTTACTGTGTTCGGTCGAAAAAATCGTTGCTTTTTATGAGTATGACTTTCATTTTAAAATTCATATTATTTGCAGATCCCTATGTAAAAATCGAGCAAATTCACCGCGGCAGACGAGTAAAATTACGAAAAACTAATACGAAGAAGGCGAATCTGAACCCGGTTAGCAAATGTTTATGAAAACTGACATGAGAAAATTTTTTTAAAAAAAACTCCAGACCGATAAATTATTCATGAAACATATCTCATACATAATTGTTCTTAATATCGAGACATTATTATGCTATTGAATTTCGTTTTTCATTTTTTATTGATCGATTAGTAATTAAAACGCTTTACTAAGGTGTACCACGAGACACTCGAGTTTGATCTTCCGTCTGCACAAATTGACGAGACAAATATGCTAGTGCAAGTGATGGATTGGGACAGGTGAGCTACCTTTTATATTTTGCAAATTCGGAGCACAACTCGGAATTTTCAATAACAATGTAAAAATGTAAAGTAAATGTCTGTGGTCAATAATAAAGATCACAAAAAGGACTATTGCTAAGAAAACAATTATTAAGAATCGGTAAGGACGATCTCCTCGGTTGCTGTATTCTGGGCAAACGAAGTTGTACTGCGGAAGGAAGGAATCAATGGGATCAATGTTTCGCTCAACATGAGATCGGAATCGCACAATCTGCGACCACGGTGAGCTGATATTCACTCTTTATTTGTTTCTACTCTACGATCATTCGTTGTTTTCATTCTAATACTACCGGAAGGCTTACTGTCGCGTGGGCAGAATTGGGTGTAAAATGATATGCTTGAAAAATATTTTTTCTTCAGAAACCTAAACCCGTCGGGCAATGGCATTCGATTCTCGAGGAAATTCCCGAAGAATTCAGGTGAGTATTATGATAAGGGATATTTTCATACGATCCAGCATTATCTATTTTATTATCAGCATTAATAATGCAGGAGCATTCCAAAAGCGAAGAAGGGTTCCTGACACGATAGGGTGCCTCAGACGAGTACGCCGACCCTCCCTTGCTGCATCGTCTCAAGTACGAGAGATTACTGTAGATTACGATATCAATCAATCTCCTTCCAGAATCAGACTGACGATGTATCGTCTTGTTCGTCCATTTCCTCTTCTCCTCATCCTCTTTTGACTCGTCCATCTGATACGATGCGATCTCGATCGGAAGGGCCACCAATAGAAAGAGAGAAGAGAACAAAGGGACGTCGAAGGGGAGAAACGTCTGAGGCACGAGCACTGTCGGAAGATCTGACGGTGCGCGGTGTGGGGTACTGTACGACGGGTGGACTGACGGGAGTATTCGTGTAGCGTACGGTAGAATAGAACAGTGATCATGAAGTGACTTGGTTAAGATATTTCTGAACTAAATCCCTTCTGATCTTGCTCTTTTCCGCCAATCAATACGATATTGTATACTTGCTTTCGTGCTTCCAATTTCTCATTGACCAAAGAAACGTTGCTTCTTCCATCATACCGCTATGTATTTGTTTCTGCTTGCGAGTGTCTCAAGTGCCGATTTCGGGTCATCATTCGCTCAGATCAAGTAAATATTATAGTTCCTGTCGCTTGAATCCGATCATTTTCTCAGTTGCAGGAATCGAGTTCTTCACTTTGTCATTTCTATCTGTTTTTGCGTACACGATCGACCTAGCATCTGAATTATTTCTACGAATGTTAATATTACTTTATGTTTCACGGAGAAATGAAATAATGCAAATAATTTAAATAATAGATGGTTGAGATTACAAAAGATCCACATTGGTCATTCCTTCAGCGTCAGTTTCTTTCGATGGCTCCTGAAAGACGGAAAATGAGTGAGATCATCATTTAAAATATTACATTTTCGACTTCCGACGTCGTATCATCCTTCTGGAAATCGACCAGAGTTCCTTCCTTTTCCACAGAGAACGCCTATGGTATCAAATATTTCATGACTGATTTTATAATAAAATTGAAATTACCATGTTAGCAAATGAAATAGGATTGGAACTCTCGCACTCGGATGAAAGATCCTGCAATGAACTCAATTATTGAAACTGAAGAGATGTGCAACGTTTTTGCTGGCGTTAGAAATCATTTTTACGTGCCCAAAATGTTTACTCTAACTCGCCTTGAGTGAAACCATCTTCTCATCTCCTTCTCTTTCTACGAGATGTTCACTCATTTCCACTTCTGATGGCGTCGTGTTCGATCGAAGACCATCCAAAACCACCCTTCCGCGACGATAAAGAACACGACTGAAGAGGATACTGTAGATGGAATATCCTATCGAGAACTGACGTCTGATTCCTCGCTTCAACGGAGAAGTAGAAAGTTGCGAATATTGAGAAGATGAAGAAGGAGAAGATACCGAGAACGATTGAGGCTGCAAGAATAATGATTATTATAAATAGTAATTCAATATAATTAATTCATATGTCATGATGTATTCTGCTGTGTATCGACTAGGAAGTATCTAAGATGAGGTGAGAATGAGATATCGCGTAATCCAATCCATTGTGAATAACAAACAAACAAACAGGTCTCGAAGCTGTGATCCCTTGCGGATTCCTTGAACTCCATCAATTGAAAGCCTTCCGTCTCTGAAAAAATATTATGTGCGATTTGGAAGATATCCTGTGAATCGGCTAATGCTTTCTCAGAAATGTTTCTGATAAATTATTCAGGCACTTCCAGAGATCGAAATTACTTTTAGCAAGTAAGGATGAACTCAATTTATTCCGACTTGTCACAAGCACATTCACTACTCTTCCCTAATGCGTCACGGCATTTTCCCCATTCGTTCGACCTGTCAGTCGATCTTTGAATTAACCCCTCTTCCTTTTCAGTACTGATGAACCGATTCACATCACTGATTCAATGATTCGAGGACAAGTTTGATTCTGACCCTGATATCACCCAGATTTCTATCATGTACTCCACGTTACAATGGTTGTTGTGACAGAAATCTGAGTGGTCCAACAACTCGCGATAAATCCATCCCTTTCCTCTTCTCTTCTCTTGTCATCACAGAAAAGAGCCAGTCTCCGTAAGACAGAGGCACAACATGTCCACAAGTTCCGCATAGGAACGGTCCATCTAATTTTAGAGACGGCATTTCTATTTACTCGACTTTGAAATTGGAGATACTTCAGTCTGTCTCTGTGACCAGAGGGTAAAACCACAACCCGGAACGCAAACTCTTTTATTTTTTTCGTCTCTGTGAGTGTTCTACCATGGATCCTTGAGAGAGAGAGAGAGCCCATCCATCCATCTATCATCAATTTGTCCCTTCTTCTCTTCTTCTTCCTCTATCTTTCAACGTGATACCAATCAAAAACACACGCCGAACGTCCCGTGGTTAGAATGGCTCCTTTATCTCGACTGGGATCCTCGTCCTTATCCCAAATCGAATTGATTCATACTAATTTCTGCGCATCTTCTAGTACCTCTAAAGTGTTTTCGTATGCTTCTGTCCCCTTATGGCTCTTTTCCATCTCTTTTCTCCCGATTTCCCCCTCGACTGTCTCTTTTCGCTGTTTTTTTCTGATGCATCTTCAGTAGTGATACAAATCTCGGCTGAGACTGAGCGTTCCGAGGTATTTTGCGGAAAGCAAAAGAGAATAGGAGAAGATTCGTAATTGGGCACGCTCAGTTCCACTAATCTCCGTGTTACTCGTGAACGGTGAATACGATCAGAAGTATCTAGAACAGTTCTGTAGAACACTTCTCTTCTTCTAGAATTCTCTCCCCTTTTTCCGTTATTTTCTGGCAGCTTCTGGTTGTGATTTATCTCTTTTGATTCAAAGGCGCGAGCGTTCACAATTGTTTTCGCTTCGTCGACCATCAGAAAGACTTATTCATAAGTGAGTTTGTCCCTGGAGGATAATGTTTTCGGTAAACTCCTTTTTTTCGTGAAGAGTTTAACCGCTTCAAAGGGGCGTTCACGGCTTTCACTCGTCATTTCTTTACGTATTTTTCCAATGCATCACTAGGATAAAGAACACTGGAATATTTTCGTACCCAATTACGCCATACAATCTCTGTTTTCTTCGAATTTTGATCATTTGGGGTGGGTATCATTTTCATGACAATTCTTTCCGTGTGTTATTTCCTCGTGTTCATATATTCATGAGCGGTTCCTGATCACTTCCGTCCGGTCTTTCCCATGTATTCCTCGTGTTTATACACTCAGACACAGAATGACGGCTACTCCTTCTCCTCGTGTACTATCGAGACAAGAGATATCGTGTGATCACCCACGTGGAATAACTCACGATGCCAATATTGTCCGAGTGTCGATAGGAAGAGCGTCGATGTTGATATCAATAGATCCTCATCGATAACTGTCGCATTGTCCTTCACGATCAAAACTATCTAGAAGACGTGGGCTTTCTCATAAGAATTTGTACGTAGATATTCCAAGAATAATCTGGAATACAACTAGTGCGCATGAAAAGATTTTTTTCCATTGAGTACGGTATTTCACTTCCGTATTCAGTGTATCTAATCGCGTGTCACTCCTACCTGATATCTCAATTCGTAATCTGACTCGTCAACTCGCTCGATCGACGTATGGAAAACCTGAATTATTGATTAATTGTAGGAAAATATTATTCCGAAACTGACATCATGGACCAGAATCTTATTTTTTCTCGCAAATTCTTCGCTGAAGTGAGCAAAAACTTGTTCGAGTTCGTTCAGAGATTTGAGATATGTTTGAACCTCGAAGAGACTTCCTGTAAAAAAAGTAGATCGGCTAGAAGATCCCCTTTTTTATTAGTTTATAGTGTTATCAGAGTGAGGAACTTGTCTTTCCTCATACCCACTCGTCACTTCAATAAACGATGAAAAGGGATAAAGGGCTGGTTTCATCATCCTAACAATCCTAGTTAGTCCACCCCCTCGAACTACGTAGATTTCCCTCTCTATCAGACAATGACGCCACATGTTCTCACTTATAACGAAGTTAATTATCGTTAACTGAATTCATTCCATTCCCTTTCCCTTCAACAAAGGCACTTCATGGGTAGTCCTTAGTAACCTCCCATCCTGACCATTCATCTCCTTCTCTCTTTCTCTTTTCCCTTCTTCTCTCTTTCTGTCGGCAGGAAAACCCTCCAATTTCCGGTGTTTCTACATGCTATTTTTCACTTCTTCCCTTCCGTTTTCTGGAGTGCCAATCCCATAGACTCCATTTACAAGCACCCAATAGTTCCCATCATCATTGACTATTCTGTCCTATCTATTTTCTGGGGATTTCTTCCGCATTGTCCCCAGAATAGTCTATTTTCAATATGAAGAATGGCCGGTCTTCTCTTCCTCGATGCCCTTCATTATTCCCACTTGGTGCAGTGAGTTCTGATTCACTCTCTCATGATATTGGTGACCAGAGGTGATATTGCCTACTCTTCTATCGTACAGTTCCTCTCGTGGGCTTCTCCCTTTCACAGTCGTTCGAGTGAATAGGCTCGTATTGAGTGTCCATTCAACGGAGATTCACTTCCTTGTCTTCACTCACCACATACAGGGCAGCAATGTCCCTTCGGAATAAAAGTAGAAATACATCGAGGAGGAACTTTTTCTACTTCGGAATCGCAGTGAATATGAGCACAGATTGCAGTCAACGTCTGAATGAAACGACGTTTAGAGAGCATTTAGCAAGTCATTACGTTTGGACCCATTTATCCCCTCTTTTGCACTTCATAAATGTTCGTGGAAAGTCAGTTATGCAAGGCTTCTAATGAATACATAGAACGCTATTTGTAGGAACGTATCTGCAGGAATATACAATAAATTAGTCTCACGACTTTATCTATGAGACTCCCACTGGGAATTATCGTAGCGATCACATTTGCAGTTTATGATATTGTTTTGCAGATGCCTTTTCTTTGACGCGAATGAATTATGATATGCTGCTTTCTCACTATAAATCAACTCACTTTGTTATCTAGATTCGGATTTCTCGTTCCGTAGACATTCTCTTCATACGAACCCTTGAATTCTCCAACTCGAATTGCCTCCCCGACAGGTCGCATAAAAGCGATATTATCCACGTCATACTGAATTTATATGAACTATCTCTCCCCTTTCCTGTCCTTGTCTGGTCTTGGATGGTTCGAAAGATGCACCAACTCTGTCACATGGAGGACCTCCACTTGATCATTGACATCAGCGAGGGAAAACACCTTTTTTACCACTCTATTGTTTTGGTTCTTTTGAAATGGCCGCCTCTCATTGTGTTCCTTCCATGTGCTTATTATGGGACCGGCAGGAGATTGGAAAAGGCGTGGGAGTTGACACTATTCTCCGAAATCATTACGACCCCTTTTTATACACAATCAGAAAACGCGAGGGTATTCGTCGTTTTATTTCATCTGTCGCTTATGATAATGGTCTGGTAATAATTGATGAATGACTGTAATACCTCATGAACCATTCGTGCTCCAAGCTGAAGAGTTAACTGCCCTTCCAATGTTCGAAGTCTCTCTACGAAATCGTCTGTAGTCATCTCCTAAAATGGATTTTTTTTAAGAATCCTAAATGAATTTGGAAAATTTTTCCGTACATTAGCCTCTTGAATACTCTCTGTAAAGCACCCCTACAAGAGTTCATTCTCTCGGGTAGTTTTTGCAGTAATCCACCTAGAGCCACTCTAGCGGATTTGATTTTTCGGTGCGGATAACCCTGTGTCGACCAGTCACAAGTTTCTTTCTTTGAGTAGGGAATCTCCCTTCTGTGTTATCTGATACGGGGTCTTTCTCACTGCCCAACTCACCTCATCAATTATTCCTTTCCTTTTCTCTACAAGGATACGTGTCTTCGGTCCTTGACCAAGTTTACACACCAAAACAGAAATGGAACTTCCTCATTTCCACTCTTTCTCACCGTACAAAAGTTATTTCCATATGTTATCATGCACTCATTTCTGTCCAATTCAGACTAAAGTGCTCACAATTTCGATTCATTTCTGGAAGTGACATCGAATCTCGTGAATTATCGCATTCCCCTTCTACGTAATTTTATCCTCTTTTGTCTACGTGCTAAATCGTATTTATCCGTGCCGTTTTTGTCAGGTTTTTTGTCTCGTTTTCACGTGTTCCTCGAACGTTCCGAGAGACGAGAAGATTGACACTAGTGGAGGATCGTGGGAGACTGCCTCTCTCTCTCTCTCTCTCTCTTCCGAGAGAGAAGTTGTGTCTGAGTAGTCTACGATGATCAATCATCACGGACACTCAACAGTGGAGTTAGAAGTGTGATCTGATGATCTCGTGAGAATGAGAGATTGAGAAGATTCACAGTAATGACCAGTTATAAATTTGAAGTTGCCCCGAAATGTGAATGTGATTGCAAAGTAACCAATCCAACGGAATTTTTATAGAGTTCATTGTCTCAATCATTCGGTTGACCCTCTTCACTTTGACGCAATCCTTTACTCTCCATCACTCTCCTCTCTTTCCTCTGGAAGTCATAAGAGATCTCTGCAAGCCCTTCTCCCTCTCTTTCCCTCTGCACAACATGTATGATCCCTGATCTGATCATTCCTCACTGGGTAATCCTAGAATCAGTTCATGCCCCTTCCCTTCTCTTCATCCTTTAACCTCTCCCATCCATCCTTTCCCCTTCTCCTTCCCTTCTCTTCTCTCCCACGATAGGAAGGATAGGGATCGTATTACAATCCTTCTCACCTTATCCCCTCTTTCTCTCCTCCTTCATCTTCGAACTTGGCGGCATACCGTATCCCTCTCTCTCTCTTCCCTTCGAGAATCGATTAGTCGATAATCGTCTGATCTCGCTTGTTTGTTCTGACAAGGCTCTAGAGATGTCGTTCAATCACTCTCTTCATCTCTTTCTCTCTCACAGAATCTCTGATTTCTTCACCTCTCCTGTTGTTAAACACTTCAGAACGCGCGAGGATTTCCGTACCCAAGTTGTCTATTCGACTGTTAGTGTACACCATTCATACTCAATTATTTCCTTATCGCATTCAATTTATCCTCCAATCATGATTTCATATCAAATATAATCCATCTCATTCATTCGCCGTTCATCCGTGATATATCTCTTTGCATCCCATTCTATCTTGAGCGTGCAATCTCTGAGAATCTAGGAAATTATGCGCCAGACTTCTTACTGGATACTAACTAACTCAGTCACTCTTTATTCTCGGAATGAAAAGGAGCCGGACGGGATAATGACCGACGGAATGGAAATTAGTCCAATAAACGGATGGGGGACGGCACAAATTGTCACGAGAAAGAGGTCACACTTTATTTGATACCCATCAAAGAATGACAGCACCCCCGCACCCCCTGACAGCAGTTCCGTTCTTTGTTTTGATGCACCGAGACCTAATTTAGTCATTGATCGAGTCTGTCGAGATCGTATTCCTGTATTTTTAGTACGAGTAACTCCAAAAACTCCAAAAGTTTGAACTATCGTAAGTGCACATTAGGCTATTCCAAACGGCCTGTTCTGTATGCGCACTCTTGTTTACCACGAAGACTATAGGCACTATAATTTGTGAGTTCATTTCCTAAATTCTAGTCTATCCCTTCTAATTCGTTCTCCTGTCATTCGCAAGTCCTTGTCACCTCTTCATTCCCTTCTCACACCTCTCCGTCGTCTATCAAGATACTACGACAATTCATGGTGAAAGAATGTACGTATGTGATTGTACTAATGGTACAGTCCACTCCTCCTCACTGCCCCCTTCATCTCCTCCCCTTTCCCTTGCTTCTGATGCCCCATGAGGATCGTTGTTGTCATCATCCTTCAAGCTCAAATGGACACCTCTCTCTGATCCCTTCGAAACAACTGACTCTCTACATACAAACGCTCGTTGTTCTCTGTTATTCTCCCATAATCTCTCAACTTCGCAAATCTCTCATGAGAAAGAGGCCGGTCTTGACCTCGTCTTAGATTTATCCTCTCTTCTCTTCAATTGTCGTTGTCTTCTTTGCTTTCTTCCATAAGATTCTTCGAGAGGTCCAAGAAAGAGGTTGAAACTTGTTCAACACCTTCGTCGTCTCTTTGTGTCCCGAGGGGCAATTTGAAGCGAGTTGAGAAGTTTGAATTGTATGCTCAATTCAATCGTCTCTCAATGGATGCAAAATGGACTGGGACGGGCATAATTTCACTGTCGCTCTCTTCTTCAACAGCAATGTTTCGGGAAGTGATTGGAGACTAGAGTAGAGGCTCCATTTTTGAAGAAAAAGAGGAAATGGGCGTGTTCCGGAATGAAGAGGATAAATGGAGATTGTGGAGCTGTTGTCGCATGATTTCATGCACAATTCTCGTCTGCATGCCATTTGACTTCCATTCAGGATTTTGTGCATCCATCATTCCTTCTTCGATGTATGTTCTGCTTCTTCCTTCATATTCTTATCGTTCAATCTTGTTTCATCCCTCCCCTCCCCTCTTCCTCCCGTGAGACCCGACCCCCAATTCGCACTGAATTCATGCTGGTTGTAATGGAAACAGCCTACTGACACCACTTGCATTCCATATCATCCCTCCTCCTGCCCTTCCTTCGACCCATCCCTACTTTCCGACTACGCTGCATTCCTAATCATTCATCTTCTTCCATTTATTCTCAGTAGCTCCTCCTTCTTCTCAATTGCTTCCGATTTTCGACAGCATCTTTTTTTCCCATCACAGCTTATCTCTCAACTCATTCGGATTGTGCACGAAATCCTCCGGAATCCGGTCCATTGCTTTTCCTCCTTCCTCCCTCAAGATAAAATACGCCGATTTCAGGCACACAAACGGCCAAAAAGATCTGCAGTGAGGGTCCATTTCCAGGGGTGAACTTTCAAAGAGGAAAGGGATGATTCTTCTCAATTTCATGGCACGCTCTCACGCTTCGCGCTTCCCTTTAATCAAAGCCCACGTAATTCGAGAAGCGCATGCCTTCACCGAAGGGATGACCTTGTGGTCTCGAGAGAGACGCCTTTTTTGCAAACCACTTGATCATCAAGGCTTTCGTTTGGACGTACTAGTAATCTCGTGCACTCTACTAGATTGAGTGGCTGTTCTTCGAAGTGACTTGGAAAGGATTGAGAAGTCTCTTCTGAAATAGCGCCTCTCGTCTGCAGTGTTGAGTGTGCAATCATGCGAAATCGCCATCTATTCCTTCCTTGGAAAACGGGTCGTTTATTTAAGTCGATGCCCCTTGAAACGTCACGATAGAATAAGTATCTTGATTGATCATGTTTGTAATCAACAGATCAAAATTTCTCTTGTCTGTTCTGCAATCATTTCTTCTCTTCGTCTTCTTCCTTACACTCATTTCCGTCCCTCTCTCATCTACTTCTCTTTCTCTCTTCTCCAATCGTTTCTTCACCTATTCAATCATAACTGCCTCACACACTCTCGCTTATTCACCTTCAAGACTAAAGATTATCCTTCTTGATGCTGGTCTATGTTGACCTCTTCTTTCCACCAGATTTCCATCTTAGTCTCATCTCTGTTTGTTTCCGTCTTTTTCTCCACGTGAATCCCTTTGGAGGTCCTATGATTCCTTCAAAAACAGACGAACGTGCGCAATCTTTCCCCATATCATCAGAGGAAATGCCTTACTCATTCCGATGGGGGAAATATCACGAATGAGAAAGGATCTGTATTGGTAGTGTTCGGGATCTATCTTTGAACGTTTATCGGATTGATCAACTCTAATTTTTTGAGCTATTTTTGATCGACTAGTTAAGGAAGTCTAAACCGTTTCTCTAAATCTCAGGAATGCTGCGAATTCTCTTGAAAATTAAAGACTATTCATAGACTGCTGCAGAATTGACTTTTTTCAGACCTTTCGAAGGAAATTTCAAACGTCATAACAAAAACATCTCTTGATAAACAAAAAAATGACTGTGAATTCGCACGATTCCATATTATTTTTGGTCATTTGTTATTACTGTATCCGTGTTTTCGTCATAGCGTCCAATTCATTCTCCCACTCCAATAGAAATAGTACACGGATACCGACTCGCATGCCTCACTAATCAGAATAACTCAAAATAGGCACGAAATTTCAGAAATAGCGGTAGAAATTCGGCGGATAGCCTATATCAAGCATTCATTCGTCATACTTTCCCACTCGCAACAAAACGAAGTTCCCTCAAAGAGACAAATTAGAAGAGATATCTGTGACTCTGCATCTCGTTCGCTCGTGAACTAGAAAGCATATTTAACTAGAAAGCATTTCGTTCGCTCGTGATAGATAATCACCCGAAATATAAAATACTTCCTGTATTTTACAGCGCTTCCGCAATTTGGCAAAGTAAAAAGGAAATGTTGTCTATATAATCACTCTCTGACTTTCCACACCCTTTTATCTGTTTGCATCACTATCCTCTTCACATGAATATCCCCCTTCTCCCGCTTGGTTCCGAACCCCTCTATTGATTAGTCCATTCCAGAGACTTCAATCCTTTTATTCATCTAATGACTTGACTGTTTTCCCTTTACAGTCGTGTCCCTTCGAAGATCCCTCTGTCTTTCTGAGAGCTAACTGTCTCTCGTGCCTATACGAATTAGATTAGTCTCTGGAATGAATTGAGAGGAGGGGAGGGGAGGGGAGGTAGGGAGAGAAGAGTACGCCCTTTTTTATTTGTTCTTCATCAGTCCAGGACACTGTACGACTGTCATACCCAAGAACACCTCTCTATTCCCTATTCTGTAGTCCTTCAACTGTCATCATCAGAATTCCCGACCATAAATCGACTTATTTACCTTCTTTCGAAGCACTGATGAGTAGTGAAATTGGTCTCGCTTTTGCAGCGCATTTCTGGGTAAAGAAGACCAATTCGTCCGATTAGGCTTCGACTCGCTTCAGCTAATGGATGAATGTTGCAAGTTGAGGGATTAGTGGTGGATTCTCGACTAGGGAAGAAGTAGAAGTAGACTAGGCTGAAGTTTATCCCATCAGTCTGACATGATCTGACACCTTTGGATTCTGTCAGACACTTGTCCAGTCGATTACGTCTGAATAGTGTCACGAACCATAGCCCATCTAAATTCATTCCTCGTCCAAGTCCTTTTCCCGTTCATTCGGAAAACATGGAAATGTGGACTAAATCTGCGCAAGGTTTCACACATTCTTTAGTTGCTCATATCTCTTCTTCTTCGGTCTATTTCGGATATCTTCTCTCATCATTTAGAATGCCGCCTACCCTCGAGGGGTTTCAATCTTCTCCCATTAGTGCATCCTTTGCACACCAATAATGGGTTTAGTTAGTTCTCATATTAAGAAGGTGTGGATTAGAGAAGTTGAGGCTTCTCTGGTTTCTTCGACCACTCTTTCCGAAGTATCGCAAGACTTATTTTCTCGAATGCGATTGTCCTCATCCAAAACACATTTCTCCTCCCCTTTCTCCTCTGGGGCTGTGAAACCGAATTTGCCCTCTTCTCGTCGGGAAAAAGTTGCTATTCCCTCCATCCGACTGGCTAAGTAATGATGGGGTTCACTATCGTGTGTTTCTGTCGTCGTTCTTTCAGTTTCTTTTCTCAATCAGTCTCTTCAAGATGGGGATTTCCTTGACTCCGCCCCTAAGGTTCTCTTGAGATACGAAGAGATGGGGGAAGTACCGCTTCGTAGCTTACCTTGTCGTGGAAGAGATACCGGACTTGTTTTCGCACGAGGAAAGACCAATGGAATGGAAGAGGTTCCTTTCATCGTCAACGTTCGTTCATTCTCCTCTTCGTTCTTCGAGATCACCGATGACCTCTCTTGTTCATATATCCGTTTCTTGACCAATTTGACCTCATCTCATCCATTCGTCTTTTCTCTATCTCTCATTCTTTCTTCTCTCTGGTTGAAGGCCCTTCATCTCTCCATGTGACCGGACGATTCCCTTCCTCATTTCATTTATTTAGTCTCTCTTCCACAATAGGAAACGTGGTCCTTCGCTTTGAGGCTGAATAGTCAAGTTATTGTCTCTCATTTGTCTTTTTGATCATTGTCCTGCATCTCTCTTCACTTCATTCCTTCCTCCAATAAGCCCAATTTATACTTTGCCCTTTCTATCATTCATATCGAGTTCTGTTTTGGCGTGAGATCTCTCTTTCTAATCTCATAATGAATTCATTCAGAGGGCGTGTCCACAAGGAGAGAAAGAGACGAGTCTGTAGTTGACAGACAAGAGAAGGAAGAGTTGATGGACTGCGACCAAGGTACGTCCCTTTCCCCCCTTCCCCCTTCAGACCCCCCCCCCCTCCTCGAGAGAGAGAGTACCCCCAAGATTGCGCCAATTACTCTTACCGTACGCACAAGTAGGCATCCCCTCCTTCAGAATTCACTCGAAATCTCACGTAGATCTTTCTTCACAAAAATATGTGATTCGTTCTAGCGACTAGACGCTGTGAAGTAGTGATATCAGTTAGTCTCAAGTGCCTCTTCTTATTCCCCTCTTCTCCCTTCATTCTAGTGCATTCTTGCAAATCGGCCACACTCGGAATAGAATGATGATGCGCGATCATTTATTATTACCCCTCCTCGATACGCCTCCACCCATTCTCAGTCCCGTTCTCTCTTGTAGAGGCCTCGTCAATCTCTTTCTCGTTCCTTCCGCTATTAAACTGACGCCATTTTGTTGCTCTTATGTTCTTGTGCTGTTAAACAAAGGTCGCGAGATCCATTCTAGTCCATACAAACTTTATTCGTCAGTTCTGGGAAGGTTTATTGAGAAGGAAGCGCCGTGCATACAATAGGTTGCCATCGCTAGATACCTGCTCGACGGTTTTCTCTTCTGGTTGAAATGTAAATTCTTTTTCAGCCTAGCGATGAAGACGGATCTCATTGAGTGCCGACTTCCCTCTCCCAATGCAACGGTGTTGCCCTATGAAGCACAAATGTATGTTTACAATGAATCATCCTCATTCAACAAGTCGACTTATTACAGATTTCGCAAGTTCGAGTTGGTGGTCACGGGGTATATGTCCGTCCTCTGCGTTATTCTCGGAACGATTGGCAATCTCTACGGAGTTCGATCAGTACATATCACCAACTTCGACAAGGTGAGGTCTCTTCCCCTTGAGGAAACCCCTCTGGTAGAAATTAAATGGGTATTGTGAGGCTCATGCCCTCCGGGTGCATGATCAGTGATTGTCTCTTACTCTAAACCGTGGTAATTTCCCTGTCTCTCGTGATCATTTCCTCTTCCCTCGTAGAAACTGCTGAGAAACGTCTTGACGTGAAAGGCGATATGCTTTTCTTCCTTCGTGTTGGAACTATCGAGAGCACGCGTATCAGTTTACTCCCATTGGGAAGAAGAGCCGAAGACATGCGTATCTCCTCTTGTCACTCGGATGAATAGCTAAAAGACTTCCTCGCGTCATACAAAACATTCATTCTAATTGGGAGAGACAGACGTTCGTACAAGGAAGGGAAATATGCATAGATATTCTCCAAATGCAGTGATGTCAACCTATTTAGAGAGATAAAGGGAGATACTTTGGGAGACCAGACGGGAGATTCCCTTCCACCCCCTCGTTGCCATTTAGAGACAAAGAGCCGTTTCGCACCCTCATTTGATATGGGCGAAACGTTTGCAAAGGAGAGAAAGCAAAGATTGAATGGGGACGTGCACTTAGCGAAACTGTGGAATCTGGCCTATCCCTCTGGAAATATAAGCCGTCTGAATAATCTATGGAAGAGGCGCATCCTAAATTCCACTTATGTTTCATCAGCATCTTATATTGGGCAGAGCGGCTGTCCTCCAATAATTCGCACATGAGTGGATTTCACAAAACAAACTCTTAACCTCACTCCTAATTCTCCTCTTCAGAATCGAGGAGTGGTTCTCGCTGTCTCAGTCCTCGCTCTTGCTTTCTGGGACACTGCTCTTCTCTGGTGTGCATTCTTCTACTACGCCATCAAAGTGGTAAGTCGTCTACAGTATCCTTCAATACTCATCAACCGATCACTAACTGATTCTTCTCTTCTCAGGTTGATCCATGGCCATCGCAGAGTCAACATCTCAATATGATCACTCCCTGCTTCCACGCCTTCAGCCAGATTGCGAATACCGCATCGGTGAGGAATCTGGCCATCTTGGACTGAGGATACCGTAGGGGATACTGTACTCGGAAGGAACTCAGTGGGTGGTCTCTAACACGTAGGCGTCGTATGTGAGTATACGAAGCCAATAAGTGTCCGCATGGTCAACTAAGAACTTCGTATTCTCCGAACTAACAATTGTTTTCGGCCTTATAATCGTGCGTGGAATTCGTCGGATGCACTGAATCTTCCACTTCCTTCCATTGTGGTCAATGCATTCTCTCATCCGAACATCGAATTACTCCATCTGAGAGAAATCATAGGGGAGTGAGCGAAAATTGGTGATTTGAATGAATTAGAGAAGAAGTATGGGGAGAGAAGGAGAGGGCGGAAACTTGCGAAGGGAATTCGCCGCTTTTATTCGTTTTGCAACTGCACACTTCCAATTGTGACCATCTTTGGTGCCTTCGAATAAAAGAATTGGACGAACGACGACAAAGTAGACAGATTCTCGAACTGGGAAGTTTCTCGTGGACTCAATCTGGAAGAGATTAATGGAGGGAAGAGTAGATAATGAGGGAGAAATCGAGGAAGTAGAGTGGAGTTTAGATGGGACAGCAGAAATAACGAGCGTCCTTCTCTTAGAGAAAAGATGAAGAGAGCGCGACGGAAAAAAGAGCTCTGAGATGTGATTGAATGGAGTGAGAACCACCGCGTGAAAGTCAAAATTGTCGGCATAACCAATCGATATCTCAGATCTGGTGCGTGGTAGCGATCACTTCTCAACGATTCATGGCAACTCGCGATCCATTTCGATGCCAGAGGTACGGTAGCTCAGTCACTTCATCATCAATTGACTTTATTCCAGATCAGCAGCACTCCTACAGTCATTCCGAGAACGACGAACGTCATCCATTTCATTCTACGCGTGCTATGCCAACCGGCGATTGTTAGGGTAATAGAATATCAGATGTCGATAATCATTCGTGTCCTTACAGTATCCCAATGTTGATCTCGTTCTTCGCAATCGTTGTCAATCTTCCCGCTTTCTTCGAAATATCGATCGCCTACTGTTGGAAGATGATGGAGGGAGTGAGAGTAGTGCAGAGTCAGGTACGGTCTTCATCTGATTATCGACAACTGACTTCTTTCCAGTTGCGAGTGACCGAGCTGCGTACTCATCCGACCTATTCGTTATTCTATCGGACAATATTTCGAATGTTGATTACGAATATCGGACCGAACTTCCTTATCGTTTGTGAGTGATTTTTCTTAGTTATTTGTTGTTTGTTATTCTTTTTAATGTTAAAGGAGGCGTATCATGAAAAATTAGTTCATGTTGTTGAGATCATTATCCGATAGGAATCTAGAACGATATTAGAAAGCCGAAATTTGAAAGTTGTGCATCCACTCTGGGACGAGATATCCGCATCCAAAGTATCAGGAAAGATCAGGGAAAACCGCGCGAAGATTTCAAATATTTAATGGAGCGCTAAATGGAAGGAAGGGAAGGTAGATCAGTGAAAGGTCACCTTTGTCTCGTCCGCTATTGATTGGCTAGGGAGGGATTTTTGTTTGTTCCCGCAGGTGATTCCCATCGAAAAGATCTGATCTACTCTTTGGCAATTTTCCAAAAGATCCTTGGCACTTTTCCAAGAACTTGGAAGATCCTGCTTATCGTTGTAAGAATCGCTACATTTGAATTTCAAAAGTTCATGATACGCCTCCTTTAAACTCCATATTTTAGTCCTAACTGTATGGACGATCATCATTCTTCGTGGAAGTAATCGATCGAGAATGCAATTGTTCCGAATGACGGACAATCTACTGGATAGGTGAGAATTCTTCTAGGCAATGATTTAGTGAATTAGTCATCAATTATTTTACACCATGTCTGGAATATCTTGATTTCATCGCAACTCAGAGAACCATGGAGAGTGGGAGAGAGACGAAATCGGAAATTCCTAATAACATCATCTTGTTCTTCGAAATTTGCCATCAGAAACAGATTAAAGACCGGATTTAACTATTTCAAAATTCAGATATTCTTCACGCGAGATGATGCAAACGATGATCTCTATTATTCTCGTCACTAAATTTCTTCTCTTCAGAAGTCTCGCTTTCATGGTTTGTTACTATTCCGATTCTGCGTTCAATTTTGTTTCACAGTTTCCTTTTTTTGCAGTTCAATGTTCCAAAAAAATCGCTTTTTTCCGATGAATGTTATTCCGATGAATATTATCAAAAAATCAATAAAGGCTCTTTTAGTTGGACATCGTGGAGGTTGCCTTCAACGACGAGATCAAACATCACTACTACAAGTTCATGATGACCGTTTCCATCTCTAATTTCTTCATTCTACTCAATTCAGCCACTAACTGTATCATCTTCCTCAAGGTATACGGTAGAATCGGAAGCTCCTATCATCAACTGACTTTCTTGCAGGCTTCGACGTGGCTGAATGATAAGATCAGTGAGAGAAAGACGATGAAGAGAAAGAAGACCGTCACTGATTCATCGTGAGTGATCAATACCATCGTGCGAGAAATCAATTGATAATTCAGACAAGCTTTCAATCGTGATCGATACATCGTCCTCAATTCAACGTGGGAACAAGCGAAGAAACTAACAAACGACCAGATTGGATATACGGTAAGTAGACGAGCTATCGATAACTGAGTTAGAAACTTCTTCTAGGTACTGTACTCGATGATTCGCAAGCAGCCCTCACTGTTGGACCCGTTGAGACCTCCTAGCTTCGCACCTGGTAATCAATTATGCTTTTATCATAAGAAATACTACCAGAAGCTTCCTTATCACCGAGCGATGATATTCAGCATGATAGGTAATTGATTTTTCATTCCAGGAGGAGAAACGCACATCGTCACTCTCATCGGTCTCCCAGTGAAGCGAAGTTTCGACTTCATGGCACAGGCCAAATATCAGGTAAGATCACATCAGTGATTGAGATAATCAAGCGTAATTCTTCCAGGAAATCGCTAATCGCATCACATCTTTCATAGAGGAACTACTCAAAATGATGCTAGATGGAGCACCAGACACGGTTAGGCTGAATAGCTAAAGATATCCCGTTCTGACACGCTGACAAAACAAACTCGTTCTGTCTACCTAGGAAGGGTGTGTAGTCTGAGAGATGCAGCGTTTTTCTCGATAGGGACTTGATTTAAGACAGCGACATTAATGGAGATTAGAAAATTATGGTTTCCAGTGTCTCCAAATGCGAATTCGTCGTGCGGGAGCCATTCATCATTCTCGAAATATCAAGATCTCATCGACAGTTTGGAAGGAATTCAAAGCCTGTCTATTGGGAATCATCGGAGAATTGGACTACGACTCTCCCAAGGCAAGTTTATCCCTTGTTTCTAATCACATTCTCGAAGGTTTTTGGTGTCCTAGTGTGGTTCAGAAACAAACGCACGAAATTAGAAGCGACACGACTCTGTTTACTTGATTTCTTTGACGTCTTCAGTCCTAATTTCCTTCCTGGTTCAATGACTAATTTCCAGAAGCGCGACATGGCTCTGGAAGTGTGGAGCAGTTTCATCTCTTTCATAATTCGAGAGATGAAATTGGGAGTATTTGCATGTGATTCCTTCGGCCCTGTCAGTGTAGGCAGTTGATCTTTGATCTCCCATCTCTAACCAATAATCACTACCTCCCATCGTAATTCTTACCACGGGTAACGTCAAAGACCCTTCCCGATCTCATAATTCGAACGAAATCATTGCATTATATTCTGTATTGTATGTGTATTTGATGAGAGAGAGGTGCTTCTCTGCCTACGGTGTACATAGAAATGAAGGTGGCGATGGCACTGCACTCTCTATCCCGGTATTCACTCATTACTATTCTTATTCGGTGAGACCCTCCCATCTCTTTTCGTGTATTGGGTGCGTACGAGTATTCCGCTAAGATTTGTGTCCTTGATCTGAACTATTATTTGAGTGTGCACTCCCCGGTCGCCTTCCCATGCGACGAAGAATTGAAGGGAAGAATGAATAAAGATTCATTAAAAATAAAGATGTTTTTGTCTGGTCGCACCTTGAGTTGGGACTGTTCTCACTACATAATTCTATTGAAGATAACACGAGGAAAGGGACTGACTCTCTGGTAATCTTTCCACTTCTTCACTGCGAATTCTTCGAATAACTTCAAGTGGATTGGACTCCTCTCGAAGATTTCCACTGCATCCTCAAATTGAATTGTTAACGATACAACGAGGAAATAAGTGAGAAAATATCACTCACTGCAGCACCAGGGACACGATTCATGTGCAGTTCGAATTTGGGCGCATTATTACTGAAATGATGCTCAAACTGTTCTTTTCCGTTCAAATTTGTTGTAATATTTGAACTGTCTTCAAGAATACAAGTGGAATGAAAATATCAAAATCTTCTCATAGTCGTGAACTCACGCATTCATTTCCTCCCACGTATTCGGATCGTACACGTCCATATCAGAGAGATACTCGTCGAAATAGGAGTCTTGAGAGGAACGATTGATCAAATTATACTTCCTCATTCTCCCACATTCTCATTTTAATGGTGAAACTCAACTTACAAGTCGCATTCTGTCTCTTATCACATTGCCATTGAGTTCCTTCTTCTCCCCCGATCACAGCAACACTATCCAGATAGATGACTCCAACGTCAGGAAAGTGGATCTCACTCACCTAAACTTAGTCATTGTTTATTGACTGATTTAGCGGTCGGAAAAATTTTTATATAAAAAAATACATGGATAGGTCGATCGAGGAAAGCGAGAACGGGTTCCTCCCCATTGGTGGTGAAAGAAAGAACATCATTATGGCAAGGCACTAAACCACATTGTAAAAACGAAAATCAAATTCACAAGAACTCACATTCTTCTTGTAGATAGTTCTTCTTATTCGACACTTGCGCATTTGAACGCGGCATAAATCGTCGAGTTTCGAAGGAGAGACAACCGAGTATGAGGGATAACGTGATGAATAATAGTGAGTAGGTCATTCTGATAAAAGAAGCGTGAAAAGGTAGAAAGAAATGATGATGACCAGGTGAGATACGTGAATGCGAGGTGGAGTGACGCACAATCTCGCAATAAAACGTAAACAATCGATACCTGGGAATGTTTAGATCTGTCGATCCTTCAATGTTTATCTCAACGCTTCAGTCGTGTATTCCCCTTGGATCCAACTCAATGAAGGTATGATCAGTTTTTATCTGAGGTTCATTTACAAACAATTGAAGCAGTCTGAGCCAACGAGGGAGATCGAAATGAAGTCATAGTGAAACGCAATGATAAAGCTTGGAATTGATCGATGAGGAACAAATATCGTGATTATTACAGTGAAATATAATAATTTGGCATACATTTATGCTATCATAATGAAATCTACTAGAATTATTCAATATGTGGGACAGTGTTGTTAGTTACCGATAATGTTTTATTAGCACGTAATCAAAAGTAGTTTAGATTTGTGATCGCATGGGTGATGAAATGAGTTCCTTCTCTTTCGGCTGAGGAGCAATCACCTGCAAATTATTCATGAGTATTTTTAGCTTCCCAAATATCAATTGCGATATCTCTTCGATAAAATAACCTTATATCTGCATTCAATGCCCATGTAGAGTAGACCAATCTGCGAGAGGGTGAAAATGGACTGAAGACCGAAGAGAACCTGGAAACAATTGTTTATTTATCTAACTTTTTAAAAATTATTTCTAACAAATAAAGGAAGTAAGTCTAACAAATGAAACAAACCGTGCTTGCTCGCAATCTGATGAAGTACCAGAAGCTCGCGTCCTGGAACTTCTGAGGAACTCCGTTGTATGCGTAGTATCTGGAAATAGGAAATTGTATTTCTAATTAATATTGTAAGTATTCAATGTATCAGATAAACAGATCAATTGTTAAGAAAAAAATAGTACCCGATGGTAAGGGAGAGTTGCGCTGAAGTAACTGAGCAGAATGCAAATGCAATCGATGACACTCCGAGAAGAGTTGCATGCTAGAACAATAAGGATTTGTTCATTTATTTATGCGTAATCGAATTTTAAGATAATGACAAAATAAAATAAATATATAATAATTAAAATAAAACTAACAAGAAGAGCGACGAGGAAGGGATGGCGAGAGATGAAACCCTACAAATAATTGAACCTTTACTTCTTTTCTAGTTATTGGCTTCTAATTGGATAGACTGAACATGTTTACAATTGGGCATCTAACGCATTTAGAGATGGAATTTGACCCACCTGGAAGCTCCTCGGCATATTCGGAATAGCGATTGTCAGAAGGGCAATTGCCGCAGAGAGAAGAGGAGAAACGAAGAAGATAATTGCATGATGGGGATCGATCAGAATTGTCTGAATGAATCAGAATGAGATAATTACGGGCTGTTTTACAAGGCTTATTCAAACTGTTATCACTCTATCTTCATCATTCTGAACTTCTCACTCGAAAACCAAAAAAAGTGTGCAGTTTCGGATTGGTGTAGATAACAAGTACTTACCCTTTTCAATATCCCACGCCTTTTCACTCTATTTTCAGTTTGTCAAATCCTCATCCGAAAAGTAAGAGATCGGTTTTAGACTCCGTTGCAAAACAATGGTAGCTAAGTGACCAAGTTGCTCTTCTAATAAGTCAACAATAATCGAGTACATTTTTATTTCCCGTCTTTCTCGCTTCTTTATCGTAAAAAAGAATCACATCAATGTTTCTGCCTAGGGGGAAGTGATATTGCCCACGGATTTAATCATTTTCTATTCGAATGAGCTTTCAATTTCGAAATTTTTCTCTTTTAAATATTCAATATCCCCTCAATGCTCACTTCATCGTGGGAAGTGTAATACATCTTATTGACAACGATGAAATCGAAGATGGACGAAGCGACGCATAATTGAGCGACGGAGATTATCTGATGATGAATTACATTGATTCAATGCCCTCGATAGATACGAATCGAGTTTCCCCCTTGAGGAATTGTACCCGATCTCATGAATTCAGTCCACACACAACACAATGATCGGGAACACTTTTAAGAGATTGGAAAGGAAATGGAATACTGGAGACAACTGACCAATGCTACGCAGTTGATTATGTACACAAGAAGTGAAGTATTCATTGCTGAACTCTGAAATGTAATATTGAAATGGATGAACGGGGAGAAGAACATCGAAATAGGCTCAGCAAAGAAGCTCTAACACGTACAGAAAAACGCAGAGAGGAAGAGAGGAGACAGAAAAAGAAGAGGGAAATGTTTCACTATTCATCCTGTTGCCTTTCCCCGTTAATCCGACGAAGAGTTATGGGTTCGGCGAGAGTACTAACCCTCTTGATTCCGTGCACATTGCGAGTAGTTACTGCCTAGAGGAGACAACTGCGAATTCGGCGCAGCTCCTAACAGTTAGAAGAGGCGAAAATCGAAGAGAAGCGATTGCTCTATAGAATGGGCAGAAGAGAAGCGATTAAAAATCGTGCAGCTTATTTCGCTTGTGCATACTATTCGTGTGAATTTCAACGCTATTTGAAGTGAGTAGCTTGCACATTTTCGAAACATGAATTGACAGATTTTGAGGGGAGGAAAGATTGCATCGAACTCCCCCGAAGGAACAACTGAATTCGAACTGAGAATGACTATCAGGAACGCCCAATTCCCTCTATTCAACAGAGGAATGACGAAGCACAATCAGCTGATCATAATCCTACTACGAATGAAATATTTATAAACAAGAGTTGTGATTGAGTCCATGAGATTCAACATCTACACCAACTCCCTCTGAGGGTCTTGTTTATGAATAACGAAACAAGTTAGATGAATAAGTCGAGTCAGAATCTCTCCCCCAGACACGGATACTCTACACACTACGCACCTTTCCCATGATCGGGTACAATTCAGTCAGAGTGAAGAGAGGGAGAGGGAGGAGGGAGAGGGCCATTTCCATGGATTCTCACTCCGTTACTGATGTTGTGAGACGAAAGAGATCACTCTTCAGTTTCCACCCTAGGGGAGAAAGTTTAGGAGGAAGTTTCCGTACAAGGAATGGTTTGGCCACAGCGTAGTAAGGAAATATTGGCATGGACACTGAGTGGAGCTTCGTCGTAGCCTATAGTGAGAGATTCGGTTGAATGAGCAATCTAAAAACAGAAGCCGCCACAAGAAAGAATGAAGGCAAGAAGCGAATATGACTGTGAAGGAGACAAAGAAGGACAGAAGAAGAGGATAGAGGAGGTCAATTCCGTCTCCTTTCCTCTCTCAGTGCCAGTCACCCGAACACTCGAAACCCTTCGACCTGTCTGTCAGTAAGTCCATTGCCCCCCCTAGGGGTAGGTAAATACTCTGATGAGAGACAATGAAGAATGGAGAGAGACGACAGTGGTCACTTTGTTTGCCTTATAGGGGTTGCCTTATAAGGGTTCATAAATGTGGGGTTCGCGGAATGGTCGATCGAATGGAAATGGAATGGAGTGGAGGGGAGAGCACTCAGAGATCGGTTACAAATAAGTGCACTGGAAATGTCCTCGAGCGGAGTTTTTCGCGCGTTTTTTTGCATCTTTAGTGAGCGACAATAATGAGCAGTCATGAGATTTCGTGATGAATAGCAAGGAAAGATTGGTGATAGACGGAGAAAAGGAAGGAAAATGAGGTGAGACGCTTCTTCAAAATATTGGTGATCGGTATAATCTCACGTAATCGATCTTTGGTGCCGTATTTAGTGTCCTCTTCCATTTTCTTATCAACACAACAGTGAACGATCGAAATTGCAAACGCTTATCATAAATAAGGAGGAAATGATGAATCGCCTTGAAAGGGTGTTTGCGAACAGTACAAACCAACAATGGATCGAGAAATGTAGGTTGATCTTAATATACTGAAAAAAGAAGAAGATGTTGGCCATGTATGAACGCACAAGAAAGGACTGCATTTAGATAATCACTAGATGTAAATTGATCACGAAAGAAACACGGCCGAAAAGCATTAGAGAAAGAGGCAGTTGTGACAACGAAAAATTGTGTGAAGTCGTGTGAATTTCGACTCGAATCTCTGCCTTTTCCCATAGAATATGCACGAATTAGAAGAGAAGATGCATCATGTCTATTGAAAGTTGTGCGTTTGTGTTTTTTTCTTCAAAAATCATCATGTTTCGTTGCCTAGTTTCAAAAATGAAAGAAAGAGCGGGTGGTGTCTGAGCATCTTTGGTGATTTTTAAAGGTTATCGAAGACTCACGTCGCCAGTAAAATGAGTAATTGCTTTATCTACTAGTGGTAAAATAGGACGGAGTTGGTTGTCAGTGGAGTGAATTGGACATAGTGCTCATCCAAAGGTGCACTCAGGTTTCAGTCCATATCCCTTCTCTCCTCCTCCTCCCGATTCGATGAGTATCTAGGGACAGTGCAAATAAACAAGATAGAGACAGAAAGAGAGAGGAAGAGAAGCCGAGTAGGTTAAGAGGTACTCCGAAATTGAGCCCGAATTTCACGATAAAATATAAAACAATTGTCTATTAGTTACACAATTGAAATATCAAACAGGTTCAGAAGGTGACTCAATAAGGTTGATCTCTCTGTTTCATTGAATTCATATCACGAGAGACGATGAAGACACAGAAGAGATTACATTCAGAGTGAACATCCGTTTCATCCTACTTTGCAAATCCTTTCCACTACAATTCGAGTTCAATAAGATCACAATAATTCACGGAGTCTGTATTGCTCCTAAAGGTGGAATGTATCGTATTTCCCCTTTTTCCCATGCCATGCGATGCAAGTCTTTGATTTTTCTTGTTTATCTATTCTTGATTTTTCTTGGTTATCTATTCTTAGTCACAAGAAAAAAATCTTCTATTTGTTATCTCCAGTTGTCTCCTGAGCAATGGTCATTCTTTCTTCCCCTTTCATACATCCTTCCACTCACCAGTCCATCCCTAATCTTTCCCGTCTTTCCAAAATCTTCTTTAATCTCGTCCCTCCACGCACCCGTAGTCTCCTCAATTCATTCAATTTGATCCTTCATACTGCGTTCATAACTCACAGTCTCTCCAGTAGATTTCACTAATTTATGTTTTCTTCTCTCTTCCTTCTTTGTAGTTGTCGTAGTCGTTCCCTTCAATCAATTCATCATTACAGTACTCTCTTCTGTCTCTCCATACCTTCGTAGTATCCGGTGTGACTCCTCTATTCGTCTCTCGGTTTCTATTCGGTACTCGGCCCTTCTTACTGACCACATCAGTGCCAGTTCCAGTCTCAGGCTAGAAATATACCATCGATAAATCGTCAAAACTATCCTTCAGCTTGGTCATCCAGCGTAGAAATGACTCACTCCATACTGAAATCGATTCGATTGAATGATTGATCGTTTCGGAATAACTCACAGAAGCGTCGGGAATGTCTCCAGTGAGAAGAGAGACGTCCTCGTTCAGTTTCTAAGAGAAGGTTTCACAACGTCACTACCGTATTCCAATCACCTTTCTTTCGCTTTCACCCAATTCCCGTTCAAGTGTCAGATGAGGGAGGGCAGAAGATGGAGTGGGAGGAATGGGAGAGGGCTTGCCTACAGGAGGCTCCTCTGATACTCGAACGAGTGGGGATGGGATCCCCGCTCCAGCACTTGTTGGTTCCTTCTTCGACTCCTTTGACTTGGATGTGGGCTGTATCGAGAATGCTTCCTGGAAATAAATAAACAGTCATTGAATGATCTTTGATCTTACCTGTGATTTGGTAGTCTTTCCAATATTGTTATTCTGCGCATTTCGTCTGCGATTCAAGTAGATTGCAATGCCTGAAAACGAAAAAAAATCAAATAAATATCTGAAAGATCAAAGATCAAGTGCTTACCTGCAATTAAAGCGATGAGAATAAGAATACCGCCAACAATAACTCCAATTGTGGTTCCACTCGCACTCTTCGTCTGAGAACCGGTATCTGAAAACACGGTAATGTTACTGTAGTCGATTTCATAGTCACCGTACCACTAGAACCCTTTGATTCCTTTGAAACACAACTGAGTTGTTTAAGGTCTGGGTTAGTTACGACTGTTCCTTCTTGATAATATGTCCAGTTTCCAGTGTTATAGTAACACGAAATGGCTACATTCTTCGAATCGAGACTGAAAAGATGACGGGATTGAGTAGAATGGCGTGTGTTTCACTGACATCGCCGTTTCATCATTGGGACAAGAGAATGGAACGGGTGATCGGCATTCCACTATAAACATTCATTGAATAGATAGGTGTTTTCCTATCTTTCAACTCACACTTTGTGTCACAAGTAACTTTATCATCCTTTTCGATTGTTTTTCCGTTGAGATCCCAAGCTGATTTGTCACCTGTCATCTTGCAAGTGGCAACTCCCATTGAATCTCCATTCAGTTTGCCAGTTTTGCACTAAATAGTAGAATATCAGAAGTTGATCTTTGATCTTTAGTAACCTTGAGTTTCTTACATCCATCAGATTCCTCAAATATGGTAAAATCAATGCCTTCTACTTCAGGTGTCCAGTCACATAGTGTGCATGCTGATAAGATGATTCATATTAATCATCGTTTTTTCACGATATTTACATCTGGCTGCACACCGACCAAGGGTTTCCGTAAATTCCATCTTATTATTTTCACGCATGATGACATATTCATAGGTATCTCCTGTTTTAACACAATCTATAGATGTTGTCTTGATGTGTTTAGGCTCCAATTTGCCAGCGTTGTCTTTTAATCTTGTCCTGCAGTGAAAGAAATATATGCGAGATAAATTCGTATTGTCCTATTTACTCAATGTAGTACGGAGGAAGACACGACAGATCAGTGAGTCCAATTATGAGCTGAAAATGTGAAGGTGAATAATTTCTGCTGAACGTAAGAGAAACTACCGTATCGATAGAGTCAGAACCAACTCTTTCGATAGCTGGATCGTATGCTATCTTTTCAGGATTGCAATACGAATCTCCTGAAATGACCAAATGCTCAATGAACATTATCTACGACCATACTTTTAATTTTTGAATATAGGTCAAATTCCTTTCCCTTTGCAACTTGCACGTCGTTCGCAAAAATGGCAATATTTGTTTGCTCATCGCTTCTAACTATCTGAAAATTGAACAATTAACTGTGATTAATCATTTTTGATCATTGACTGTTTGTTCATCTTTTTCCTCAGCAATAAATTCGCACATGAGCAATTTCGGCTTTTCGGTATGATTGATCGACTCTGAAATTGTGATATTTAACTCTTCATCTTAATAATTGCTATAAGTGATGTTTTATCCATCGAAATTCGTACTGACTTTGATGAGCTCCTTTGTATTTCGGTTGTAATCCTTCTTCGCATGAAAACAGTACGGTGTTTTCCTTATTAACAACTAATTTATTCACATTCGGATCCCGGCTCTCTAGAGACACGCGATATTTCTTAGCAGAATAGGGGGCTCTGTGAATTATGAATTAATAACAACCAATCCAAATGAAGATAAAAAACCTTATTTTCATTATCATTTTGCAGTCTCCGGTTATAAGTTGAGTAGAAAACGTTGTAAGATCCATAGAAGAAAGTCCACCCATACAGGTGTCTGTTGTTATGCAACTCTGATGATTACAAGTTAATCATCTTAATATTTTTCTTAGGAGATACCCATTCTATTCCACATAGAGGGACAGGAGATTTCTCAATTTCAGAATTTACAGAGTGCAGTGAACCGAGAAGTAGGAGAACGACCCCACCCTGAAAATATATCATTAAATTCAGTGTGGAGCTATCTAGGGTATTATTATTTCCCTAATTTCAACACATTCTGTAAATATGACATTACTCCTGAATTTATTGCAATTGCACGTTGGAGGATAGAGATAAATGTCGAAGATGATGATAACCGAACGATTACGAAATTTAATGTAGTCGTACGGCAGTACGGACTACGTAACCGGTAAGGTCACTGTAGGCATACTGTAGATGAGCAACGACACTCAAGGATGGGTACTGTAGATATTCAGTTCATGTTGCTTTGCAGAAATATTATTCATGTGTCAATTGTCCATGGTTTGACTTCTCTTTGACGCTTTGATTCGTTCCCTATCATTACCTTCATTATCCGATCGATACTTCCAGACAGCGAGAGTACTGTAGCCGAAGGAAGAATAAGAAGAAGGAACAGCGTCCGAATCAATGATCCTACCTGAGAAGAGTGAGATGATACGGTAGGTATCGAACCTTCGGTTACAGTATCCATTGGAGATCCGAGAGATCTCCATTGGTACCATAGGGGTTTCGAACTAACCTTCATGGGAAGAGCGAGACGATCGAATTGACCGCGATTGAGAAGAAATGAGAGCGAGAGTGAGGAAAAGAGAAGAGACTCGCTCTTTTATAGACCTTTTATAATTAAATCAAATTGTTATTCACATTTTGAATAGTAAAATGACTTAATTCTGCACGTCTGCATCAACGTCCTTTATTGAGATACTGTTTTGCATGCGTCTTTTAAGAGGAACTGTATACACACTCATTAACACTACATACAGTAGCAAGCGAAAGTATTGGGGTATTGTTTTCGCTATAACTTTTCGTGTCATTTAGGTCCGATCTGTGCAACTCTCTCCGGGTACCTAGTGGCTCCGCGAAAATTTATATTTTACAACTTTATTATTTAAAAAAATGAAAAATTTCTGAAACAGTCATGAATGCCATCTAATTTCAAAACAGAAGCCAAAGTTTTCGTGTCGTTGCTCATCTACAGTATGCCTACAGTGACCTTACCGGTTACGTAGTCCGTACTGCCGTACGACTACATTAAATTTCGTAATCGTTCGGTTATCATCATCTTCGACATTTATCTCTATCCTCCAACGTGCAATTGCAATAAATTCAGGAGTAATGTCATATTTACAGAATGTGTTGAAATTAGGGAAATAATAATACCCTAGATAGCTCCACACTGAATTTAATGATATATTTTCAGGGTGGGGTCGTTCTCCTACTTCTCGGTTCACTGCACTCTGTAAATTCTGAAATTGAGAAATCTCCTGTCCCTCTATGTGGAATAGAATGGGTATCTCCTAAGAAAAATATTAAGATGATTAACTTGTAATCATCAGAGTTGCATAACAACAGACACCTGTATGGGTGGACTTTCTTCTATGGATCTTACAACGTTTTCTACTCAACTTATAACCGGAGACTGCAAAATGATAATGAAAATAAGGTTTTTTATCTTCATTTGGATTGGTTGTTATTAATTCATAATTCACAGAGCCTATTCTGCTAAGAAATATCGCGTGTCTCTAGAGAGCCGGGATCCGAATGTGAATAAATTAGTTGTTAATAAGGAAAACACCGTACTGTTTTCATGCGAAGAAGGATTACAACCGAAATACAAAGGAGCTCATCAAAGTCAGTACGAATTTCGATGGATAAAACATCACTTATAGCAATTATTAAGATGAAGAGTTAAATATCACAATTTCAGAGTCGATCAATCATACCGAAAAGCCGAAATTGCTCATGTGCGAATTTATTGCTGAGGAAAAAGATGAACAAACAGTCAATGATCAAAAATGATTAATCACAGTTAATTGTTCAATTTTCAGATAGTTAGAAGCGATGAGCAAACAAATATTGCCATTTTTGCGAACGACGTGCAAGTTGCAAAGGGAAAGGAATTTGACCTATATTCAAAAATTAAAAGTATGGTCGTAGATAATGTTCATTGAGCATTTGGTCATTTCAGGAGATTCGTATTGCAATCCTGAAAAGATAGCATACGATCCAGCTATCGAAAGAGTTGGTTCTGACTCTATATCGATACGGTAGTTTCTCTTACGTTCAGCAGCAATTATTCACCTTCACATTTTCAGCTCATAATTGGACTCACTGATCTGTCGTGTCTTCCTCCGTACTACATTGAGTAAATAGGACAATACGAATTTATCTCGCATATATTTCTTTCACTGCAGGACAAGATTAAAAGACAACGCTGGCAAATTGGAGCCTAAACACATCAAGACAACATCTATAGATTGTGTTAAAACAGGAGATACCTATGAATATGTCATCATGCGTGAAAATAATAAGATGGAATTTACGGAAACCCTTGGTCGGTGTGCAGCCAGATGTAAATATCGTGAAAAAAACGATGATTAATATGAATCATCTTATCAGCATGCACACTATGTGACTGGACACCTGAAGTAGAAGGCATTGATTTTACCATATTTGAGGAATCTGATGGATGTAAGAAACTCAAGGTTACTAAAGATCAAAGATCAACTTCTGATATTCTACTATTTAGTGCAAAACTGGCAAACTGAATGGAGATTCAATGGGAGTTGCCACTTGCAAGATGACAGGTGACAAATCAGCTTGGGATCTCAACGGAAAAACAATCGAAAAGGATGATAAAGTTACTTGTGACACAAAGTGTGAGTTGAAAGATAGGAAAACACCTATCTATTCAATGAATGTTTATAGTGGAATGCCGATCACCCGTTCCATTCTCTTGTCCCAATGATGAAACGGCGATGTCAGTGAAACACACGCCATTCTACTCAATCCCGTCGTCTTTTCAGTCTCGATTCGAAGAATGTAGCCATTTCGTGTGACTATAACACTGGAAACTGGACATATTATCAAGAAGGAACAGTCGTAACTAACCCAGATCCTGCAAAACTCAGTTGTCTTTCTAAGGAATCAAAAGGTTCTAATGGTACGGTAACTATGAAATCGACTACAGCAATATTACCGTGTTTTCAGATACCGGTTCTCAGACGAAGAGTGCGAGTGGAACCACAATTGGAGTTATTGTTGGCGGTATTCTTATTCTCATCGCTTTAATTGCAGGTAAGCACTTGATCTTTGATCTTTCAGATATTTATTTGATTTTTTTTCGTTTTCAGGCATTGCAATCTACTTGAATCGCAGACGAAATGCGCAGAATAACAATATTGGAAAGACTACCAAATCACAGGTAAGATCAAAGATCATTCAATGACTGTTTATTTATTCTCAGGAACCATTCTCGATACAGCCCACATCCAAGTCAAAGAAGTCGAAGAAAGAACCAAATATTTGCATGGGCGTGGATATGTCTACAGTGCCCACTCCATCAGTTCCTCCTGTCTCTCCTGAACCGTATAAGAGACCTCCACCTCCTCAACAGTGCGGAGAAGGATGGGGAGATGCAACTGGAACTGTGAGATGAATATCACACGAATGAATCCATTGATTCCATTATAGGGTGTTGGACGAATGGGTATTCCCGAATTGCCCCGCATGGATTATCCGGCATGAAATTCAATCTGATCATTGTGAAATAAATACGTATTTGCAGAGTTTCAATGATGTGGACGTTAAGAAGAAGTTCTCACCTCAGGAGATAGCAGAAATGCACAAAGAGATTGATAGAGTAATGCTGAACGCAGCGGATATTCCGTCGAACGCGACAACAGGAACCGATGGGATAAAACGAAAGAAAGTGACACCGGATGGAGGGACGAATAAGGTTGATTGAAAGATATGATAGATGATTAATGTGTGATTGAAGGGCGGTGATACGACTGGAGCTGAGACTGGACCATTCAATATTGATGAAACAGCCATTAATAAGAAAGGATTCCGTCGTGTTTGTTTGACCATCGTTTCCATTCGACAGTCATTGTCATTCAGGACGCAGCTTCGATTGCTGAAATTGATCAAATGAAAGTGGATCTTGGGAAGCCGAGTGTTGTGAGTGAATGAGTGGAATTGTCCACTGAAGTAGTTCCTTCCCATTCAGCCCGAGTCGCCATAGAGTGCAGAGAAGTCGAAATAGAAGAGACAAATGAGATATCTAAATAAAAAAAACCGACGGTCATTTGAATAAAAAATCTTGATTGAAATGTTTGTGCTGAAATCGCATGCGACTAAACAAAATATATGAATTGATCGAAATATTTCACTTTGTTCCTCAATCATCGTATTAAAAATTCAATTCACACAGAATAATTGTACAGACACATCTAACTTGCGTTCGATACAACGAATAGAAAATTGATGCATCAAGACTCTCCCTTCTCCCCTCATGATCAATCTCTCATTCAATAATCCACTTCCGATGGAAATAATCAGCGATGAAACAGCCTTTTTAAGCTGATAAGAGGGGTCTAATCATCTCACTTTCCAATCAGTCTATTCACTTGCCACGTCGATAGAAGCATGTTGCTTCTCTTTCTTCTCGCTCTCATTGGCACAGTAAATGCCGTCTGTCCTACCGGATATCAACAGATCAATGGAGGAGATTGTTTCAAGGTTATATCCCATTCTTTTACTTTGTAACTTTTAGACAAAAAAATGGGTTTGAATGTTTGGAATAGCCATTTTGATCCTTTTCAGTTGTACACAACGACTCAAAACTACGACAACGCAGAGGCGGAGTGTGTGAAGGACGGAGCACATCTCGCATCTGTTCACTCACTCAATGTACGATGATACATCGATTATCCGAATAGAATCATGTCTCATCATTCTCTGCCACCTTTATGATTGTCTTCAATCGATGTCTTTCTCTTTGAGGAGCAGAATGCCCTTATGGCCATAATGGGAATGACCACTCCCCTCATTGGAATGAAGTGTATGGATGCAGTGGCTGCACATTGCACATGGGCTGATGGATCCATTGTTGACTTTTCCAAATTCCCCGGAGGTATCATTGCATTATCCTTTCCCTTAGATAGACAACAAAATGGAAGAAAATTTCAGGTGCGCCCCTTCTCGCATACGGAAATTGTGTCCATCTCGCATCTACTGACACTAACTGGTAAAGAGAGTGTTGATTGATGGCTAATCAATGAGAAATATGTAATCATTTATTATCTTTAAAATGACAAAAAATGGGAATAAATTGTAGGTATTCATGGAATTGTGCTGCAGTCATAACTGGATTCCTCTGTAGAGTTCCTCTCAATGCTCCTCCCGGTTCGTTCTCTTCTCAACATAGATAACACATTTATCGTAGTGAATCGTAGTGAACAAGGGAATAGTCGATTTCAATTCCGAAAAGTACATATTATTATTCTCTTGACTCTTTCAGTTGCCGAGTGCACTAACGGATACGTTGCGTACAATGGAGGATGTGCTGCTCTGAAGACAACCAGCAGGTAGAGGAGATTGTACATATAGGGTAGATACTCGTCTCTACACCTGACGTGATCTCGTGCTGTTTAGAATGGCGTGGACGTGTGTGAAATGAAGAGACATACCCGTAATACAAAGTCTAGCATAGAAGACATCTTCCGGTCCTCTCTTTCCTGTCCCATCCGAATTCTCATTACAGAGTGCAATCAGACGCAGAAGCATCGTGCGCCCTCGAGGGAGGTCATCTGGCAAGCATCCACACGGAGGCTGTACGTCACTCATTTTCGTGAAATACAACAAAAAAATTGTTTGGAGAATCAAGAATTTGGCTAATTTTACTGAATGGTTTCTGGCCCTATCACACAAAAAACAATAATGAGTTTAAAAAAAGGAAACGTTCCGTAATGTGCAATAGACATCGTACTATTGAATATTATGACACTGAAGATATCCGGAAATGTATCGAATTGATAAATGTTGCAATATGAAATGCACAGGACAACACATTCTACGCGCAACTGGGCACGAATGCCGGACTCACTAACAACATCTATGTCGGACTCGCATGGAATAGTAAATTTTTATTAAATTTTTAATTATCATTGTCAATTTTCAGCCGCTGCGAATAATTACAAGTGGACGGACGATAGCACTTACAACTTTAAGAAGTTTGCTAATCGTACGTTTCTAGCGATGGATAGCCCTCATTCAGATTAAAAACTGTAGAAGGCAAATTTGCATCCTACCTTATCTTGCTCCTTTAGAATTCCCCAACACTGTATTCGGCGAATGTGTCCAAATGCTGCTCTCCACTGAATTCGGAACTCTCGGCCAATGGACAAATATTCCCTGCTCCACTCCTCTCGCTTACGTCTGCTGGAAAGCCAGTGAGATATTCCAGTCATTCATGTAAACTTAGAAGTCCTCTTGAAGAGTGTCTAACCATATTGAGGTGGAGAGACTCCCACCAAAGCTCCGGCTGTCTGTGATGGTATCACTTTCCTCTATGATCAAGGAACGGTAATTAAATATTCATCCCTTCATCAGAATCATTTTCTTCTCAGGTCTACTCTCCCAACTTCCCCGTCTCCATCCCTGCTGGACAAACGTGCGAATGGGTGTTAGCCACTGCAGTTGGCACTAAAGTGAGTTTATCCATCGGAAAGAATCAAAGAATTATCTAAGTTGTCTAATCGAATCATAATTTCTTTAGGTGAGCATGCAGTTCCCAATCTTCAACACTGACGCGGGAACGACTCTTTCTCTCTACAATGGATTGGATGATACGACACCGACGAACAGGTTATTTATTGGTTCATTGGTGTAAAATTAAATAAAAATAACTTTTGAAGACTGTCCGGAAATGCGATCAACCCGCTCACTGCCTACGAGAGCACCACTAATGTCATGAAGGTACTTGATCATTATCGATTGATTATCAGACTAATCAATATTTCGTAGATGATCTTCACTCCCTCTGCAGCTCCCACTGGAACTGGATTCCAGGCCAACTTCATTCCCACTGGGGGTAATTGGAAATTGAAGAGACCTATAAATAAGATTCTTCGAATTACTCCTTGGAATTTGTAATGATAAACAATTTCATCTCAGAACGAGTATCTCTATTCGATGCTGGACTTGCAACAGAGTCGCTAAGCCAATGCTTGTTCAGGTGTCATCCCCGATCCTCAACCAACCTTCGACCCAATCACTCAGTGTCCCCAGCAACAGTACACTGCCGATACTTATGTGAGCAATCTGCATCTGAACAGAGATAATGTCGCAAATGAGTCAGGTGTATTCTCCCAATTGGCCGGAACCGTATCCTCCAATGTCCGATTGTCTCTACTACATTCACTCGAGAGACGGAAAGAAAATGAGCATCGAATTCGGTATGTTGCACTAGTCATAGAAGATGGTTTCTGCAGATATCTACAGATATCTACTCTTTCTAAATACATCAGAATAATGAAAAAGAATAAATTTGAGGATACGTCGACACGGAGCAGTGTTGTGATATCGTCGTTGTCTACGATGCTCCTGATAACAAAGACGAATCGAAGATCATTGCATAGTCAGTTCAATCTCTCATCCAATTACTTCTCCCTTTTCTCTTTCAGTATCTCTGGACAGAGTGCTGTCACTCCGAAGACATACTATTCAACTGGAACTACTTTGACTCTTCAATTCTTCTCTGATTCCAATAATCAAGGAGAAGGATGGATCGCTACCGTTCGAAATCTGTAAACTGACTACTGTTGATTGATAAATAACTGTAAATGGTATTCTTTCGTGTAGTTTGCATTGATGATATGTCCCCACGAAACAAGTGATTCATAGAAAAAGTTTATGTGGATAGTGAACAAAGGTAAAATGAAGAAACAAAAAAACCTCCTGGGATCGATCTGGGGAATTTCCGAATGGACAATTTGAACGAGAGATGGAAAAGAGAGTATTTTAGAGTATAGTAAATAAGAAAAAAATAATAAAATTAAATGCATTAACTATGTGTTCTCTAACAATCTCGTTGTACGAAGGGGAGAGAGGGAGGGAGGGAGTAAGGGGTAATGTAGCTGTACTCATTACAACTGGGATACTCTGCAGTAAATCTGAATTTCGATCTCGAATAATATTCACATGTGATGTGTGGAAACTACGTGAGACCGCTAACAAATAGAACACAATATACTACATGTTGAATATTATCGAAACAGGGCGGAGGGTGAATACATGATATCTAAAACTACAAATTCACGGGGGTTTTGATTATCCTTTGCTATCCGGAAGGCAAAAACCTGGGCTTTCTCGGGACGGAAAAGAGGGATTAAAATGAGAAGTTTTGTGTCTCGTCTATGATGTGAATGCAGCACAACTGCCTTGCTCTCTGATGAAGTAGATTGGGATAGGGTAATGAATGGAAGGAAGAGGGAGAGGGGAAGGGAAGGAAGAGGGAGAGGGGAAGGGAAGGAAGAGGGAGAGGGGAAGGGAAGGAAGAGGAGTAACATGTAATCGGAAGGTGCATGTGAGGCAGACAAAGCGACAACAGAATGAGTGAGAGTGAGATACGTGATCAATACGAGAGGAAGAAGCTCGTATCGATTACCGTATCCCAACGACGACAAAATCAATAACTATTTGTGTGACATACAGCAGTTCGTGGTACGGTAGTCGATAATAAATCGATACTCCATCCAGATTACATGCGACCATCGATGAAGGAAGATGGATTCCAATCATCTGCAAAGAAGGAATGTAAATAGTCAGTTCTCGATGCTCATTCGTCGTGAGGGGAAGAGGATGACTACAGTACTCACCGAATAGTCCACCTTGTGAAATGGATGAGTAATCATTCATTCGTGCATTTCTGGGCGGTAACTCCAACTCCTCTGGTTCGACCCAATCGGGAATTTCAAGGAGCGAAACGAGATCCTGAAATGGAAAGACCGTTAGTGTAATCAATTACACATTAGTTTTTTTTAAATTTCAAGTCACTCGTCAATCCCCAGCTGTTTCCTCTCTCTCTCTCTCAACAGTCTCGCGTGGATTTGCATACACTCGATGATGATTTCGCCTACGCCCTTCTCATTCTTTGCATTCGATCGCAATTTGAATACTCAATTAGGGACGCGAATAATGAGAGACGAGTTCACTGTATGCAAATCATTCCCCTCATTCCTCTATCCAGCTGAAATCGATGAATAACTCTCGAGGTAACAAAACTATTACACATCCATTCTCATCTTATCCATCTCCTCATCCACTCAACTCTCGCACCATTTTTGACATATTCTAATAATCTTTATTGGAAGGGGAGGGGAGGGTTTTCTGGCACCCTAGTGGTGTGAATACCGGTGGAATCATATCATATCATACCATAATTCATCAAATCTCACCTGTGGAAGTCCTCCCGTTCCAAGGGGAATATCATAGCATGGATCGATGAATGGAGCATTCATATCGAATGAATCATCTCCAAGCATCTTAGAAGAGGAAGAGAGTGAGCCATAAGGGGTTGGACGAAGGGAAGAGGATGAAGGGATGGGGATAGATGGGGCCATGGGTGTAGATGCAGTAGATGATGATGAAGAGGGAGAGCAAGAATTGGCAGTCGAACCATAGCCAGATGAGACCAGAGACGTATTGTTGATTACTGCAATGATAGATAGATAAGTGCATCCAATTGATTACCATCGAATCGATAACTGAACTAATCAATACTCTCTACCGTACCTCTCGGTGCACGTCCGCTACCGTAGACGAGAGGTGTGGCAGCTGAAAAACCGGCAGGAGGCAGAGTGGAGAGCACATCTGTAATCGACAACTGATTGTTATCAGGATACCGTAATCGACTACCGTAACCGTTTCAATCGATGGGTACCGTACCTTGGCTCGCGGGGTACCCGCGTGCGTCACTTCGTCCTGCACTGTAGGACAGTGGGAAAGAATCTGCAACGGAGGGAGATTAGATCAAAGATCAAAGATCAAAGATCAACTCACTGTTCGCTGGAATGCCATGCCCGATCCGTCCATCCTCGTAGGAGCGGCTGGTGCAAAGTTCCTCGGCTCGTAATTCACGTTCAATGCTTGCAACTGAAGGAGAAAAGAGTCAGTTATCGATTGGTGGTTCCTGACTACCGTAATCCATACCTGTGAGAGGAGAATTGGAGCGAGTGGCGGGCGTCGTGCGAGGGCCGCACGTCGATTGCGGGGGCGAGGAGAGGTCGCAGGCACGGGAGAACGACGACGACAACGCATTCTGACAAGATTGAGATAGGGTTATGTAGGAAGATGGAGTAGGAAGAAAGGTGAAAAGTGCGCGGCAATGCGCTGCCGACAATCGCGCACGAACCTGCGGAGAGGAAACGGGCTGTTGGCGTCTGTAATTGGACTGGTGCTGCGACTGCAGAGACGCGCCTTGCAACATGCTTCCTCCTCCTCGTCCGATGATTCCTCCGATGACTGAAAAGAGGTAGAGATAGAGAGATGGTTAGATGGAGAGACACCTCTTTTTCCCCAACTTCCCTTACAGTAAAAGGCATATGCAAAGGTACTTCCCGCCTTCGAGACAGGGTTCGCGAGAGGATAATGTTAGGCCAGTATCGCTTTACCCACTTACAGTATACTTCCACACTATTCTTCTCATTTCTCACCCCATTGCAATAATCGAGTGGTTCAGTGTGGGTCGAATAACTAACAAGTTCGAATAAGGGATGTACAATTCATTCCAATCGATTTATACAAGGTTTCAGAACCCCTACAGAATTCGTTCATATTCCCAACGAGCTCTAACCTCTCTACCCCCCCCCCCCTTCCCTCCCCCTCTTCTCACCTCCTCCTTTGATTCCCTCACCAGCAGTCCCGATGGTCGCTCGTCTGTATGGAGTATCAATGAGTGAGTCGATCGGAGCACTGGCGCCACCAGACTGAATCACATACATTATTACCACTTAGCTCACGCACTAATTGGCTAAGCCCCGCTAGTAGACTGGGGGCTTGCAATTTTCGAAAAGTTTCTCTTAGGGAGCTCCGCAAATTTTTGAAAATTTCTTCTTGGGAGCCCCGAACCCAGAAGATCAAGCGGGGATATAGCTCGCAATCCCCCTAACCATACGATTTCATTTCTACAAGATATTGTCCTTACCTGTACTCCAAGAAAGGAGTCTCGTCTTCCTCCTCCTTCTCTCCACATTCTTCCCCTCTCTCCCTCCTTTCTGCTCTCAATTTCCTCTTCTCCATTTCCTTCTGATTGCTCACGAAAAAACCATTGCAGTTGATCTTCGAGGCTCTTCTTGCGAGATGCTGCAATAGACACAATTAGTCCATCGATCGATAATCGGATACAGTAAACGCAACCCTGAAACAGGGGAGCACTACCGTACTCCTCCTGATTCAGGGCTTCCAATTGGCGAGGTTAGGAGCATCAAGCATACACATGCACTTACAAAGACGCTCGACCCAAGCAACGAATGGTCAGATTATATCGATAACAGACACAATAGATAGAGAGAGAGACAGGGACTACTGTAGCGTGCGGCAAGCAACATCAGGGAGGGATACGGTAGGCACGAAGGAAGTCGATAGAGTAGAGTGGATACGGTACTTCGCAATCCTTTCTTTCGTCAATTGGAGTCTTGCAGCAGCAATGTCTACAGCAAGAGGGAGATCTGTCTTGACGAGTCCTCTTTGCTAGTGGAGGAATTCCAATGACATCGACCACTTTCATTCGAGCAGAGAGCATATCTTCATCCTCCGTTCCCATTAGATGTTGACGCTTCTTCTTGTCTGTGAGAGAAACACAACCACAATTGACTCGAGTCGAGTCACTTCAGTTAAGATACAGAGCTTCCCCTTGAGATCGACTTTAGACGTCTTTGGATTTTCGCAGTCTCGAAATGACGTGTCATTAAAGGTCGATCTGTGTCTTAAAAGGGGAAAACCCTAAATAAAGGGGGGTCAAATGAGAAGTGAAGAAATTCAATTAAAATAGTAGTGAGATGGCGAAGAAAGAGAGGAAATGAGATTGCAAGTGAGGTAGCGAGGTTGACTACTGTTAGGTCATTGTCACAATACTACGAATTAGTACAATAACAACAACATTTCCATCATGTTCCAGGTGGTGTCAAAACATGCGAAATAGATCGGTATAATAATTGATACTTACGTGCAGAATCGTTGTGCTCTGCGTTGAATCCATTGGTAATATTATTGCCGAAGGCGCCAACTGCAATGCATTTCATTACTATTTATAAAGAATATCACGAGCTGACATTGAGTTCATCGTTCACAAATTCTATTCAACTCTCACCTCTTCTGTTTCTCTGTGGTACAGGCTCGAACTCTCCGGGATCCTCCAACAACGAAGGAAATTCGATACAATCGAGAATCTCCGGTTGACGGGCCAAGTATTCTGAAGTTACATTACATTGTTAAAGCGCTTTCTACATTCGATCCCTTCCACTTTATCCACCGTTATTCTCCGAGTGTCATTGTGTATTCGTCGTACGTTCTTTGGTGGTGAAAGAACAAGAGAATGGACCAAACAGCAGTCATGCTCATACATGAGTCCTATTCCATGGTCAGTATAGTTCATTCCCTCTCCTTCACACGATTGATGGCATTGTCTACGTGACTTCATCCCTTCCCTATAGTCTCTTCCTGAATACCGTATCCCCCACCGTACCTCTATCATCAGGCTCCTGCTTGATTCTGACTGCGAGACCAGCAGAGATTCCACGAGTGGCTCCTCTGTCGCATTCCTCCTCCGATTGCACACTGCATTTACATTATTAACTTTTTGAAACAAGTATTTGATTTTAAAACTCCATTGTATAGTTAGAACAATCCCCTGCTTCTTTGTATTCGCAGGTTTGCAGCAACAATAAATTATTGGAACGTTACAGAAAAAATCGCATTCCCATAATCACACGAAATTATTGTATTCGACTGTTGTGATTTGTAGCTCGGGGAAGTAATGAGATGTATTGTTTTCAAAACATTGTAAACCTACCTTTTTTCTCTTCCCACGGCCAAGCTATCGCGTAAATAATATTGCTCAAGTGGTTCTTTCCCAGTGTACCAATGATCTCTTGGACCCTCTCACATGTTAGTCTCAACACTGTTCTAGCCATTAAAATAGATCGAGCGTAAATTAGCTAGTACTCTTATACCGGTAGCAACAAGAACTCGACAGCCTATTATTCACCTAGTCCCCTCTAGTTCCCTTCTACTCCCCCCCCCCCTCTCCACTTCTCACTTCTGTTCGCTCATTTTCCGTCTGTTTACTCACTGTGCAGAGTGCATCTTTCTCATTTCTGACCTTTCCCCGCATGTCACTTACTCAAATTCTGCAAAACAAGTGAGTCAGATCAGAACACGAGTAGAAATTCTTCCAAGTCCGTCATTATCAAATTACAAGAGATACTTGAACTGTGCAAGAAGCCATGCTATCTGCAGACTAGCAAAGGGCAAAATCAATCCCTCCTACAGTCATAGCACATTGCAACTGCAATTTCACCTAGACCAAAGTGTCACTGCTTATCAGTCAATGTATATCTCAAGTGAGCGCCTTCTCCCGAATAGCACGTTCTATACGAATTCACACTGTCCAGACTGTCTCATTAACAGACCTTGCACACTGGTTTTACAATACTGTACCTATATATGTATATAATATTATAAATGAAGTACCATACCCTAGGACATAATGAATTCCGATGATGTACTGTCCCTTCTGTCCTCTCGTCGTGTGAGAGACCGTTTGTCCCTCCGTCATAATCCATGCTACCGTACCCTGACCTGAAGTGAGAAGAGATACTTGGAGAAGAGGAGACAATATCTTCAACATGGTTACAACAAGTAAAATAGTACAAATAAATTCGATGAAGGAGGAACAGTGGGTCTGCATAGACATTCTTTCCATAGATTCTCAACATACCAGTGATGAGTCTGTAGTAGGGAGTTCTCGTGTGTCCCTTCACCAGCAACTCAGCAACACTCTGGAATTAAGATAATTAAGTGAATTTCAATGTTAATTAATTCAATTATCTTCCCATACCGATCTGACTCTCTCTGCATCGGCTGGATGGATGAGATCGTAGTAGGAAGCACCCATGAGAGAACTGCAATCGATAGATGAGACTACCATACTCCCCTCTCACTACGGTATCAATCGATAATCATACCGTGAGTCTGTCTTGAGTAGTGCGTGCAACTGTTCCGACACGTACGACAGTCTCATATCACATGTGTGACGAGTCATGAATTGACCCGATTGTGTCTCTCCTTGCTGAAAGGGAGAGATTACGGTAGATTGTCAATCGATACAGTCCTCATTAGAGTACCTTAGTGAGTGCGTTGGCAGATGATGAAATAGTTCCCTGTCCAGCAGGATTAGTGATAGCCTGCATGAGATGGCAATGACCAGCATTCGAGACGATCACACGAATATTGAACGCCACTGGCTGCAATACAAATTAATATATTATTAAATATTTATTGTCTCAGCCCCGGCAAAATTCAGAAGCAGGTGAATCCGTTGCAGAGAGAATCAAAAGATCAAACTTCCCACCTAATTAATTCTGGCGACTAAAAATTCATTGAAATAGCGCGTAATTTCCTTGACTCACTTTTCTTCGAATCCATACTAATAGGGACTCGCATAATAAGCATCTCTAACTTCTTCTCTTTGCAATCTCACAAATTCACCCCTTTCTCCTTCCCCCGACTGGTACATTATTATTGCCATTATTATTATTATTATTATTATTGGTCAGTGTATCTATCCCCCGCTTTCTCCCAACTCCAATCAAGAATCTCTCTCTCTTCTTCTCACGGATACTATTTCTCATGAGATGGGAAACGTCGCTGTGTTTCCAACTTGCCAATCCCCTCTCGAGAAGAAACTTTTCTACCCAATGGACAGACGTGGGAATAACAGCGTGACTCGACAACACCCCCCCCCCCCCCCCCACCGTCCCCCTTTCCACTGCTATCTATTCCCCTTCCACTCTCTCGAGTAGGGGCAATCGTCAATCAACACCAAGTCCACTACACGCACCAGAGTACTTCCATCATTTGATATTTATCCCCGCAAAAACAACCACGAATGAGCCTAAAGAACGGCATAAACAGGAACAGATCTCGATATAGACTGTAGAGTGCCCTTAAACACACCTTCATGATGGCACTCTTCAGATTGAGATTTCTTCCTCTCGGGGAGATAACCGTCTTGAAACGGAGAACACACGCACGCGATCCCTTCAGATCCTGAATAGAGTTAATGATGATGGTGTACTTTCCCATTTGACTACCTTGGTGCATCGTATACATTCTCCATTGTCTTCTCTCACCTCATCTACTGAAGTTGCAGTCAATTCTTGAGTGGCTGCAAGATAGTCCTTATAGTCTTCTGGGGCGATGAAATCCTTGAGATGGCGACCCGCAAAGTCAGTCTGTAATCGAATCGAGAGATTATAATAATCAATAATCTACCGTTATTTGTAATACTTCCGCTTGGGATCTCTGTTTACGGGTAGTATTCCCTCTATATACAGCTGCCGTACCAATTAGAGTAGTGATTCAAGAGAAGGAGGGGGAGGAAGGGTGAGGAAATTCCGAGAATCAAATTTTGTAGCCTCAACTTTCATCTGTCCTCTTTCGTGATCGTGATGTGGGAATTTCCATTTTAGTTCATATTCGACACAATTCTTCACATATGGTCAATATTCTTCTCAGAGATGCCCCCCCCCCCCCCCCCCCCCCCCCATTCTTCCCCCTTTTCCGTCCTTTTACATCTACCGCAAAACAAGTCTCCGTCGTTCCCTCCGTCCTTATTCCCTTCACACCGGAGAGAAAAACATGCATGAAATAGACTGTCGTTTTCTGTCCCAGAACTGTTATGAGTTCAGCAGTCTGTAGGGGAGGGAGCTGTCCTTTGGGTGCAGAGCGTACCCTACCGTACTCCCCCTCCAGACTACCGTACCTGAGTGAGGCCGAGGAATATGGATACACTCTCTGTGACATAGAGAATGACACCATCGGAATCAGCAATGAGAATGAATCCATCGAGACAGCCCGAGAGACAATCTTCACTCCAGAATGAAGCATCCTGACATGAGAAGGAGATGATGAGACTGACTATACGAAGGGAGGGAGTAGTCAGGGGCAACGAGAGGGGTGAATGTCTGATGATGGACACTCAATGCGATCTATGAATTGAGAGAGAAGGGGGATAGTCGTCGTCAATCACTCTACCTGCACTTCTCTCTGCAGTGATCGACGTAGTAGTTTGGATGAATCGGGAGCGAGAAGGATGGCTGAAATGACTCAGTTAGACCTTGCGTGTCCATTCATATAGTGTAGTGTCTCATGAGTGTCTATCGACGTCTCAACTCAATTTCTCTACATCGTCACTCTCCTTCTTACGGAGTCCTACAATTCTCGAGGTTCCACTCAGTCCGAGATACACAGACTACAAATAAACGGGGAATCATAAATCACCATTCGTCGATCGCTCTCGTCTGACTACCGTACCATTGCCGACGTTCTTCCTGAATCTGCATACTGTAGAGGCGACGCGTAGCATAGCGATGCGGTCAACGTGAGTGATCGTTGGTTCTTCGACTAGAGGGACGACATCTTTGAGATCATCATAGATATCCGATTCCTTTGCACGACGATCACGTGCGGCGAATCGAGATGTCTCACGACGACGATCCATATTACTGAAATTAATGAGAGATTAGGATCAAACGTCCAATATAATGATTGATTTGATGCCGCATCCACCTCTTTCCCCTCTACCTTCCCTAGCTCCAAACACACGAAGTCACATACTGACCTCTTCTTCCCATGCGGCATTGTAATTGAAAGGCGAGCTCACATGCGATAGCGCATCCATCCTATTTCCAACCCCATGGCCCATCTCTATTCCATCGTGCACCGTACTCAGTAATGATCGACATTAGCCGATTATGTTCTTTCGTAGTTTCCATTTAATGATTCATTCCATTTCTAGGAAGAATAAGAAGGAGAAGAGAGGAAATCGTTGATGGGAATCTACGCCCGATTAAATGTTCTCTCTTATTCCCTCTCTCCTTCTCCTTCTTCTTCTCTCTCTCTCATAGTCCCTTCCTACTCTTCTAAACGTTTTCTTCACACATAACCGAAGGAGGATGGAAGGGAAGAGTAGAAGAAGGAATGAGGAATGAGAAGAGAGGAAAGACGAGGGAAAGGGAAGAGGAGAAGAGAAGTCCGCAATTCTGATTGATGCGCATAACCAACTTCTTATTCTCCCTCAATTCAGAAAGGGGACGCAAGGAAGATTAGCGACTGCCTTCAGAGTACTACCAACAAGAGAGAGATAGAGGGAGGTTCTCGAAGCAAACAACATAAGAAACCAGAGAACTAACAAAACGTGCGTCTTGCAACAACATAAGCTCCAGAATCCTCACCGTTTTCGATTGTCGTGAAACTCCATTCCAGCTTCATAGACCTTTGGAGTTTTCAAAGATTCCATTCCACCCTCAAATAGCCTGTTGGGTTTAGATTCCATTGCAGCTTCAAGAAGCTTGGGAAGTTCCAAAGATTGACTCAATGACTCGTCTGTGGCTGAAATGAGTAGTCAATAAAGATATGACGCTATGAAAAGGACGCGAATATTCGATGAAATCAATGAAACGAAATAACGGCGATAAAAAGGACGGGTATCAGTGAGTGAAAGAATTGGAGTGTGTTCTCTATCTCAATAGGAAACTTCAATCGATCAATCGACCAGTGATAGAAAGAGACAAACGAATGGAAAGGGAAAGAAAAAGGGACCAAATAGGGTTAGAATCGAGAGTAGGATGCACTCTATTTCTCTTTCTCTCTCATATTCAATCAATACTACACGATAGAGGGGAAGAGGGAGTGACGATGCTTAAGCAGGTTCTCTCTTCTCTTAGATATACCACTCACTACCTCTTACACTTTTCAAGCACTAAAAATGACTGGATCATGCCCGAAACATGGTGAAACTACGAAGTTCCAACCAGAAGGAAGGAGGAGGGGAGAGAGGGACTCTCTCCTCCCCTCATCTTCCAACGACGTCGTCCCCTTTCGTCTCTCTCTTCTCATTCTCATCGTCTAACTACTCTCTCACTTTCTCATACTCTCTAATCATCTATAGAACGACCAACATCGATCCACACTCTGCTCACGTCAAGGGCAACTCTCCCCTCCCCTCCTCTCGTCTCCCTTCCTCTCCTCTCTCCTCTCTCCCTCTCTCCTCCTATGTATTCTCTACCCTTCATCACTCTCTTCTCTTCTCCATACTCTTTCATCTACCAACTCTCATCTCGACCATACTTATTTGCGAGAGGTGAGAGGAGGGGAGGAGAGGGGGAGAAGAGAGGGGAGAAGAGGGGTAGATGGGATTCATAGCACCACGACCAACACCTTCCATCAGAATAGATACATGGTCGAGGGGGGGAGGAGGGAGCTTACTGTAGCCTGCTTACTATGGTGTACTAGCCTATAGTGGGAGTAGCGACAAAACAAGGAGTGTGCGGTACTATAGGGGAACCAGAGTTTAACGGAGAACTGAAGGGGATCAACAACGAAGGACGAAGGGGGAAGAGGACAGAGGAGGACGGAAGGGAGTGAAGGGAAAGGGACGAAAACACGACCTCGTCGAGTCCTATCTTTCAAGCAAAAGAAGAAAAGAGAAAGAAGAGAACCAAGCATCTACGAGCAAGCTGAGTAAACAACGAAGGATTCCACTATGGAATTGGACCATTATGAGTTCTAATACTAGTTAAGCTGCATGAAACTAGAGATGGAGGGAGTATCAGGCAAGGGAAATTGAAGAGAAGAGCAAAGAGAAGGGTTGAGTTGAGATGAGAGAGAGAGGACACGTGATTGAATGGGATGTAAGGAGAAGGATAGAGAAGAAGGAGAGAAGAACTTTGGTCATTGAGGAGAGGGGAAGGGAGCTAGAGAGTGTAGTACAGACTGACCATAGCAAGGACGGAGGATGAGGGAGAATACATAGATCGTATCTCGAGATAGAGCTAGGAAGATTAACTGCGCCATCACACAATTACTAGGAACTTTTTAGAAGAGGAAGGATAGAGTTTAACGGCGTAGACTTTTCTCATCTTTTTACAACCCCTAGGGACTTCCCCAAAGAGAGGACGAGAGAGGGGCGGGACTTGGTCTGTTGGACCCGACTCTCGACCAACGACTAAACAGTTGTTCAATCAATCCTCAGACTGGAGAAGTTAATCTATCGCTATCGCTTACATCCTTGTGCCTACGTCATTCCATTCCTTCCTTGTGAAACAAAGAGACGATCGAATCGATGAACTGATGAAGTGATGGTTACGGTACCCATCAAGCGAGAAAAGAGACGAGTGAGTGGGGATGGAGATCGATATAAGCGAGAGAGATGGAGACTGCGAGTGACTGTCAATGCGAAGCTGATAAGGAGATAGAGATAACGAGTCGACCCGCGTCTTTTCGCTCACTCCCCTAACAAATGTCTCAAATCGCAACAAAAAGATGGAAGAACTATCAAACCATCGAAATTGAAAGCACAATTTGATGATTTGGAATGCGTGCTGACGAATTAAACATGATTATACCGAGTGCAGTCAATAAAATAATGAGCATACTCATAATTATAACATAAATAAACGCGCAGTGTAAGAAAAGGCAGCGGTGAAAACACGAAACTGGCAAAGAGGCATGTGATGAAATGAGTGGTGCCACCCGATAGAATTGCCCTCTCACTCATTCATGCCTTATCAATCTACACAATGGGCAACAAGAAATACGTGAAAATACAAAGGAACGCCATGAATTCGAGTATGCACGCTTCAAAAATTTGCATAGTAACCAGGTACACATCCGGAGTTCAGGCAATTATACCGTAGTGCGCATTTGAATTATCGTGTACTAACTTCATTATAATTCGATTCAATGCAACCGTATCTTTGTAATTTTGAATATCATCTATGATGAAAATAGTTCGCTAATGTTGATGGGGATCACTGGTGATGCAAGGATAATCAGGAAATTGAGAATTGGAATTCCTTTGTACAATTTTCCTTTTCCTCGGTCGCTCTTCTGAGATAGTATCGACTGGTGGAATGAGAGTTTGAAGACTCTGAAATATGCATCTCATAAAATACTGTTTCATCATTAAAGAATATTTCCGAAATAACCTTTTCTAAACTAGCAGGAGAATTGATACTGTATCCAGCTCCTCGTTGTCGTTTCAACGGTTTATTTGGAAGGATGGGAGTCCGAACTGACATTTGTTGATTTTGGGTATCAAGTAATGCCGTTTAATATACCATTCGATGATTTCGCAGGAAGTTTGATCATCTCCGAATATTCCTTTTTGATATGTTCGTAACAGAAGTAGACTTTCTTCAAATTGCACAAAAGCACCTGAAACTCATTATTGAAGGTTTTATTGAGTATTTCAACATTGAATGAATATGATAAGACAAATTGGTTTAACCTCTCTCGCATTGCTTTCTTCTTGCCATTGACAGTGAAGATTGATAAGGAACGCTCTTCTTTCCAATGGATCATCTGGAGTTGCAACGAATGCACAAGTGTAGAAACTACAGAAGTGACAAATCTGAAATGCATTGAAACGGTTATGACATTCAAGGATAGGTACGAACCTCACTTCGTTCTGGTTGAATCGATGGTACCTGTTCCTTAACTTTCTCAACCTTCTCTTGCGATGTGCTGAAACATCACTCATTATGGGGTCATGATCACTTTTCCTTACCTGGGAAATCCGAACGTGATCATTTCGGGTTCTTCCAACTTAGGAATGGCATCCTCTTTAATTTCTTCAGATGGAACGAAGGGTTGCAACTGTATTACCGATATATTAGTACTCTACCGGTACTCTTCATTCTCAATCGTGTCAGGGGTTGGGAAAGAATTCACTTACATCTCGCGGGTACAATTCATCAATTGGTTCTTCCTTGATTTCGGATTTCATCTGTTCTCCTGGTTCCTGAAATTATCAGCTATAGGTACCCCGTCATTAGAAAAATCAGTGCTACCTGGGCGGCCTCAAAAAGAGGAATTCCAGAACTGGAAATGCGACCTTGAGAATTGTGAGATTCCTGCAAGAGAATAATTCACAAAATATTTCAAAACATTGCAAAATCTCACCGTGGCAACCGGCATTGCTTCTTTCTTCTTCTTTTCCCTTTCTGAAAAATACTTCTGTTGCTTGCATTGAATGAGATCAGCGACTGATTGAATTATCGTTCGAATCTCACGAAGAGCAATCTGGAAGAGGAAAGAATGAAGACATTTGATCATTGAGGAGATAATTCAGCTCAAGACAGTAGGGTACGATATTCATCATCATACCTTCTCATGTACTTTTTGATTCAGAAATATTTTCTGATCTCCAGGCGGTCGCTCTTTCGCCCATTCTTCATCCATGGCAATAGTAATTGCTTCCACTGAATCAAGGATGCTGAAAATGATGTTGTAACGTGCCACGTAGATCGTGAAAATACCGTAACGCAAATCAGACTATTAGTAGCAATATTATCTCACCTGTGCAGATGCAGTGCCGTTTGTCCTCTAATCTTCGCTCCAAGTGTCAGTTCCATTGGTTCAATCATCGATCTCACTGATGTCATTTCAGTATCGATTCGTTTACGAATATCCGATTCTTCAATAATCCGAAATTCAGGAAGGAGTCCTGGCACTGAAATAATCTTTATTATAGAGTAGTCGATCTTGTAATGATCAAAGCTTCTCGGAGAGTATCTTCAACATGAATATCGCTATGTTTGGGGGAAGGATGAATATTTTTGGCGTATGTTCATTGAATGTCATAAGGAGTCTTCAAATCATCACAAACAGTGTGATGTCCTCATGATAGGCTGAATTCTTCGACCGGCCATCCTCCTCTATCTTCTGTCCACCAGGAAGACAGAGGTTATTCTGCAAATTTTTCTTTTCAAAAAAGCATATATCTCAGTAAAAAAATAGGTCACATGAATGAAGTGATTTAGATACCAGAGCTGTTTTTTTTTAAATCGAATAGGCCTTGATGTTGTCAAGGTTTGAAAAACACATGAAGTTGTTTTCAAATTTTGTTGATGAATCGATAGGAAGTATCAGTCGACATCGATTGAAGAAGTGTTGAACCGCTCAAAACTATAGTTTCATGGTAAATGTGTACGAGCGGTGCCAACGGTTCATAATTCTTCAATCGAGGCATGATAACACACGAGTGGGCTGTCCCAAAGTGATAATCGATGAATTGAAATATGAACTCTTAACTACTCACTTGAAAACAGTTCTAAACATTCACTGTACATCATTGCATTCGGTAATTTTGGTGTGAGCAAGTGGGAAAACAAACCACGAGAGAATGCACGCACCACACCATCAAATCATTCATTTACAAATACGGCATATTTCAAATTAGAGATACATATTTATCTCTAATTTGAAAAATGTATACAATACTATATGAACAACCCACTGAATAGAAGCAAAATAAAAAAAATTACAAAAATTCGAGAAATAACTGGAGATGAGCCATAGGGTAATCTCGAGCTCCACGCAGATAGAAAGATCGGATACATTGAGCCACTGAAATTTGAAGAACTCTGAAGATTACGAAAAATTAAAAAAGAAATATTTAGATTGAATCTTATCATTCCAAATGAAGACTTTATCACGAGTAAATCTTCGAGGAGTTTGTCAAGAATGAATCAGAGTGAGTTCTCGTCAAGGTAGAAGTTTCTCTCTTCTTCTCAACGTCAAGGTCGTCCCTCAAAGACCAAGCATCATCTTTCACACTTGCATCCTCTAGTAATCCCTTTTGCCATTCTCCCCTTTGTGCTTTCTTACGGACTTCTCCCGCCTGAGGCGATTAGAAGGAGAGAAGACAAGAGGAAATGTGTGATCAGTGAAGGGAGAAGGAGGGAGGGGGGGGGTGGTAGGTCAAACTCCAGCCTTGTCTCTCCCTCCAATGGTTGCCATGGTAGAAGAACATCTGTCGTTGTTGAGTGGTGTTCTCCCCTCTATTCCTGACCCTTTCCCACCTGAGATCCGAGTGGTCTCCAATCGACTACCTCGATACGCCCCTTTGATACACCGCTCACTCCTCTTCATTTATTCAGTCGAGCTTGAACGATAACCTCTAACTCAAACAACATGGCTTGCAAGTGACATTATCTCTCACGTTACTTCCAGTTTTTACTGTAAGACACTTCTCGCGATAGCTCAGTGAGAGTGAAGAATGCTTCTAACGAGTACTCTTAATACTTATATTTTCTAACTATTATTATGTAGAATACATGACGAAGAATTCATCCATGACCTACTCTAATAATCCGTTCATTCTTATCTATTCTATCCTAACAGTCTAGCAGATGGTCAATGGAATCATTAGTCCCTTTTCGTTCTCTTTGGTCATGAATTTAATGTCCCCTCTCCCTCCCTCTTCTCCTTCCTTCATCCCCTCCTTATTCCACTCCTTCACTGTAATCTCACCCATGTGCTCATTTAGTGTCCTGTCCTGTCCTGTCTCAGTTCCTCACTTTATCCCTCACTTGTACCAGTCCACTCATCTATCGAGTCCGAGTACAGTTCTTCTGTAGCGATACTGCTACTGGATTTTTAAAATCCATTTTAACAAATCATCGCTATCTTTTGAAAATATCTACATCGATTCGTTCTGCTCCCGTAAACGCGAACCCCGAAATTCCAGTATTCATGAGCAATCTAATCTGCTTGAGTTAGTACAGTCATCACTCTTCTCGAACCCTATTCTATCTTCATTCCCATGATCGTCTCTAACCTTTCCCTCCCCTTGAGGGTGCGTGAATTTACTCTCAAATAGATCACTTCACTTCTTCTCATTCGATTCGTCACTAATCTCTCCGTCTCTCCATCATCTCTCCGTTCGTCTGGTTTCACTTCTATTCCAAATACAACTCTAAAAGGTCTCTGCACCCTCTCAACTCTGACCCCTCCTTCTCTTCTACCAGTTTGTATCTCGATCGTCATCCCTCATTGGGTTTGCTCCATTGTAAGGGCGTTCGGGGCACAGGGTACACAACCTTCCCTCTTGATCTACTCTATCGACACTGATTCAGACGTTGATCTGGTTCATTTCGTCAATCCATCCATTGATTCATCTAGCAAACACCGGTATTCTAACGAACTCTTCTTATCACAGGGGAATCCCTCTGATATTTTCACTCCATTCTCTTCCTTTTCGTCGCTTTTTTCCCTTATGGAGCTCATCCATTCTTTATGGATTCCATCTCTTTCCACTTTCTATTCTCAATTCCTCCATGGTTGTTCACCAAAATTGGACTTGCACTTTCACGTTAAAAATAAGGTGTAAGCGAATTATGTCTGCTTCATCGAGCCTGCAATATTTTTTCATGTGAGTTTACTATAGTTTCTCTGCATCATTCAATGCTCACTCATAGATCTCCCGAATGGGGAACTTCTGTAGAAGAAGTAGTTCCCCATATCGCTTACCTCCGTCTTCTCTCACCTCTTCTCTCTATTTGTCTCTATTCTCATCTCTTCTCTCTCTCTTGCCACCTGCTCATCCCTTCTTTGTACACAACCATCTACACTACTTCCATCCTTCCCTCAGGGCATATCCTTCCACTTCACTTATTGTTTTTGTTTTGTACCACGACCAAAGACTGAATAACTGTCTATACCATTCTTTGCTTTTTTTCCTGCATTTTTCCGCATTTTTGCAATTTTTATGGTTGACATCTGAGCACAACTAAGTTCTAATCTGCAGTATTGTTCTTCTCCCCTGTATGATTTCTCTCCAATGCAATTCGATCCTCTTCTCCAGTGATTGTTTCCCTCCTTCTTCTGCCATTGTCGATCTATTCCACTTGAGTACGAGAGAAGGAAGTGACCACACACTCAAAAACCATCGACTGTCCCTCTCAATTCGCCCTGTTCTATCATTCTCTCTGACTGGAGAGAGAGTGTGTCGAATGGAGAGAGTCGTCCATCATTCCCTTCCATCGATGGTCATTCCTTCTCTCTCACTACTAGATTGCCCACGGCGGTCTCTGATCGGAGGCATCTTCTATTTCACTCTTTCTCACCTCATTTTTTCTCACCAAAACAGTGCTTGATTATCCTGCTTGTTTTCGTTAGAGACCGTGCTCCACCATTCAAAATTTAACGACTGCAAATAGGATAGTGACTACGCTCCGCTTTTCCACCTTGTCTCGTGTTATCGGAATGAGTCAATAGAGTGAGAAGGCGGGTGATAATCAGTGATAAGGACAATCATAACCAAGTGCTGAGCAATAGCTTCTCCCCATTCGAGTCTTTCTCTCTCTCTCTCTCTCTGATAGTCATTCCTTTCCTGTTCCAATGGAGTGCCAGTCCAATTTGTGATTACCTCATGCACCAGTCACTTTTACCCTCCTCACTGTATTTTATCTCCCCTTCTTCCCCTTCTTCCTCTTTTCCATCCTAAATCATAATGAACGTCCTCATGATCTTTCTCTCTTTCTCTCTCGTCTCTCATTTATCCCTTCTCTCTCATATCCGTCCCATTACCTGTGTGCCCCTTCCACTCTCCACTAATTATACAAGCCCTCCTTCCTGCCTCCCTCCCTCTTCTCTCATGCACTCGTGAGGTTCTCTTGACTTCAACCCATACTCCCCTTCCATCTCTCCGTTCTTAGAATGTGATCATGGGTCTGGAACATCCTTTGATCTGTCTCTAATTGTACGGGTTTCCTTTTTGTCTCATGCTTATCCCCTTGCATCACAATCTCAATCGCTTATACTCTTTATTCAGTCCTGTTTTTTTGGGGGGACATGCAATCATTCATAGGAGTGATTAGTCATATCCTCTATCCATCTTCACATCAACATTCTTCACAATAATCTTCTCTTCTTTTTCCTTTCTTCTCGAACAGAAAATAGCAGCGAGAATATCATAAACTCCACGAAGCAAAGAAGACGATTTATTCGGCATTGGAGCATCCTTCAAATCGCATACTTACAATGACACTTATCTTCCTTTTCTTTGTTCCTTTTCCTTAGTCATTCTCTGGTCACTTATCGATACTCTACCCTACAGTATCCCTTACCGATTCCTCTCCATTTTGTGTCTCGCTATCCCATGCATCGATACTGCATGCAGTTGTCATAGTGGGAGTAGATAGATCGACAGATGAGAGATCAGAGGAGAGAGGAGAAAGAACAGAGGAAGAGGTCGTTGTACTCCACAGATCGAGTTCCCTGAAAGGGATTTGATCATGGTCAAGTAGTTACTGCATTAGTTCATGAGCTTTGATACAAGGGTCCATTGAATCCCCATAATTCATTAGCTGAAATCCGTCCCGGAACAATTTCACATAGTTTAGCCCGTTTTTTTCATCTCCAGGAAGCGTGTTGATAACGCAAAGTTTGCATAGGTGCGATTGTTCTCTTATTGATAAGATTTCTGTTCACTCCATTCTTTTCTACACTGAGAGAGTATTGTAACCACTCATGAACCACAGATGACGTAATCTCAATTGATTTTTAACTGATTTGTGCGTGGAAACTGTTTGATCCCATTCTTCACTTCTTTGTCTCCATGAGATCAAAGAAATCCCTCGTCTTTCTCTCATTCTTCCTTAATATTTGACCATCTCTCTAGTTCCATCACAGTTCCTCATATCCTTCAATCCACCGTTCCTTTCCACTTGATATCAATTAGCAATTGTGCTGACTCAATCTTGTCTTTCCAGTATATTCTTGGCATGGTTCCAGGGGGCTACTGTAATCTGACCCATCGTACTACCGTATACCTGCTGAGTGCATCGACATTCCTCGCCCATTCTTCCTCTATCGCATCAGTCGCCATAACCGTCGTACAGCTTTCATAATCAGTGGTTGATCTATGATTACGGTAGTTCATTCAGTCAGATAGATGATCTCTCTTACTCTTCGGGGATACATGCCCACGTGGGTGCAACAGTCTGAGTCTGAGGACTTCGACTACTACAGTCACTCATTGAATTATAGACGCCGTCAGGGACGATTGTAGAAGGAGGAAAACCACGAGAAACACGGAGATATTCAACCTCAATTGAGTAATAATAGCCATTTATGACGTCTGAATTAATTGAGATGTCCTTATCCCCTAATCAATGCTCTTCTTCTTATCACACTTCCGATCTATTATCACGTTTCTCATTACATTGCATATTTCTCATTCTTTGTTGCTGATTACAGTACACTTGGCAGATTGCCAATTCTTCGTCCAACTCATTTCTCCCTCTACCTCGTAGTATGGTTGGTCGGAGGGAAGTGACCAGTCCGCATAACATCGATTTACACTCCAAATCTCCACGGGAAGATATTCCGCCGGAAAGAGATCAAAGATCAAAGATCAGATCTCGTTCTCAACCCACCTGGAAGAACTCAGATTCCCTCTTCCTGCGAGCTTGTAGACGATAAATGGGAAGAGGAGCAGAGAGAATTGGCTCGTGAGATACGGTAGATGGTACGGTAGATGGAATTGAGGACTGAGATGCGAGTGATGAAGGAATATACGAGGATACGGTAGTTGAGAAAGCACGGAGGGAGGCAACGTCCTCTGAATGGATGAAATGGTTATTGTGCTCTTGGCTCAGTGCCAAGATTACGGTAGACTTGGTTCACTTACTGGGAGGAATTGTGGAAGAACGAAGGGAAAGCAACGACTGATAGGAATTTGAATCCATTGCAGAGTAAGGAATACTCTTCAATGAAGAGTGTTCCGCTGAAATGATCGATGACCTTTGATCTTTGATCACTGATCTTTGCCATCTCACATGACATTCCACTATCATAGATACGACGTTGTGTTGGATTGTAGCTCATCTGAATCAGTTTGTGATCAACAATAACGGTAATCTACCGTAATCTCATACCGTCCATGGCGGAACTTCCGATTGATCGTAATAGTCGAACATATATCCGTGATCGACCATTTCGTTCCCTTGTCAACCACTCGCGAACACGTGAAAAATAGAGAATGAAATGAAGAAGAAGAAAAGAGAGATGAGGAAAATAGAAAAATAAATTAATGAAATGCATTTGACTAACTTTATTTCAACTTTTGCAGCACTGCAAAATTGTGAGTTAGGCAATTTTTTTCAAAAATTTCATCTAATATCCGGGAGGTCCCTTCCCCTTTCCCCTATGCCCCCTTCTCTCCTATAATTCCAGGTGGCTTTGTTCCGTCTTTTCCTTTCTATATTTAGTTCCTTCTCTCCTTTGACTGACAGTTCATTCGAGTCTCCTTTTCGTGCAACCTTGAATCTCTTGAATCTTAGTCCCCTCATTCTCATTTTCTTCCACTCATTTCACTCTCTCTCTCAACTCTCTCTGATTGATTCCCTCGTATGAATCAAATCCATCATCAGATTCCATTACATCCAACACATCCAACACTTGTTTCGATGACGGGAACTTCTTGAATACTTGAAGATTCGAGACATCTGCTCAATTTTCGCTTTTATTTCGGTTAATGTTTCACTCCCGAGGGAGAGATCTCCGTTAATTTCCCCTTTGCGTGTGAAAAACTCATCCCGAATTCTTCGTCGAATGTATTTCACAGCTTATTCTTACCTTGCCGCGTCCCTTCCATTCGATATTTGAGTCCCATTGCCTGTTACTCTTTCATCCATCATTCAATATTTTCACAGGACGGATCGATACTCGACTACCGTAATCTCTCGGGTTCCCGACCCGAGGGGAGGAAGCGAGGACGAGTTCTGGTCCGGAGCCCTTGGCACTTGGATACGGTATGGAGTATTGATTAGGATTTGACTATATTATCTAATGAAGCAGTTTCCGATTGGAATGGACTGCCTGATCGATCTTTGATCTTTGTCCATTTCAGAGATTGTCTCTCGGGTCCATTTCCTCTCATTTCTGGATATCTTCATCCGATTTCCTTCAATGAACTACGAGATGGATCGGCTCTCGCTCTTCTTTATCTGACACAAATGTAAGTTCTTTTTCTCACAAAGTAGAAGACTTCTCTCCTCAAGTTACTCTGATCCATCGGACTTATCTTTATTGCCCTCGAGTACTTCGTCATTTACAGCCTGCACTTTCCTGCTCGCATTTTCCTTTTTTTTTTATTTCATCGAAGATCCCTAACCTTCACATTTCTTCTCTTATTTAATAGTAGATGAATTCCGAATGAATGAGTGATAATCTCATATTCACTCATGCCCTTTATATCAATCCCCTCTCCTCTTCTCTTAGTCATCCGAATGTTCTTCTCCTCTCTCAGTCTCATCTTCTTCCTTTCTGACCATTCTTCCATTCTGCCTATTACTATCATTGCTAAACTCTCTCCTTCTCGATCGGAATGGACGAAATAGTGGATGAAAGGAAGAGATTGAGTATTAGTTCGACTTCTGTTCGATGGCGTGGTTAGAAAAGGAGTGATGGGCACAACCAATTTCGATTGATGGGAAAACCACAGAGGCTCAAAGGTCGCGAGAAAGGGAAGAAATACAGTAGCCATTGGAATGGAATGCGGGCTCGTTCTCTTCAATCACTTTGATCACTCCTTTTTAGTCATTCTTGTTGCCAATCTGTTCTATTTCTGCATACAATTACACTCTGCGATCCATTCTATTGAGTCATTTATGGCTTGATTATCCCTCCTTTCATAATCCCCTGCCAGAGGTAGAGCGAGAGCATACCATAGCAGGTCACGTCACTTTTTGATCCTCACTGATCGATGGCTTGGTGCATGATTAGAATCGATTAGGCAAACAATCATGATTATGCCCATTGAATTTTATAAAAAAAGGCGTGAAAGGTATTTTTCATTAGCCGTTCTTAGTTTTTCTACCTCCCATTTTCTCGAGAATGACCTTCCCTCTGCTACACAAAAAGAAACGGGGACGGCAAATTGAGGGTGTCCGCTCAGTCCAATTTGTGAGACCTCGTCCCTCTTTGACCTCCCTCTGTTATCCCGTCCCCAAGTGATGAATTCCCTCCTTCCTTCTTGAGATGATTCAGTGTTCTTGGCCCTTCACCCCTTCTTCTTCTTCTTCTTCTTCTCTTCGATTGTAGCGGTCCTTTGATATGCCATCGAGTATTTGCATACCCAACAACAGTAAGACGAAGAAGAAAGAGAGAGAGAGGGGAGGAATGGTATTCTCACGGGAATCGTTAGACGAAGAGAGAGAGAGAGAGAGAGAGAGAGAGAGAGAGAGAGAGAGAGAGAGAGAGAGAGAGAGAGAGAGAGAGAGAGAGAGAGAGAGAGCTGCAGCTGGCTAATAGATCAACACCCCTAATAAAATAAAATTAGTTTGCGCTGATCTTGCATTTGAATTAGATCGGCTGCTGTAGTCAAATCATTCTGATCATTCATACCTTTCCCTATATTCCCCATTTGTAACTGATCCGATTCGAAAAGGGGAAATTGGTGCCAGATGCCACTCGGACACACAGAGATTTTTCCCCATTCCATAAGGGGATTTCTTTGTCTACCCATCGGTCCCTTCCCCTTCCCCCTTCTTCTCTTCCTTTCTCACACTCTGTTTTTGCATGGATCCATCTCTCTGATCCCTTCTCTTCCCTCTCTCAATTTCCTCTTATCTCTCATTGATTTTCTCGTGAATTTGCATGTAGATTGGGAAAGTTTCGGGATGTTGACTAGTTTGGACGTATTCTCGTGTCCTCACTCACTAATTATTACTAGTCTCTCATTCGGATGGATGATCATGTATAGAACACGAAGAATTAGTTGAATTCCAGAGTAGGGAAGAGATTGGAACTTCCGATAGTTTCAAACTAGGCCCTTCATTTCTCAATTGCTCATAGATACTTCGTCAATCTATTTCAGTATCAACCTCTGTTTGACATCTTTCCGTATGGCAATATTTGAGCATGATGGCGTAACTTTTTCGCCCAAGTTGACGTCATGTTTACCTTTGCCTACAGGAATATTCACCCTGAGGGGGAACACCTTCCAGTCTCTATCTATCCGACCCCCCTCCCTCCCCCTTATGAGCCGTGTTTGTCTAAGTACCACAGTAGATTGATCAATTGTGAGAAAAGAAATGGGCTCGGTCCATTCTCTCGATCGCTCGCTATTTTCACTCATTCTCCACGTATTTTTATTAATTTTAATGTAAGTTTAAATTAAAAAATCGATAATTGCAGTGAACGAATCGAAGGACTTGCAGTTTCGCTTCGCGATACGCCCTCAAGGCGACTCACTTCCCTCCTTCAGTCGATCGCTCGATTCTACAAGGTACCGTACCCCTTGAACCTCCTCTGGTTACTGTACTCGATCGGGGACTGCTTTTATTACATTCATGCCCATTTAACGGAAGTGATTTGTTGCTTGGTTGATTGGACCTCCTAGGGTGAGCTAAAAGAGGCAGTGGAAAGGGTTTCCCATCTCCCTCTCTCTTGAAATGAAGATGAATGGTAGCTTGTAATGGTCGTAGTGAGGAAAAGCGAGAAAATGAAGTTGAATTGAGAGTGGAATCGAAATGAAATTCGAGAGATAATGAGTGATAATGGTCGAGAATGAGGCCGGATAAAAGAGGGGAAAAGGGAGAGTTCAATTCATTTCTTTCAGATTCGATTAAACCGATTGATCGTTATGACTCCTCCAGATATTCTCACTATCCTCAACGACACACAAGGTGAGAAGACCATTCATTATGATTATTACTCCCACCCTCGCGCATTCCTCTCACTTTTCTCATTGCGCCTGTAAATCGTTTCTGTCAATCGTATTGAGTGACGTAACCCCTTCCTTCCTCTTCTCTATCATTACCCTTCTTACGGGACCGATTCCAATCTCGATTCCATTGTGTTCTTTCCACTCTTCTTCTTGACCCTATCCATCAGTTGAACCACGCCCGAGAAAGAGAGCAAAACCCATTGGAAGAAGCACCGAGGTAGACAGTTAGATTCAATTACCATATTTCCCCTTCTTCTTACTCTCTGTCAGAAAGTTGACTGTGTGTTCGAGTATGGGTGATAGATGTTGTATTTGACCTCCAGAGACCTCGAAGGAGAGAGAAAGGAGGGTCCCCCCTCCCCCCTCTCTCTATCTGGTCCGAGGAAGGGTCATACCTGGCACCATCGTTCCTTATCATCTCCATTCCCTCTTCTTCTCCATCCCTGTCTCATTTCTCTGTTGTTTCCCGATCTGTTTCTCCTTTTGGCAATGCAAACTTTGTTTGATCCGCATGCTCACTCAAATTTCCGCCATTTCATGAAGGAGAAATCTTTGTAGGCGGTTCTAGAATAATTCGAACTCATTGACTAGATTAGATCTATCAAAGCGAGCTAAGCTCTTCCTTCTTCTCATTCTCAGCTACAGCTGCTCCATTCCGCATCTTAGTCTCTAATTGCTGATCCCATCCCTGATCTCTCTTCTTCTCTTCTTTCTACCCGTACCATCCTCTTTATTACGATACTTGCCTCCTTCTTCCTTCCTTTCCCATCAAAGGAGCACGAAACTCTAGCCAATCCTCTCCTTCTCCATTCTACTCACTCCTCTTTTAGTGGTGTAACGCAGCTGACCCTTCCTAATGAATCCTCATATCTCTCTCTCTCTCTCACTTTTCAGTCCCATTTAGAGTTCCCCCCTTCTCCTTCTGATTACTATAGACCTGTTTACTTATCGTAGTCAATTCGAATTAGACATAACGTAATCATTCCCAATGGATCAACAATGTTTCTCTTCCCTCTCCGGGATTCTCTAATGGAACCGTCTCTATCTCTCTCCTCTTATCCTCTCTTCATTCATATCTTCTTCTTTTCTCTTTCTTTTAGAGGAATAGTCCTCACAAGGTCGACTCTTCTCTCTCTCTCTGACCACAATAATCTCCATTTCTATCTGTGTTCGTCCTTCTCTCGTCTCCCTCAGATCTCTAGTTCAGTAAGCATAGCATAGAGAAAGGGACGTTCAGTCAGGCAATAAACCCATGGAAAGGAGCCATTTACATGTGTGTTGTGTCGTTTCATTCACTTGATGTCCTGCAGTGGAAGAGTCATTTCATGAATTGGCTCGAGGGGCTACTCCCTCCCCTCCCCTTCACAGATGTTTCCAGTGGAGATCCGATTGCTTCCTCTTCTCATTTTCACTTCTTTTCCCTCTTCAATGCCGATATCCACTACATTCACTGACTTGTAACAGTATCAAAGGGCACTTTCCCCTCCCATCCATTGTCCTCCCCCTCCCTCCCTCCTCTCTCTCCCTCTCTGCCTGGAGGTGTCATCCACTCTCTTTCTCCATCTCATTTGTGTACTCATCGACTTCAATTTGATTCTTCCAATCACTTCCTCTACCAAGAGATTCGATTACTCACTTCTTTGTCTCATTCGATACACTAGTAATCCCATCGAGGTCTCTCTTCCATCTCAATTACTTTGTTGTTCCTTGTTAGTGAGTGCTAATTCTTCACCGGTAGTTTCCTCTACTCCCCTAACCTCCCCCTTCATACGCATCTTGAAGGAGTCCTTTCTGAGAAACAAAAGAGATCAGAATAGATCCACTTTTTTGTTGATCTCTGACCCTTTCAATTGGGTATTCACTGAAACCCGACCATTCAAACCTCTCCTTTCTCTCTAGTGTTCGATCGTTCCATCGTTTCGTTATCTATTCCCTCCTCATTCCATTTACCTCTTCCCTCATTCTATTTGCATCTTCCTCTTCTTCTTCTTTACTCAAAAGAGCATTTCGCATGGATAGGTTTGAGAAGGAGGAGGAATGGGTAGAATAGAGTAAATGGCATAGAAAGAGACTAATCCCGAGACGATTTCGGATTTTGCAAAGGAAGAAACGAGTTTAAACAAGAGCGAGCGAGGGGATTGCAGAAGGAAGGAAACAATAGGGAGAATAGAATGGACTTCGATCCGATTTCACACTTTCCTTCTCACGGTTCCCTCTCCTTCCTTCTTCTTCTTCCTCTTCAATCAGTGTAGTCTGATCTTAGAATCGTAATGATCCATCGAAAGAACCGAATACATAAAGTGATAGACCCAATCAGTCCATCCCTCCATCAGCGCAGTTTAGCACTTTCCCGTCTTCATTTATCTCCCTTCTGTTTTGTCCCACTCTTGCAATAGGAACTTTCACTTTTCTCTCTGACTCATAACAGTACATAATCCTCATTCCCTTTTATCACGCAAATTGACGATAGGATGAATCGAAATCAGGAAGGGCCGCACCCTTTTCTTCCCTTCTCTCTCTTGAGTCCACTCGAACGATTGTTTGGTCGATATCCTTCTCACTGTCTTAGTTTGGGTGTACTTCCCTCCTTCTCCTTCTCTTCTTCCGGAATCTCTCTTGGTTATGAATACCTCTTGTAGTTGCACCGTGTATAGTGTCATCTCTTCCTCATCATTCTTCCAATCGATATCTGTATTCACAAGATCCACTAATTCCCCTACGGGAGTTCCAAAGGGTGCCATTGTTCTGGCTACTCTAATCATTCCAATCACTCTTCATCTTCATCACTGCTACTATCATTTCGTTCCCTGGGCGAGTTTGCGTCTCTTTTACTGCTCTCGTTATTCGTATGGAGAACTATTCCGAAAACTGTTCAAATAGGTTTCACAAGCTACCGAAAGTAATGATGCAACATGTTTTTCCAATACTACCATCATATTGGGTGTATCCACCATAAAATGAGTCCCGTGACTCGAACACGTAGGAACACACGCCGTTCTCCATTGCCCTTGTATTTGATTGTCTTCTAATCTCGTCTCTCCCCCTCTCTCTCCTCTCTCTCAATCTTCCGCCATGTTTCCAGTCAGCTTATCAGAGAAGCTCAACTCTTTTTTGGTCGACTCTGTCTGGAGTTTCTCTCTCTCGTTGATTCCCATCCACTTTCCTCTATCAAATTCCTCACATATCATGTACTTTTTGCTTCGTAGTACGAGTGATTTCATGCCAATTCCATCTGATATGTCTTGCAATGACTCAGTCTCCAATCACTCTTGTCCATTCCTTCTCTTTCTCCATTCCAGTTTACACGTTATGATAGTTTGCGCATCCAATACAAACTCTCGTGCAAAAACGTCGCCAATTCTCACCATTTTCGATGATTTCACTTCCCCATTCAATGGAAAACGGCACGCTTCCTCTTTTCACTTTTTTGCCTCGTTATTTCAACTTTCTCTCCTCTCGCTCATTAGCAGCCCTCTTTTTGGAAAGGGAAAAGTAGTACAATCTCGAACGAATCTTGATGACCTCCACTCTTCCAGTGAGAAGTCAGTTAGCTGGCCACGCCCGTTTTCACTCTCATTCGATACTCTGACCCTCCCTCTGACCCGCCGCACTCATCTACCGTATCCTCTTCCTTACCGTATCCATTATAGATGGCCGCTCCGGCCATGAGATGAACAAATTGCTGCTGCTGTTACTCGGTTGCGCAGTTCAAGGTACGGTAATTGATGGATTTTATTGTGCTTCACGGACCATTCGAATGTCGAAATGTGGCCGGGATACTGAGATCTCAGGGGATATTTTGATCTCAGGTGAATCTCGTTCATCGTTCGTTACTCGAATCACTCGAATGGAGGAAGGAATACAGAAAGCACTCGTGGAACAGATACAGAAGGTATAGAATGTGCCAGAAAATAATGCTGTCGCACAACGCCGAGCAATAGGGGAGGAAATGAGGAGGGGAATAAAGAAAGAATAGGGGATATATTTCATCCAGAGATCAAGAGCCTCCTTTTTCATTTCTCCCCTCTTTGCACGGCGTTCTTCTGGTGGAATGGTGGAACGAATAACAAATAATGAAAAAATAATTTGGGATAATTGTAGGTGACAGAGGGGACGGAAGTCGTTGTTGTCTCTGCACTCTCTGTAGACGGAGATATTGCTGATAGAATGGATAGACTCCTGGAGGGAAGAGATGATGATTACTGTACTCAGGATACGGTAAGAGTACAGTATCGATCGATTGAATACGGTATCCATTCAGGAATCGGACGAGTGCTCTACCACAGGCACTTCACTCAATGGAGATGCTCCCGTATCGAGAATCGTCACTTTGTCTGATGAAAGATACGGTAATGTAGGTCATCTATCATCAACTGACTTTCTTCCCTCAGTTTCCACAATTCGATCTCCTTCTCCTACACTCACACCATCAGATCGTCATCTCATTGTTGAAATGGCCGCTTGTAAATCAAAGATCAGACAACTGAATAATATAATGTGAGATTCTCATGCTTTTTTTGAACTTCTTATTATTTTATATTTTTATTACTGCGTAAGTAAGTTAAAAAGAGTGATGGAATATTATTCAGTACTGACAAAGAAGAGATGATGGAGAAGATGGAGGATGAATTGCACGAATCACAGCAAAGGGTCAGTTATTGTGTTATTCCATCTAGTCTCGTTGGAAATGTTGAAAGATGCTTTTGTGGGAATAGATAGATATTTCTTATCTATAGACTATAGCTGTGGAATTATTTCTAATTATTGAGTTTTCAATAATTCAGCAACGCGAATATCAAGAGCGAAATGTTCTTCTATCGAAAGACGCGGCTGATGCGAGATCATTGAGAGATGATAATGATGGATTGAGGCAGAGGGTGAGTTATGAACGAATTATTCAGATGAAATTATGGTAATCAAGTGATGCATCATTGTACTCTGGTATTATAATTGAATAAATGATTATTTTAGTTGGAGAGACTGGAGAAGTATGAGAAAGATCATCACAGAATGAAGGACCAATTGGAAGATCTCGAATTGATCAGAATAGATAAGAAGGTACTGTAATTTATCGATCGACAGCTGATCTTTAATTTATTTCAGAGACTCGAATCGACCATCGAAGAGCTGAAGGACAAATTGCTCAAGGCAGAATTGAATCTGGAGAGAAATATAAATCGAGCGACTTCAACAATGGAATTGGAAGGACGAATAAATTCATTCGAGAAGGAAAGAAGGGAAATGCATGATGATATCACCAAGGTAAACATATTCTTTCTTTTCTTCACTTGCCACTGCTTTTCATATCTTCGATCTCTTTCAGAAGAACGGCGAAATCGAACGATTGATTGCGGAATTGTCGAGAGTTGAATCGCTCTACAAGGAACAATCGATAAAGAACTCTGAAATGGAAAAGCAGTTGAATGATTCGAGTCTTTTAGCGAGAGAGGTGAGTGATCTTTGATTTTTTCTCAAACAACTCTAACTGATCGTTGATCTCTTCAGTCTCTCGGCAATTCACTTCTCGATGAGATGAATGACAGTAAACGAAGTGAAATATTTGATCTGAGAAGCGAGAATATCATTCTCAAGTGAGTTTAAATGAGAAAATAAAGGGATGAGCACAGTGAATTGTTCGATTACGTAAAGCAAAGCGTAATATTCAACATTTGTAGAACTCGATTGGAATCGAACGATCACGTTTCTGTTGAATGGAAGGAAAGAGCTGAACGGTAATTTGTCGATTTCGTTATCCTATAAAATTAATTCAATTATGTTATTCAGCGCGGAAAGGGCTCTCGAAGATCAGAAGGAAGAACAGAGACTTGTTGAGAGACAATTGAATGAATTGGAATGCACACTCTCTGATCTATCCAGAGAGTACAAAGAGGTTTGTTGTTGAGTTGTTGATAATATTGTATTTCAAATTAGAAAGTATATCGATCCGATTCTTTCTTCAAATTCCGAAAACTTTATTGACTCCTAGAAAATTCACAATTACAGATGAAATCAGAGCACGAAAGAGTACTCGACGAGAGAAATGAATCGATTGAGAATCTTATGGACGCGAGAAAGAAATTCACTCAATTCCAATCTGAATTCGGAAGGAAAATTGAAGAGGAAAGCAAGGCAAAGGTAAATAATGCTCATCGGCCACTAACTCTGCTGGGGAACCTCTGGTAACCCGAACCCAATGATCCTAACCCATCTCTGACCCTCTCCTTCTATCTTCTCAAACCGTGTTCATTCAAGCCAATTCCTCCCTCGGGGGTCTCCAATCTGATAGCCGCATTGCTATCACAGGTGATCAATGTGATTGATGCGTGACCTACCCTCTTCGCTTTCCCGTCCCCCGTCCCTGATTATCGATCGATGCTCTCTAGAATACCGTAATCCTCGTCGCGCTGGCGTGTGCAAACACAACCTTCGCCTACCGTAGTGCGTGTGGAGTACGGTAGCTAATTCATTCAGATTCAAGATCTCGAGAGAAACTATGAGGAATTGGAAAGAGAAATGGAAGAAGCGAGGGAGAGTCGAAGAGAATTGGAGAAGACTGTGGAAAAATTGAGAAGAGATGAATACGAGTGGAAAGAGAAGTAAGAGATTTCACTTTTTATTATTAGTAGTTTTTTTACTTTTTGAACTAAACTGTTCAATTAACAGATGTGATCGTCTCGAAGAAGAGTCTCGATCTGCTTCTCATTCTCTTGAATTCGCCAATCGATCCAAGAAAATGGTTGATGGAGAGAAGAGCGCACTCAGGGTATGCAATGCGATTTTTACTTTCTCCCCTAATCGTTCTGGTTGAAGAATATGTGAAACAAATCTAACTATCTTTTCAGGAGAAATTGTCTCTTCTGGAAGAAGAGGTTGAACAACTTCGGGTTCGTCTCATCGAGAGTGGAGATTGGAAGAAAAGAGCTGAAATGGCTGAGAAAAATCTTGGAGAGAAATCATCGGTTATTGGTGATCTTGAGAGTGAAGGAAGACAATTGAAACATTTGGTTGGTTACTTTATCCCATTAAGAGAAACAATGAATGTTTTGATTAACAATAATATTGCCAATTGCAGATGGAAATGGAAATGGCGAAGACTCAGCGACTCCGTGACGATTTAGTCGGAGAAAAGACCAGGAATGCAGATATCATCGGTAGAATTCGAGGAGTTTGCAAGGCAATTGAAACGAATGGAGGAAGAATCGATCCCAATATGGATGATATCAAGGTTGATATTTGATCTTTGATAATGGTGATTAACAATGAAAAACCGTAGATGATCGAATCGATAGACTCCATAATTCTCGAGGCACTCAATACTGCGAGACGACAGGAGGAAGCACTCATTCTGCAGGTGAGGAATTGAATTTATAATCAAAGATGACCACAGTACGATTGATTGTCATTGAAAAATTCACAATTGCAGGGACATCTTCAAATCGAAGAACTCACTGATCTCAAAAGAACAATTGAGAAATTGAAGTGAGTTATTAAATGGATGATCCATCTTCATTCATACCCTGAATCCGACTAACAAAGATATTTCTCCCTTCTAGACGGAGTGAGAACGAATCTCTCGTTGAAGTGGACGATCGAGTGAAGAAACTCTCTGATGAGAATAAATCCATCAAGGAGCAAGTATTCCTACTTCAGGTTTGCGAGTTTTCTCATCACAAAAACACGCGTAAATGCCCCTTGAAGCATATCATTAAAATATTTAAACTAAAAATTAAACATTATTGCAGGAGAAGAATCGTGAGCAGCAGATCGAATTGGCTTCTCGAGTCTCCGAAGTGAATTCGTACAGTAGAGAAGTGGAGAGGATGCATCACAATGCAGTAAGATATCTTGATGGATATATATATCTACAACACATTTATAAAACACGAGCGAGGAGTCGTATCTAGTGAGTGAAGATCCCCGTAACAAAAGAACGGCCTGTGGGTGGTAGGTGACAGTCAGTCCAGCCCAGTCGAAAAGCGTGAGAAAACTGAGCAGACGGTTGTCAGAAATGATTGATTTCATGAGCAAGAGAAGGAACGATCTTGATAGTTCATTAGCAATGCGACCCTCTGCGACGATTACTCGATTGTATTAGAATGAATATCTTCGATCATAGGTCGATAATACACTGCGCGAGTCTTCTCTCCACTTCACACTCCCTTAGATGCTGTAAACCCTCCCTCTCTCTCTCTCTCTCTCTCGGTCTTCCATCCTTCTTCCTCCCACATAATTCGGACCAAACCTCGTCCCTTCCGGTTTAGCAACACAACTTTTTTCTTCCCGTGCAGTTTCGCCTTTGGCAATTCTCTTGCACAGATGTGATGATTAGCTTGGGAATTCCTCTTTCAATGCCGCTCTTTCGCCTCTTTTTCATTCTTACAAACTCCGTTGAATGGAGGGCGAACCAATATTGACACGACTTGTAATTCGACATCATGATCTGCCTGTATGTATCATTTTACTGTGATTAAAAAAAAACCTATTTCAGGTTCAATCTCAGCAGACGAACGGGGAACTCGCCAAACTTCAGGTGTCGCTCCGCAATCTGCAGCATCAGGTAAGAGAAATTCGCAACTTCATGTTTTCCTAAAAAAACATTATGACCTGGATAGTTAGAGTAAACGTGAATTTAATTACAGGAGGAGCTGCTTCGCAAGGATAATTCGGAGTTGCGCGTCCTGTTGGAAGTAGCTGAGAAAAGCAGAGGCGACAGTGGAAAAGCTGCGGTGAGCAAAGAGAAATTTACTCAAATTAATTGGAAAAGTGGCGGAGTCGACGACAATGAGTTTCATCGCGTCTGATGAATACAGCTTTTTTTAGCAATGAATGTAATAAGTTTGAAATAATTCCTATTCTTGGATAGCAAGCACATTTGAATTCGTCATTAAATTTGTGAAAATTGTTTAATTTTACAGGAGGCCCTCCAGGCAATGCACAAGGCACTACTGGCCGATCACGATAGACTGCAATCACTACACGATCTATTGTCACAGGTAACGACTATTCTATTGCTCTTGAATTGCCTTAACATCTATTAATTTGTCGTTAACTGCTGTTTACTTTATCGCTAAATTATTTATAAATTTTGTTTTAATTGCTCTCAAGCGTTACTAAATAATGTAATTTAGGACTACGAACGTTCGAAATCGGAAGTGATCGAAATGCGTCACAAACTGCGACATGCCAAGGTTCGAATCTATTCATTGTTCTGTTCCCATTTCCCCTTTGTTCCTTCCTTCGACCACTCGAGGAAGTACATAAATCATCTCTAATAGTGCTTGGCGCCCCCTCACTAAACTCATAGAGATGCAACAGTTGTCATTAGGCCCATTAAGAGAGAGTTATGGAGCTTGGGTACTCTTGCCATACCCCTCTACTTTCGAAGAAACAGTTCTCTATGGATCTGAAGTCTGGGCACTGCGGGCCAGCGACAAGGAGCGACTTAGTGTGAAAATGGAGCGGAAGATGCTTGGAATCTCTTTACGGGACCGCTGGACAAACGAGCGCGTGAGGGACTGTACGAAGCTACGGGACTGGATCCGGGAAGGATTGAAGCGCAAAGCGCGCTGGGCTCTGAAGATCAAGCAAATGGACATGGACCAATGGAGCCGCGCCACCACTGTATGGACCCCCTACAACAGGAAACGCCCAACTGGCCACCCTCGGACACGCTGGCGGGACGACCTAACGAGAGCTATTGGAGTTAACTGGTGGAATGCCACTTATGAAGAATACAGACCCTTCCTCATCTGAGCATTACTGCCTGACATGAATAAATTATTAATATTATTATTATTATCGAAGAAAAGCCTACGACAAGACAAGTCGTAAGCCCTCTAGATCAATCTCAAATATGCCTACATGACAGGGCACATGCAACTTTAGCGAATGTTGACGGGTCTCTTCAATCTCCCCTCCCCCTCTCTCTTCATTCTCTCTTCCCTCTCTTAAATCTTCCTTCTCTCTCACTAGAGGGGCCACCTGACTGCAAGGCGATTGAACTTTACGAATGACAAGAAGAAGAAAGAAAGAGAGAAGGGAGAAGGGAAGACATCGTTAGCCTTCAAATCATTCGTCCAATGACCGCCCCGATGTCCATTCATTTCTGCCCTTTTCCCATTGATTCCTTCGACCTATCTAATCCATTCTATGGCTTCCCTCAATCCCTGATCCACCAAAAAGTTCTCTCTTTTTTCTACTGATTGCACCAAACTCTTTCGTTCTAATTCGATTTCATCCTTCTTTCCTCAATCTTCCTTTTTTGCCCAAACATTCCATTGTGTTCATCAAACACTGTATGAAATGCGAATGAGATCAGGGTAAGTGCACAAACGCGTCCCATTTTCATTTCTAGCTACTCTGTAGGAGACTCCTTTCATCCTCAAATCTCTAAGAACCTTTGTATTCTCACGAACTCTCGAATTTCAATCGTTTCCTCTTCTCATTCCAGTCATTCAACATCTGCCCCGCTCATTTTACACGATCCTCCGCGCTTTCTTTTGCTTCTTCTTCTCTAGTTTATCACTTCCGGTCTTTCCTAAGACTGACGTAATCACTCTAATTGACATCTCTTGCAGCCTCCAATCTCATATGCAGAGTATGAGTCTATGAGATCAACCCTCGAAGGAGAACGAATTGCAAGAGAGAACAGAGAAAGGAATCTAGCTGATTTGAGAGTCGACTTCGAAACTCTCAGGTGAATTTAATTTGTATTTGATCATATCTTGTGAGAAGAAGAAGCAAGAATTCACTCTGTTAAAGTCATCAAATTTTATGAATTGAATGGGGAAAAGAGTTTAGTGTGCACTAACTGACGAGCAGTCAGTCATTTTCTTACTCCTTCGGCCTTTATTTTCTCCTTCAATCTTCAGTATTTTCAGGAAGGAGAAGGAGTGTCTCGTGCGCAATTGTGAAAATCTCAGTCAGGAGCTCAGAAGAGTGAGAATCGCCGAATCGAATAATAAGGTGAGGAATGAAGCATATCGATTATCTGTCAGAATTGAAATGAATAATGGATAAACAACTTCTTTCAGAACTCGAATTCGGAACTTCGTGGAGAAATGGAGCGAATGGTGCGAGAATTGCAGAGGAAAGACATGGAGATCATCGAATTGAAGAAGGAAGTTGAATGGTTGAGAAGACAATTGAAAGAGGACAGCAGGGAATTGTTCAGGTTAGTACAGAAGGATTGCACTCCTTCGGCCTTTATTTCTCATTATTCGATTTTGAATCATCATAAAAATGAATGGTGTAAGTGTCATGTTTTTCTTCCATAGCAATAATTTTCATTCAGACAAAACGAGGCTCTTCTAAAGGAGAATCACGATCTTCACTCTCGACTTCTCAATGATAAAGACTCACGATTCCACGAACAGAGAGATTTCCAGGTTAGACAACAACCCCGATGATGAGAAATTGAGAAATGAGCGCAAAATGGCAACTGCAATCCTTATATATCCTGTTTCTTTAAACGTGCACACTTTCAATGCAACCACACAGACACTGCAGCTGCTGAGCACTAATTTATCCCTTGCACACACAATTCATTACCCTCATCCCTTCTCTTATCCAGGAGCGTCTAAACGCACTTCATCGTAATCAGGAGCGACTAGAGGGAAAGATCATGGAACATTACAAGTTTGTGGTTGATCTTTGATCTTTGGAGTGACACTCTTTCTAACAGGACACTGGACAATGTCAATCGACAGAAGACGAAACAACCAACCTTCGTGAAGAGAACAGTCAAGGCGCTTATTCCCAAGGTCTGTGCTGAGTGTCCGTTGCTATTATGCACTGCTTTCTAATTCGAGACGATCCTTGAAAGACCATCTAGATAATCATTTTTCATTTCAGAAGTCTCGGTCAATGGAGAAGGCATCAGGAGGATCAACTGGGTCGACAACGGAGGAATCATCAGCATATTCTGCAGATGAAGCTCCCATCTACTCCAATGCATACGGTAATCAACCAGCTGATTCGCCCATCATCGAGGAAAAGCCGGCCATATCATCCCAAAGACCGGCTCCGGTCTTCTTTCCATCCGGAATCCTCTACACTCCCCGTCTAAATAGGAAGACAGACGCAATAATGAAAGTGACGCGAACATTGACTGAAAAGCGAACACGAAGTCCATTCTCTCGATCATTCTCAATGAGATTAGATGGCCCTCGTCCCTTTCCTCCTCTCACTTCACCCTCATCACACTCCAAATTCCCCTCATGCATACGTGCCATCGATAGCGATGGCGAGTAATCGTCGCTAAGCACAGTAACTTCCTCCCTCTTGTCACTCGCGTATCACAATACAGTCCGAGTGTCAATCTTCTCTTGCCTACGAATTCCTCAATCAGTCTTATCCTCTCATTGTTCATTGCATGTAGATAATTGTGAAGAAGCACGTTGTTACTGTCCTCACGCAATCAATAAAAGCTAAGCACGATTCATTGTCTCGTCCCTTTCATTCCTCCATTCATCTACCACTTACTGGTACGTTCTATATGTGTAACTATGCTTCTGTTGTGTGATCTTGCGTTTACTTCTGTGTTGAGTGACCTAGATACCTTCCCTCCATTATCTCTTCCCTCTTCCCTATCCCTTTCTGACCTACCCCTGGGTGAATTCTCTTCTTTCTTCTCTTGTTATGATTTGACTTAAATTGATCTTTGATCTCTACAGGATTCGACGAGGCGACACTTCAACCGACATCCTCTTCATCAGAAGAAGCTGATCGATATGATGTCATCGGAAGAGGAATCAAAGGTACTTATCCTCATTCAGGGGATTCTTTGAAAATATCAAAACTTTCGCATTGTAAAGTTGTTTTTTTTCCAGCCACCTCTGTCCCACCCGGTATCGGTAACGGAAGTGGTCTCCGACCTAGGAATGGAACGATTGGAGGATCAGTGAGAGTCACGTCCAATAATTCTCCCACGAAACAACGACCACATCCACTCTATGACGATAGGGATATCTACGCTTCGTTGAATGGTAAGAATCAATGCTTATTTGCTTGTATTTCCTAAGACATTGACGATGACGAAGTACATCAATAGATCCAATGTCAATTCATCATCATCAGATTCTCATCTCCTTCCCTCATCGATTCCCTCATCATCAACACTTCCTCCTCGTGCCCCTCAACGTGGGTCATCTGTGTCATCATCAATGAGACTTCGTCCTCCTCCTCCTCCCTATGGAACTTCATCCACAACTCCTAATAGAGGACGACCACCACCTCCTTCATATGGAATGAGAACGAGTGTGAGTTATTTGGGGAAAATAACGTATCTGTTTCGAGGCACATGCTCTCTCTTTTCAATTTTTTTTGTTATGTCTGCCTTCTGGATGAAATTTTGCGGGAATGGGTTATGGGGAATAGTCCATTCATATTTATCATTTGCAGACACCTCTTGGCTCCTCTTCAACCCCTTCTCCACTCGATTTCCGACCACAGTACTCATCCACTCCAAAATCGGCCGATCGATCACTTTCCCCCGTTGGAAGAAATGTAGTGAAAGAAGGAGAAAAGAGAGATTTCATCAGGTATCAAGATTATCAGATAATGACGAACATTGAGGGAAGATCAAAGATCAAAGATCAATCTTTGCAGAGATCCAGCAGAAAGAGTGGATAAGGCGATGTCCATCTATGAAAATGTCGATGGAAATTCTACCGTACCCGCCAAACCGAATGAGAGTACTGTATGGTACGAATACGGTTGCGTCTAGTGCTGTGTCACACTTCTAACTTCGTTCCCGTCTCCCTCTTCTCTAGTGTCAATTTGTAGTCTCTACCGTAGTCTTACCGTATATCTGCCGAAGTTTCGGGTTACTGTCGACAAAACGATCGATCGATTGCATTCATATTGAAACAACGCCTTTCTCATGCTGCATTTTCAATTATCAACGCATTTTATTCATTTGTCAAATAAGGAGCACAGAAAAAACCCGTTGAGATCACAAATAATCAATTTTGTATAAAAAGTGTTGCTAAGTGGAATAAAGAAAGTATTACTTCGTATTGGCTATCGAATGGCTGAGGATCAAGAGACGGTAGAGATATTTGGATCAAGAGACGGTAGAGATAATTGTTAGGGAAGGAAAGGAAAGAATGATCTTTGATCTCTTAGAAATGACAGCGTTAAATCTAAATTGGTCTCAATCGAGCTATGAATAGATCGGCTATTTGTGAATGGGCGATTTCAGTAGGATGGAATGCTCCCAATGGATCGCCTTGAATTGAAATCGAGTCCGATATTGATCTGAACAACAGAATATTTATTATGTTTATTGTTCTGACTAATGTTTATTCTGATTCGTCAAGTCAACAAAAATGTTCGCAGTCTGACTCAAGCTATAAAACGAAAGATAACGATATTCTAAAGTCTTCTGAATATTCATGCACTTTTTTGACACCCACTACGAGACTTTACCCTATGCGTCTATTTGATTGAGATGACTGTCTTACCGTATCAATCGATGCTTCGAGCATATTCCTCCTCTACTGAATACTCCGGGCACTCTTTCTTCAACAGTCCATCCTGCTTCTCTTCCTGTCTTCAGAATAAGGGAATTCAATCGAGAGAGAACTCGTCGTTCAGCCATTGCAATGTCCGCTGTACGGATCTGAAGAGGAATTCTATTCCAATAGTTATTGTTGCCAAATTGGTGAAGAGGCGAAATCTAATTATGTCCGTTGCTATTTTACCGCAGTATTACTAACGCTTAGTGCATCTAATTGAAGAGAGCATGGAACGGAAAAGGAACGTCAAGTGGAAGAGAATCACTCACATTATGCATATCAGCACAGCTCGCATCAATTTCTCCTCGTTCATTGCGAGAGAAATCGAAATAGAGTGGAACGAGAACCTGATATGAGATGAGTTTATCATGATTGTACCAAAATCTATATCTAAGATACGAACACATAAATAATAAATAACCGCATTGATCATGATGAAGTTTATTGCAAATCGGATACCTGTGAAGGTTCTAGCCTCTGCATAGCTTCCTTCAGTGCTGTCAATTGCGATGAGACATAGTAAAATCGCCAATCGAGAAACGGCAAAAGACTCTCAACAAAGTTGTGTTGTATCGATCCGTGGTGTAGTAATGATCATTAATGAGAATAAGATCGTGACTATCCTAACCTCTGTCTCTCCTCTCTGCAATCTCTCGAGGATCTCCGCATATCCAACATCATTTCCTCCCACGGAAAGCATCAGAACGTCCGGGCCCATTCCACTGCAAGAATCTAATAGAATTTATCTACGACTGCTATCTACATAAACTATGGCTATTCTAGATAATGGGTAATATTTTTTTCAAAACTTAAGGAGATTATGATCATTCATTCTCACCGTTCTCTCGTAATTTCCTTGAGTACATCCATCTGTGATTTTCCCCTCGGTCCCAATACTCCACTTTCCACTGTGGCTCCAGTGCACGCGAGATAAGAGAAGTGAACTGCAGACTGAAAAGAGAATACTGTAGCTACAGTAAATTTCAGTTTCCTCCTTCTAATGTCAATGTGTTTCGACATTGTAATCGTCATGTCATCATACTTTGTCCTCTCATCATCTATGTTTATCACTACAATACCTGTGGATGTTGTCTCCTCACAGCTTCGTATATCCGATATGGCCAACTCTTTCGACTTCGATGACATCGAGCTAAAAAGGTCCTTTGATCTCTTTCGCGCCTTCCGATCGGCTTCCCTTTTCTCTGGATACCTACAGGCATCTCAAAGCGGCAGCCTTTTCAGTGGTCCAAATAGCGAAAAATCGAGCACATAAAAAGTCTAGTATTTGTCCTATGATGCGGGGCCGCCTTTTCCACGCGAAAACCGCAAATCGTTCTCTTTTTCCCGAGCGGAGACATCAAAGAAGATATTTTGAGTGTGTTTAGTCCCCGATGTTCAAAGGGTCCCGCACAGAAGCATGGAGGAGTACGGTAGGATACAGTAGTCTATTGACAAGATGAGAGAATAAAGAGACCGCGAGAGGAGTGAGTGATAATATCTCATGAGAGACAAGGGGAAAAGATTGATGAGAGGGGAGTATTGAGGAGATTAGAGAGTGGAAGGAAGAGCTAATTGACAAGAAAGAGACTCACTTCGAGAAATTGAGGAAGTGCTTGTACAAATAAGAAACAATATTGAAAAGTAGTTTGCTCTAGGAAATAAAGATGATCAAGATGTAATTACCCTAACTGCCACAAATCGTGTTCACTCACATGAAATCCACTCGGCCGAATTGTTCAGTCCCCTCTCAATATCGGGATTTCCTTCTCCCGAAGCGAAAGAATCGCCGACGGCCGCAATCCAGATATCACTGTAGTGATAAGAGATTATCATCATCTATCATCCAATCGGAAGAGATAAATGAGGAGTGATAAAGAAGAGAGGACATTAGTGATAAGAAATAGTTGACCACACGAGATGTTATTTATTGAGATACTAACCGTACGATAATCGATGACTTTCCGTAGTTTCTTCCATCGACTGATTGAACTTGCACGGAGATTGTGAATTCACCCTGAACAAAAGAATAACGAGAGAAAAGAGAGACAATTGATACTTGATGAGGTGCAATGAATGAAGTCGAACACTCGGAAGAACTCCATTCCTTCACTGTATGAGAGTAGAGAGAGGCAGTCCATGTGACATTATAATCTCCATTCACTGAGGGATTATCACATACTGAGAGTAACATCTGGAAGGAATGATGATTCTTCCTTCTCATTCATTTCCACTTACCCTTCCGTAAGCATCTCTGATGTCCTCCAACGAATTGGCGAATAAACTCTCATTGAATGGAGGTCGAGTAGCGATAACTGAGAGTTCAGACATTCGAAATAACATCTGAATGAGATCATTGAAGAGAGGAAGAAGGAACGAGGAGCTTACGGATTCATCCCATAGGAAGATTATTGCTCGTGGCCAATTATTGACCAATTGAAACAAGTAGAGGAAAGATGAGAAAATGGAGAACATGGAAGGGACGAGATTGAGTGTGGTTGTGAGTGTGTGGTGTCTCTGTTGTGGAAGATGAAAGGCGGTATGCCGCCCCTTTTGCCCCCTCTTCTCCTCTTCATCTCTTGTGGAGAAAGAGAGAGATGAGAGAGATCCAGGCAGTAGTCATTCACTCATTAGAGAATCAGAGAGAATCAAACCGCAAGAATCGTGAGAGACGAAGGCATTACGAGTTTATTGGCATATGAGCACGAGGGTCTCGAGTCTCTCTTTGCTGGAGGAGGGAAGGCGATTGCTATGCTGCATCAAATGCATAATAATGAAGACATTTCGTTGCATTTCGCTCTAATTTTTTGCAGAAGTAAATGGCTAGTGAGGACTATCTGAGATTCTTCGTGTTTGATTGATACGTAGAAGTGATATGAAACATCTGAAAGTGATAGTTACTTTTTTCGATAATAATGATGCACCTTCGATAAGGTTGTAGCAGAGTGATATGAATGAAGGGCGACAGAAGAGAAAAGAAACTGGGAATATAAAGCGTCTAAACTCCAGATGAATGAACTTACAAGAAATACAGCGGGTAGACAAAGTTGAAGATTCAATGCCTGTAATCTATTCAATATTATGCTTCTCATTATTTGTAACCTTTAAGATGTTTCGATGAGCGCTCGGGTGCTCCTGGAAGGTTTGCATGATAAATGATAAAAAAAGATAAGGGAAAAAGGAAAGAAAGATGCGAGATATGGAAACGATATGGACGAATAGATGGTATGCCATGGATCGGTTGCTATAAAGTTATCCGGTCAATATTTAGCCATAGATAGTTCTCACCAATAATCAAATAGTCGCCTTTGTTTTCTCCAGAGAATGCAACTGCACCTGGCAAAAGCCCATCTAAAGATTCTTTGTTTATTACTCTCGCTGTTCTGATTTTGCTAACAATTGACAATGATTGAATGATCGATGTTGTGCAACAGATCGTCCAAATATGAGAAGTGTTTGGATTTGAACCGAGTGGTCTAATCACCAATAGAAGATGGTAACAGAAACAACACATGGCGAGTGATGTCGATTGACAAACAGTGTGAAGAAATATTGATGAGAAGAATACAATAATCTATTTTCATAAATTGTTAGCCTAACCATGGTAACATCGACATGCAAACTCTCCGAAAATTATGCACGGTCCCATCATTTTGTGCAAAATTGGTCTCGAGTGATCTTTGATCATTCTAGAAATACCAATTGCAACTGATCATATCGTTCGCTAAAGTGTGCTAACTGTGATCGAGCAAGGAAATTGCATGTTGCTGAGATTAGGTCGAGAAGTGTCATGTTTAGCACGAAAATTGAATACGTTTTCATTTCAGGCGGAGTTCTACAACAATTACTTTCAAGAGTATTTCCCACCACATACTTTTTTGATAATTGCTATAATCAAAACTGTATTGATAAGAATTGCAGAAGAATCTATTAGGAACAAGATGAATAATTGAAGAAAGTCAGCTGACTTTAATTTTGAAAATGTAGAACATGCAAGATGCAAATATAAATATTTTATTGCTTCGCAAGTAAAGGCAAGATGCAATACAAATTAATTTTGAAATATTATTATATAAGAGAGAAAGAGAGAAAACGATTCAGTAAGGTCGGTACCTATTCTCAGAGTGATCTTGATGCACATTTGATTTAGGACTACAACTGTTGAACGGGGAATTCAACAAGGAGATGGGAGAACGCTGAATGTTGTGGGACTTCGATGGGCCATTATTCCCTTTGTGGCTCTCATTCATCGATTGGATATCTTCTTCGAATAGTGTAATCGTGATGTACTCTGGTGAATATTTCACTTTAGGAGATCCATCATCACGTAATGGAATGGGTCGATTGATCTGAAATAAATAACATGAATCGATTTGGAGGTGTTAAGTATTGTACCTGTAGTCTGTTTCCTCTTGCGAATGTTCTTGCAGGAAGAGCGAAAGGAATTGGAGAGCCAGTGGTAAGAGGACCATCCTAGAGATCTTGATTAAAAATACGAATTTGGATGTAAACTCACGATGTTATTCAGTGCTATGTAGATACGAAGAAGCTTCCGAGTCATTCCAACGTAGACAGAAGGCTGCAAAAGAGATATTGTGTAAGTGAATCCTTAACACTTATTCATACCTCGATGAGAAAAGCATACATGTTATTCTTCGCTTTTGTCGGTCGAATAATATCTTTCTGATACGATGTTCGGATGTTTCTCTTCAGCGTTTCCCATGTGGTCTAGAAATACAGCTCAAATTGAGAGAGAGTGTTTTAAAAAATTTAAAAATGTTTAATTTTTTAAACTGTTTACCTTCTTAGTCATATTATTGCCACGATTCCAAAGGGATGTGAGGACATTGTGATCGAATATTCTGAAATTTCTCATTGATTATTCATCATGTTTTGCTCGAAAACATGCCTGAACTCCATTCCATTTCCAGTCCACGCAATCACTGATTTCTTAGTGGGATCAATCAGTAATTCAAGTAGGAAGAACCATGTTGTTGATCTGCCTGAATCAATCGATAATGACTAACGTATCGATAAATAGTCCCAACCTGTAGTTGATCGTCTATTGAGCGAAGAGTCCACACGAAGATTCTCTTCAGCAACGTAATCTCCGTATTTCTTGTTGTTGCATTGAGAATTGATTCGGGAAAGGGAAGAATAGGAAGGAGATACCGACGAGGAAGGAGTTGAATAGCCAGAATCTGAAATGGTTCATCATTAGAGGGGAATCGATATCTCGAAAAGATACCTGAGAAATGAGGCGAAATCATCGATGTCATTTGACAAAGACTGGGTGATGAGGATGAAACTTGAAAGACATCTGAAATTTAATTGCATCGAGCGCTCCATTTCAGTATTGTGCGTCTCTCACCAGAATAAGACGGAGACTGCCTCGCTCTCGAGATATTTCCATGCTGAGAATGAAGCATTTCATTTTCATTGGAAATTTTGAGCATCGTATCGGGATCTGAAAATGCCTTTATTCCGACTGTTCATCGACATTTCTGCTCACTATTTATCGACGCGAATGAAGAAGAATCGTCTTTACAATCTTTCTCTCGAATGTTGGAAGGACGATTTAGAATGAAATATTCTGATAGATCTCCGGAGGAGGAATTCATCTAGAAAATATTCAGTGAATTTTTTTAACCGATGGGAGGAAATAATGATACGAAATGATATACTGATAATGAACTTAGCTAATCATTTCGGAAGGGGCGGAGTCGGCTTCTCCTACTAGGATGTCTCTTTGTCGGCCGCTCTCTTATCCTATTAGGATGTGTCTACTAGGAGGTATCCACATGCCAGAGGGGATAGAAGACAGACGAAGAATGAATGAACATCGGATGGGTCTCTCTTCCAATGGCGGTACTTTACAATAGATCAAAGAGTAAGTAGTCTATCAGTTCGATCAATTGATCACGACTCGTCCATTGGAACTGATCACAATGTTGATCACAATGAAGTTCGATTGTGTTGTGAAAGTCATCATCACCTTCAGTTGAAGTCTTCTGAGAATGGTATCAAAGGAGATTCAAAATCCATCTTGCTTTGAACATTGTTGATTGTGAGTGGGAAATATCAAAAGATAGGCTTATTGTTAGTAAACAATCTACATACAGCAATCTATATTTCTGAATCAGTGGACAAAAACGTGACTTGAAAAAAAATTGTGAATTCAATATGCGTGCTTGTTCTATCTTCAGAAATCAGTTGAACAACAAATATTCAGTTTGAATTGTTGACGTTTATCGAATGATGAGATGATTATCTGAAGCAACTCCATATTTCTCTTTGTTTGTTTCGTACAATTCAGTTAGTTTCTGAATGTAGAGTGAATGCAGTTCCTCTATCTGGAATATTACACATAACCAATTGCCTATTTATGGATTACACTGACGAATTTTGTAAATATTATAATGAGTCAGTTTTCGATATTCTCACCTGTTCCTGAGTGGGATTCGTTACTTTCTCCACAGGAATAGGAGTACCAAGAACAGTATTGAGAGGAGAACTGAGAAAAGATCATATTCACTGCTTCTACTGTCTATATTTTGTTACTGGAAAGGCATGAATCTGAAAATGAGTCATCCTCTTCCGTAGAAAATAGGCGTCGAAATGCCCCAATATTTCTTCACAATTGTTTGAATCTTGCGAACAATAGTTCCCTGTAATTAATAGAGCCCATAATTAGCAGATTGTGATAAACCCCTCTCTCTACAAGTGACCTCTTCATTGTTCGTCTGACGATATATTTCATTCTCTCCGAAAGCAAAACAAGGGACGAGATGAGCTCCTGTTTCCAGGGCTACTTTGATAAATCCCTCCAATAATTATACATTTAGTCGATTTTGCTAAGTACCTACAAACATGTATAAGTGATCACATACTTTTCTCTTTGATAATAATAGAAGATGCGTTCCAGGTTGTGAATCGAGAGCCTCCGAAGATCCGCCGATTATGAGAAGAACAGCCTCACCCTTTCGAGTATTCCCGAGAACATTGCTAAATCAATATTCATTTGTCTTCTTTCGATTAAAACGCTTTAATTCTTTAATGATAATTTTTCACGTACTGCAATGATTCCCTAGAGCAGTTCATCACTCCGTGCAACATTAGAAATTCTCGAACCAGAGGAAACCAAAATTTTCCCACCTGAAATGCATAGTTTTCAAGAAATAAAGCATGATCATATCATATTCGTTCAATGTTACCAAAGTGTGTGGAAGTTAATCTTCGGAAATCGATCCCATATTCCAGTTCCATTACTCATAAAGTGATAGGAAGGCATACCACAAATTCCATGAGGATGCATTCCGATTAGATAGTTCTGAATGGATTGGCTTATCTTTAGTTCAGTGATAAGTGCATAAACCTGATCATCGGGCAATTCACTCGTTGTGTACAATCTGAGTGGAAAATATCGAGCGAATGCTTTGTGCATTTCAAGATTCAAGAAGTAACGCGAAGCATATCCACCTGAAAGATACACTGTATTGATGTAGTGAATTTTATGAATATATCGGGCAAAACCATTGTATGGCGAGTCCCAGTCCCACCACATCCATACACAATAGAGATAAACAAGAGGTGCAAGATTGGTGTATAGCTGATAAGAAGAATTATTGACACAGAAAACACAGAACACAAACCATCTTGTAAAGAATAATGCAGCTGAAGATGTGGCACAAGGAATTCGCCATTATATGATGGAACACACTTGCAAACTGAAGAAATCATTTAAGTAACAAAATACAGTGATTTAACCTCTATTAGATTCTTCAACATCGTATTCAACGATGTAAACTTCATTCTGAAGACTTCGATGATACTGAAATATTCGAAATGCGTGAGATTCAGCAACTGTTCGATTTAAAAAATGCGAATAGATATTACATATTGCCTGCTTTTTCATATTCTATTCCATTAAAAAGACCTTCCTAAATCTACAATATCTCGTTTTGCGGTTACATAGCAAAAGTAATAGGATGAGAGTGACGCTGAAATAAGAGGTTAGAAGTGACTAAAACACAGCTTTTGTCTCCATTATATTGCACGGAATTTAATGTGTCATGAAAAGTGTTGCGAGGTTCTTATCGGACGATCACATTTGACACCTTTCGGGAAGATAACAATGGGTTCGTGTCATCTGACGAGTGGGAATGGAGTGAAATCTCCTCCTTGTTTACATCTGAATGTGAATAGATTCAATCCTTCTTCGCTAGAAAATGAATGTGAATCCTTTCAATCGTTCTCAATAGGGTTCGAGAATCGAATCCTTTTGAACAAATCAGAACTATAACAATTATTGTGAGAATCCAATCAACATGTCTCAATCCCGTTTTTTTCTCGATATATTTAATAAAACAGAAATATAAAACAGAAAAAAAGAGAAATAGAGAGAAGCGGGGAAGATAGATGCTTCAGTTGAAAATACGAGATGATTCAACGGGAATCGATCTCTGATCTATGAGATCAGAGACACCTACCTTTCGACTCCATCCTGCTCTTTACCGAAGATTCGACAATATTCATACAACTATTTACTTTTATCTCAAAAGTTAATAACAAACAACGTAATTCAATCATTCCTTCCATTGTCCTCTCTCTTCCCTCTCTTCCCTCCACCCTCTCCTCCTCCCTTCATTCACCTTTCTTTCCCTCGTCTCGACTGGTGATCTTCAGTGATGTTTCCACTTCTACTCATCTCCCTTCTCACCACTACATTCTTGGTTTGTTACCGTATTCTCCCCTGACTACAGTAATCTACTGTATCCCATTCCAGATTGCATTCTGTGGTAAGAAGAAGACTCCTCCTCCTAAAGGATTGGAAAGAGCATCAGGGGAAGCTCCGCCCCCTGGAGGAGCTCCTCCCCCTCCATCTAAACCAGCTGCACCAGGATCTGATAAGAAAGAAGAGAAGAAGGATGGAGAAGAGAAGAAAGAAGAGAAAGAAGAAGAAAAGCAAGAGAAATCGAAACTATCGACTCCATCCAAGGTACAGTAATCCATTCTACAGTATCATTCCTCTTCTTACCGTATTCTATCAGGGTGGTTCTGCACCAGAGAAAGAGAAGACTGAGGGAGATGATAAGGGTCCAGCTTCACAAACGGGAGCTACAGGAGCAACTGCGGCTTAAGAAGATTTCGTCCCTTTTAGACCACGCCCCTTTTCTTCCCTTTCCCTTAATCATCGAGTTGCTGACCCCTCTCATAGAGAAATCACCTCGAGAGATTTAAGCGACGATAAAACGGTTTTGTTCCGTTTATAAAGAGCGTGCTATACATTGGATGACGAATTGTGATATCAGAACATGAATGGAAAAAAATAGTGAGCAATGTGCTGTCCTAGTATTCGTGACGGTTTCTTCTTCTTGATTCATTCTGATGAATGAGCTCAAACTTTCATAGTTCTGCTGAACATATTCTAATGGGCAATTTTGTGTACTTTGGTTTGGTTTGACGGTACTTCAGTGCGAACATTCACTGTCTAGGCACTATTCTTCACAGTGGTTATAAGCACACTTTACCTTACTGTTACTCACAGTACTCCACATTTCGTAATCATTATACGTATTGTTGATTGAATGTGCTGTGCAACGCTGATATTGAAATCTAATCCACTCCAGGAAATACCATTTTGGTCGTATTACTTCTTTTGTTGTATTTCCTTATGTGAAAGTGACAATTCAGTTCGTCCACTATTAGATCTTGATTCGAGAAGGAGGAGAGGGAAGAGAGACGAAAATAGATTTAGTCAAATTAGATGAACAACGGGTATTGAAATTGAATGAATAAAGGAATCGATCTCCCTTCATCCATTTGTCACTCCCTCCTCTCTTCCAACTGGTTGCCACTATGATCGCTCTTCTCGTCTCTGCAGTTTCTGTCGCCATTTTCATTGTGGGTTTGATCTTTGATCTTTGTGTGATGGAGTGCTGTTGAAGAGTGTATCAATGACTTTAATGTGCTGTACCACAGTCTACAGTACTCTATCATACTTTTACTCTGCGTATCCTACCGTATCCTACCGTAACCTACCGTATCTCAGGCAATTGTATGTGGTGGTAAGAAGAAGGAACCAACAACGGGAGGTCCTGGAACAGCACCACCTGGAGATGCCCCTCCTGCCTAAGAGAATGAAGACATGGGAGCGGATTGAGAAGATTCCGCACTCTTACGACCCGAGATCCAATTAATCATTATATTAATTAGTGATTAATTGCGGATTCTCAACTCTCCGCCTCGCAACTATAAAGCGGCTTTGTCCCATTCAATGATTGATCTTTGATCTCTACATCAAATTCATTAGTGTACATTACACAGCATGAAATCGATCTCGATGATTCTCACTTTCTCGAAACTGTGAATAGATTGATTGTGTAATGCGAAAATCACGGACATGATTGAAGACTTTCGGATTTGATGAAATGGTGACGGAAGAGTAGACCGTAGACGAGACATCGACTGGAACATTTCTCCATTTCTGTCTTTTCCTTCCATTGTTTTTTTGCATTCCAAAGTGTCTTCACAATAACAAATTTCCCATTCTTCAGTTCATGTGTTGATTTGGATTCTATTTGGAGTATTTTCTGTTTTTGTTCAAGTACCGGAGAATATTTTACATGTAAGAACTGTCTAGTCAAAGATCCCTGTAGCCCACAGGAAGAGGAAGGAAATTACGGTGGTTCTTCGTCATTGATTACTAATTAGCCAATCAGTAAAAAAGGGCAGTTTTGCCTTTTGCATGGACCCCAAATGCCGTGCGGTAGAGTTTTAATATCTATCTACACATGGAAAATACAGTAATCAGAGAGGAATGGGGGAAGCTACTACTCCGGAATGAGACATAACGGGGCCTCTAAGTATTTATACTGATCACGAGCAGCGATAAGGGAAGAATTTTGGAGGAAAAGAGTACGATATCAATAAAATACAATGCCTCGCACAAAGATAAAAAATAAAGTCAATTAACGATCGTTACCCAAAGTAAGAAACTGTAAGAGTTTTCATCAAACTTTTCTGTTGTTATCGATCCGATCATCGGAGCAAAGTACTTCTAACCAATTCTTGGTTGTTGTGCACAATTTTGAAAATATTTTTATATTTTTTTCAAATATTTTTATGTGACACGGTCTCCCGATTTCCTCTAGTCTCACCTGCTTTACCATATGTGTCTTGCAAGGTTGTGACCAACTTGAGACTTTCCTTTTCAGGGTAACAACAAACCGTCATCTTTTCAAGATGTCGGTTGTTCCGATGCCCCATGCGTCGGGTAAAATCAACAAGTTTGCGATGACCGAGAGGCATCTCGATTTTCTGCACGAGACGGTTCGCAAGAACCCCGAGAGTTACAAGGAGGTTCGATTACATTAGCTTTTATATTTTGTGACTTATCTTGTTTTAAAATGGACAATTGTACAATTAATTGTATAAACATCTGTATTTCAGGAATTTCTCGAACAATTGATGCAGATGTTTAATCGCTATATCTGCAGCCCTTTCAAGATATAATTGACGTCCAGGTTCATCTTATTCTCAACCAAATTTGATTTTTCTTTATGTTTAATAACTTAATATTTCGAAGTTTATATATTGACATATTCGGTTATGAGGCAGTTCGCCTAAAAGTCGGACAATATCTGGGTTTGGCTCAGCTCAAAGTTCTCAATTTTCTGAAACTATGTGTTTTGGGGTTCTCGAGGGTGCTGATGACGATGGACATATTCATTTTGCACGTTGTCTCCCATTGGCTCCTAAAGACGTGACGCCGAAATCGATATATCTTGTTTACTTAGTTACCAGAAACGCTAAAAAATAAGCGATTTTGGCCCCAGAGGTGGAATTCTATGCCGAATAAGGCTGTCTAGTTTATTTTTTTTATAAAAGATTAAAATAATTATGCAAGGAGTTTTCGCATATCTAATTGCACTTGGGGAGAGTATGATAGGTCGAACCACAATGGTGCAAGGAATACGAAAATAATTCTAAATTGTCTTAAAAGCGTCCCGATAAGGTTTTACATAGTTTACTTGTTTATAAGTTAATTGTGCCATCCATCCACTTGTTTACGGTGCTCGGTCTATCTCGAGTCTCTTGTTCCATTGATTGCTTCTATTCTCCCAATGATCTCTTCATCTTCCTCTCTCATATCTGCGTTCTCTTCCTTTTACCTTTCCTCTCTTCACTGTATCGGGCCGTAAAGATCCCTGGGGATAATTAGTTCAGCGAAAACTTCCTATTTACATAATTATTTTTATTTTAATAATAAAAAGTAGACAGCTTTCCTCGGGACCCAAAATCGCTTAATTTTTGCTTTTTTTGGTAACTAAGTAAAACAAGATAAACTGAATTCGATGTCACGCATTCAGGAGCCAAGGGGAGATCACCATTCAAATTGAACATGCCCATCGTTATCAGCAATCTCGAGAACCTCAAAAGTTTCAAATAATACAAGTATGTAGAGCTGTACCAACACTTGTCCGATTCTTTCGGAAACGGTTTCCTATATCAAATAATATGTTGCCATTCAGCCTCTACTCGACTCGATTACTTTTCTCTCTGGAGTCGTTATCTTCTTCAAAGAGGAGGCCAAGGCATTCGGAGATCAGATATTGAGAGAGCAAGCTACCGGACTCGATCCTCATGTAAGATTTTGTTATTTAATACCATCTCAAGTAACTTGTCATTGTTCAATTATCATGCCATTGATGATCTTGGTTTTAATTAGTAAGCTGTCAATTAAGTGAAAGCAAGTGGTCATTGTAGGTGAGAATGGCGTTCTGTAAGGCACTTATTCCTCTGCGAAACAATTTCATCGAGCCTCTAACTCTGCTTGAACTGTTCTTCGAATAGGTAAAACTGGAGGATAAACATCTACGGTGAGTTGTTCAGTTTGGAGCAATGTTCTCATCTCTACATTTCGCCTTATCTCTCGTCAGTCAGAGATGCGAGAGAGTGTATGAAACGGAGAGAGACAGACTATCACTTACAGTTTGACAAACATGCTCTACCATGTATACTAAATAAGTACCAATTCCAGAAAGTTCATCCTTTCTTCGATTTTGTCCCATCTTAAGATGATCTGTGTACAAAAGAAGAATTTGAGGCTGGCTGGAAAGATCCAGAATTTCTGTTTCGCCAGACTCAAGGTATTCCTAATATTTGTTGTCGTACAAATTCCTTTCACATTGAGGATTCTCAATCGATTGTCGTCCGTAGTTGTCAACTCATTCTGATCGATGTATTCAGAAAGAAATATTTCCGGTGTGCTAATATCAGAACGAATAAAAGTGAAAGAAGACAATGAATAAGAAGAAGAAAGCAAAAAAAGGTTTGGTATTCTCACAATATGAGCAATTTTTAACTCTATTTCTTCTTAACTGGTTATGTTTTGACAGATTCTCGAGGAAAGGAGTGCAATCTCCTAGCAGTTCAATCTCTCTATGATGCACAGGAATTCGGAGATCGTCTATTTAAGATGCTCGAATCAACTAAGATTGAGAAATTCGAGGTAGGTAAATATAATTTGGTTGATGCACTTCGGACAAAACCAATAATAAATGATTGAGGTTCGTCTGTTCCGTATTGCTCTTCTCGCGAGAATCATTGGTATCCATCGACTGCAGACTCTCCAGTTCTACTCGTTCGTTTTATTAATATTTATATTTCATTGGCAATTTGAAATTAATTGTATTCTTTCTCTGTCCATATATTATTGATAAGATGTCCTTCAGTTTCTCCTTCCAGATATGTGCAGCGTTTCTTGCAGCCAAAGCAGAGAGATGTCACGAGAATTCTTCTGTATGCAGCCCAGGTAAACCTCCTTTTAACATCCTTCCATTATTTGCTAGTATCAATTCTATCATTCATCATCTAACACTTTCTCTTAAGTCATGTCACGAATTGGTTCCTCCTGACACGATCGAAAGTCTTGTCAAGTGTATCGCTTATAATTTCGTCACCGATTGGCAAGTAGAAGAATATCGTTATCAATCCATAGATTGTAATGATATATGTTTTTCGATAAAATGTCACATGCACTGTCCCGCATTGTCTATATTTGTGTTCAATTGTTATGAATACTTGAAAGTACCAATGTATCCTCGATCGAAGCCGAATAATCTGACTTCATTATGTGTATTACGTCTTGTTCTTCTCCATTTCGAGTTGCCAGTTTCTGTGTGTAAGAGTGGTGTGGTGAGCTCGAATATTTGGTCCTGACAGTTCTCTAGTAATGTAGTGTGTAGACATCATTAGTGATGGTCCTCGATTCCCCGATAGATGACGTGTCACTATTCGATTCATTCATCCTTTCATCTATTCAAATGTGACCCATAAAGAGTCATTACCATAGCTAATCCAATTTCATTGTGTCTATGAACTCTCTCACTTTTCTTCCCTCTCTCATATCATTACCATATTCCTCTCTCTCTCTCCTCTCCTCTCCATCGATCTCCCTCCTCCCCTCTTCTCCTCATTCCATCGTCGACGCTTCATGCCGACTGGCCTCTCCTTGTTTTGTAGTGCAGTGAAGGCATTCTTCGCGAGCCAGTCGACCCTCGTTGAGATCGATCCCTCCAGTCGTCGTATGCGGAGATTCCCACGAACAGGTACTGAACCCTCACCCAGAGCATCTGGGGATCCCTGGAGGGACGGGGGTACTGTATCCCTCGCCCCGATCTCCCAGAGATCCCTGGTTTTATTTAAAGTATTTTTGAGGTACATGTGTCACTGCTGTATTCGGAAGTAAACGAGAAGCCGCTCTTGCCGTATCTGCAGCAAGCCCTTTCATTGCGCAATCTATAAACAAAGATGGAGCTCAATTCCGTGCTGTAATCGAGATGCCGACGTTTGCTGTAGGCAATTCGCATTATATACTTGTATTATTTTTGTTTACAGGCGGCAAACAATTTAGTCCATCGCACAGATCTTAAAATGCGTTTCTACTACTTCATCGCTGGTGAAATTTCTCTCCCGAAGGATGTCACAATGCTAATTTGGTTTGGGATGCCCTACGTACCTCACAAAAGCTTCGCGAAAAGTGAAACTTTTTGGATATGGTCCAGCTATGACAGGTAGATGGTAGCCAATGTAAGGGTCAAGCTACTAATAGTTTTGCAGTAGACATATTTCAAAAAGTAGCTTCAAGATTTGGAACTGCTGAAACATCTGATGAGGTTTGGTATTTTATAAATACTTGCTCATGATATTCAAACACCAATAGCTTTCAGGGCACCTTCTACAAAATCACCTTTGAAGAGCAAACTTCTAGTGATCACTTCGGACTATGGATCAATGATTTCCCGCTCATGGGAACCCGACTCTATTGTGAACCAGTACGTACTCATACAATAACATTCGAATGATCACTATCATTCAGATCCTTAACTAACTCATTCATCGATTAACGTCCACCACTCGTCCTATAATGAAACGAAAATTCTCAAATAGGTTCGCTACACTTCTTATCTACAGTAGTCTACAGTGTACCTTCAGAGACTCGTTTTGTTCTGCTCTCTCAACGTGGACACTGTTCCGCTTCATACCTGATTAGCCTGACCCTCAAATAAAGAGAAATATCTCATTTATTTGCATCAACAACTTTGTTTTTCGAGCAAAGAATTTTTACCATTACTCAATTGTCCTCTTCCTTTCTCGTCTTATCCCTATTCATCTCTCTCCATTTCTTCAGTCATGTATCACCTCTACTCGTTCCCATACCTTCTTGGCTTCTTGGCTTCTTCTTACCTGTCTACCGCATCCTTTCGCCGATTCTCTTCTGTAAAAAGGAAAGACACTCCTCGCAAAAGGATAGGAGCAGCTGTCCTTGGAGGAACTTCTCCTCCTCCATCTAAAACAACAACACGAGGACAAGATAAGAAAGAAGAAGAAAGACGAGAACGATGACGAAATCGGAACTCTCCCTAAGAGAGGGGATCAATCTAGAGGAGACAGGAGGAGACTAGCACGAACCCAATCCCTTCCCTACTCGTAAAGGCGATGATGGATGAGGTTTACCTGGGCTGCATACAGAAGAATTCTCGTGACATCTCTCTGCTTTGGCTGCAAGAAACGCTGCACATATCTGGAAGGAGAAACTGAAGGACATCTTATCAATAATATATGGACAGAGAAAGAATACAATTAATTTCAAATTGCCAATGAAATATAAATATTAATAAAACGAACGAGTAGAACTGGAGAGTCTGCAGTCGATGGATACCAATGATTCTCGCGAGAAGAGCAATACGGAACAGACGAACCTCAATCATTTATTATTGGTTTTGTCCGAAGTGCATCAACCAAATTATATTTACCTACCTCGAATTTCTCAATCTTAGTTGATTCGAGCATCTTAAATAGACGATCTCCGAATTCCTGTGCATCATAGAGACACACTTGCACTTTGGTAAGTAAACCGATGTCGGAAAAATGATAACTCAGTCCATGTTCATCCAACGCTCATCAGTTATTAAAGGAGGAGTAACAGGAATGAAAGTCAGAGACTCCCACAACGAAATTCCGGGACTTCCAAGTACAGTAGTTAGCCGTTGGCTTTTTGCCAAAGTACCTATTCCCTTCTCCCGTCCCTTGTGTGTGAGAGGGAGGAGTGCGATCGATGGGAAGAGACTAGGGGAGACAATGGTAGATCAAGGCGTACTCTCTTCCCAGTCAAACCCTCTGTTCAAAGTCCCCGCCGTTTCCTGGACTCAGGGGAATTCTGGCATTAGGCCAACTCGCTATAACTCTGTTCATTGATGTCGTAGAAACACGGGAGTTTCGGAAAGCTCAAATGGTTATAGATTGCTACAATGTGGCGTTAACAGATTAGTCACCAAAATATTCATGTTACTCCTCCTTTAAACCCCTTTATTCTTGATTATTTTTTTGTTTTATATTTTCACGTTCTCAAATGATAGTCATGCAGGTTAAAAGGTTCTGGTTTCCACTGTGTCGAGAATGGCTGATGTTGCACGGAGTCATTAATTGTTCCAGAGAATCATTGCAGTCAGTGAACTCATTTTCTTTTCCTATTATTTTTAGGCCCAGATGTGGTGTAAAAGACAATGATGTGATTTGCAGTAATGTTCTTGGTCGTAGTGGAAAGGGTCAAGCAGCTGTTCTTGTTGTTGGAGGAGCAGAGGAATCATTGGATGCTCATCCAGGAAAATATATAAGTGGAAGCTGAGTAATTCCCGTCATTGTAGACTATGACTGTTGTTCTTCTGAGTGTGGCCAGTGAGAGAGAACGGGAAGGTGAGAAGACGCGGAAGGTGTTTATCACGCGGTTCGAGACGTTTCGGGGAATCTCCCATCATCAGTCGATTCAATTACGTGAAAAGGGGAACAAATTAGGACTAGTTATAATGAGAAGACAAGAGCGAACACTACTATCAAACCGATGGAAAAAGAGAAGTGATGAGAAGGAAGGAAGGAAAGGGTCAGTCGAGAAGAGAAGGGAAGGGATGGGACGAGAGTGGAGTGAGAGGAAGAGAGGGAAGAGAAGAGGAGAAGGGCGGGTGAGTGAGAGTGAGGGTGAGGTGAGTGGGAGAGGTCATTCAATGTGCAGTGTTTGTAAAGTAATTGGAGCACTTTCCTTCGACAATTCACTGCGATTATTGAGCGATGGGGATAATTTGCTAATTAACTAACTACCCCTTTATTCTTGATTATTTTTTTGTTTTATATTTTCACGTTCTCAAATGATAGTCATGCAGGTTAAAAGGTTCTGGTTTCCACTGTGTCGAGAATGGCTGATGTTGCACGGAGTCATTAATTGTTCCAGAGAATCATTGCAGTCAGTGAACTCATTTTCTTTTCCTATTATTTTTAGGCCCAGATGTGGTGTAAAAGACAATGATGTGATTTGCAGTAATGTTCTTGGTCGTAGTGGAAAGGGTCAAGCAGCTGTTCTTGTTGTTGGAGGAGCAGAGGAATCATTGGATGCTCATCCAGGAAAATATGTAATTATGCTATCTAGGAGAAAGGTAATTGTGTAAACATAACAGAAATACGAAGACAAATCCATGTTTAAAATACAAATGGCATCTAATGAAATAATTGGCCCTTTCAGGGATTTATCAAAATTGCCATTGAGACAGGAGCCTTCCTTGTGCCTTGCTTTGCATTCGGAGAGAATGATATTTATCGCCAAGCCAATAATGATGAGGTCGACTTCTTTTCAGTAGAATCTTCATCTTTTTAAACCTTCCAATGCATTTTATGGTTCACATTTGAAGGGAACGACCGTTCGTCGGATTCAGAAATTCGTTAAAAAGTACTGGGGAGTCTCTCCTCTAATGGTCTATGGAACTGGAGTATTCTTTGCCTATGGTTTCATGCCCTTTCGGTAAAGTGATTCAGTATATTCCTGAAAGTATAAATAGTTCAGGAAGCCTCTGAACACAGTTCTTGGTGCACCCATTCCCGTAGAGAGAATAGAAAATCCCACACAGGAACAGGTACGAATTGTTATTATTTCGTATCTTTCGATTATCACATATGTTGTCCTGTCATATTGTAAATGTTATTTCTCATTCAGATTGACGGATATCATTCAATCTACATTCAACGGCTTACTGAATTATTCGAGGATCATAAGGAAAAATACGGAATTGCTGCAGATAATCATCTTATTATTCGATAAATAATCCCAGTTTTGCTCAATGACTTGCTTATCAAGGAATTTGAACTAAAAAAAATGGGAACTTTAATTTGCCTGATTGAATATTTAATCACACAGAAACTCCTACTAGTCGTTAATCATTTATGAGACGAATCGGGAGAGAATCGACCACCCAGTGGCGGAATACAAAGCATATGTCCAATCCGGCCCAAAAGTATATGGCAAGTACTTTTTACAATGCTCTTTCAAACTCCGCCTCGGAAATTTGAATATCGATTTTTATTTTCGAGTTACAGGAGATCAAAGATCACCCACTAACGATTTTTTCTTGAAATGAGCCCCACGAAAACAATCATAACTCGCTTCAAAATTAACTTTTTCACTCATTCTAAGTTGTGATGGATAGAGGGAAGCTCGGGCAACATTTCTCAGAAGAAAAAGTCATTCCTCGTCGATGCGCTCATGCGGAGCGGTCGGATGACCGAAAAAATGGTGTAACTATGGGGATACCGATTTCCCCAAAAAGCCACTATGATTTTTATAAAGTACCTATATATGCCTCAAAAATCGCCAAAGGGCAGACAAATCGGAGAGGGAGAAAAAAAAAGGGCGCATTTATGTCTCTCGGCTCGCGGACGAGTTTCGTAAAGAAAAGTTCCTGACGTTCCTTTTGAACCTAAATGTGCTCAAATTTAATGGAAATTATCATTAAACAACTTTAAAAATGCTTGCCACACTTTGGATGGTCTCAATTTGAAGAGAAAGTGTCATTTTACTCTTCAATTTTCTTCATTTTCATGGTGGCTTGAAATGGAACTCTTAATGTTTTTATATGATTTAAAAATTAAAAAAAACTCATGAATATGGCTATGAGTCTGAGCATGCTATAGTAATTATTAAAGAACTCGAGAAACTGAACATTTCTGTGAAGAAAATGAAGAGTTTTCTCTTCATTGAAGAGAGTTATGTCGATTTGAAGAATTTGGCTCTTCAATTTTCGGACCGCTAAAAATCCAGATTTTACATTCAAAACCTTTAATTTTTTGACATAAAATAACTAAACTGATGATATTAAGCAACTTTGGAACGTTTTGGACCGATTCCAAACATTTTGAATTTTCATCGATATTTTATAGATTCGAAAAAAATGAAAATTAACAAATCTTTCGGAATAGGTCCAAAACGTTCCAAAGTTGCTTAATGTCATCAGTATAGTTATTTTAAGTCAAAAAATTAAAGGTTTTGAATGTAAAATCTGGATTTTTATCCGTCCGAAAATTGAAGAGCCAAATTCTTCAAATCGACATAACTCTCTTCAATGAAGAGAAAACTCTTCATTTTCTTCACAGAAATGTTCAGTTTCTCGAGTTCTTTAATAATTACTATAGCATGCTCAGACTATAGATTCATGAGTTCCAAAAAAAATCTGGTAAAGAGGGGTGTGAATCTGCGAAATAGGGGGTTTTGAAGATACGTCTTTCTAGTGTCGATTTTCGAATTCTACACTAAAAACTGACCCTACGGCAATTTTTAAATCATATAAAAACATTAAGAGTTCCATTTCAAGCCACCATGAAAATGAAGAAAATTGAAGAGTAAAATGACACTTTCTCTTCAAATTGAGACCATCCAAAGTGTGGCAAGCATTTTTAAAGTTGTTTAATGATAATTTCCAGTAAATTTGAGCACATTTAGGTTCAAAAGGAACGTCAGGAACTTTTCTTTACGAAACTCGTCCGCGAGCCGAGAGACATAAATGCGCCCTTTTTTTTTCTCCCTCTCCGATTTGTCTGCCCTTTGGCGATTTTTGAGGCATATATAGGTACTATATAAAAATCATAGTGGCTTTTTGGGGAAATCGGTATCCCCATAGTTACACCATTTTTTCGGTCATCTGACCGCTCCGCATGAGCGCATCGACGAGGAATGACTTTTTCTTCTGAGAAATGTTGCCCGAGCTTCCCTCTATCCATCACAACTTAGAATGAGTGAAAAACTTCATTTTGAAGCGAGTTATGATTGTTTTCGTGGGGCTCATTTCAAGAAATAATCGTTAGTGGTTGATCTTTGATCTCCTGTAACTCGAAAATAAAAATCGATATTCAAATTTCCGAGGCGGAGTTTGAAAGAGCATTGTAAAAAGTACATGTCATATACTTTTGAGCCGGATTGGACATATGTTTTGTATTCCGCCACCTAGCCTTCACGGCACGTTACGTAATAGAAAAAATGAATCTGAAAAGCACGCGTCGCGCGAGCGGTTTCCCGCCCATTTCGCATTCAAATTTTTGTGCCAAGGTTGCTTAACAAGAAATCGACGGATTCGCCTTTCATTTCAACTTCGCGGGAGAACAGGGCGAATTTTAGTATTTTTATTTAGCACACATTGTGGAATGACCTTTGGGGAATTCAACGGTGACACATTTACGTCGATTTGAACTGAACTGTGAAAGTTTTACAAGGTTGTACACGACATACCAAATTTCCAGTTTTGACTTTGACTTTATTTTTCGAATTCGCTGGGGATTTATTTTACTTTTCCGCTAGCAGGTGTTGTAGTCCTGGCGATATTGCTTCTTTTAAGCCACACTTGACCGAAATTCATCAACTTATTAAATAAGTTATACAACTTTTCCTGTGTTTTCGGCTCTAGCTGCTCTGGATTTGTATCATTTTCGACCTAGTTTTGGGGATGAATTCATTTCCCATCGTAGAATCAATCACCATACCTTTTGGACGAATAGCAAATTGCTAGGCAATGAACGAGGTGTTGTGTGAAAATCGGTGAAAGTGAAAAGGGGCGGAGTCAGCGAGAGGCGCGTCGCGTTTGACATGCCGTCGCGGTCGCGCGTTGCGTGCATTTCAGATTCACTCTTAACGTGCCGTGCCTTGAAAATGGGTGATTCTCTCGCGATTCGTCTCTTATACGACAGATAAAATGTGAGTAATGTGCTACTTGAGGTTTTGTATCACTACTATTCTTCACTTTTGTTTGTGCCATATAATTCTTTTAATGAATGAGATCAGATTGGAAATGGTCGACTTCTTTTTCTTCTTTGTGATATAATTCCAATCCTCGTCTATTTCTTTCTCCATTTTATTCTGTTCAATAAATTCATTCAGTTCTTCCTGATCCATATCACGCCTCTCACCTTAGATTCGACCTAAATCTGTCACCGATCAAATTTTCGAAGTTGATATTTCGACTGATTTGGGCCCTACGCGAGCCCCCACGATCGGATTAGTGCCAAAGATCATTCCCGGTTGAGCTGCAGCATCGGTCGGGTTTAGCCTGGTATCTTCAGAGAGGATTTTCGGCTGTGTACGGATAAGGTGGCCCTTTCAGATTAAGGTGGCCCTTTCGATTTCTGTACGGATAGGGTGGCCCTTTCAGATTAAGGTGGCCCTTTCAGAATAAGGTGGCCCTTTCGGATTTCAGATTTTGAGTAATCCTACATATGAGGCCGTTTGCGAGAGAATCAAACAAAGGTCAGACAGCAAAAAAGTTTGATTCTGAATAAAGTAGTGTTTCTGGGACACTTTAGGGTGCTCTACTCGATAATCACTGCCTCATTTGATAATATGCAAATTTGAGCTCACTGTGGCTCATTAAAAACTGAACATTTTTGGATGTTTCCTGAAATATCTCGAGAACTACTCAAGCGATCGCCAAATGTTCAATAGAAACTCTGGTTAATTTTCGATGAGGAATCGTATGGTGCAATTGAAATTTTCATGAACATGATATTTTTCGAAATTCGGAAAGCCACAGGCGTCACACAAAAAGGTGGGCATAATTATGCCTCATACGTTGTAGGTGGCAGTATCAGTGACCTTCGTGCCAAGTTTGGGAACTGTAAATGTCTTCGGAAGCGAGTTATGATTTTTTAAAGGTAAGAAAAACGGTGAAAATCTGCCCATTTCGAGTTGCCGGAGCGCGATTTGCATACATTTCGTCTCATTCTACTCTCTCCCTTCCCTGAAACGGTGTCGATTGAGGGGAAATGTATGCAAATGGGGCGCCGGCGATTTCAAATTCCGTTACCCCGAAATTCTCCTCCGACGCATCGACTACCGTGCTAAATTATGATTTCCGAAGTCATGAGTGGTACCTCAGACAGCCTTCTCCGATTCTTCTGAGGAGAGGTACGGAGCCAGAGTATCGTATTGAACAGCATTGCGTCGCCAAATTCAATACTTGTAAAAATATTTTATTTTTACTTGTGCAGTGATGTATTATGTATTAGTGACACAAAGAGGATGAAACATAACTTCTGATATCGGGTTATTCGAAGGGCCACCTTATTCTGAAAGGGCCACCATAATCTGAAAGGGCCACCTTATTTTGAAAGGGCCACCATAATCTGAAAGGGCCACCTTAATCTGAAAGGGCCACCTTATCCGTACAGAGCCGGATTTTCAACGCCCTTCAACGCAGTCCGTGAAATGACTTTTCTGAAGGAGCTATGGCTATTTTTCGATGCTCTATCGATGTACACCGGTCGCTTATCGATAACTTTTCATTAAACGCTGCTACACGCTGTGAACCATATTGAGAAAACCACTCGAAAACCTATGATTTTTCTTTCATAGAAATGTAGCCCGTGTCACGGCGAGTCGAATGATAGGTCTGTGCTCCCCCATCTCGAGCCCTTGTGTGATTCGCCCCCAAAATACGTTTTCCCAAGATTTGAACTTTTTTTCCAACAGTCATTTGCCGCTTCATTTTCCACTTTCGAGTGAAATGACCCGGCGTCATCAACACGATTCAAATCTGCTTCATTTACATTACAAATGGCGTTTTTCGTTTTGAATACAAGTAGGATCAATGAAACATATTTGACCTGAGTCATTGACACCGGGTCATTTCACCCGAAAGTGGAAAATAAAGCGGCAAATGACTGTTAAAAAAAAGTTCAAATCTTGGGAAAACGTATTTTGGGGGCGAATCACACAAGGGCTCGAGATGGGGGAGCACAGACCTATCATTCGACTCGCCGTGACACGGGCTACATTTCTATGAAAGAAAAATCATAGGTTTTCGAGTGGTTTTCTCAATATGGTTCACCGCGTGTAGCAGCGTTTAATGAAAAGTTATCGATAAGCGACCGGTGCACATCGATAGAGCATCGAAAAATAGCCATAGCTCCTTCAGAATAGTCATTTCACGGACTGCGTTGAAGGATAGAAAATCCTCTCTGAATATACCAGGCTGAACCCGACCGATGCTGCAGCTCAGCCGGGAATGATCTTGGACACTAATCCGATCGTGGGGGCTCACGAGGGGTCCTGTAGGGCCCAAATCAGTCGAAATATCAACTTCGAAAATTTGATCGCTGACAAAACCCTGTCATTCTGAGTCGAATGTTAGGTGAGAGGCGTGATATGATAAAATACGATTTAAATATAATGTCAGGAATTGCATTTTGGAAATTTTACTTATCAGGCCGTTCGCGGAAGAATCGAACAAGTGTTGGCACAATCAAAAAAGGTCGATTCTCTGTAACTTCGGGGACTTAGGTTTTCGAGGGTGCTGATGACGATGGGCACATTCATTTTTCATGTTGAGCCGCGAACGGCCTCTTATTCAGATGATATTACTAAAAAATTGTAGAAAGATAGTGAATTAAGATTGTTCCTCACCACTCCCATCTTCATCTTCTCTTCTCTACTCTTTCTTCTCTTTTCTTGGGCCATTTGTTCCTTCTTCAGGAATTCATCCATCTCTGCTCGTTCGGAGTCAGGAACTCCCTACACAATGAAATGTATATATTTACTATTTTCAGTTATTTGAGCTTACTGGCGAACTTGGGCTAGAGATACTCTGTTTTGGCCAAATTAGCAAAAACGTATAAAATTGAGAATACATACGACTGGCGCAGCCTTGCAGAATCGTGAGAGAGCAAGGGCAGCTTCGACCGAAACACGGGAGAAATGAACATCTTCGTGACTAGTGATATGGGATGGAATCATCTTAAAAAATGCTTCTTTAATTGCATTACTGATTTCTTTATGAAAAATGGAAGGCCAATTCTCCATCATAGACAAATATCTAGTAAACGAAAGCGATATCTGTGAAGAAGAGTATCGTAGTGTGAAATCTCTCGAGAAGAGCAGGAGCACAACAAGAGGATATGCGACCGAGAACGTAACAAGCAGCCGAACGAACTCGGATATTCTACAATGAATATTCAATAGAAAAGGACTTAGAAAAATGATATTTCCATTCGAAAAAGATGATTGGATGATTTGTGGCAATTCTTCATGAAGTCCATCAGTTCGTCCCGGGTCATAGATCAGTTTGCGAATACTCTCGACTGTCGGTACTGCATTCTCTTCGGTTAGCTTCGATCCGACACAATCAATGGCCATCAGAGCAGCGCAGCGCTGCTTCCAATCCACTGGAATATTATTTTCTGAAATACAAAAAACTTATAGACAAATACCATGAGTGAGCATTCTCTCCGTGAGAAGGAGCATGAAGGGAAGGACGATTTCCCCAGTGAGAGCGGTGATAATATGTTTTAGATCGATGTCATTACCAGACTCGCTCCTAAAAACGATGTTTTTTTAGAATATTTCGTGAAAAAGTTGATTTAAGCATACCTGTTAAATGGGCGACGTTTTTCAATTATTTCATCGGATCTCGCCCAAATTGCAATACGAAGTTCTATAATTACTTCGTTTATTTCGTTGTTGTGTCATTGAGCTACTATTGCATTTATTTCGATAGATTTGATGGTTACTCAAGAATAAAAATCAAATATAAAAATGAACCAAATGAACGTTTATGGATATATCACGCCTGTCACGAGAGAATCGAGCTAGAATGAGAATTTCTGGGAATTGAGGGAAATTCTCAAAATGAGTTGGCATCATTTTCGACCATCTCTAGGGTGGTCCGGACACCCCCCCCCCCAAAACCCCACTGCTCAAAAAAATTTTTGGAGCTCCCTACACCGGGTCGATATCATGGGGCCCCAACTTTGACCCGAATTATCTCGGTTCGGGTGCATTTTAAAGACAAATTGTTCCTTGAGTTACCCCGGCTAATTTTTCATGTTCTATCGATCTGCATCGGTTAGAAGTCATGAAAATGCTTCTGAACGGTGCTACACTCAACGGGGTATAACTAAACAACTGTCGATTCGAGAACGCCCAGCTTTCACTATGTTGTGCACCTTGTCGAGCTCTTTCGAATGAGTGGCTTACGCAAAATTTAAAATAGTCCTGACGTATATTTCATTCCCTAGAAACTTTCCCGATCATTTAGTTATTTTACTGTATCATTTCACACCCACACCGCGCATTTCCGCGCCCTTGGAATGGAATGAACCATTTATTTCGAATTTTCAGTTATGTTTCACCCTCATTCGTGCTCAAATTATGAAGTAAAAAGACAGGCTCGAAGTCACCTGTTGAATTGAACATGATCTTAATTATATCGATGCATTGAGTAATTAAATTCGTGGAAGTTTCAGAATACGCCGCCTGGAAGGTCGATGGGTATAATATTCGAAAATATGAGGCCGCCCGCGTTAGGATCAACAAGTGTCGGGAACAGGTAAAAAATCGAAATGCCTAAAAAGTTGCCCCTAGGGGTTATTTTTGATCCTCTACACCCTGGTATAGTCGATTTCGCAATATGTCCCCTCCCCGCTCCAGGAGGGGGGCACCCCCCAATTCGCCCAAAAGCGCGTTTTTCGCTGTTTTTTCTTTAAAAAATGGCCAAAATGGCACTAAATCTCACGTCTACGACCAGAATTTCGAGCATTATCGACTGGTCATACTGGCATGGTATGCTTTTTTTCGTTTTCGAGAAAAAACCGATTTTGACCCAAAGGATAGCGCAAGAAAACCATTGGCCAGATGATAGAGCTGGTTCTGCTGATCATTTTGGTATATTGGACTATGGGTTTGAGTTTACATATTTATGTTTTGGGGGTGGAGCGAAAATGGAACACATAAAAAAGTTCGAGAATGCCACCGTGTTTGTGCTCGTTTTGTACAGCTTTCGAAATAATGGTTATCTGCAATCTTGAGAAAATGGCAACTTTGATCGAATGTAACTTCTTAAGGAAACATTTCCATGAAAAAGTCCAACACAAAAAGTGACCCGTTTAACGAGCTCTACAAAACGAGCACAAACACGGTGGCATTCTCGAACTTTTTTATGTGTTCCATTTTCGCTCCACCCCCAAAACATAAATATGTAAACTCAAACCCATAGTCCAATATACCAAAATGATCAGCAGAACCAGCTCTATCATCTGGCCAATGGTTTTCTTGCGCTATCCTTTGGGTCAAAATCGGTTTTTTCTCGAAAACGAAAAAAAGCATACCATGCCAGTATGACCAGTCGATAATGCTCGAAATTCTGGTCGTAGACGTGAGATTTAGTGCCATTTTGGCCATTTTTTAAAGAAAAAACAGCGAAAAACGCGCTTTTGGGCGAATTGGGGGGTGCCCCCCTCCTGGAGCGGGGAGGGGACATATTGCGAAATCGACTATACCAGGGTGTAGAGGATCAAAAATAACCCCTAGGGGCAACTTTTTAGGCATTTCGATTTTTTACCTGTTCCCGACACTTGTTGATCCTAACGCGGGCGGCCTCATATTTTCGAATATTATACCCATCGACCTTCCAGGCGGCGTATTCTGAAACTTCCACGAATTTAATTACTCAATGCATCGATATAATTAAGATCATGTTCAATTCAACAGGTGACTTCGAGCCTGTCTTTTTACTTCATAATTTGAGCACGAATGAGGGTGAAACATAACTGAAAAATCGAAATAAATGGTTCATTCCATTCCAAGGGCGCGGAAATGCGCGGTGTGGGTGTGAAAAAAAAGCAGCGCTGCGCTGCTCTGATGGCCATTGATTGTGTCGGATCGAAGCTAACCGAAGAGAATGCAGTACCGACAGTCGAGAGTATTCGCAAACTGATCTATGACCCGGGACGAACTGATGGACTTCATGAAGAATTGCCACAAATCATCCAATCATCTTTTTCGAATGGAAATATCATTTTTCTAAGTCCTTTTCTATTGAATATTCATTGTAGAATATCCGAGTTCGTTCGGCTGCTTGTTACGTTCTCGGTCGCATATCCTCTGGTTGTGCTCCTGCTCTTCTCGAGAGATTTCACACTACGATACTCTTCTTCACAGATATCGCTTTCGTTTACTAGATATTTGTCTATGATGGAGAATTGGCCTTCCATTTTTCATAAAGAAATCAGTAATGCAATTAAAGAAGCATTTTTTTAAGATGATTCCATCCCATATCACTGGTCACGAAGATGTTCATTTCTCCCGTGTTTCGGTCGAAGCTGCCCTTGCTCTCGCACGATTCTGCAAGGCTGCGCCAGTCGTATGTATTCTCAATTTTATACGTTTTTGCTAATTTGGCCAAAACAGAGTATCTCTAGCCCAAGTTCGCCAGTAAGCTCAAATAACTGAAAATAGTAAATATATACATTTCATTGTGTAGGGAGTTCCTGACTCCGAACGAGCAGAGATGGATGAATTCCTGAAGAAGGAACAAATGGCCCAAGAAAAGAGAAGAAAGAGTAGAGAAGAGAAGATGAAGATGGGAGTGGTGAGGAACAATCTTAATTCACTATCTTTCTACAATTTTTTAGTAATATCATCTGAATAAGAGGCCGTTCGCGGCTCAACATGAAAAATGAATGTGCCCATCGTCATCAGCACCCTCGAAAACCTAAGTCCCCGAAGTTACAGAGAATCGACCTTTTTTGATTGTGCCAACACTTGTTCGATTCTTCCGCGAACGGCCTGATAAGTAAAATTTCCAAAATGCAATTCCTGACATTATATTTAAATCGTATTTTATCATATCACGCCTCTCACCTAACATTCGACTCAGAATGACAGGGTTTTGTCAGCGATCAAATTTTCGAAGTTGATATTTCGACTGATTTGGGCCCTACAGGACCCCTCGTGAGCCCCCACGATCGGATTAGTGTCCAAGATCATTCCCGGCTGAGCTGCAGCATCGGTCGGGTTCAGCCTGGTATATTCAGAGAGGATTTTCTATCCTTCAACGCAGTCCGTGAAATGACTATTCTGAAGGAGCTATGGCTATTTTTCGATGCTCTATCGATGTGCACCGGTCGCTTATCGATAACTTTTCATTAAACGCTGCTACACGCGGTGAACCATATTGAGAAAACCACTCGAAAACCTATGATTTTTCTTTCATAGAAATGTAGCCCGTGTCACGGCGAGTCGAATGATAGGTCTGTGCTCCCCCATCTCGAGCCCTTGTGTGATTCGCCCCCAAAATACGTTTTCCCAAGATTTGAACTTTTTTTTAACAGTCATTTGCCGCTTTATTTTCCACTTTCGGGTGAAATGACCCGGTGTCAATGACTCAGGTCAAATATGTTTCATTGATCCTACTTGTATTCAAAACGAAAAACGCCATTTGTAATGTAAATGAAGCAGATTTGAATCGTGTTGATGACGCCGGGTCATTTCACTCGAAAGTGGAAAATGAAGCGGCAAATGACTGTTGGAAAAAAAGTTCAAATCTTGGGAAAACGTATTTTGGGGGCGAATCACACAAGGGCTCGAGATGGGGGAGCACAGACCTATCATTCGACTCGCCGTGACACGGGCTACATTTCTATGAAAGAAAAATCATAGGTTTTCGAGTGGTTTTCTCAATATGGTTCACAGCGTGTAGCAGCGTTTAATGAAAAGTTATCGATAAGCGACCGGTGTACATCGATAGAGCATCGAAAAATAGCCATAGCTCCTTCAGAAAAGTCATTTCACGGACTGCGTTGAAGGGCGTTGAAAATCCGGCTCTGTACGGATAAGGTGGCCCTTTCAGATTAAGGTGGCCCTTTCAGATTATGGTGGCCCTTTCAAAATAAGGTGGCCCTTTCAGATTATGGTGGCCCTTTCAGAATAAGGTGGCCCTTCGAATAACCCGATATCAGAAGTTATGTTTCATCCTCTTTGTGTCACTAATACATAATACATCACTGCACAAGTAAAAATAAAATATTTTTACAAGTATTGAATTTGGCGACGCAATGCTGTTCAATACGATACTCTGGCTCCGTACCTCTCCTCAGAAGAATCGGAGAAGGCTGTCTGAGGTACCACTCATGACTTCGGAAATCATAATTTAGCACGGTAGTCGATGCGTCGGAGGAGAATTTCGGGGTAACGGAATTTGAAATCGCCGGCGCCCCATTTGCATACATTTCCCCTCAATCGACACCGTTTCAGGGAAGGGAGAGAGTAGAATGAGACGAAATGTATGCAAATCGCGCTCCGGCAACTCGAAATGGGCAGATTTTCACCGTTTTTCTTACCTTTAAAAAATCATAACTCGCTTCCGAAGACATTTACAGTTCCCAAACTTGGCACGAAGGTCACTGATACTGCCACCTACAACGTATGAGGCATAATTATGCCCACCTTTTTGTGTGACGCCTGTGGCTTTCCGAATTTCGAAAAATATCATGTTCATGAAAATTTCAATTGCACCATACGATTCCTCATCGAAAATTAACCAGAGTTTCTATTGAACATTTGGCGATCGCTTGAGTAGTTCTCGAGATATTTCAGGAAACATCCAAAAATGTTCAGTTTTTAATGAGCCACAGTGAGCTCAAATTTGCATATTATCAAATGAGGCAGTGATTATCGAGTAGAGCACCCTAAAGTGTCCCAGAAACACTACTTTATTCAGAATCAAACTTTTTTGCTGTCTGACCTTTGTTTGATTCTCTCGCAAACGGCCTCATATGTAGGATTACTCAAAATCTGAAATCCGAAAGGGCCACCTTATTCTGAAAGGGCCACCTTAATCTGAAAGGGCCACCTTAATCTGAAAGGGCCACCCTATCCGTACAGAAATCGAAAGGGCCACCTTAATCTGAAAGGGCCACCTTATCCGTACACAGCCGAAAATCCTCTCTGAAGATACCAGGCTAAACCCGACCGATGCTGCAGCTCAACCGGGAATGATCTTTGGCACTAATCCGATCGTGGGGGCTCGCGTAGGGCCCAAATCAGTCGAAATATCAACTTCGAAAATTTGATCGGTGACAGATTTAGGTCGAATCTAAGGTGAGAGGCGTGATATGGATCAGGAAGAACTGAATGAATTTATTGAACAGAATAAAATGGAGAAAGAAATAGACGAGGATTGGAATTATATCACAAAGAAGAAAAAGAAGTCGACCATTTCCAATCTGATCTCATTCATTAAAAGAATTATATGGCACAAACAAAAGTGAAGAATAGTAGTGATACAAAACCTCAAGTAGCACATTACTCACATTTTATCTGTCGTATAAGAGACGAATCGCGAGAGAATCACCCATTTTCAAGGCACGGCACGTTAAGAGTGAATCTGAAATGCACGCAACGCGCGACCGCGACGGCATGTCAAACGCGACGCGCCTCTCGCTGACTCCGCCCCTTTTCACTTTCACCGATTTTCACACAACACCTCGTTCATTGCCTAGCAATTTGCTATTCGTCCAAAAGGTATGGTGATTGATTCTACGATGGGAAATGAATTCATCCCCAAAACTAGGTCGAAAATGATACAAATCCAGAGCAGCTAGAGCCGAAAACACAGGAAAAGTTGTATAACTTATTTAATAAGTTGATGAATTTCGGTCAAGTGTGGCTTAAAAGAAGCAATATCGCCAGGACTACAACACCTGCTAGCGGAAAAGTAAAATAAATCCCCAGCGAATTCGAAAAATAAAGTCAAAGTCAAAACTGGAAATTTGGTATGTCGTGTACAACCTTGTAAAACTTTCACAGTTCAGTTCAAATCGACGTAAATGTGTCACCGTTGAATTCCCCAAAGGTCATTCCACAATGTGTGCTAAATAAAAATACTAAAATTCGCCCTGTTCTCCCGCGAAGTTGAAATGAAAGGCGAATCCGTCGATTTCTTGTTAAGCAACCTTGGCACAAAAATTTGAATGCGAAATGGGCGGGAAACCGCTCGCGCGACGCGTGCTTTTCAGATTCATTTTTTCTATTACGTAACGTGCCGTGAAGGCTAGGTGGCGGAATACAAAACATATGTCCAATCCGGCTCAAAAGTATATGACATGTACTTTTTACAATGCTCTTTCAAACTCCGCCTCGGAAATTTGAATATCGATTTTTATTTTCGAGTTACAGGAGATCAAAGATCAACCACTAACGATTATTTCTTGAAATGAGCCCCACGAAAACAATCATAACTCGCTTCAAAATGAAGTTTTTCACTCATTCTAAGTTGTGATGGATAGAGGGAAGCTCGGGCAACATTTCTCAGAAGAAAAAGTCATTCCTCGTCGATGCGCTCATGCGGAGCGGTCAGATGACCGAAAAAATGGTGTAACTATGGGGATACCGATTTCCCCAAAAAGCCACTATGATTTTTATATAGTACCTATATATGCCTCAAAAATCGCCAAAGGGCAGACAAATCGGAGAGGGAGAAAAAAAAAGGGCGCATTTATGTCTCTCGGCTCGCGGACGAGTTTCGTAAAGAAAAGTTCCTGACGTTCCTTTTGAACCTAAATGTGCTCAAATTTACTGGAAATTATCATTAAACAACTTTAAAAATGCTTGCCACACTTTGGATGGTCTCAATTTGAAGAGAAAGTGTCAGGAAAGAGTCGCGACACTCCCAAAAAAGCAAGAATCGGTTGAAGATCGATTATAGAACAAATTAAGCAACGAATATATAGATTAGTGAATATTCTAGATAACGGAATAATCAATCTATGTACATAATAAAGGGGGAGGTTACTCTTAATGTTGGGCTAGAAAGAGTATTGTGGCTATCATTACAAGAACAAGTCGGTTCAACACAGGTTATAATACAGCAATGGGGAAATACTGTGAATACTGTGAATGGTGGTTGTGTTGAGCATATAGGAAACAGGGTTCACTCGGTATCAGTTAGAGTATACTAAACCGTTCCTCAGGCTATCGATTGAGGAAAGGGGATTGAAGAAAGAGTAGGAGGAAAGAGTCGTGACACTCCCAAAAAAGCAAGAATCGGTTGAAGAGCGATCATAGAATAAATTAGGCAACGAATACATAGATTAGTGAATGTTCTAGAAAACAGAATAATTAATCTATGCTATCAATGGGGAGGTGTACTCTTAATGTTGGACTAGAAAGAGTATAGTGGATATCCTCACAGGAAACAAGTTGTTCAGCACAGCAACTGGGAAAATACTTGATTTGTGGTTGTGTTGAGCATATAGGAAAGGGGGGGGGGTTCACTCGGTATCGATCCTCCCAAGAAGACGAGAATGTGGACGGCGGCGTGCCGGGTGGTCGTTGGTTGTCCAGTCGTTGTGGCATGACGTGGCGTTGTGAAGGCGGGGGGGGGGGGTTGTGGTTGTACCACAAGAGAAATTGGAATGGTTCCCGGTTATATGGAAAGTGTCCATGGCGATAGTGAATCCGATAGAATGAAACAAAATATAGGATGATGATCCTTTCCGCATTTCGAACATTGGCTTGCGGAATAGCACTCCTCGGTATTATGCTTTCCAAAACATCTAATACAGAGCCTCTTCTCTAATACACGATTGTACTTATCACAAATATTCTCATATTTCATACAATTTTTCACAGTATGATTTTTTTTTCCACATAAATAACAAGATGGGTTTCTTCTAATGGTTGCGTGATTGACATGGAACTGAACTACTTTGGTTTTCCTTTCTTGGATTGGAATGTGATTAAAGTTATTAATTGATTTGTTGCACGCAATTGCATCTACGAGAAGCATTCGCTTAACTATTTCTTGAAGTTTTGTCAGAATTATTTTTGCAGAAATATGTTCAGGTTTCACATCTGAGCTAGAATAAATTTCCTGGACTACTTCTCTTGGAAGTTTGGTTTCAAGTAGAAATCCAAATTCACAATTGTCTGGGTTTTGCTTTAAGTTGTCAAGTTGGCGAAATATTTTCATTGCGGTAAAGTAGAAATCAGTTAGCTGACCGTCAACCTTGTCACATTTCGGAAGATCAAGAAGTTCTCTTCTTAGTTTAGTTGCAATCAATTTGCATTGTCCGTATCTGTCTTGAAGAACTTGGAGAGCAGTATCGTAATTAGATTCCGACAAGCGAAATCCTGAAATCGTATGAAGAGCCTCTCCACGAAGGAAAGTGCGGAGATACGAGAACTTTACAATCTTGCTCAATTGAGTATTGTCCACGAGAAGTTGAAATAACTCGAAAAATTCTGACCACTTGGTAATATCACCGTAGAACTTTGGAACATCGACGAGAGGAAGTTGAGCTTCATTGCTGTACAGTTCAATAAAACTGGTTCCATTTGGAGAATTACATCGGTAATTGGTAGTGAAATGATTATTCGATGAGCTGAGCTCATCGCATGATAAGGTAGAAACATCCCGAAGGACGAATCCAGAATTAGAGGGAATTTCACCCGAATATGTTGGTGAACCATCCTTTCGGATGTCGCCGAAATCAGAATCAGTACTTTCGCACTGAAACTCGGACATCACACAAACATGTACTACACGACACAAGACGACACAAGCAATAATACACAACGTAACAAGTTCGACACACTCAGCCGCGAATGAACTTATCGCAGCCTATAAGCGGAACTGACCAACTCAGTCGCGAAGTAACTTATCGCAGCTTATAGGCGGAACTGAACAACAGAGGCCAACGCTCTGACTGGAGTCTTACTTAGTTACTACACAAACGTGACACACTCAGTTGCGACGCAATTAGCGGAACTGAACAACAGAGAACTCTCAGCTCTGACTGGAGTCACGGGGGGTTGACAGCACAGCGCTGCGTAACACCAAAACAACACTCGATAACCTACTGTACCTCACTGATTAACCGTGGTCGCCATGTAAGTGCCGATGTAGGATTCACTCAGAGGGATACAATTGTTTATTCGAGCGTGCGGTTACGATCCCAAGGACTATTGGGAAATGGCGCATTATATACAGAACAGATACGACTCGTTCGATGGCAGTTGGATTACACTTAACCGTTCCTCTGGCTATCGATTGAGAAACGTAGGAAAGGAAGAAAGAGTAGGAGGAAAGAGTCGCGACAGTTCCTGACGTTCCTTTTGAACCTAAATGTGCTCAAATTTACTGGAAATTATCATTAAACAACTTTAAAAATGCTTGCCACACTTTGGATGGTCTCAATTTGAAGAGAAAGTGTCATTTTACTCTTCAATTTTCTTCATTTTCATGGTGGCTTGAAATGGAACTCTTAATGTTTTTATATGATTTAAAAATTGCCGTAGGGTCAGTTTTTAGTGTAGAATTCGAAAATCGACACTAGAAAGACGTATCTTCAAAACCCCCTATTTCGCAGATTCACACCCCTCTTTACCAGATTTTTTTTGGAACTCATGAATCTATAGTCTGAGCATGCTATAGTAATTATTAAAGAACTCGAGAAACTGAACATTTCTGTGAAGAAAATGAAGAGTTTTCTCTTCATTGAAGAGAGTTATGTCGATTTGAAGAATTTGGCTCTTCAATTTTCGGACGGATAAAAATCCAGATTTTACATTCAAAACCTTTAATTTTTTGACTTAAAATAACTATACTGATGACATTAAGCAACTTTGGAACGTTTTGGACCTATTCCGAAAGATTTGTTAATTTTCATTTTTTTCGAATCTATAAAATATCGATGAAAATTCAAAATGTTTGGAATCGGTCCAAAACGTTCCAAAGTTGCTTAATATCATCAGTTTAGTTATTTTATGTCAAAAAATTAAAGGTTTTGAATGTAAAATCTGGATTTTTAGCGGTCCGAAAATTGAAGAGCCAAATTCTTCAAATCGACATAACTCTCTTCAATGAAGAGAAAACTCTTCATTTTCTTCACAGAAATGTTCAGTTTCTCGAGTTCTTTAATAATTACTATAGCATGCTCAGACTCATAGCCATATTCATGAGTTTTTTTTAATTTTTAAATCATATAAAAACATTAAGAGTTCCATTTCAAGCCACCATGAAAATGAAGAAAATTGAAGAGTAAAATGACACTTTCTCTTCAAATTGAGACCATCCAAAGTGTGGCAAGCATTTTTAAAGTTGTTTAATGATAATTTCCATTAAATTTGAGCACATTTAGGTTCAAAAGGAACGTCAGGAACTTTTCTTTACGAAACTCGTCCGCGAGCCGAGAGACATAAATGCGCCCTTTTTTTTTCTCCCTCTCCGATTTGTCTGCCCTTTGGCGATTTTTGAGGCATATATAGGTACTTTATAAAAATCATAGTGGATTTTTGGGGAAATCGGTATCCCCATAGTTACACCATTTTTTCGGTCATCCGACCGCTCCGCATGAGCGCATCGACGAGGAATGACTTTTTCTTCTGAGAAATGTTGCCCGAGCTTCCCTCTATCCATCACAACTTAGAATGAGTGAAAAAGTTAATTTTGAAGCGAGTTATGATTGTTTTCGTGGGGCTCATTTCAAGAAAAAATCGTTAGTGGGTGATCTTTGATCTCCTGTAACTCGAAAATAAAAATCGATATTCAAATTTCCGAGGCGGAGTTTGAAAGAGCATTGTAAAAAGTACTTGCCATATACTTTTGGGCCGGATTGGACATATGCTTTGTATTCCGCCACTGGGTGGTCGATTCTCTCCCGATTCGTCTCATAAATGATTAACGACTAGTAGGAGTTTCTGTGTGATTAAATATTCAATCAGGCAAATTAAAGTTCCCATTTTTTTTAGTTCAAATTCCTTGATAAGCAAGTCATTGAGCAAAACTGGGATTATTTATCGAATAATAAGATGATTATCTGCAGCAATTCCGTATTTTTCCTTATGATCCTCGAATAATTCAGTAAGCCGTTGAATGTAGATTGAATGATATCCGTCAATCTGAATGAGAAATAACATTTACAATATGACAGGACAACATATGTGATAATCGAAAGATACGAAATAATAACAATTCGTACCTGTTCCTGTGTGGGATTTTCTATTCTCTCTACGGGAATGGGTGCACCAAGAACTGTGTTCAGAGGCTTCCTGAACTATTTATACTTTCAGGAATATACTGAATCACTTTACCGAAAGGGCATGAAACCATAGGCAAAGAATACTCCAGTTCCATAGACCATTAGAGGAGAGACTCCCCAGTACTTTTTAACGAATTTCTGAATCCGACGAACGGTCGTTCCCTTCAAATGTGAACCATAAAATGCATTGGAAGGTTTAAAAAGATGAAGATTCTACTGAAAAGAAGTCGACCTCATCATTATTGGCTTGGCGATAAATATCATTCTCTCCGAATGCAAAGCAAGGCACAAGGAAGGCTCCTGTCTCAATGGCAATTTTGATAAATCCCTGAAAGGGCCAATTATTTCATTAGATGCCATTTGTATTTTAAACATGGATTTGTCTTCGTATTTCTGTTATGTTTACACAATTACCTTTCTCCTAGATAGCATAATTACATATTTTCCTGGATGAGCATCCAATGATTCCTCTGCTCCTCCAACAACAAGAACAGCTGCTTGACCCTTTCCACTACGACCAAGAACATTACTGCAAATCACATCATTGTCTTTTACACCACATCTGGGCCTAAAAATAATAGGAAAAGAAAATGAGTTCACTGACTGCAATGATTCTCTGGAACAATTAATGACTCCGTGCAACATCAGCCATTCTCGACACAGTGGAAACCAGAACCTTTTAACCTGCATGACTATCATTTCAGAACGTGAAAATATAAAACAAAAAAATAATCAAGAATAAAGGGGTTTAAAGGAGGAGTAACATGAATATTTTGGTGACTAATCTGTTAACGCCACATTGTAGCAATCTATAACCATATGAGCTTTCCGAAACTCCCGTGTTTCTACGACATCAATGAACCGAGTTATAGCGAGTTGGCCTAATGCCAGAATTCCCCTGAGTCCAGGAAACGGCGGGGACTTTGAACAGAGGGTTTGACTGGGAAGAGAGTACGCCTTGATCTACCATTGTCTCCCCTAGTCTCTTCCCATCGATCGCACTCCTCCCTCTCACACACAAGGGACGGGAGAAGGGAATAGGTACTTTGGCAAAAAGCCAACGGCTAACTACTGTACTTGGAAGTCCCGGAATTTCGTTGTGGGAGTCTCTGACTTTCATTCCTGTTACTCCTCCTTTAATAACTGATGAGCGTTGGATGAACATGGACTGAGTTATCATTTTTCCGACATCGGTTTACTTACCAAAGTGCAAGTGTGGAAATGAATCTTCGGGAATCGATCCCATATTCCAGTTCCATTACTCATAAAGTGATAGGAAGACATACAACAGACACCATGGGGGTGCATTCCGATAAGATAATTCTGAATGGATTATTCGATTCTACTGGTCAATGGAAATAAGAAATACCTGATCATCAGGAAGTTCGCTCGTAGTATGCAATTTGAGTGGAAAGTATCCGGCAAATGACTTGTGCATTTGTAGATTCAGAAAGTAGCGAGACACATAGCTTCCTTGAAAACTTTCACACTATCAAAAAAAATTTACAGAGCTATTGTAAAGGTGAAATTGAAAAAAATAATACCATTGTATGGTGAGTCCCAATCCCACCACATCCACACAAAATACAGATAGACAAGAGAAGAAAGATTAGTGAAAAGCTGATACGAAAAGTTATTTTTAGTGTGAATTATGCACACAAACCATTCGATAGAGGATATAACAGCTAACAACATTAAACAACGAATTGACCAATATGTGGTAGAAGACACTTGCTTTCTACAATATTGAATTATCGATGATTCAAAGAACGGATTCAACCTCAATTTTACTCCTCAACCGTGTATTCAACAGATCAATCTTCATTCCGAATAGGTTAGTCATTCTGAAATGTTTTATCGTTTTCCAAACCAAGGTTACTTTCGGAATACATATAGTGATATGAGAGACAAGGAGAAGGCAAAACAAAACAAAATATCCGTAAAATTACCAGAATCTTATAAAAAAAATGTTGTGCATATTTTTGCATCCATTCTTACAAAATTAAATGAATCTATAAAGCGCAGCGAAAGTTCGGAATAAGCGGGTATACGAGAGGTGACAAGTGACTAGAATACAATGTCATTGTCTTCCTTATCTCATTCAAGACATAACGTTCTCTCGATACTTTCGGTGCTTTCTCTTTGTCATGTCGCTATTTTTGATATATTTTAAACAATTTCTTATTTAAAAAATGAAACCTAGAGAACGTAAAAGTAAATATTATCACCTAGTCATCATGAATGGCAGTACACGTAAATAATAATGGCGATGAACAATTAAGAAGTTAGTGTGTATTACATATCGTTATCTATACATCATCGAATAATCAGATGATTATCTGCGGCGATTCCGTATTTCTCTTTATGTTCCTCGTATAAATCAGTTAGTCGTTGAATATAAAGTGAATGAAGTTCGTCAATCTGAAACAAAATTACACTCAGAATTTATTTGTATGATTCAGATTTGAAAATATCCCATTTATCCTAGAAAAAAGAACCTGTATCTGTGTGGGCTGCTGTACTTTCTCCACTGGAATCGGAGTTCCAAGAACAGTGTTCAACGGCGTTCTGAATTGGTTCATATCGCGAGCTAATCGTGAAATGTCTCACCGGAAAGGCATGAATCCAAACGTGTAGTTGAATATTCCCCTTCCGAAGAATAGAATTGGTGAGACTCCCCACCATTTCTTCACCATAGTCTGCATCCAACGGACGACTGTTCCCTGATTTTTTGTGGGTTTTATAACAGCAAATATTATTAACTTAACGCGAAAAAGCTTTAAAAAAAACAAAACAAAAAATGAATGGCAACAAAATCTTTAGACAATAACGAATTTGTTGTGCTCACTTCTTTGTTGCTTGCTTGTATGTATACGTCATTCTCTCCGAAGGCAAAACAAGGAACGAGATGGGCGCCCGTCTCGAGGGCAATCTTGATAAATCCCTGAAAGATGATTGAATAATGATAGATTATCAATAGAAAAAGTTGTTTCTAATCATAACATACCTTTCTCTTCAATAGAGTCAGTTTGTGTTTTCCAGAATGAGCATCAAGAGCTTCCTCAGCTCCACCAACGACGAGAAGAGTCGCCTGACCCTTACGAGAATCACCCAGAACAAAACTGAAAGTGAATCAAAAGTTTTCTTCTGCAATCGAGGAACGTTACGTGTTTTTCTGCACACGAATCAATAAGGAATGAATGAAAATTTACCGCAATGATTCCTTTGAACAGTTGATAACTCCGTGAAGCATGAGCCATTCACGACGGAGTGGCACCCAGAAGTTACCTACCTAGAACCGATGAGGAATAATAAGAGAATGCTCAACAGTAATTCTTTGTTTGAATCAGAGCTTATCTTCTGTTCTGGAAAAAGATAACTTACCAAAGTGCATGTGTGAAAGTTAATCTTCGGGAAACGATCCCATAATCCCGTTCCGTTACTCATGAAATGATAAGCAGACATTCCACAGACTCCATGAGGATGCATTCCAATAAGATAATTCTGATGAGTACTGTAGCTCGGTAGGTCATAGGAAAGAGCAGATACCTGATCATCGGGGAGCTCACTCGTTGTGTGAAACTTGAGAGGAAAGTAACTGGCGCATAATTTGTGAACTTGAAGATTTAGAAAATAACGTGAAGCGTAACCACCTGCGAGTATTCACGTTTCTAATTCTGAATTATGTTCTTGGGATATGGTTTTTTTTTCGTTATTCATAAATAAACTTTTATTGTGAATGTGGTAGAAATTACCTTTGTAGGGCGATTCCCAATCCCACCACAGCCATACACAATACAGAAATACGAGAGGCGCAAGGCCAAAGATTAGCTGATAAGGAGGAATTATTGAAAGAAAAATACACGACAAACCATCCAAATAAAAATCAACCCGCTGATGAGATTGACAACTGAATTTGCAAAGAGATGAAAAAGGACGCTTGACGTCTAAATTTGAAGTTTCATTGACTAGAATAAAATAATGTAACCTCTAATCGTCGCCTCAGTGGAGTATTCAATGGTGCCAACTTCATTCCGAGTATATTCGTCATTCTAAAACATTCAGAATTTTCAGACATGCAACTGCTTCCAAATTAAACACGTGGCGAATGGAATTCATTTTTTGTGTGAGATCATGAGGAAATGTGTGAATCACGATAAAAATGATGATAAGAAGTGCACGAGTGATTGAGCGAGTTTCATAATGGTATATGTTGTTTGCGTGGCGAGATTTCACTTTCAACAGCAGGTTAAAACTTGTACACAGTAAGCAACAGTCGTTTTCACTCTTGAATGAGCTCGAATAAAGCAATGAAAATTATTTCTAAAGTGCAGTGAAAGTACATGGAATGGCGGCAAATGAAAGAGATGGAAGAGACTCGCTTGTGAAGGGAAGAAAGTGGCTAGAATACACAACCATTGTCTCTCTTATCTCACTCGGACCATTAGATTTCATTGCGAGAAGAACTTTGTTCTGTGATTCAGATCGAAGACTCTTTGGCTCACATTTAGCTACAATATTTGTGGTTAAAAAGCTCAAATGATGTCAGATGACTGGTGAAAGAATAGTGAAAGTGCATAGTACATTAATAAGAATGACGATTACTCTTTTCCTCTTGATACACAGCGTTAATTCTTTCTCTATTGTTGCACAAACCTCGAAAGATCACTACCAGAGGGTACACACTTCAAATTATTCAGGAAAAATACAATTAATAAGTGGTGTTACGCATTGAGCATGATTCTGGAAAACATGCATTCATAATATATTTTATGACACTCCGGGAAGAATGGTGTTGGCAGCTCGATGCTTATCAGTATTTTCCTGTTGCTTCGCTTGTATGTTCTTCTGAATCGTTGCGTCATTCGAAGGGATGGAAATGTTTACTCGTGGATAAATTCGTCTGAATAGACAAGGGGACTGTAATAGAATGCGAAGAATCTTCATCTGTTTGTACATAGTAGCTTTTGAAATCAGACATTGATCAAAGATAATATTCATTATGAACATTGGCAAATCGGAAGGATTGTGAAACATATTTTTTGACACATCCCTGTTGAACCGTTTTCATTCTTTCTTCATTTCTTTATTTCGACGCATCTATCATAAATAATTATAAGTTTTTAATGTTCTGACAATGTAGTGAGCTGTGAAATGTTATTCCGAAAAAATGTTTACAGATTTTATTCAGAAGGGGCTAAACAATAGATTACGATTACGGTAGACTACTGTAGTGACGTCTCTTAAGCGTGAGCGTGCTTCTTCGGTGTCTCAGCGTATTCATTGTCCTTCTCCTGGAAATAATTCTTATTAGAGAATCTGCAATCATTGAGATACGTTGAAAATGAGATAGTTATCACTTGATCGCTTACTTTGATGACGTAATCATAGAGTCGAGCCTTGAGGGTAAGAATTTCCTCCGACTGATCTTTGATCTTCTTCGTCTGATCCTCCAATATCTTCTTCTGAGAGAGGATCACCACATCCTGAATAATAAACGAATGGTCATCTCAATCGATAATGGTGAGATACCTTATCCACGCAGGGAGCACATTCGTCCTTGCCCACGACCTGCATTGGACATTTTTCACGTTTCTTAATGTCATTATTTTTGCGGAACTACTAAATAGTTATACTGTATCTTCGGTCAAACGAGAAATGGCGAAATATCCAAAAATAATAGTTTCATTTCCCTTTGTGCACATTGCGACTAGCGGTCAATTGAAATTTGAAAGACACAAAACATTGAATAAGTGCCGAATGAATCGTGCCGTGTTTTCGTAAGAGTATGTGATAGTAACGCCGGTATGGGAGTGAGAGTACGAACCTTGGTGGTCTCCTGGACGGGAGGAGCAGCAGCCTCCTCCGTCTTCATCTTCTGCAACAATAACCAATCTTTCAGTATCGCTGTGTTTCATTCCCATCTCCGAAGTTTCCGAAGAAGAAAGCGTAAAATCTAAATTTTAAATAACCTTGGGAGTGGTCACCGAGTCGGAGTTCAAATCGCCCTGAGCCGCATGAGCGCGCATCTGTAATTGTTGCGTACTCGAATAAAACAGTGAATGAAGGCGGAGTAACTATGGAATTCTCAATTTGATTTGATTGTGACGTTTTGAGTACGTAGTAACGGTAGTGGTCCGTACCTTTGCAGCTCTACGAGCGGCTCTGCTCTGTGCGCGCTGCGATGATTTTGATTGGAAGGTGATGGATAGAGCAAACGAACTGGCATTCTAGAGATGAGCGACCGAGTAGGAGGCAAGGGAAGAGTTGAAATGAGGATGCGACGCACGAGTGAACTTGCAATAATGAAAAGATAAATTATTGTTCAAACCCCACGAAATCGCTTGTAACAAAATCACTGAACAAGCATCTGAAGGAAAGGAGCTCGAGTCAACAAACGTTAGAAATACAATAAAAGAAAAAGCTTATCGTTTTCAGCAATCTCGATAGCACAAATATCACTTTTCCTTTTCTATCTAATCTACTTCCCCCTCTTCGATAATCATCACGGGTTTGCTTCATACGATACGGAATATTGTTTATCCTCACAATCAACTAAATAATAATTTCAGGCTTGTGGTATCTAGAGAACGAGAGAGAGAGAGATGAAGAGAGCTTGTGAATGACTCAGAGATGAAACTCTCCATCTTTCGTACAGTCTCTCGCTCATTGACCTCATTGGGACGCGCCACTCTCTTCTTTTCTCTCGATCTCTCTCGATCTTTGATTCCAACTCTATATATATATATATATATGAGGTCATATATGAGGTCCATCTCATTTTCCCCTGTTTATCTTACAACAAATCATCATTTTATTGTAAGTAATCGACACTACGTGAAAAGTAAATATTCTCAAGAACTGCATAATAATTGCACATTATTTTTTAAAGTTTTCAAAATGTTTATTGAATTGATGCTCACAATATTAAAGGAGGAGTAACATGAATATTTTGGTGACAAATCTGTTAACTCCACATTGTTTTGGATCTTTTGGATCGCTGCTCTTTTCACCCTCGTTTTCATTGGAGTAAGTTGTCTTTTTTGACATGTTCAATCGCGTATAATCTATAACCATATGAGCTTTCCGAAACTCCCGTGTTTCTACGACATCAATGAACCGAGTTATAGCGAGTTGGCCTAATGCCAGAATTCCCCTGAGTCCAGGAAACGGCTGGGATTTTGAACTTTTTTTTTGAACTGAGGGTTTGACTGGGAAGAGAGTGCGCCTTGATCTACCATTGTCTCCCCTAGTCTCTTCCCATCGATCGCACTCCTCCCTCTCACAAACAAGGGACAGAAGAAGGGAATAGGTACTTTGGCAAAGAGCCATCGGCTAACTACTGTACTTGCAAGTCCCGGGATTTCGTTGTGGGTGTTTCTGACATTCATTCCTGTTACTCCTCCTTTAATATTATTCGGTATCGCTTCTATTTTTGCAATTTCGTTCTTCATCTTATTATATGTGGTGAGTTCTTCATAATAATATCTATAAAAGTAATCAGATAATTGATTTTCGATTGTCTGCTTCGTTGGTGTCTTTTGGATCGCTGCTCTTTTCACCCTCGTTTTCATTGGAGTAAGTTGTCTTTTTTGACATGTTCAATCGCGTATAATTTGCACTTTGTTTAGCGTCCAATGGAGTCTTTGGCTGAGTATCCCACTGCTCCTCCCATTCTTCCTTTTACAACAAGAATTAGAGAAGGAAATAGAGAAGGAGAGAGAAGAATCGACAATGTAGAGGAAAGGAGACGTTCTTCTCCAGCGAACAGGTAGCATGAACAGATTATATTATTGATAACGAATGTTCTTTTTCAAATTGTCTGATCATTTCGGGATGTGAGAATTTATGGATGTGAGAATGGTTGTTCCTACTGTGGATTGAAGCAACGTCTTGTATTCGAGCCATTACGAAGAATTTGAGAACCATCGACTCCGCCATTATTATTCGCGCTAATAAATATATTCAATTGCCGGAATATTTGTTTTTACTTCATGTGGTAAACCATTTTCTCGGAATTAGTTATCTACAGAAAACAATAAAACGGATCAATTAGAAAATGAACTATAACTATCTATGAATCTTTATTCGTTAAACGGATATTGATACTAATTGAACGGGGTAGAATGGTAGGATGCTCGAGACTATAAGGAGAGGAGAATGCGTACAAGTAATGTAGTACCCGAGAACTGCCCGTATGCAGGTCTTGGATACTGGTGAAGGGTGAGAGCGATATAGACCCCGATGCCTATATGCACTCTCGCAATGTGAGTCCAATACTCGACCCCAGTGTCAATGTATTGTACTCGGTGGAGACCGTAAGAGAGAGGGATTTATTCCTTGTCAGTGTTCAGTGTGTGTGGTAGAAGAGGAATGAGAGAGAGATCGCCGGCGAGAGGGGGGACAGGGGGCGGGGCCTATGACTAACCTAAACCGTGCCGACACACTAATAGATACTAACGTGAGCTCACTTTTGAACACTACAATATTCACTACTGGCGATTTAGCAATTTCCAAGAGTGCCGGCTACTCCCTCAGTCACATTCGAACCATAGATCGATCCAGCTATTACTGAGAGAGAAAGGAATAAATATCCAGAGCGTTTCGTTACCTCCAATGAGACCTCCCACGAATATTCCCACAATCGGGACAGCACTACCTACAGTTGCTCCCGCCGTAGCTCCTGCAAAGGAAATGATAAATCGTCGATCAACCTGATCGTAACTGACCTCCTAATCCTCCATACCATCCACCTCCAATGGATGCGCCTGTTTTCACCTGAACATGACCACGATTATGGTGATAAAATACGTATAGACCAACCGCATTGCATCCAACTCCTCCATCCTCATAGATTGCACTTCCCAATTCATACACATCGTACGCAATTTAAAGAGGAACCACCACCTAAAGATCACTACAGAGAGACAAGACAACGGTTTGCAATGCTCACATCTCCTACAGTTTTGAGTGCATAGGCAACACCAGTCGCAACATCAGCATTCACACGAAGTCGCTTGTTCAATCTGTATCTCTCACCCTGAATAGTCTGCTTTATTCCCATTTTTTGATCAGTTTACCTTGCTTAATTTCTTTCCAGCCTCATTCGCATAGTGCAAATGATCGAACGTGTGAGGATTCGGAGGGGAATGGGTTCGGTCGACCCTTCCCACCATCTGACGAACTATTCATTTGATAATCTAGGATAACATTTTACCAATCCATCGGCATCGAACACTTTTACGGGCGATTTAGAAGACGGATTGATCTTCCACGTACAACTTCCAATTGTTTCGTGAATTCGCTGAAATAGATTTGTTTTCTTGAGCAATGAACTTGAAATTACAGCTGCAATCCCACGAGAAACGTCGCCTGCGAACGAGAGTGACAAGAGTTTGTTTTCCAACTGAAAAGTTATATAAATGAAGTGGAAGGGCGGGGAATCCTTTGCATCTTTTGCATCTCTAGGCTGTTTTCCTTCCTCTCCCTTCATTCAAAACTAATGATTGAATTCTACAAGAAGTGTGTCCTCATACTTCGCATTCCCAGTGGCAGTGCTTCGGGAATCTATTGAACGAAGTTCCTTCCAATGCTCCCAAAGGATGCGTTGTCTCTTTGATGAATCTTATTTTGAAAAAAATGAAGAAATATTTTTCGTTGCTCTTATTCAAACTTCTTCAGTCATCTAGTCACAAGTCATGAAACCCGAGGAGAATGTATCCAAATCTCCCACTACCGCAGAAGCTGCTAATAGGAAACGGAAGAATAATGGCGTAAGCGATCGAAGAATATTTCATATTTATTTGATTCAATTTTTAAAGAACCCTGAAGGTTCTCATGCACGGCGTCGACTTTTTGAAACTGCGTGTGAATATTCAAATACTCCTCCCGAATTTGATCGATTTGAGAATCTCAGAATATCCAATGATGAGGTGATCAACATAATTATCTAAATTGTGCTGAAGTGCTAAATCAATAATCTTTAAGGATTTTCTGTCTCAACTCGAAGAATCTTTCTTGCTTCAAATATTTAAGTACCTCACTAGGTAAACGTAGGTCAATTGAAATTATGATAAATGATATCGCAGAACCGACATTCATAACGTTATGGCTGTTTGCAAAAGACTCCATCGAGCATCATCTGATCCATCTCTCGACACAATTAAATGGAAAGGCGGAGTAACAATAATATCAAGAGTAAATATTATTTACTAAATACGCCAATCGAAATGGAGGGAGCAATTCTAATTTTCAGACTGAAAAGGGCTACGGATTCGAACATCACGTAAAGTGCGAAAGCTACCCATGGAAGAAGGAAACTACACATAAATATCAGTACGAAATATTAAAAATCGAAGGTGGAGGATACGAAGAAAAGAAGGAAATTAATGGAGATCTTGAGGTAGACAATAATTAACCAGCCAAGCTTATGCATTCATTTGGCTCTCCAGCATTTCCCTCATATGAGTGTTCCTAATCACAAATGGCAAATTCTCGAAAATTTTTATGCTGCTCTCAAAAACATTCTGCGACGTCATGAAGCGACTTATATTCAGATTAATAAGGTATTTGTTTTTCTCTCTACTTCGACAAATCAGCAACTGAGTCTTCATTCAGATTCCATGCGGTTCTCATCTCTTTTCTCGTCTTCTCAGTGAACTAAAAGATCACAAGATTCAGCTTCTCGAGTGTGTGGATATGGAATGCGATCCGACTTCGACCGAGAAGTAAGAAATAAAAGTTACATTAGATACTCAGAAAAATTACAAATGTAAGGCTTTTCTTCGCTCAACTTGTGAAGAAAGTGAAGAATGTTGATATGAGTCGATCTATTCATGCAACTTCCATCATCAATGAACGATTCCTTTCTGAAGTTGGACAGTCGAAACTGCAGAACTTCTCTAGCAATCTCGGTCATCAAACATTCTTCGTAGGCCCAGCCCCATTCGATCCACTAAAAATCAAATATTTTCTCTTCAGAAGAATCGATTTCGTCCTTCTGAGTCTCTTTTCCCTCACATTGTCCATCTAAATTCTCTCTTAGCTGCCGGAATGATTATCAATGTGAACTCGGTGTTGAAACTCATCATGGTAAATTGTTCACTAATTTAGCTGTGACGTAGGTGGTATGCGATTTTAGTAGTTGGGATTGTAGTGTGCATTGCCTGTGTAAGAAGATCTCCACCAATTTGATCACTGCAGATGAGAATGGATACAGCGTCTATCTCCCATAGGCACTCTTATGGTCGATGGTATTTCACGACAGATCAAGAGCTGACTGGAGAAATCATCGCTGTACAGATGAAAGAACGAGAAGAAGAATACGAGGTAATCAACGATCTATTATTTGTCATCTTCTTTCGTCATTGCCAAAACACATCAGCTTATCCACACCCTTTGTTCATTATCTACACCAGAAAACATTAAATCGAGTCTTTCTACTTTTAGTATTCCGTGAATGAAACGCCTCGTAACTTCAACCATCACTGCATCATCGGGAAGTTGAATGGAATGGAAGCGAAGTTTCTCGTGAGAGAAATAAAAGTAGACGATTGGAATGAAGAAGAGGGAGGATCAGATCCCATTCTCTATTCAATTGATATCACATTCATGAACACTCTTTGTTATAAGGAGGAAGAAGTTCCAAGCATCTCTCAGCTTATTGAACAATGAGTTTCCTATTGAGATTCGCTCAATTTCCTATTTCCTCGGACTCCAATTCATCCAAAAAAGCCTGATGTTTGAAAAGAGAAATAAAAAAATAAAGTTTGCAAATCATTCGATACTATCTATGTTGATAGGTTCCCTAATGAGTAGTGTTGTATTCACTGCTTTAGTATTGAACAACATCAACTGTTCGAGAAGTGATTCCCTACGATCTCATAAGAGATTTCCCTGTCTGTCGTTTCACTGTCTCGGACATTCCCTGCGAATGTTTGCACTTCCACTGATAATAATCGTAATTGACGGCTCGGGCAACGAATAAAAGGAACGAAAACTGAACCCGATAAGATGGTCAAGGACAACGTTTCTCATTGATATTCTATAGCAGGCAATTCTTTTGTCGTTGTCTTCACTTTTATTATTGATTTTTTTCTCTATTTCTTGAAAGAAATGGATCATATATAATTGCCTGACCACTAAACTTTTACGACTCATCAGGGTATTCCCAAAAGGCGATTATATTTCCGAGAAAGTCCATTATCAGTGCTAATCATGCGACACCTGAGGCTATAATGTTCCCACTTGTCTCTTTATCCACCCATTCGACGCATTACTCCCTTTGATCCTCTTCTTCCTCTTTCTAATCATTTTCCCACGTGGTCTCTTCCTGTCACCCCGCACCGTTCATCGACCAAACTTACGTGTTGCGAACCCAATCTCACATCCGTTTTGATCACCACCCTCAATCGTATAAAAACCGTAACTGATTAGATGGGCCGGACACTTTTCAGGTCCCATGTCTGGCCCACTCTATATTCACTCATTATTTGGCAACCTTTGACTAGACTTGACTGGAGCAACCTCCGCTTATTGCGTATTCAATCCCTCATTGTAATCGTCGTCGCGAACCCTCTAACTCTTATCTGAGAAGAGTATCAGTAATCCCCCGTGATCAGCCTATTCCCAAGAGAAGGGAGGAGGGAGCAATGCACCCATTTCGTATTCTCTCCATTGCAACGCATCTTTGACTCGTTGATCCCATCATCAACTCCCTCGATCTGAATCTATTTCGGGATGAGTCAATCTATTTCTCCCCTCTATACGCATTCCATCCATTCGTCTGATCAAAGAGAGAATATTTGGGGACGAAAAGAAATCGGTCAGAAGACACGGCCGATTGATGTGGGGCCAAAATCCATTTACGCAAATGACGAGAGCATGGGAGTGGAGCAGGTATAAGAGGGGACTGAGACACTCAGATTCGAGGTTTCTCGAGGTTTCTCGAGGTTTAGTCTTGCTTTGGACCCTAACGTGTTTGTGCACTTTATGACGTGTCATAATTGAAAGGAAACGAGAGCGAGAGAGAGAGAGAGAGACATTTAACAGTCAGAGGGGTGTTTTCCATCCACAATCCAATCACGTGAATCATTCACTATTCCCTCCCTCCCTTCCTCCAGTTCTCTTTTTATTATCATAGACAGGAGCAGTGTTGACTGGAGAGGGGTGAGGAGGGTCTCTTTATGAATTTTCCGATCACAATCCTCTTTTTTTCTCGCTTCAACAGCAATGTTTTCGCACCTGAGGATGTCTTTTATTTCAAATTCAACTCAGTGAATCGTTTTTACCATCGTTTGGCTGTTTTCTCTAAAGGCTAATCAATTCCACACTGTAGCACCAAGACTAACATCCTCGTAGAAGAAGAATAGACGTCAGAAACACAATTTGTCATTCTCTCGTCTCGCTCTAATAGGATCTTTGTCTGTTTTACCATACATAATAATTCGAACCTCAATCGAGGAAAGAGAGGTATAGTCTCGCTTTCGTATTCTGTATTTCGGTATTTTCTCTTGGACCCCCCCCCCCCTTTTATCTGATCAGACTTTACTGTATTCTTCACAAAGTCTTTCCACTAAATTTCAACAATGATACGATGATACTGCATCTTGTTAAGTCCCTTTGTCACACATTTTGCGTTAGCTCTCGCAACTCTTGACTGATTTTCGATTTTTGTAATTATTTTGAATCAACTGAAACTCTTTGTACTAATTTCCTTCACCTTATCTCTTTCCTTTTTCTTCACCTCATCCTCCCCTCCCCTTGGACTCTTCCCCACCCTTCTCAGACTTTTTACTTCCTCATTCATGTCTGTCTTCTCTACACACCAAAGATCTCTTTCCACTCGTCAAATCGTTTCATTCTCTCTTATAATCCGATCGTCGCTCAGTTTTCGATCATTTTGTGATCCTTTTACTGACTAGACTCGACCCTTCTCTTCCATTCTCTATTCCATTCTTACTCTGTCTCCCTTCTTACAATATTCATTTCAGATCACTCATCATGTCCTTTTCTTCCAAATCTTCTCTTCTTCTACAGACTCTCATTCTCGGTTAGAATTTCATTATATTCAATATATTTTCATCATTCAAGTTCCTCCATGTTATTCGAAGCGTCATTACTACTTTCAATACATAGTTCCTATTCCAGAATGCACTCAAATTGAGTCAACTTCTGTTCAATCTCACGGTCTTCCCTATGTCGTAATCCCTCAACCTCCCGTCGCTCCAGATTGGAATAGTGTCGCATGGGATCTCTACCATATCTGAGTTATCTACAGTATTCATTCGGGAATTTTACTCATACGGTCTCACACGTGTCATTCTCTCTCTCTCTTACTAGGTACACTTGTACAAATTAATGCTAAATTCATGGATAAAAGAATTGATTAATTTATTCAGTGTTCATGAACAGAATTCATTTTCTTCCTCTCGCTCACCCTTTTCTCCTTATCAAAATGCCTTTCATCACAGAGTGCCACAGGGCAGACGACACGTTATCATTCGATATGGAAAACGAGAAATCACAATCATCCGTTATTCACCCAAACAAATCTTCGAATGAAGAGCTGTTTAGAATTGAAACGAGCAATGGAGAAAAACATAGAGAGTCTGACTATTCATTCTTCCTGAAAATTTTGCGTTACTTTGTAGCCTATTACAGGGTACGACTCTTCAAAAATGCACATCAAACATTGATCTTGTTTTACCTGAGGCATTGTTTTACCTGAGGCATTATTATAATGATCTCAGAATGTTGATTCAAAGTGGACTGAACCACTCTGCCGTTCTTATCAATGCCATCCGTTTTCCATTCTTCAGTGGGCCCATATTGTACGAGTAATCGTTGTCCCGTCTATAGAACAACTTCACCAAAAGAATTATCTCCTAGCTTCGATCCTCTATCGATGTCTACCTCTCTCATTACTCGCTAAGATCTCATTACTCTGATGATGAGGACTAATATAAAGTGAAGTGCCGAGAACATTTGTCCTTGCATAATTCACTTTGGGCATCATTCATCACCCATATTATCTCCATCCATTCTTTCTCTTTTCTCTCTCGGAATCGTTAGCTTCGCTCGATATTCCCATCTTTATCTCGAGTATCGTTCCATTTCGTGTCTCTTTACGACTAGACTATAGATAGACAACTAAGCCGAATCTACTTCCTTGTCTCCTCCTTATCTCTTTGTCTACGAATACAGTACGAATGATGGCGTTTCAGAAATCGATTCACTATGACATTCGAGTCTCAATCCTCATTATTGGAAAATCTGATTACAGGTTAGAATGATATACTTCCTTACGCTTCCAAGGAAAGTTTTCATTGCAGAGTGTTCAAACACAGGCTCGACAGCCATTCGACCACGAACCGAAACGATTGTTCCCAGCCAACCTTCAATCGCCCCAGAGTGGAATTCCATTGTCTGGGATCTCTATCATCTCAATTAATCAAATTTGCGATAGCATAATCGTCATAATCGATATCCATAATATGTGACTGCATAACATCATGCTATTCATGTGCTCATAAAAGATAAAAAGTGTTGAATTTGTGATTAAAAACTAGAAAGGAGGGAAATTTTAATGCCGTTTCCTCTCCCTCTCTGAACCTTCTCTTCAATGAATAGAGTCATAAATTTGATCCATCGAAGAGAAAAAACTGTAGTTCACGGATGATACTGAGTAATCAGCATAGTATGCCCATACCTCCTTCATCGTGATGTCTCATAGCACAGAACCTGGAGGCAAAACACAAATAGCACGTCATAAAAGAGTCATTCTATTATTAATCCAAACAGCTCGTTTTTCGATTCTGATTCATCCCAATTTATTGCCCTCGAGAAATCATATTGCAGTCGCAATAAAAATGACCGTCTCTCGCTTCAATCACTTTTAGAACCTTCGAGGCCACATTACAAAAATGATTCTTCAATCGTAGCCCACTGATTTACCATACTCAACCTCAGTTTGAACAATAGTCAGATCATGCAGAAATACTACAGGAATAATGTTAGATAATTTGGTTAATTCACAACATGAACAATTTCCGAATTTCTCATATTCCAGGCGCTCAGGTAGACACTGTATGATTACTTTACTTAAGTAATTGCATTTGTATCGTGCAATGGTTTTTCGCAAACTAACACAGTCAAATGTCGAGCTCGTTTGTTTGCATCATCAATTCATATGATGATTCTATCAATTTGAGAAGTTATCAGTTGGATATCAAAATCTCGAACGAAAACTCCGATGTCTATACAAGACCAAAGATCACTACATCGTAAAGGGATGAAATTTGAACCCGAAGTATGTCTGTCATTCACGTGAAAATCTGATTGCCCGAAGAGCGTGCAAAATCGTTGGAAAGATGTGTTGAGTTCTTATCGCGTGTCTCACTTCTCTCAGTTCACACGTTTACTTCGTACTCTTCTTTCGTCTCAACGATTGATTGAAACGAATTTCGGATTATTTCTAGTCAGGTGATTTTTAGGAATATAAACAGTTATCTAGTCAATTGATTTTTTTCAACAAAATACGACACGGTTTATTTCAATATTAAGATCATTCTCCTATACAAAGAAACAGGGACAGGAAAGGGGCATGTACACACAAACGATCTCTCTACTGTAGAACGACTGAAAAAGAACAAGTATTAGATACAGAAGGGGCGAAACAATCGATCTATCTCGACTACTGTAGACTACTTTAGTAACTAATTATATCAATTCAGCAATAAACTTTCTTAATGAAGATGGGAGCGATGATTTTGATAATCTTCTTCTCTACAAACACAGTTGCCTTTGTTCTTCTCCTATCGATCGGAATGCAGTGTTAAAAATCAGCAACTGATTCATATTTGTTGAAGAGATGAACTCGATCACGCGAGATGGTCAACATCAATCTAAATATATCGATTATACATAATGGTAAAACCGGAAGAATTTCTCTTTCGCATGAACTGAACGAAGGAAGATTAAAAACGAAGTTACCCCTTGAGTGAATCTGCAGCGATTAATAATATCAGCTCTTGCGTACTGAATCATTGGCAATTGAGGAAGCGGCCATGAGAGAGGGGACGAAGATGAATATGCCTCAAACAATTCCATAATTTCACAAAAAAATTGAACATCGTACACAAAAATATGAAGAAAAATATCGGTTTTTCAGCCAAAATCTACCCACGTCTACTAATTGAACCAAAAACGAAAAAAATGGAGGAGAATTTCAAACGTTTTCAAGTTTCACACAAACTAACGTCTCCACAATAGATCCATACTTGAGGGCAGAAACGAGGTATGAACTTTCTGGAAATAATTCAATAACGTTCACGCACAGTACCCTTGAATCGCATAAAAACTTTGTGTTTTGGTACTCTAGGTAGCTCATGAGTAGATGCATGTTCAAATTGCTACTAGGTACAGCCGTCATAACCGCATAAATGTACGCAATCGCTTTATGATGTGCCATTTACGTCTATTTTATACCAAAAAAATAGACTATTAATAACTAGATCGTTAACAAAAATTAATTGACGATAGATTGCTCACTTCTTCTTTTCCCGCACTTTCTTCTGTCGACGCAATTCCGCCTGGGACACCTGAAGCTATTCATTTTCACTGGATATAACTTAACTTATTTAATCATAACAACGAGCATGAATAAAAAGATATAAACGTTTTCACTATCGTCTCTAGTCATTTTTTATTGTCTCTTCTCGTGATCTCACGGTTTTCCTACATTCTTTCAATTTCAGTGGTGGTATTGTCAGATAAAGTGTAATAGATACCCTCAACCTGATTCCTCCTCCGATGGGCAATTCTCCGTCAAGAAGATCCTCTCGAATTCTGTCGGCGCCCTCGTTATCCGACATCGTGACCACCCTCAAAATGAAGTCTGACAATTTGAATGGATGAATCAGTAAACAACGCAGTGAACATAGAGCGCATGAAAAAGGTGAGAATACGAGTAATAAGCGTAATCAGAACTAATTCGAACAGATTTTTTTCAATCGACCGCTTCACTTTTCATTTTTAACGATGGGATTTAGTCAATATTAACGCGAATGCATTGGAATAACTAACGCATAAGTGAAGGATGACCCTGTAATCTTCTCAGGAAGTTCAACTTCTTCGACGGCGCCAGATGGAGTGAAGAGGGCCTTCACTTCTTCCTCAAAATAAACCAATCAGATAGAGCAAACTGCAATCTCGATGTGAGATGATTCGCTGTTACCTGATCACACTCTCGAAATTTCAAAGCATGCATACTTTTCGATTCTAATTTTCGCTCGAGATATGATGATATCAATATGAATTGAAAATAAATGGACACGACCTTCATAATCGTCGTAACGATGCCATTCACAACGAACTTCCTTCTCCATTTCATCTCCGTCAAAAAGAGTTCCCGATCACGGTCGAACGTAAGGAAGTGCATCTATCTAACATTACAATTTAATTATATTTTCAACCCAGAATGACGAAAATGAGACTGAGTCATCTCTTTTTTCGTGTCTACTGAAGAATAAATAGAACCAACTGCTGAAGACGGTGATGCAAAGCCGGAGTGAATTAATTAGATCGATTTGTACACATTTGTCTACTTGTCCCATTCACAGTGTACCCACTTCTGTCATGATTTCAACCAATAGGCTCTTCATTCAATTCTCTTGAATCATTCGTCGTCTGTCGTGATAACTATCGTTATCTCCTCATGGCAGCCGTTCTTCTTATTCATGTGAAGAATTAAACTAATTCAAGAAGCTAATTATAATTATCAACAATTATTATTTTTAAAATAGATAGCAACCCTTTAAATATTAAGGAACTAATTGTAAGCTTTCTGAAAAATTCGTGTCTCAATTCCATTTGAATCCTTGTGGTGTACCAAACACAAACGAATGTTTTGAATATTTACTGATAAACTATTTCTCAACTTTTTCTCCACTACAAAGAAACAGGGATAGGAAAGGGACATGTACACACAAACGATCTCTCTACTGTAGAACGACTGAAGAAGAACAAGTATTAGATTGAGGAACAATCGATCTATCTCGACTACGGTAGACTACTGTAGTGACGTCTCTTAAGCGTGAGCGTGCTTCTTCGGTGTCTCTGTGTATTCATTGTCCTTCTCCTGCAATTAATCGAATTTAGAATAAGGAACATTGAAGTATCATTTTCTTATTATTCTAGCTTCATATAACGTGAAAAATTCAAAAGCAGAAATTTCTTGTTTTTAGAGAGAGAAAATAACTTCTTGAATGATCCACTACCGTATCCCTTCCTCCCCTCTACCGTACCTTAAGTGCAGCTTTCCTTGCTTCGGCCATAGTGGCGGATGCGCGAGTGACTGCATTAGTCATGTAGAAGTCAGCGAGAGTCGATTGAGAGGCAGTCACATCCACGTCAACGGGAGATGAAGACTGAAGGGAAAAGGAGTATAATAGAGAATAGAAAGAGTAATCGAGTAATATCTACATGTTCTGTTCAAACATACGTATAATTGTTAAAATAGCGTCTAACCTTAGCACTGTTCATACGATATTTACTATTAGGTTGGTGCATAAGTTTCTGAGGTTTTATTTCGCTTCAGTATCGGCTTATCGGTCCCGCCTGTCCTGAAATCTTTCATGGCAAATTTTAGGAGGATAGTTGGCCACTACCATCGTCATATTGAATTGGATCTAAGTCGCTTAGTATGAGAGAGAAAAAATTTACGTTAGAGAGCATGCCATGAATTGCAATTATCCTAACTTTTTAAGGTTTGGAATATCAAATGTTCACATTTATACTAGTTATCCCTTAGCCTTGCCCGACAAAGCAGCAACAGTGGACGGTTGCCTGGCTCCGATGAACACTTAAGATCCCCTTTTCAAGGCGCCTAGGAAACAGGGGGTTGCATAAGGTATCAAAAACTCAGACCAAATTTAGTAGTGTTTGTTCAAAAATTCATATCTCCAAAATAGAAATTGATTCTCCGTCTAAATAAAATGGTTTACTAATCATCATGCGAGCTTTCATATCCCTTATTAACAGATTTATAGCTACATCGGTAGGAAAATAAATTGATAAATACTGGTTTCGATCAGATTCTGAGAGCCATGACAATTGGAAAGTTTCGAATTCTTACTTGGCCGAACGTCTCACATCCATCGTTCGATTTTTATTTTAATCCATAATGATGACGCTTTAAATTAGAGACTTAATTTTGACATTAGCTTTGTCCTTTCAAAAGTTATAAATTTTTCAAAACTATTCACTTTTTTTCGACTCCGCCCTCGTTGATTTTTCATAGTTCCTTTCTACGAAGTGATATTCATGTGTTCTCAGGCTCATCAGATAGTGCGTCCACGTCCCCATATAATACAGAAAAGCATGAACTGATTGATCAAATAAGAAGGAAGAGAGATCTCAAAACGTTGACCTTAGAAAAACCTCAGAAACTTTTGCACCAACCCGATAGAATATAAAAGATCAAAGATCATTCATTCTTACCTTCTCACTAACAGCAGCTGCAGTGCTCTCAAAGGACGTCTCTTCAGCGTCTCCGAAACGAACGAGATGAGGGGCAATCTAAAGAATAGACAACATTTAGATATTAATTAAATTGATGTCATCAATAATTAAATAAAATCATAATGCCTGAATTTCTTACTTCGCTGAGTCTGCCGCGAATTTCCTTGATGTCGTCGTAGGGGAGCGCCTTGCCTGTAATTTAATCAATTTGATTCATCATAATTCATTTTGATTAGAGATGTAGGGTATCAAATGAATGTCTCTACTGACCGGCGACCTCCGATAGTGCTCTGATGATCTTCCAATCAGCACGAGCATCTCCAGGAGGAGCCACTGCCAGATATCTGTAATGTATTTCTTATGAGGGATACCTAATCATTACCATCACTATCAACAGAATACAATCAATGCGTGACTGACCCCTTCTGTGATCGTCCTTCCGTATTCACATACGATGCATCCTTCTCAGTGTAAGCTGCTCCTGGCAATACAACATCGGCCATTGAAGCACCCGCGTCTCCCTGATGACCTGAACACATTCATACTCATCTTGAGTGGAATTATCAGGGGCATTACAGCGGCTCACGTATACATCAAGTACTTTTATAAAGGTATTATGTGGATACAATATGAGTATCCATCTCCCTCACCCTGGTACACGACGAATGCATCGGGAGCGAGTTGCTGTCTGTTCACTGCTCCTTCATCAGCTCCCAATAGATAGAGGAACTTCACGGGTCTCTTTCTGATAGCAGAAGTACCCGGTTGATAGCCAAGATCGAGGGCACCAGTCTGGAATACAATTCAGTGTGAAACGAAATATATCTTTTATGGATTTTTTTTTAGCTTTTCCATGAGGCAGAGTTTATTGAAAATATAGAAGCACAATGAAACCCAAAGTCATGAAAGTGCATATTTAATATTTTTACCTGTGAGGCGAGTCTCTGGAGCACATTGAGCACCTTCACGTCCTTGTCAGCCTGAAACATAAATAATTCTAATTATTAAATTATGAATTGTCTCAACCTTTCCACTCGTTCTGATCTTGTCCGCCAATTGCTGCAGTTTGGAGAGGAGAGCCGCGCCCTTATCACCCTGAATCGTTAAATCATTCACTATTGAATATATTTTGAAAAAAAACGTGGGAATTAAAAAAACAAGAACAAACCTTGAGAGCCGCTGCTCCAACGATGATCATCGGGCGTTTGGCCGAGAGGAAACGCTGAAATTTAATTTTATTCATAGATTTTATTTATTTTCATAACGAATTCGTAGATATTGACAATGAATGGCCATATACAATCACTTTTCTATAAATGAAGATATCTATCTTACCTGGGCGAAATCTCCCTTTCCAGCAGTGACGTCATCGAGTGCCTTCGTATTCGATCCAAGATGAGCATAATCATACGTGAGATCCGTCTTTCCTCCAATCACTCCCACTTCCACGTCAGAGTACAGATATCTGACATTATACCATTCTTATTGAGAAGATGAAGCAGTATAATTGTGATCCCTCACTGTGAATGACGAGTAAACTTACGATTTTCTGATTCGTGCATTGAGTACGGGTGCTTCATAACGGGGATTGGTTCCCACTAGAAGAAGAGCATCACACGATTCAACTGCAGCCAGACCATCGGGCATCGTGTAGTTTGATCTGAAAGGACATAATTGAGGATAGGCAATCTTCAATGACACCGCTTTGTGAGTGAACACTGCATAGTATGGACAGTCCATAATCATGCTTGTAACCATTCATCTAGTCTTACCTGAAGTCAGTGGCTCCAACGGGGAATTCTTCCTCAGTGAGAAGAAGTTCCGAGTTGAAACGATGGAAAAGATCACGAAGAGCGACCATCGATTCTGTTAAGGATTAAATTATTAGACTACGAGAATACAATGGTAATAACCACAAAATCACAAAATTGATATGACAACATACCAGTATCAGCCATTCCTCCTACAACAGCAGCCTTCTCATCAGCGGGAGTCTGACGAAGTTTCGATGCCACAGTGAAAAGTGCCTCCTCCCAATTAGTAGTTCTGCCAACACAAAACAATCATATTTCGAAAAAAGCAAACATTTTTTTAAAAACTATAAACGGTCAAGAAGATGTACGACAGCTATATCTATTTGTGGATGTTATAAAGAAGAGCATCAATAATAATAACCTCAGCACTCCATCCTCTCCCTTGACCATTGGCTGCATCAGTCTCTGGTTCTTCAGTCCATCAATGGCGAAACGAGTCTTATCCGAAATCCATTCCTCATTCACCTCCTGAAAGGAGCAAAATAAGGTTTTCGTTAGATTTACAGTCAAATGCACTACTATTTTAATAATATAGTTTGTAATCCAAAAAAAGTACCATAATGTGTAACACTTGGTAAGAACATCTCTTCTGTTTCACAATGTACTTTGAAATAAAAAAATTGAAGTGAATTCTGACTGACATCATTCATCTTGGGAATGACTCTAAGGAGATCTCCCGTTCTATGAGAGACGATGATATTGGATCCCACTGCATCCATCACATCCACTGATTCCGTCTTACGAGTCTCCCATGGACGAGCTGTGAAACTGAATGAATATGTTATTTATTTGGAATAAAAATATTCAATTTAAGAATAGTCTTTATTATACTTGTTTCTTCTCACCTGTATGGCTTGCTCGTGAGTGCTCCAACGGGACAGAGATCGATCACATTGCCAGACAATTCAGTGGCGAACAATTTCTCCACGTACGTACCAATCTGCATCTCGTTTCCTAAAGATGCCATTTGAGTGATTGTGAAAATAAGAAAAGCCGATCTGAAGTAGATCTGAAGTTTTCGTTGCTACAAAAAACATAAACAATATTTTTTAAAGTTTGTTTTTTAATACTCACATTAACGATAAAACATTAACAATACAAATCCTCACCTCTTCCGGTGGTTCCGAAGTCGGGGACTCCGCACACTTCGTTAGCGAAACGGACACAGCGAGTGCACTGTAATAATAAACATCGTCCTCGATCATCCAATGCCGTAACCCATCTCTCAATCGATAACTGCCCCTCTACCGTACCTGGATGCATCTCGTCATCACCGTCTTCACGAGAGGACCGATGTTCTTGTCCTCGACGGCACTGTAAAAGAAAATCGATAATTTACGATACCGTGACTTCGTCGAAAGATACTTCATCTACAGTAACTAACCGCTTTCCGTCAGCTCCACACTGATGTCTACTGCGATCCGAACCGAAGGCAACTGACTGATCTTGGAGATCACACTCACCTCCCTGAAATAGGTAATTTAGTTGAGCAAGATGTAGATATTCTCATACCTGATCACAGATGGGACAATCAAGAGGATGATTGACAAGAAGGAATTCCATCACTCCTTCTCTCGCCTTCTTCGTCAATTCAGAATTCGTCTTCACCTTCATTCCCTTCATCACGGGCATTGCACAAGAGGCCACTGGCTGCAAGAAGGGCGATATTAGGGATCGAGAGGAAATATTGACAACACTTCATAGAATAACTGCATATCTACCGTACCTTGACACTCTTCTCCACTTCAACGAGACACATTCTGCAGTTTCCTGCGATGGAGAGACGGTCGTGGTAGCAGAAACGAGGGATGTCCACTCCCACGAGTGCGCATGCCTGAATCGACTTCCTCATAGGGGGTCTCGTCAAGAAATTGAGGGTTACTGTAATCTCATCGAATACCTGGAGAATGGTGAGTCCAGGATCGACGAGAACTTTCTTGCCGTCGATGAACACCTGAGCAAATACAATGTTAGGCGAGAATTCAATGACGTCAGCCTACCACCCTGAAAAATCAAGTTGTTGGATACGGTACCTCGATCTTCTCGGGAGCTGCGGCGGGCGCATTGGATGCATTGCCACGGCGCGATGCCTGCATTCCGCGCGCCACCAGCGAGCGACCCAGTCGATGCATGACGGCCTATTGGAAGAGGGGATATGGATCACTAAGGATCTGAGCTAATCGTAGGCCCGCTAACTTAGTGGGATAAAGAATATCTGCCCACTAAGTTAGTGGGATGCAAATTATTGCCTTGAATACCACTAAGTTAGTGGGATGAATGTTATGAGAATGGTGTTTTTATTCAAGTTTCCGCATCTATTTTCAATCCGATTATCATTATTTCTTTCTAGATTGAAGCTAGAGCACATGTATGACATCCTAGAAAAAGAGCTTAGGCTTAGGCTTAGTGCTTAGGCTTAGATTAAGGCAGAAACTATCCCCACTAAGTTAGTGGGCCTACGATTACCCCAGATCCTTACTCATATGGATTCATCATTCGGAGAATCATACAAATATCAGTCCGGAATCAAACCGGGTTCAGCAAAGGTGGTAATACAATAAATAGAAAAATATCATCTTTATACGCATATCGCACGATTTGAAAGGTTCATCTGAATTGATAGATGAAACAAAATTACAGGGATATAAATGGAAAGAGTGTACAACCGCCGACCAATCCCGAAACTATAGAATGTTCTTCTTGTGTGTGGCAAATATACGTTCTAATTACTCGAAGACCTAAACAACACACTAATTTTGAAAACACCGTGAGTATTTCGTACGGAATCGTAGTTACAATTGAAAATATAAAATACAATAAATAATCTGGGCATTTGACTATTCCTCTTCTAGTATTAACTTTACATGGTAGAACTTGGAGTAATGTAATATCTTATTATGCTTACTTTAGATAAATGTGTATGGGAGGGAATCACAGGGTGGAATCGATCTATGATAGAACAATGGGGAGATAGGAATTCGTCAATGGAACGATCGAGATTCGTCCGCAGCAACACGAATATTGGGATTGGCCATGGGATCGAACATTGGATCATCTTCTCCTATAATAGATATACATTTATAAATATTCAGGACGGAAGGAAGAATGAATATCAATAATCAATATTACCTGGCCTGGAGATAACTCTAGACAGAACCATGAAGAGTGTGGCCAATACGAGCAGAATGAGAAAACCAATGAAGATCATTTTGCGCCAGCCTGAATGCGTCTCATTAGAAGACTGGTTACAATCAATGAATAAAGTAACTGACCAGTTGGTCCTTCATTTCTATCTCCTCCATCTCCATACTTCGCTCTCCACAATCCTCTCGCCCATTCCATCGGAGGACGTCGTTTGTACTTGTTTGCCTTAACCAATAAACTACACATTTTGAGAAAGAAAGTAATTTCATTTATGGAGAACGAATCTCAGCATTACCTTCGAATAAGCAGAATTACAATTTGTTAAGAGGAAGTTGAACAACGAGTCAAGTTTAAAACGTCTGCATCAAAATATATTCTCCATCACTCTTTCCAATATATTCTGATCAAATAGTTCATAAACTTACCCCCTCATCAGCATCTCTATAGCTCTCATTGGCCAGCAGTGGTCGGGTATCCTCACTGCTCTCTCCAAACTTCTTTCGCACTGCAATTCAATAATTTAATTGTATTCTAAAGCTGACATTCGGTACTTAGTCATTGCGACCAACTGCACAAGATCTTCACTCACCTCCAATCTCGCTTCTGGAAGCGATCGGTCCAGAGTACTCTGCCATACCATCGTCTATGCTCAACACTGTTGCGGGAGTGCTCGCCCTACAATAGAAAGAATATTATAACTAAAACGCAAACTATACAAGACAACAAACGAACCGATAGTTGCCAGCAGCTACAGCGGGAGTCTGATGGGGAACTGCCGGTGCAATTGCAGTCTTAGCAGCGACAACAGAGGGAGGAGGGGCAACGGGACGATCATACTCAGCCGATAACTGCATACCGAGACCAGCACGAGCCCAGTTTGCCTCTGCCAGAGTGGCACGAAGTCGCTCGATTAGCAATGACGTCTGAACAATGAAATATTAATAATAATAATCAAAAGAAACATTTTTTTAATACCACAAGAATAAAGAGTTCTTGGAGAATTATCAATTATGGGCACGATCACCTGATTGGGCTTAGGGAAGACGGCAGTCTGACACTGCGGACACTTGTATCCAGCGGGTGCCGTGTTGGCAGGCAATCGACGAGCCCATTCGTCCACGCAACCCCAGTGATACACATCTACAATGAGGAACCTATGAGAAAGAATGAAGATGAACAAACTGTTCAACAAGTGCCTAAATCTTAAATCAGTCAGAAATGGGCAAAAACTAACGGAAGCACTGTAATCGGACGGTAGGTGCATCTCCGTTGTTCATGGGCGACGAGCACAATGTGCAGTTTGGATCGAAGTCCGAGTCGGACAGCCATTGCAGGTACGTTTGCACGACACACTGAAAGGAAACGTATACGTCATCAGCACTTGATTGTCACAATCTCAATAAGTTTTTTGAAGAACAACGTTTCTATTTTACGAAATCTTTCTGCTCTCTTCAAGAGAGCAACTGAAATCGTTAATATGAAGTAACGACAGGAAAGTGAAACTTACGTTGGAGTGGTTGTCGAGAAGGCAGTGCTCGCACACGTTGACCCTGTGCTCGTAACAGAACAAGCTGGTCATATTTTTCTTCGGGCACTTGCACAGCCCCATGATCTGTAATTTGACAATAAAAATAATCGATAATAACAAACATAAAGCAGTATAAAGTGGACGTGAACATGCAACAAAACACAAAAAGTGCAACATTCGCAGAAAGTCGCGAAACTTACGTGGCATACGGTGAAGCACCGCCAGCAATAGACTTGCCAATCACGAACTAATTTTAAATTGTAAATTGTTATTTATTTATCTATATTTGAGATCATCATTATTTTATATTTATTTATGGAATATGTAAAAAATATAGAACGTATCACTGTTTTTCGATTTTTTCTCGAGTTCGTGAATTTGCATAATTCTGTTTTTCAAACCAATGTGAATCAATTAGTACGAGTACAATGAGGATCGTCTCTTTTCCATCCATTTCTCGTTCGTGCGATGGGGAAGAGTGGTCATCCTGAGAAGAAAGATGAGAAGAAGGAGATCAAGGTATATCCCCATTCCCCCAGACCTTCGTTCACCCTAATACTTCCCTTCACTCAGGTTCCACATGGGAAGCCCAAACAAGAATCACTTCGAGAACCAGCAGAGGAGCTGAACAATCAGGTATACGGTATCCGAGTACTGTATCGCATCATCAACTGACTTTCTTCAGTTATCCCGAATCGAGCGACGCATCAAGAACCGTGAGCGAGTTCAGCTGAAGGAGGTCGGATCAAAGATCAAACTACAATCTACCGTAACCTTCTCTACTTCAGAATGATATGGTGGGCAAGTACAAAGTGATCGATGTGATCGCACCCGACAGTGGAATCAATGAGATATACGTTGTTCAACACGAAGAGACACAAGATGTCAACTGTATGAAGGTGAAGACAACGTATCTTGGATACTACATCATCGCTCTGCAATCTCTTTCCGTATCTCTTGTAGATCGAAACTCGTGCCGAGAAGTTTCCCATCCTCAAGACTGAATTGTTCATCCTACTCGAAATTCGTAAGAAGGCCGACGTCAAACACTTCTGCAAGGTATCGTCATCATTAGGCAATCAATCAATATCCTTATAAGGTGTACGATCGAGGTCAAGAGGAACGATTCAATTACGTAGTCCTCACTCTGGCAGGACCTTCCCTCAGAGTCAGATAATCGATTGAGTACGGTAACTGACGAGTACGGTATTCAGAACCTTCGTCGTGATATGCCCAATAAGAAGCTGTCTCTTGGATGTGGACTGAGTGTGGGCAAGCAGTGTCTTCAGGTACTGTGTCTCTACAGTACCCTCCTCCTACCGTAATCCTCATTGTTCTCAGGCCCTCGAGGAACTTCATCGAATTGGATTCGTTCATCGCGACGTCGGTCCATCTAATTTCTGTTGTGGACGAAGGGAATTCGAAGAGGAGAGAAAAGTACCGTACGCTCTACCGTATTCTCTGGATACAGTAATCCATTTCAGATCTACTTCGTTGACTTCTGTTTCTGTCATCAATACAGAGACTCAACGACGGGTGCTCTCAAGAGACCCAGACTGAAGCCCACTCGATACATGGGCAGTTCCAGGTACCGTATCCGGATGGTACCGTAATCTACAGTATCACTTGAGACACGCTCCTCGCGCTGCCTACTTGGGAATGGAACTGAGTCGAGCCGACGATTTAGAGAGCTGGTAGATACCGTAATCTCATCTCCAACTAATCGATAATCCATTCAGGTTCTACATGTTCGTGGAGCTGATCAAGGGCGGTCTTCCATGGATGACCTTCCAGGTGATACCAGGCCACGCCCCTTTTCACGAGGCCGCGCACTTTATATCTCGAACTGAAGTCAATCTATGCAGGACCCTACCGAGATCTACAAGTACCAGCGCAAGTGCCGCACGGGACTCGAGAAGCACGAGATGCTCGGAGGTTTAGATTGACCTTTGATCTCACTTGATCTTTGATCTTTGTAGGTCTTCCGAAGCAGATTGAGACGATGATGAATCTAATCGATCGTCTTTCATACTACGATGATCCTGATTATGGAGCCATTTACACTCTCATCGATGAAGCTATGGTCAAGAACAATGTGAGCATGAAGGATTATTGCACCTTCTCTGATCATGGATCACTTGAGGTACAAGAGCATCCATACGACTGGGAGCTCAAGCCGGGCGAGCCTGCAGCCGAGGGAGCTGCAGCTGCTGCACCGGCCGATGGGGCTGCAGCACCTGCAGCACCTCCTGCTGCACCTGCTGCAGAACCAGCCAAGTAGACGCCCTACAGTGTAGAAGAAGAAGTGGGGCAAGGGAGCGATAAAGATGTTGTTCGAGAAATTCATTCGAGACTTTTTCTCATCGTGAATTATTTATCTCTGACAGTGAAAGGGATAACCGGATGAACAGGAGTAAATGTGAAGTATCTGCGTGTATAAATGAAATAAAAAGAAACCCGTTACAATTGCATCGACTAAAATGAAAAAAGTCGATATTGGCTCGAGACTATTGAACTTCCTGAGTTATGAACAGACAGATTGGTTGAAGATCTGATGAGAAGAGAGGTACAGCAGGCTAAGAGAGGTTTACACAATCTGATATGTAAGGACGAAAAGTGGAATTGGTGTTCGAATCACAAGACTAGGATAGACACATTGACGCATAGAGAGAATTCACCGAGAGAAGAAAACAGTTATCAACAATATAATTGATACGAAGAAAGAAAGACGAGCACAGGAGGAATGCTCTAATCGATCAAGAAGGAAATCTACACTAGGATCTCCTCGTTTCGATATTGCGACAGAGCGAAGCGTTCGACTTCTGAAAATACTACCATTACAATCATGACATGTCGAACTATCCTTTACCTCGTCAATGGTGTTTCCAACTGAATGTATGCTGAAGGAGGTGCATCTGTCTCATCGAGATACGGTAGTGATGATAGTCCCTTGAGATACGGTAGATCGAGAAGTGATCGCTTTCCTCGTGCTTTCTCATCAGAGCACGATACGGGGAGGACCTTAGAGTAAATGATGAGTATCAAAAGAGACTAATCTCCAAACCTCAGCGCTGACTCTCCATCCCGCATCAGTAACTGTGAATTCGTAGCAGTGTGATTTCTCAGCTTGTCCAGTGGCCTGAGAAAGATCAAAGATCGAACTGCAAATATTTCCTCCTCCTACCTTCGTATCATAATAAGTCTCCGAACTCTTGTTCTTCATGTTCGATCTCCTCATTTTCTTTTCAATGGAAACTCGTCCATCGTAGCCAATGAACACCTGGAATCAGAAGTAAATCAGAGATCAAAGATCAACTTCCTCACTTCAATGGCGTCATCGACTCGAGGAGATTGAAGATCGTGAATTTTGTCTACGAGATAGATGACAACTCCTGACTCTTCATCAACCTCAGCTCCTTTCCCCGTCTTTTTAGGAAGGAAATGAACCTGAATCAAAGAATTGAACCTTTCTGCCTAACAAAATTCTCTTATTTCTTTAAATTATTAGTAGGACTAAACAGAAGGTCATTTGATTGTATTTTGAACATCCTTAATAAACTAAATCCTCACTTTTCCTCTGATTTTCTGTTCACCGGGGAATGCTTGAGGGTGTGCATGAGATAGCAAAAGAGCAGTTGGTTTTCCCAAGAATGCCGGCCCTCTCGCTGACATCACAACAGTGGAGAGATCTGAATGAACCAATCGATGATCAATCAATCGATAATCCAATACCATACCTGTGGACGAGGAAGAGAATACGACGGCTCTCCATGATTCCATCGAGAACGTCGGAGGATTCTGAATGAGATCGATGAGATCGATGACGTCATGACTAGTCAATTCCACCTCGATTGGATCCGCACTTTCTCTCTGGAGAATATCTCTGTGCTTCTCAAGGAGATCGTACAACACTCGATTCTTCGTTGCCATTCGACGAAGATCAAAGATCGGCTTCCAATCGTCCACCTTGAAAGATCAAAGATTAGACTAAAGACAACAGAGATCAAAGATCAAACCTCATCGTGATCATCACTCCATATGAGAAGAGACACTTGCTTGTCCATTCCTAACAACCAAAGAAGTTGTTCCTTCGAATTGGCTGCCTGTAAAAAGCTTGATTCGAATAGGCGACCATTCTTTCTTGGGGGGGGGGGGGGAGTTTATGAACAATAGGTTACTTTTTTATTTTTTGAACAGGCTAAATAACAGACCATGAAACATATTTCAGAATGATTGCATCGGCCTAAACGGAGAGAATTGGAATGGATAACTGACCACAGTGAGTCTCACAGACAACATCACGGGTTGATCGAGTCTCGCAACGTATTCGAGAATGTGCATCAATTGTCGCCATGAGATACTGCACGAATATAATACAGTCCGGGTTGGTTCCCCCCTGAAAACAATCCGGCCCGGCCGGCCCCGACCGGCCCCAAGCGGCCCCATGCCTTTTTGTGGCTCGTACAGAGAGAAATTTGATATAAACTCAACGGCGTTGTAAAGCTCGTGTAATATGCTATCGATTTGGGTTAGCAGATTTTTAAATATTTCTTTCATTAAATAGTAAATTGGTGGGGAACTGTCATCAGTATTGCGAAAAACAGGTCGCAAGATTACGGTAAGTAAAATCGTCAACCTGATTCTTTTCAACTTCTTCACTTTTTCGCAAAAGCTGACGCGCTTCCACACCAATTTACTATTTATTGAAAGAAATATTTAAAATTCTGCTAACTTATATCGATAGCATATTACACGAGCTTTACAACGCCGTTGAGTTTATATCAAATTTCTATCTGTACGAGCCACAAAAAGGCATGGGGCCGCTTGGGGCCGGTCGGAGCCGGCCGGGCCGGATTGTTTTCAGGGGGGAACCAACCCGGACTGTAGAATATTGATCACAGCTTAGAAAATGAGTGAATTCATACCGTTTGTGTTTCTCATCGACCAGTGTGAAGTTGGCCTGTTTCGTCCATCCAAGGGAAAGAGTCGCATCGGGGAAGAGATTCTCTGTATTGGACACGAAGACTGATGGATCCACCGCTGACTGCAAGAGATTCCATGATTGCAATGGCAAGTAGTCGGGGAGAATGAGTCCCTACCTCAATGCTCTTGTAGCTTCTGAATACATCAGCATGAAGGATGAGAGGATAATCAAGAACGGGAGAAGAGGGATCGAATTGTGCTGCATGTAGATATTCCAATACTGGATGGACGACGTCCGTTGATCGGAAGTTGATCTTGATTGCTGCAAGTATTCCTTGTTTCACACTTCACTTTTTTCGTTTTGGATATGCTTTAGCCTTTTCCCCATATGGCTTGGAAAAATATCAATTTGATTTTTCGCTATCTTCTTGTAATTTCACAATAATTGTATCACATTTGTTCGCCCTTCACAGCACCCTCAAAAGAGCCTCCATCCCTATAGAGAGTGTGTAAACCCGGTCGAGAGAGTAGACTAATCGGAGAGAGTGCACGGTTCTCTACCCGATAGAAGAGAGGGAGAATCGTAAAGGAGTACCGCCTATCGATGATGGATAGACAGACGCAAGTTCATATCGTCTGTCAATACAAGAAGACTAATGATCGATCGATGGATTAGATAGGGAACATTCGACCACTCGACCAACAACAATAGTGTAATTCTGCCCGAGGAGGACTTGGATCGTTGCACATTCAGATATTTTCCCCAATCACTCCTGTCGCAAAAATGGAAAAAAAACACTTCCTGCTGGAGTTAGGTGCTATGCCAGATATCATGCAAGTTCAATTATTTTTGGAACTGTATTCATATTGACAAGTAGAAAAAAATCAGTTCCCGATAATCGTGTACCGTACCCTTCCTTAGACTGGCGACTTCTCTCAGCCATTCCTTGAATGTCATTCGATCTGCAGCACGAGCAGACGGAGACATCACAGGAATTGCACTGGAATATTCATATTTTTATTCATCAAGTTCAGGTTTTGCACAGCTAACCGATGTCTGGGTCTTCGATGATTCTGTAGAAAGACATCGCCTTCTAGAAGCATCGACTTGTTGAGGAACGGTTCTGAATGAGGTCAGCATCTTCTCGCCAGTCCCTTCCACTTCCATCCCCTTCCAACCACCTCTTTATCTGCCCCTCACACCTCTTCCTACATAAATCAGTCCCGTTTATGCAGAAGGTGACACCCGGAATGACCTCTCTCTCTTCTCCCTCTCTCTCTGTCTTCCCTTCTCCCATTGTCTCAGATGGATCCCACACTCGAGAAATCAGCCCATCCGGCCACCTTTTGATTGGCTCGTAAACACCCGAAGGGCGAAATAATAGACAGTGTACGACTATAATACACTTAGCACTTGGTCAGTGAATGGATAGCTCATTTGGTAGCCAATTCATGGTTCCACTTTTTTTGGAGAAGATTTTAAGATTGAAAAATAATACCTTGCAACTGCTCGACCAGTGCAGGCCAACTGTTAACGCCGTGTGCAACTCTCAGATTGAGACCGTCTCCTGAAGAGATCAAAGATCAAACTCTCCCTTCGAGGAAACTACGATTAATATTTTTATGGTGAACAACAGTTGCAGATATTATAGATAGAATAGCAAATGCAATAGATTATGAAGTAACAGTGAAACATAACTGAACAATTTCTTACCGAGTGTTTCATTCTTCCAAAAATCGACAACAGACATTCTCGTCGCTCGAGCATCGCGGAATCCAGCTGTGGCTCAAATTAATCTCATTTTTATTTATTATTTAGTAACTACTATTTCGCTAATTTTCAGATGCCATAAATATCGCCTTCAGTCTTTCCTTCTCGCGAACGCTCCGAATGGAATTATGAGTATTACCGCGTTCTCTCTTTCTCTCTGATTGTGACAGCCTAATGAACCTCATCGGTTTCCACACTTCACAACCCAACGAGAAATTCCCTTTGAACATACCGCCCAATACAGATTCCACGGAGAATCTGCGTTTGAAAGATCCGTTCGGAAGGAATTTATAGGTGATCAAAGGGAGATCTCTCTGAGGAATATGAATATTCCCCCTATCGACAGTTCAAATCAATGTACTCGATCTTCAGAAGATTTACACAACTCGCACATTTTCTTATCATTCTCGATCATAACAGATTTAGGGATGATCCAGTCATAAAACGAACGCCTGTCAAGATTCTCTCTTGATATTCATCAGAGAGGGTGTTGAGTAATCTCCCCCAATAGTCCCGCAAGTTGTCAGGTATCTCTTCCCTTCCCGTCACTCAGTCTCAACTCGAGAGAGATTTCTCATTCCCGATAGTCACTAATTGTCGTCACTCTCTCCATTCCACACACTCTTTCGTCATCGAGATTCAAAGATTTGATCGAATCTGATCAAGCTGAGCAATAAATTTCCGACTTGGCTCAAGGCCAAGATCGTCTAGGAACTAAATTCCGTGATTCCTGACAAGCTGCGTGTTATTTGAAGAGGAACCCTTCAATGGCTATCTAGCAGACCTCTTTGTGAATAGTCAATCCGTAATTGCGACGATAATCGAATCGGCTCGCTCCAAAGCAAATTCAGCCCCCGCTCTGCTGACTTTTTTGTATGGGGACAATGCTTTGGTCACGGTACTCTCTCACTTTCACACACTCTCTCGTCGTGAGAGATGAACATTCGAGAGGAACTTCTACGTAATTACATCAGTTCTGTGCCTCTCACGGATCGGAGAAAAGAATGCAGAGATTTTTGGCAAGAGCCAAAGAATTTCTCTGATAGAAAATTGGCCGGTTTGAGAAATGCATCGAAGGATGAACAGACCCTCGAAATTCCAAACGATTCGAGGCAAAAAAAGCGTGAATGAGGAGCTATCCTATTGAAAAATGACCTTCTGTCGTGTTCACAGGGTAATTACCACCTTTGATCGAACCGTTTCAGTCAAAGGATGAATTACCCTCTTGAATTACCCTAACATTGATAGCTTACCATACAGCCCTCCAAGGAGCGAGAAAATGGATAAAGTGATGAAGATCATTGTTGCATCGTAGGGGAATCTGGAATGAATACGGTAGAGTCAAGTTCTAATGAGTGAATGAACACGAGCAAGCGAGAAAGAAATTAGTGGTGGGAAAAAGGAGTGAACACCTCAGTTGACTGTTCTCAAGTGGTCCTGAACTAATCGAGAATTGAGAGAGAAGGAAGGAGAGAAGGAGAGAGAAGAGACAGAGAAAGATGAGAGAGTATGGATAATCGAGAGAATTCAACGAGTCATCACTGTTTTCCTGTTGCGAATTTGACTGGGAGTGAGGCCAATTGTGGAACAAAAGGACGCCCGAAGGAAGAATTTATAGCTTACAGCTTAAATGTTCCTATGTAAACCACACAACATTTTCAAACAAAAAGTGCTTGGTTTTGCAGCATCGGATTTATGCTAAACGGCAAGAATAAACTATGCGAGAAGTATCTAATTTATTCTCACCACTTATTCCGACTGAAAGTGCGTTCGGATGATAAATTCATGCTGCGATCTCATTGCGACTGCTGCAATAAATCGCCGCATTGAGTAAAAATGCAGTTGCTTTCCGGTCTTCAGAGACACAATTGAGTTTGGCCTTTCCTGGCACAAAGAATGGCACTTGTGCCTTATAAAAAGATTATCGGTCCGATGGAGAAGAAGAAGACCCGCAATAGGAGGATTAATAGGAGAAGGAGAGGAGGAGAGAGGCTATTGGACCCTACGGGTTCAGTGTCTGTTATTACTTTGGTACTGCTCGGGATATGAGTGGATAAGCTGGATATTGCGCAATGAGAGAAACGATGGATGGTACTGGTATAGAGAAGAGAAAAGAAAACAGATTGAAACATAAGAGAGAATAGATCGTAATTGGAAGTGAAAGCTCTCGCGATCTCATTGGAAATCTCACGAGAAGGCGCGAGATTTCTTATCAATCAACACCTAATTTTGATGGATGAGATGAAACTTGCACAAGGTCGAATAGATATGCTAATGTTATCATATTGAGTGAGACAAAGACAAGAAAACGACTGATAGTCTCCTTCTCCCACTCACACTCCTCATAATTTATGGACTAACAAAGATGAGGGAAAAGGAGGTCCTGTGAGAGAGAGAGTAAGGTTTCAGAAGGGAATGATGAGATGGAATTCCGGAATAAACAAGGAATTGATGGTGAAAGAACAAAGGAAGGTGTAAGCCCCATAGCAATCAGAAAGGGGCGAATCGAAGAAGTGAATGGAATAAAGAAGAGAATCAAAGAGGGAAATCGAGTCGAGATGATTGTTCAAGTACAAAAAGAGGATAGGAAACACGCTTGTCGTTTGACTATTCGTGTTCACTTCGAATTCACAAATAATTTGTAAATCAAGGAGAGGAAAGAAATTGACAGATCATTCGACCTACGATAGATCTTGGAAAAGTAAACGTTGCCCGGAGAGATGTCATCCCATACGGGAAGATGCTTGATTAATCGTCTCTGCATAACTCCAAGAAGAGGGAAAAGAGGGAAGGGATACCCTGGTGGGAGAGAGGGAGATGTCCTCTTATGATAGAGGAGAGCAACAAGGGCAGAGAGTTGTGTGTTGAGGAGTAGTAGTAGTGACACCTCCTGGAGTTCCCCTCGAAAGGATCCTCAAAGTACGACTGAAGATAGAAAAAAGGAGCTGAAGCTCATTGAAAATTCAGGAAGCTTCGATGTGAAATGACCCACACTTTTGTTCGTTCGAAAGAGAAGAAGAAGTAACTCTGTCTCCCTTCCCTCCCCTAGCATTCCGAAGTAAAACGAAAGAAATGAATGGTCTGAGAGTGAATGGATATGGAGAAGTCAGTAGGAAGAAGAAGAAGTAACCATCTACACTATTTACAGGAAAAGGAGCTCGCGGTAAGAGAAGGAGAAGAGAGAAAGAGCAGACCCAATTATCGCCCATAAAGTAGGAAAAAAGAGGAGAATAGTAATAGAGAAAGGGACTGATGCAGTACTGAAACTTTCCAGAATTCTGGCTCCAAACGACGAATTAACTGCCTTCGTGAAGTCCGTTAGATCGAATTACACTGAGGGGGGGAGTGGATGCCTTACTAGTCAGGTAGAGAGTAGTAACACTTGTTCAGTCCTAGTCTAGAGATAGATCAGCTGTAACTTGAACCCTATTATTCTCGCACAAGGGAACAAGAGAGTGAAAGGAGTCATCATCTCATTATACACTTGTATGGAGAAAGGGAACGACGATCTATTGGATTGTCCTTTGATCCGATGGAATTTGCGCGAATATGAGACGGAATGAGAGGAATACTCGAGTACACAAGAGGAAAAGACAAGGTCAACGGGGATTATCGCCCCCCTATTCGAATCATCACTGCAAAAAGCACGAGAGAGAGACCGCAATAATCCAAGGCTATCGTTTCACAAATAACAAAGTCTCAGTCTCAGCTCAAAACAATATCATAAACATCTCTTGAACGGGTCAGATCAGATTTCTGCAAGGAAGCTCTCCTGTTGTCCATTCTTCCCTCTATCCATAACTCCGCCCCCTTATGATTATCTAGCCACGCCCACTTCCAGAACAGATGACATATTCAATGGGAAGAGAGAGATCTATCTGGATGAGAGGGAGATACCGAGAGATGACCGACAAAAGGCTTACTGGTTAGAGGAAAGAATGTGTGTGTGAAAGAAACAAATGACCGACATACATCCAGATCGCGTATTGTCATAATCCAATCACATCAAGTGTCAAAACGACATTGGAAATCAGGCTAAAGTCAAAGAAAAAAGGGTAGTGGACCCGAGAAAAGAGCCTTAGAAAGAAGGGAGAGTGAGAGGGCACCAGTAATTGTAAGTTGCCCGGAATAATTGAGGATCTGAGACTGAGAAAGAGGCGAGTCTCGTGGTTAAATTCCTCGTGGAAAGAATGGATCTCACTAGATTTCGGCGCCTCTTCTGTCTCAGACAACACAGAAAAAAAAAGAAGAAAAAAGTAAATTAGTCTGCTCATTTCGCTACGATAAGATCGATTTAATTACATAGGAAAGACTAGAGAAGAGAAGGATTCGAAATAGTGCCCAGAATGACCTCTCCCTCTGTCTCTCTCTCTCTTTCTATCCCAATTTCAGTCGACAAAGTGGTACCCGTTACAGAGTAACTCGGTAAGTAACATCGCAAAAGAAGTAAGTAATTTCGAGCGAACACGCGAAGTTCGTCCAAAATGGAATTGAGATGAGTTTCAGAGGGAGGAGAAATGGAATGGAGAGGAAGAAGTCATCAATATTCCTTCCTCTACTGTTCAAAATATAATATTGATGTGTCCCTTTTGGGATCGTAATCGACTTTTTCCCTAATCAGTTCCTTCTCAGTCTCATTTAGTGACTGGCACTAACTCGTGATTACTCCAGCTTCCACTCATCTTCAACATGCAATGACCCGAAAACGGGCCACTCTCTCGATTTCACACACTCTCTCGTCGCGAGAATGACCAGACGAGTTGTAAACGTACTACGGTCATCTTGTGGAGTCAATGAGTCGTGGACTGAAGACTTCTCTTCTTCACTGGACAATCGACTAAGGAAATCGGCAAGAGACTGTGGCCAATAAGGAAAGAGGGAAAGACTGTAGGGAGGGCAGATTTCAGAATTGAAGGAAGGGCAGCATTGAAATAATAAACAAACAAGGCAAAGTCGTGGAGAGTAAACGAAAAAGCAAAGAGAGGGGAAGGAGACAGATTTGATTTGCACGCACTATGGAGTGTAGAGGAAAATGGACTCGAAGAGGAACTCGAATTAGTTTACTCTGCAACCGAACGAAATCTTCCCATTCTAGTGAGGAACGAACCGTAATAATTGTGAGGAATGCATTTCATTTCGAGCCTCTTCTTCCCTCTAAACTCAACGAAAGATGAGCACGGTTCACACAGAAATTAGCTGTAGTTTTTCCTCGTCCGAGAGAATGCAACAATGATTGCGGTGCTGGGTAGACGATTTCGTCATAACTAGTCAAAGGATGAATAGAGGAAATGGGGGAAAACGATAGCATAATCAGTTCAGTGAACCATGAGATTCAGTGATAGTGATATCGAGATAAGTGAGGGAGGGAAATTACTGCTGAATTCAATCAAAAAAAGCAGCGCGCGAGCAAAGGCGAGTTATGAATTTTTGATAAGTATGCGGAGAAGCTCAAAAGAGCCGAGTTTTCGAGGCTACTAATAGCCAAAAGGGACGAAGAGAGATTAGAATGGTGTATGGGGGATATCTCGCAGGTAATAGTCAATTGATCCGAGAAGGAGAGAACTCTCTCTACTGAAATAGAACACTCCCATGTAGGCAGAAGACGCGTAATTTGAAACGGTATCCCTTCCCCTTCTCTCTCCAATCTGACCTACCTTCTCCCTTCAAAGGTAATCCCCCGATAGCCCCGAGGGCAGGGGAGAAGCCGAGACTAACTATAATTTTCAGATTATACTCGGTGCGTTTTCGAGATAATGACAAAGATAGAGAACAGGGAGTAGGGAAGAGTGGAGGGAAGGGTTTCGAATATCGATGACCCCTATCGATGACTGTCTGTTAGCTCATCCAACTGTAATTATACCATCCTGAGAGGGGGAATAATCTGTCGTGACTCTTCTCTTCTCTTCACCTGACCACTCGATTAATTCCATAATCTCCATTCTAATTGCGAGACGAAGATTAGTGAATCCCCTCAATATTCGAGTGTGTGAAAACTCAACGTGAATTGTAAACAAAAACGTGCTAAGCTCCGTCCAGTTTAGACAATAGCAACGTTTCCTTTTCTGGAGAGACCAAAAAACGGCCGCAAATGAGAATCGTGGGATTCAATGAGACTGAAATTCAATAGGGAGAAATGAAGTGGAGGTATGGAGTTATGAGTGAGAATTTGCCCTTCTCTTAGGTCAATTTGGGAGAGCCATCGGTAGTGATATCTGATAGTCTCCTTCTCTACTCTTTCCCTCCTATCACTCACTAACTCTCAAGTGGCTATACTGTTTGGGGCGAATTACAGTTACACACACTCACTCCCTCTTAGGGAGGAGTATCACATTTCTGAGTGGTCGAAGGGAGGGGAGATAATCTGGGACGTTTTCTGTGATATTGTGATTGAGATTCACAGCAATGCCATTGAAGGAATGTTTCTATCGAGGTGTGCGCACACTGGAGTCTTAATATCAGCGATTGGTGTATTTGTTCTCAATTTCGAATATTTCCTTTCATCTCCGGACTTCAAGTGGATCAACGACAGTTCTTTCCTTCAGATGATCCTCTCTTTCTAATCCAATTCTGTGGCACAATATCGATACTCAAGTGGCTATGAGAATCGTCAAAAAAGGAGCCGGATGGAGGAAAGAAAAGGAGCCGCCAAGTGGAAATTGATTGAGAGCCTGATGAGAGAGACAGGAGAGAATGGAGAGAGAGATAGGGGATTAGTGATTCCCCCCTCTATCGGATATGAGATATTGTGCGCAAACTAAGGATGAGACTGGGAAATTCTAGCGCTTCCTTCCTTCCAGAATGGATTATGGGAACAGAAGGAAGATTCAAAAGACGGGAAATTTATGCGAAAATTCCCCAGACTGTGTCTTTTCCTCATGGTCACTGATGTGAATCGGAGTGAGACCATGAAGAGAGAAAGACATATTAGGAAAGATGAAGCTCTATCGAAGTGTTGTCGCCAGAAATTATGTAAAAAGTTTTTCTTCACAACTTTTGAATAAATTCAATCCAAATTCAACGTCTGATATTATTTTGACTATCTGTACGGAAGCTTTATTTTGTGTTCATCAGCTGGGCTAGTTGACATCGTATGGCTGAACTCGGCTCGAGGACTAATTAGACGATGACTCCTCCAGTCTCTCAATTACTGTTTTGTCTACTCGAGACAGTGTATGGGATGGAGAGAGAGAGACTCTCCACTCATTTTCCATTGAGTTCTTGATTATTCGAGAGGTGACGATGTCATTGATGCCAGCTGGTGAGAGCATTCTAGTCAGATGACCAATATTTCGTGCGTTTTTTTGAATCCCGTCTCTGTTACGAAGAAATCCTTACATCTTCACAACTTTTTTTATCACACAAGGACACATGTATAGAATCGTTGCACCTCATTTCTTAATTTGGAAAAGTCCTGTGAAAGGAGCATACTACACTCCTCTCCAATCATCTCTTCGTGTTACTTGCTGAAGTCAGCTGATAATTATCCCTGCAAAGCTTATTTGTCAGCAGATCAACCATGAATTCAGATCAGAATTATGTATAATCGGGTCTCTCTTCTCTCAGATAAATCATTCTAGTTCCTCACGAAATAAAGAAAGTTTCTGCATTGTTGTGGTAGTCGAAGGTATCGTCTAAAGGATCAACAGAGTAAAAGTAACAGCAAAAGTTCCGATCCAAGTTGCAATCATTCAACTGTGTTCTAATGCACAAATAACTCGCACAGGGAGGTACACAATAGCAACGAGAGGAATAATTAGATAATTACAGGGGCAGCTAACACAGAAATTGAGCGAATGGAAGTAGATGATATGCACAGGGTATTTTTGTTAGTGAATTACATCCAAATATGAACAAAGTGGAGACTCCACAAAACTTAAACTACGGTTAGATAACACTTTGGATTTTTGAGCTGGTGAATAATATCTGGTGCTCGTACAGACGAGATGAATCCTTTCGAATTGAATCGTCTAATCTGATGATTCATCATTTCATCTCATCTTCTTCAATAGATTCTGCACCCGATGTGCAATTATTTGCGTCAGAACTCGTATCTAAATCCGATGGGATCGGCTTATAACCCGTGATTGAAGGAATTCGTTAGAATGACGAGGTTATCAATGGGCTTACGATGATCTGATTCACGAGCTTCGTTTCATCACTTGCTTCACTAACACCAATTGAGCTGCTTAGTGATCTGTAACCCAAGATTATGAAATGAAGAGAGATATGTAGAGATATATAAAGCTCAGAAGTCTGCATATTTGTGATTGTTTGCAGCTCCAACTAACAACAAGACTCGAAATGATCCCGTCTGTCCAGTTTATCGCTTTGAATGCTCGTCCTCTGAGTTCCTCCTCTTGAAATTGTTAGCTTCACACCCAGAAATCAGCGTTAATATTCAAAATATCGTAGACAAGTGACTGACCATTTCGATCACAATCTACCTATATTCTCCACCCTTCCGGTCTCATTCGCATTCCATCGAATGGCCTGTTTTCACTGTTAAGGACTGATAAGAAATCGTTAGCGTCCAATAATGAGGGCGAGTAAGCGCATTCCTGTGATGACACGTCGATATTCGAAGAATGCTCTCGAGAATCTTGAAAGACTAAGCATCTTTCTCGAATGGAACTGTCACTTTCTCGACCTCGTTTGGCCTTCTGATAAGGGGGAATTCGAGGGGCGAAGAGAAGCTTCTCATCGATCATTCTCTTCTTCCTTCTCTCTCTTGTGCAGTGTCAGTAAGGTGTGATGACCTGATAAGAAAGAAGGAAGAAGAAATGTCATTCCCTCTCAAGGAGAAGAGAGGGCGAGGCTTCACTCCTCGTATTTTCAAATTTTGGAAACGAATCTTGGTGATAATTTATCTTAGAATCATGAGTTTTCTGCTGATAGAAAGCGCAATGATTCTCATTCGCGAATATAGTAGTTTCGAGTGAGACAATCTTGCACAACTCTTTCGCAAGCAGGGCTTAGACTGATTTTGTGCATAAGAATCTTCAGTCGATGATTAGAGAATGATGCTCTCTTCTCTCCCTGATAACCTCTCTCTTTCACTTCTCAATTAGTTCTCTATTAATTGGCGCCTCGATCTTTACTCCTTTCATAGATTCTTCGCTCATTATCACTAACAGTCTTCACCCTTTTCCCTTTTCTTTGATATCGGCGACACTTTTAAAGGTTAATTGTAAATCGCTGTCGATGCTTGCTAGGCTTTCGTGTGACCTTCGAATCGTTTCTCCTTTCAGAATCGGCCCAAATCTAAACGTCGGCCGTAAGGAAGAATGAGGTTCTCACTTCTCGCTATTCTTATTGGAATTATTGTCATCGATGCGAAAGTGACACAGCAATTCAGATCTTTTATGGGTTAGTTTTATGTTTTCTTTGAATATTGTTTTGTTTTGGAGAGCAAACTGGAGTTTCTGTTCAAAATTGCGGTTATTCATAGGACTGTTTTATTTAATGAATTCTGTTTTTTCAAATGAGAATTTGAGATAAATATTTGAATACAGGTCAAACGGGAGGATTCGGTTCTCCTGCTTTCCCCGACATCTATCCCAATGAGTTCCAGGATACTGCTGTCATTCAGGTATGTTTCATTATCTCTTCAAATATAGAAATGATGGATCATTGCAATAATGTGATGGTGTATTCAAATAGCATTCTCTGATATTTCAGCTCGGAGATTCATTCGCCAATTACGTGATCCACATCGAATTTCTCGTCTTCCAACTTGAAAATGGATACGATACAGTGGATATCTTTGATGGAAACTCAACCGAATCGGCGTTAAACATTGGAAAGTGAGTCTTTTGATCTCTTGATAGAAAAATGCAAACAAAATATTCGTTCGCTCAAACGTGTTGCCATTTTCCAAAACTGTTTGTAACTCATTTCTCAAAAATGCTTACAATTAGCCAACTTTTTGCAATGTCGAGATAGAAGGGTTGAAGGATGGGAATAAGAGCCAACCAACTATTCATTCGTGAACGAGACAGCCTCGTAGAGTCGGCTGTGTGATTGTTTTGTGAATTGATAAAGATTGGGCTCACTCTTCCGCCTGACTTTCGTTGTGTGCCTAAACTGACCAATATCTCTCGCCCAAACTAACAGCACAAAATATCACTAATTAATTTGTCTGGGCCAGTCAGCAAGAGAGTTCCAAGAGGAGAAATTTCAATATCATCCATAACAATTGCCGCAATCAGAAATGCGAAATATCAGGCTGACGGGAAACATGACTGGCCGTACATATCAGTCTGATGGACCGACATTGACCATTCTATTCAAGACGGATCTCACTGGACAGAGAGATGGATTCTATGTCAGATGGAATGCCGTCAAAAGTGAGTTTATCAATACAGTTTATATCCAATCTAAATAAAGTAATAAATTTAATACAATAATATTTCAGAGGGCGATTCGTACAGTTCCCCGAAGACTTGCGACCATCTGCTCATCATGGAAACAAGTGAGCACATTTTTTTATTGATTTCCTGAGTAACTTCCTGATTTTAGCTGGCTACGGTCTCATCTACTCTCCTGGATACGTCGGAAATTACCCTGACTCGATCACTTGCAATTGGACACTAGAGGCCGGCATCGGACAGAAGGTTTATTTTGAGACAGGATCCACATATAAATATGAATTTTGTAGGTCCTCGTTATCTTCTATTCGTACGAGACAGAAGATTGCTATGATGTCCTCACTTTCTACGACGGAACTGCGATCAATGCAAATAAGAGACCCAAGTAAGAACGAAGGAGTATTATAAAAAAAACAGCAAAAGAACGTAGGGGGCACCCGGAGTTGAACCGGGGACCTCTCGATCTGCAGTCGAATGCTCTGCCACTGAGCTATACCCCCGAGCGATATCTCCGTGAAAGGAGACCCTATTGTTGGTCAACAATCGCTTTCCTCTTTCGCTATCTCTTCTCGTTTGTCTTCCACCTGGTCAAAGCAAATAAGTGACACGCTAATCGGCGAGAGTCTCTTTTGTGGTTTGTTTTCGGACGGCGCTTACCATTCGGGGGGTATAGCTCAGTGGCAGAGCATTCGACTGCAGATCGAGAGGTCCCCGGTTCAACTCCGGGTGCCCCCTACGTTCTTTTGCTGATTTTATATTTGCAGAGGAATGTGTGGTGACATCGTCAATCCAACAACCGAGGCAGCATTCGTTCTGTCGGCTGGAACTAAGTTCTCTCTCGTAAGTTCACTTATGTTGTACTCGATTTTGCAATTATTTAACCCCTCATCGTTCGTTTCATTTTGTTTTGCGGAAGATTCAACCAAAGTAGCGATTATTGTCAACAACTGCCGATCGGAGTACGATTGTGCAACGGAAATGGTCGATTGAACCCTCAACTGTTGTTCTCTTCTTCTTTCGATTCCTCGAACCATTCAGACATTCACATCCGATCTAACGAAGAACTATGCTGGATTCTCTGCTGTTTTCCGTTATGTCTCTGCCTCGGAGACAATCAACAGTGATTTCAATCGAATGGATTGGACTCCTTCTGAAGTGAAGAGACATCCGAAGGACATCAACCCCTCGAAGATTCCTAAATAGATTGACTTATCGCGACTCTTCCATCCAATTCAGCGAAATCATGCGCGATAAAGCGCCTTGCATGTACAAAATCTGAAGCTCCAGAAGACATAATAATAATGTAGATAAACTGCCTTTCGCAATCTTAGTTTTTCGATGACAGACTACGAAGGGAGAGTGTTGTTGTGTGACATTGACGATGCTGGTGGAAAACAATGAATGCTGATCATAAGGGGTAGTTTTGAGTGAATTCCCTCTCTCTATCTCGCTCACAATTTCTTTCTTCTTTTGGAGAGATGTATGGTCACGTTTCTTTCTTGTGATATTTTCTCACTTGGATCGTTCACTATTCGAATCACCTCGCTTCTCTCATATTTTCGTTCATCTTTCTTGCCTTTTTCTTGCCATATTCTACTAGAAATCAGCTACAATCCAGGGGTAAATTCCGTACTGAAATCAAATCATTCTCATGTTTGTCATGGTTCTCACTTCTATTCGAAAAGAAGAAGAGTTCACTATTGATAAAGTGATAAGAATGATAGGAAGGAAAGAAGGAAACTATGCTCTGGTTCGCTTATCGATTTATGAAAGTGATTGTAAGATCGTGTATTTTGACCATCTTCATTCGTGTTGTTCCATTCCTTTTCTCTCTTGAGTGAAGACGACCATTCCTGTGAACTTCACATGCGACATCTCACTCATATTCCCTTTTTCTGTTTTTGCGACCCCAATTTCCTCCCCGGAATACTTCATTCACTGCTTACATTACGATGCCGATATTCCAGTTGATTTGAAATCCGATCAAAATTTGTGTGATGGTTCTTTGATTTCTGTTCTTACTTTTCCTATATCTCCCTTCAAAAGATCGTCTACTGGATAACACATCTCAGTCGACCTCTTTCCCAAATATCCACCACGCCTTAATTGCGTAACTATTTACCTGTTTACTAGAGAGAATCTGCTACCGCGTGGTTGGGTTTCCCCCTCTCTTCATCTTTCCTTTTATAACCCTCCCTCAATCATCAAAATAGAGTAGGCTATAACATTTGAGTGCACACGGGATCATTCACTGTGTTATTCGCCCTTCTCTCACTTGATTATGCATATGATCATTCCTCCCTTTTTCTTGACTGAAACAGACAGATCCGCCTTTCCTTTCAGAATGGTGGTGGTCTCATCAATACAATCTCCGATTAAACTTCCTCGATCCAAAACATTCCATGATTATTTCTTCCGAGAAACGGAAAAGTATTCGAATGCAGTAGCGTTTGTGAGTTTTTCCCTTTTTTTCCGTAATATGTTTCACGACGTGGACTTATTCCAAACATATTGAGGAATGCAATTCTCCGCACCATCCCAAGAAAAACCTATAAAAAGTATGTCAGATCAACAATACAACGGAGGCTACGGTCACGTATGGAGAAGTTCGTATGCAAGCTTCACGACTCGCTCAGTCAATTGTTGCTATGGGAGTGGAGAAGGGAGAGGTATATATTCATTCAGAACACATAATCCTTGTATTCTTTCTCAGAATTGTAATAATTACAAGAAAATCTTGAGGCAATACTGATCGTAATGGACAATCGTCCAGAGACGATCATCATCTTTCTCGCTGCTTCAATGGCCGGTGCAGTGACTACAACGATCAATCCATGGTGGTGTGCAGGTACGGTAGTCTATCCGATTCCCCTATTGACAACTGAGTTTATACCAACTCCCTGATTGATAGATGGAGCTCGGTTACGGTATCTCACCGACCCGGCCGAGCATTGCTCTGAAAGTAGGTTTACTGTGAGGGATATCGTAGTCAGGGAAAGAATGATCGAGAACTGAATTTTTTGAGACGAACTTCAACATCAAGTGGAGACGTCGTACACTCGATTCGCTTTCGTCATTCCTACAGCCATCAGTCCCGTCAGAAGTGTATTCGAACGACTGAAGAGAGACTACAGGGTGTGTAAGTGGGCCGACCTTTACAAATCGCCGCCAGTCAAAATTGCAACCGAATTCTACAATAGCTAATATTTTCAGCTCATCTGCGTAGGCCCTCGGGAGTACGCCGAAGGCCTGCCTATCCTCTCCGATCTCGAATTGACACTTGAGGTACGGTATTCAACGATGTTTCCCGATCGATAACTGACTTTTCATAGCTTCTTCCCCCTTCGTCTCTCTCCTTCCCTGAGATAATTCCCGAAGAGGACGTCGTCTATCTTCCCTACAGTTCCGGAATTCACGGAGAACGAAAGGCAAGGGCGACGATTACTGATGAGAACTCACGCAAGGCAAATGAAGGGACGACTAATACTAATGAGTACACCACATTCAGGGAATACTCATCACACACGAAATGTTCTGCCAACAGATTGCTGTCGCTAATCAGTGAGAGTATAATTTCATAATGTTATTATTTAAATTAATTCAGTCCTTTCTACGATAATCCCCGATCGAACGAGTACACCGTATCACTCTTGCCGTTTTTCAGACATATTGGTTTGTTGTTGTTATCACATCATGACTACAATATCATGTGCCAGTCTGTGGTCGTACATAGTGCTGTTCCGCAACAAAAATAGTGATCACTGATACGCTGATAAAACGCTGTGGGTATTCCCCGTATTTTCCGTTCCTCAAGTAAATCAGTTGATCGCATGGAGACTAAAAGGGAAACGGTAGGCAATCACTCCATGGCAGGTCTTGAAAGCTGCTTCGTTGGACTCTTCAATGGAGTGACGATGGTTTGTGTGCCTGAACATGATGCGATCAAGTATATGGAATGCATCGAGAAATACGAAGTGAGAGAGGATGGAGGGGAGGGGCTTATCCTTTCGTACGCGCGTGCATTCGAGTTTTATTGCTTTTTATCCGGGACAAATCGGAAACATAGTTCCATTACAATTATTCCGCATGCGAAATAACATAAAATCTGAATGAATAACCTGCTAATGTTGGAATCGAACATGAAAGGATCATTCTTTGGAATATCGAGTGTTGACCACTTCCTGGTTTGTGCAGTGAAGGATATTACGGATGTTTGGAGTGCAATCGGAACGCAGGAAAATACAACCTGATCACAACGTTCTCTGCAGACATAGTTAGCTTTGAGAAGGAAGAAAAAATAGAAGAAATAAAGATTACTATTTTTTCTTTCCAGGCTCGTTGCGTTTTCACGACTCCTTACATGGTTCATCAAATGTCACGCAGTTCCCTCAATGCGCCTTCCATCGATTGTCTCAAGACGGTTCGTCAGTTGACTTGAGAAACGTTGAATTGGAATGTTATGCCTCCAAATACATAGAATCAATTTAATTTAAATTGAAAAACATATTTAGGTAATCGTGGGTACAGCTGCTCTAACACGGACTGTCCACGAAGCATTCCTTGCTAGATTTCCGAAAGCAAGCATCGTTTCCAGTTGGTTCATTATTCTCTTCGATAAGATATCATCAAAATTCACAATATTTCATTGTGTCTCTTCACAGTGTACGGAATGACTGAGACGGGAGTGCTCGCTCGATCGAAACCCCGTCAAGAATACTCGAAGGATGTGGGAAAACTTGTATCCACTGTTCAAATGAAGGTATTCGTATTTTTTGATTAGTTATTTGCATAAGTGCATAAAAAATGTTCTGATCAAAATAGAATTAATAGTGACCCTAACGAATATGTTTCACAACTAATATTTCATATCGAACTGTATTTTTATATTAATACCGTTCCACAAATTCTCACACTGTCAAATTATTCATTGGAAGGTGCTCGATATGCTGACTGGAGAGGAAGTTCCTCGAGGAGAAAAGGGAGTTCTCTATGTCTCCGGTCCTTCCACTTCAGCTCCTTATCTCGATTGTCCTGAACAAGATCCACTCGGAGGATGGAGGAAAACTGGTCAGTGATATCTGATCATTGAAATGTGATTATCGTGATAATCAGGCGATGTCGGATCTATCGACGACAAGGGAAATGTGTATCTCGTAGACAGAGCGAGGGAGATTATCAAGGTCTTCGGAGTACAGGTACATTAATGTTGTGGTGTGTTACATTTCGACAGCCATATTTAGGTGCCACAACGCAGATAGCCGATTTTATGCAATGGGGTCAAATGCGTGCTCAAACAATCCCTCATGGACCCAATAACATCATGATTTTTGCCGTTTGTCGATATCTTGTCTCTAAGCTGCGCTAGAGCCCGAGAAGTACGCGCGAAAGGCATTGGGGAAGAGGAGGGAAAGGCGAGACGTGAGGGAAGGGGGCGGAGCCTAATTTGCGTGTGTCTCTCTCCCTCCTCCCGCTCTCTCGCTCGCCTCTCCCCGCGCATCTTCAAACAAAAAGCGCACCCTTTTAAAGCATAATAAATAATCTAATTTTTTCACTAAAAATCTTAAAATATTCGACTTAGTCAGAAAAATACTGCCCAAACAAAAATTTCACACTACAACCCGTCAAAACGGCCTTTTCCCATCGTTTAAGTTCAATTTTGACCTACTTAGTGAAGATGTGCACAATTTGCTCATTCGATTGAGAATGCCAGTAGCCAGCGCACTTTCGAATGAACGATTTGGTTGAAAATAAAGCTTGCGCTTTTGTTTTCTCGCTTTTTGGCAAAATCGTGTCTCACCAAAGTGGGCGGAGCTTGTGGTCCCTAGCCATATTCTATAGTATTAAAAATATCAAAATGTGATGCGTTTGAATAAAAACAAATGCGCAGGTGATTCCACAAGAGATCGAGGAGATTCTGGGAGCACATCCGGCTGTAGTTGAGTGTGCGGTCGTTGGAGTGAATGATAAAGAAGCTGGTCAGTATATTTTTCTTCTAATTTTCAAAATCTTGCTATGAACAAAGATTGTGCGTTCTTTAGAATGAATGAGTCCATTCCAGGAGAAAGACCGATCGCTTTTGCTGTTCTCAAGCCACTCATGCAAGTAACGAGAGAAGAGCTGGTGGACTACGTTAATGGTTAGAACAAATATTTAGTATTTGCCAAAATCGAATTTTCAGAGCGATTATGCAGGCCAAAATGGATACTGCGAGTGGAGGTGAGTCTTGCAAGAGAAGTATGAAGATATCGAACAAGTTTCAGTTATCGACGACCCTTCCTCGTACTTCATGTGGTGCCATTCTCCGTCGAGTTCTTGCTGAAGCAGCGAGTCTCTCAATGGACGCCCTTCCCACTTCTGTTGCCAATTGATCTTTGGTCTTTGATCTTTGACTTTTGTCATTTCCTGTTATTTTGTTACACTTTTCGTGTTGTCATTGTGCGGATCTTCAACGAATAAAGTCGGGTTCAGAGTATGTTTGAATTGCCTGCTGATCTGCGTTTCGGGGTCAAGGGTATTGAGAGTATGGCACAGTGCCAAGAAGATAGAGGAAGAGGGAGAGAGTGTGAGAGATAACAAGAGAGTGGTAGAGAAAGAGAGTGCACACGAGTGACCTCTACCCTACTCATTAAGCACCTGATGGTTCATTATTGGTAGCTGGCTCTAATCGTTCGATTACAAGTTACTTATTCTGTAAATATCATTCATACATTATTCAACTAACCCCGTCGCTCAATTTGTGAATACACATAATTCTTACCTAATCAATTTCAGCGGTATTAGACCAGATCTATTGTTTCATGGTAACCTTCTGAATGTATTCATCGCCATTGTTATTGTTCTACCCACTTCTGATGGAGGTATGTATATAATTATTATATTATATAATAAAGGTTTTTTCGCTGCATCAATGATGATGATGACGATACCTTTAATAGCCAGTTCCTCTAATCGATGCAAAGATAATTCGGAGGTCAGATCAACTTCAATAAAACAGAACAGCGAAGGATACTTGACTGTTAAAATCGAACACTTCAGGTACGAATTACCCAAAGAATTAACGAGCAAATAAATACGTTACAAATGTGATATGTTTTCAGAGGTAATGGAACTGGGAAGGAAACAACTAAGCCTCAAGTAAACAGCCAAGATATATATATAATTCTATATACATCGGTTCGTCATTATAAACTTATTGTTCTACTTCAGTAAATTCGAAATATCATTATTGTTTACGAACCCTGAAAATCTAGTTGGCATTCGACTTTTTTTCGCATAGATTTGAGTGTTTCGTTGCAGAATTCATTGATAATTCAACTCAAGGTCAAAGATGTGAGCAAACCAATAAAGTGAGTTTTTTTAATGAAAAATAATAGATATGGAGTTGTGTTTGAGTATCGGCGATAGCTCTCTCTACTACTTTTGGTCCAGTTCTAATCTTCCTCCAAATAACGAAAATCAAGAATGTTTCCGCTACAGTTCAGATGGCCTCAAAAGTGTTATTTTCTGCAATGCCACTCAAATGGATAAGTAAATAATGAAAAAAAGAAACACTATATTTTTTCAATCTTCAGATGCGCTGAAAATATTTCCAACCTACCACACTTTACACCATTCGAATTCATTTCGAATTATGGAGAACGGTATTGAAAATTTCATATTTGACCAATTTCCTTTAAATAAATTGTTCTTACAACGTGAAAGATGTATTCAGTCTCACTCAATTCTCACGGACATGCAACGAAGGACAAGTCTGCTGTGAATGGGAGTGTTGCGATCCCGAAAATAGCTGGTAAGTATTGCATATTTCAAGATTTGTCTAAATTTTTGCATTCCAGGGGCCTTGCCATGATACTTGTCATTGTTTTTCTATTCTGGCTCGTCTTTCTTGGTATCTGTGGTGTTATATGTTTTGAATGTTTTAAACTGAGCAAATTGGAGAATTTTCGTAGCGGGAATTTTCGTAATTTTCGTATCAACCAGATCTCGCTACAATAATAGTGGAAATGCAACTGTGTATTACATTGCTTCTGATTCAGGTTATTCATTTGGAGGAGGTTTTGGTGATTGCGGTGGTGGAGGTTGTGGGGGAGACGGCGGTGGTGGAGGCGACTGTTAATTGTTCTTTATTATCTACTGAATTTTGATTCAATCCCACCAGTTTTTCATTGTCCATTATTTGTCGGGTGAAATCTTAATTGAGATAATTCAATGCTTCGAGATAATTCTCTAATTGGAAGAATACACCAGCTACTTTTTTCAATGTTAACATAAATTTGTCAAACTAAAGATAAAAATATGTTAGATATACATTGCCTGATATACATTGCCAGTTAGGGAATACAAAGGAGAATAGCAGATTAAAGTGCAGACGAGAAAGAACATCCGTCCCCGCAGCTGGTCCTCACTTTAAACTTCTACTCGCATTTCCGGTTATTTCTTTCTCCTCTATTCTTAGCTTTCCATTGACGCATTTCGCTCTTCTTCGACGTCATCCTTTCTCATTCTCCGTCTGCAACTCACAATTGAGAAACCTTGGTTTCGTCTCTTTCTATTCTTGGTTTGCGTTCTTCTTGACCCTTTTTTAGTACACCACGCTGCACAGAAAATGATTCAGATGTGTTTTGAATGAGAAAAAACAAGAAATCGAAACGTACATACTCTGGTAACTCTGTTTATGGCAGTCTGGTTGTTTCTATTTTGTTCCACTGTGGCTGAGAGCAGAAAAAGAGAGGGACTACTGAAACGAAAGAAGCTAGGGCAAGAAAGTGACCGAGTGAAAGGAGTAGAGGACCTAGAGAAATAAAGCCTCGCAGGACCCTCTCGACAAGTCTGCTTTTTCTTCCTCCTTCTTGACTCATTATTTTTTGTTTTAAAATAGTTCAAGTTTGTCTTTCAAATTAAAATGCGATTAATTTCAACGGTACTGCATGCATAATGTTTCATTCTCGTCACTGACGCTCTTCTTCGTCGTTCTTCCTTCAAGTGTTCTCTGTTTCTATTATAAAGGAGCAAATCGCAACACACCTCGTTGTGAAGGCACTTGTGTTAACGAAAGGAGCATTTACAAGTCATTATTCTCTACTTCTAACTTCTACTCAATATTTGATTCGGAACAAGGTTAGCGAATGAAATATTTGATTGAATATTGAACAACGAGCGAGTATTTTTTTATTTCAGAAATTCCCAACATTGAAGTTAGATATATTGAGGTAATTGCCTTGATAATAATTTATGACTAACCAGTATTCAGCGACCATACTCACCTGGGTACATTATCGACCTTTCACAAACACCTGCACCGAAGATACCGATCACAGTCAAGAATATTAACGCACCATTTTTGTTCGTTATTATTTGGTTTATGTGAAAAAAATCTACATTTACAGTGTAGACGAATCGATCCCTCTTTTCTGGGGTGAAGAGTACAGCCTACCATGGTTTTATGGTTGTAAGGAGTTAGTTTTCTCTAATTCTGAGAGGTCTTTGATCTTCTGCAATGTAACAAACTCGAGAAGGTACAAGTCAGTATTTATTCAGATGAATCACAGTCTTGCAGATGCACGAAAGGAATTGATTCGTTGCCAGAATTCAATCGTTTTTCTCTTCAATCGCATGATGGAAATCAGTGAGCAATTTCCGTATGTTGGTAGCTAATAATTTTCATAAAGGCTGTCATTCTTCTCTTGGTTTTGCCCTCAAGGTCAACTTTGTTGTGGGTTCGGATGCTGTGTGGCAATGGATGAGAATGCTTCGTGAGAACTTTACTGTTTTTTTCAATTTATTGTTTCTCATTGCAGTTCTGGCATTCCACTGTGGAAGCACATTGTCTATCGATTCTATGGGTATTCTCTTCTAATTTTGTTGATGGGATGCTTCCTCGCTTGCTTGCATAGACATGGTATTCCGTCGCATCGAAGACTCATCATGTGAATCTACGGTGTACCTATTAAAATATTAATTACTGTTGTAAATTCACTGGTCGAAATAATTGCGTCGATAAAGCTAGAGACCGCAACGGGTTAGACCGAATCTATCGTAAAGTCATGTTTAGGTGCTCAAAGAATCCCCCTTGGTCTGAATAACATCATGCTTTTTACCGTTTGTCGATATCTCATCCCTAAACCGAGTTATGAGCCAAAAACCATGCGATCTGGGCTCAACAGAGAAGTGGTCGAAACCGGGACGAGGCAAAAGGGGGGCGGAGCCTACTTCAGGCTCATTCCCAAAGTTCGACGGCGATAGCTTCGCCCAGTCGTGAGAGACAATTTGGGAGAGAAATTTCTTCTTGTCTAGGGACGGTGTGTGCTAGTCACGACGGGAAAGAAACAGCAGGGAGAGCGAGACGGAGCGAGAAGGGAAGAGGGTCGTCTCTCTTCCCTTCTCCCTCATTTGACTAGCTCCGCCCACGTTCACACTGTGTTTAGCGCTAATCGGGCTGGAATAAATACGCGCGTACTAAAACCTCCAAAACAGTTTAGCAATTCGGGGATACTTTCGATTCTTGATTTTTCTTCTCTACAATTCTTCATAAAAATAAAAGAACAATCTGCGCAATGGGCACTTTGCAACGTACATTAGAAATGCGTTATTCGCCTATCCTGGACTAGTTTATCCCAATTTTGACCAACTTAAATTTTTCTGAACAAAGTGCCCATTGGCCCCCCTAAAAGATGTGCCTGAGGCCTATCCAACGCGCTCTTGATCGACCATTTTGGTGAAGTATTCGATTTGCTAAACCTCGGTCCCTTTTTAAGGTAGGTTCTCTATCCCTCTCAAGTGGGCGGAGCTTGCGGTCTCTAGATAAAGCAAAAAATAGCTGTGTTGGCTTGTGTGATTTATGAAGAAATCATTTTTTTTCAATCATTTATTCGATAGCATGATACTGATAATATGTGAGTGGTGTGCTTCAATACGTTAGACGTCCATTTATATCACTACGATTCTTCACTTTGATCAGTGCCAGAAAATTCTTTTGAAGAAAGAAAATGGATTGGGGAGGGAGTATCGTACATCGCTCCCATTACCGAACAAACGGCCTTTTCTACCTTTTTGGCCTTTTTTCACTTTAAGCGAATTCACGCTTAATATTCTTGTTTTTTGTTTCATATTTTTTATCCACCCCCATAACTGGACGAATACAAAAATTGGCCGATGAAATATTATTTTAAATGGGTGAAAAATTACAGCCGTAATACAGAAAATGTACGGAAAATTTGTGATGACGTGGAGATTACGGTAGAGCCGTATTTTAATTGAAAATAGAGGCAAAGGCTCTCATTTTTCACCTATTTAAAATAATATTTCACCGGCCAATTTTTGTATTCGTCCAGTTATGGGGGTGGATAAAAAATATGAAACAAAAAACAAGAATATTAAGCGTGAATTCGCTTAAAGGGAAAAAAGGCCAAAAAGGTAGAAAAGGCCGTTTGTTCGGTAATGGGAGCGATGTACGATATTTCTTCATTGAATTTGTAATTGAAATCAAATTCTCTTCAATTTCCTTCTCTCTCTTTTCTTCTGCAATCAATTGACTGAGAACTTCTTGTGGCACCTCATAAAATTAAGATTAATTTAAAAATATATCATTGAAAATATTTTGAGAATTTCCGATACAGCCGCTAGGACTAATCAAAATAAAGTGTCGCAAGTAAATCGTAGAAAGGCTGTGAATAATATTTTCTCACCACTCCCTTCATCTCCTCTTCTCTACTCTTTCTTCTCATTTTTTGAGCCTCTTGTTCCCTCTTCACAATATCTTTGATCTCCTCTCGATCGAACCGAGGAACTCCCTTTAATTTTTTTTTATTTCATATAATCAAATTTCGCTGGCTATTTATCAATTCTTATTCTGTTTCTGCAATCAATATTAGTGCCTATCATTTTTCACAAATGACATCAACTTAATTTGATAAGTAAATACTGAATCTGACCTTCAAATGCTCGATACAAAGGGTGATCGATCGAGTAATAATTGCGGTCTCCTTCAGACATTTTCCCTCTACTGCACACATCATAAGTTCTCTCATTGCTTTCCAATATAACGACCACAATTTGGTTCTCAATTCATATGTTTCTTTGACAACATAGATCAAAGCGGGGAAGATTTGTGCAGCCCATACTCGACCATTATGATGACTGGACAAAGAAAGATGACCGAGAGCCACTTCAGTCAATGGCCATATGAAGGGAGTGAACGGCTCTGAAATTCAAGTAATATTTATAATTTTGATCAGATCTGAGAATCATAGCTTATTTTTTGATTGCAAAACAATCACTGTGTGTACAAAACAAAGAAGCGATAAGATAGAATGGATAGAATGGAGAGCATTGGCGAGAGCGACAGCCATCTTGCACCCTGAGTCCTTTCTATGAACAACTCTAGAATTCGCTGTCACGCCGTCCGTCACGATCCGTCCCGGCGTCCGTCACGAAACGTCACCGTTCATGAACTGTCCGTTACATGTGACGTTTCGTGACGGACGCCGTGACAGAATCCGTCACGATCGTGACACCAGGTCGTATCTTGATCCTCCACCCCCCCCCCCCCCCCCGCTCCCTTGCTCTTAGATTGTACCTGTATTGAGCCACTAAACTAATTAGTGAAGATGAAACTAAATTTATCAGCAACAAGATAATCAACATGAGGTCGAAACAAACAGGATAACAAAAAACGACAAAATCTGTAGAGAAAACTAAATAATGGATCTTCGATTACAAATAGATCATGTGCATCACTCCGAATCGATATCCGTTCGTTACCTCTTCCTGAGAAAAAAAATGATTATACGTGATTGAAGAAATCGTCGTACCAATTATCTGATTCGCCTTCATTCTTCACCATTCGTTTCTTCTTCGCTTCAATTTCTTTGTCTTTCTTATTCTGCTTCCATTCCTTTTCTTTTCTCTTCACAATATCAGCCACCGTTCTGCAACTTTACAATAACAGAAATGAATGAAAACAATTCACTTACGGAACTAGAGGTTTTCCTTCTGCAGAAGATACAGAACATTCAGACACATCGCCATCCGACTAGGGATGCACATTCTTCAGTGTTACAAGTGCTTTCCTGAGAAAGATTTTCAATGTTTGTTTTCCCCTTAAATATGTGTAAATTTTATTCCCTGATTGCAAATCACACCGAATATTTTTCGAAAATATATAGTTCATTAAGTGGCACGTGAAGTGGATAAATGGATAGATCACACCTTTCATTTCGATTTTGGGCTCGAAAGTATGGCTGGAAAGAGCGTCAGTGATAGATTACGGTAGCTATTATCGATTAACTACGTACATCACACCTTTCATTTCGATTTTTGAGCTCGAATGTATGGATGGAAAGAGCGTCAGTGATAGATTATCGTATATCGATGATCAACAATGAGGTGGATAACTGTTATGGCCTATGGTTCAAGTTTCATTTTACAATAATAGATTAACTCACGTATTTCGTCCATCGAAATAATACATTCCTCAGTATCCACGTCTTTTATAATCTCACACATTTCTACATATTCCATATTATCGACTCCATAGTGATTATCCTCATCGAAAACTGTTTTCGAATTATCACTGTAAAAATATTACACATTCCCATATTTACCACTGCAGAACTATACCATATCGTATCCACTCCTTTCTCTGCACTATTCTTCACGTGATCATCTCTATTGGAGATCCTTTTGTACTCTATAACCGCAAATATATAGATATTAGGACTTGAAAAGTAACTCACGATCGCAGAAGGGTCGATGCGTCCAACTGAATCCACATTTAGATACAACGCCGCAACATTTACCCTGAACACTATGAGATGAAACGTAAACATACATGGTATACAAATACAACATAACGGGATGTTAAACTTTGAAATTGAGCACAGTTTGAGATGATGGTGAACCAAATTCTGCATTTCTGCATAGATCTGATTATGCCAACAGACGGATTCCGTGTCACGCCGTGACGATCCGTCCCCCTTATCCCACTGAATGTGACGCGGTGTCACGATCGTGACGGATTATGTCACGATCCGAACTATGCCGTGACGGATCGTGACGGACGCCGTGACGAATCGTGATGAACGGCGTGACAGCGAATTCTAGAGAACACCTTCATTCAACTCACCGTTTGGATCATCTGAATATACACAGTGAAGAAACAAGAGAGGCGTACCTATTTGCTTGTGTGCATTTTAAATTCGAATTAATAACCGAACCTTCTTGGGCGATAATTGGCGCCCGAATAGCGTTCATAACTGTGATCATGACAATGGGATGAACGTCTAGGAATGAATCGCCCATTGCAGAGGCGATCAGAGCGAAACTCGACGAGATATCAATAGAGGAGCATCACCTGTGGGTTTATCATTAAAAAATTGCTAATTCTTTGCAAAGTATCCCTATCCAAAATATTTAAAGTTGCGTCTCTTGAAGGTATTCCTGCCGCTTCGTGTTCATCAAATCATTCATCATTTCAGGCGATTCGGATCAAAATGGATCATGGAGAGGCGGCTCTTTCACTTCTGGACTAAATACTGTGTATATTCTATCTCTATCTGAATCAGGAAAAGATTCCGTTGTTTCAACGTCTTCCTCGAAAGTTCTTGCTACAAATAAAACAATAAATAATGGAGTTTGCTACAGGTGCGTAATTTGCGCGACTATTCTTTCTTTTAGAGGTAACGGGTATGGGAAGCAGTCTAATGAGCCCTCCATAAATAGCGCCAAAATTTTCAATTCACTTTTCTCAAACGAGACATTGTCATCTGTTTATGCTCAAATTTCTGGAGAGAAAAGTCTTATTGCAGAAGACTCAGATGCGGTACGAATTTCAAAAATAATAGTTATCATTCTCTTACAATTCCAAAGGAGAATTTTCTAAAAATGTCATTCCAGTGCAGAAAGTTGCTAAATCCATTCGAGAATAGATTCCCAAATTTTCATATTTTTCGTTTCACTTCCCTGTCCGCGGCAATCGCTTCCCCGAGGCGCCTTGTTCGCACGCGCAAGGGTTGCGTGTGTTGACTTGGTGAGAGAGAGAGAGAGGCGAGAGGGAGGGAAGGGTGCGGAGCTAAGAGGTCGCGCGCACAAGGCGCCTCGGGGAAGCGACTGCCGCGGACAGGAATGAAAAACTAAAATTATGAAAAGTTGGGAATCTATTCTCGAATGGTTTTCGCAACTTTCTGCACTGGAATGACAATTTTAGAAAATTCCCCTTTGGAATAGTAAACCTTCAAAATTGACTGATGCGAAAAAGTGACTTATTTGGCTCAAACAAACAATTGTCGGCCGATCTCTGCCAAACTTTCAGGGTACATCGAGAGGATGACACTGAGAGGATTATTTTGCAACAAAGAACGGGTCTCTAGCATGTCTGGAAGCTGAGTTATGATTTTTGTAGCCGAAACCTTGCGACCTGGCTGCAGCAGCTGAAAAAAATCGCAGCCACTTGAAACTTTTTTTCTGAGTAGTCCACAGTAAGTTCTTCAAATCCAGAAATATTCGCATGCCAGAAAAATCTCTACGATTTTATATGATTTTTCGAAAAAGTGCACTTTGATTACGTCATCACTACGCAATAAATACTAATTTTCGTCAAGTCTCAAAACAGGCCAAGATGGATTTACTACATCCAGTGAAAAAATCAGCCAGATTCCTTTTCTGGTTCAAAAGTTACACCAAAAAAACAATTGGGCAATTACTTTCCGGCGCTACTGTAATAATGTTTCAGGCGTGCTGGGAAAGTGAATAAACTTTTACATTTTGAATCACTGAACGTGCAGTATTCTACTGGAGAGAAGTCTGTTCATATTTGAGTTGAATTTACATTACAAACTAATGACAGAGTCAATGAACTCGCATGGTTGTGTTCTGTGGAAACGATCTGTTGTGAATGGGAATGTTGTGAAAAGATAAATGATAGGGGATTCAGGTGAGAGAAAGATTCTGTCTAAGAAAACAATGAGGTTTTCGATGAGGTTCTTTGACTATATCTTTCTTTTGTGCCCTATTATCTTGATCATGATATGTGGAGTTGCAGTTTATGGTCGAGGTAATTTTTTACCTTTATCAGAATTCATCCACATTCAGTTAATCGAATTTCCCTAGATCATATCGTTCAGAGCGGTGTTGAAAGTAATCACAAGCGTTTGACAACAAGGAGAAGAAGAAGTGGAACGTGAAGATTAATGAAAATAAATTATATTATCATTGTAAATATAGCGCATGCAATGCATCTCATATACAAATAATACACAATTATTAGAGAATGAATGTGTGATAAATGGTTTAAACAAGAAGATTGGCGTTGTTGATTCTGAACTTGCCAACCATCTCTCTATTCACATGATTCATCCAATTATTCCTCGTAACTTCATCGAACTCTCGTAGTTCTTCTCTACTCCTCGGTTCCTTCCTACACTTCTTCACTAGTCCCAACCATCTTCTCTTACACTTCCTTTCCTCCCATTGAATAGTCTTCTTATTGAGTAAGAAATCGGAGACAGCCGATGAGAATGCGATAAGAGTATCATCACCATCCATATCATATCGAACAGCTCGAGCCGTTCGAAACTTTCGATCTTGTCGAGTTGGTGCGGAATTTCCCAACAAATCAGTAATTTGACCGACCACTTCGCATCTCGGTCCACCACAATTAAGAAGTTGATTCTGGGCTTCAGATGAAAGCCAATTCCCTTGCATGTTGATGACATCTCTTACGAGGTTTTTGGGGACAGTCATTAGGGAAGAGTGGACCTGAAGGAACAAAGTTCGAATATTTAATCGTCTCTGATCAAGTTGCCTGCACCTGTTCATTATAAAATCTCGTACCTGGGTGTTAATATTCGCAAACACGTTATTATCCACTCCAGCAGGAACACTTTCCGCAGTGGAGAAGAATCGATTGAGTTCATTCGTGCCATTCTGACCAAGAATAGCAAATCGAATATCATCATAGACATCTCTCTTCGTCCTTCCAAACATCTGACGAAGGGATTGACGAGCTGCCTCTTCTTGACCTGGTCTAATTAGTGCACAATGACATCCTCTTTCCATTGCTTGAGCAGGGACGCATACAGCAGAATAGTCGATGCATGGAGTATTGCCTAGCACTGAAAGAACGGAATTATTTTAATGCAAGAACTCTTCGACCGATATTTATTTCGAAACTAGATAGTAGAAAATATTGACGTAATTGTAAGCTCAACACATAATTGAATCGCCGATATTTACCTGCAGAGATGAGAGCGAAAAGTAGAAAGAAAGTCGGAGTCATCGCTACGTTTGTTTATCAGAGCACAATTTTATATAGGCAAGCCACTGACTGACCTATCGTTTGAACAACAAACTGGTCATCTATTTGTCACCATAGCTATAGGGAGAATTATGTTTACGACTATCTATAACTATTTGGGTATTCGAACCTTGTGTATTTTAGTCTTCAGTCGAATATAGTTGGTCACTGTGCAAACGAATTATCGAGGATTGTTTACAGATGAGTACAGTTATTTTGCTTTAAAAGAGCGTGGTAAATCATTTGAAAGTTCGTAGATTGGCGGTCGGACGACTTCCGTTTTAAGCTCATTCCGTCTTTTGATAATTGTTGTTTTTTAACTTAAAATATGGTCGATTTTCTTAACAATGTTTTTTTGGTGAGGTGCATGCAAGCATTTATTTATTCATTTATTCAATGGTTCTTCAAAAATAAATTGTTTGCCAGATAAATTTCTTCATATTGGGGGTTGATAGACCGATATAATATGAAATGATTTGTTTGCCAGACAATTTTCTTCACATTGTATTACTCGGCTATTCAGAAATTTCGTCCCATGAACAGATAATGTGATTTTATTGATTGAAATATTGAGCTCATTAAGATGCGTCAGTTCATATCTTTACTGGCCTTGACTACACTCTCTGCAGCGAGAACGATGCCCGATTTCGATGACGAACTCCTTGGAAAATTGGTCGTATCCAAAAAGAAATTTCCATTTCTGACACCTCAACGTTCTCCAGACATAGCGCATGTCTATCCTACGGACCAACAGCTGGACAAAATAAAAGAGGCTATTGGAAAGGCACAATTTGCAATGAGAATGAAAAGAGCTGCTGCGGAGGGCGGGGATGGATTTCCCACTGATGCCACTAATGCTTTCGGATGGTAAAGAAAGATATTTGGTTGCTTGTGATATTTCATTTCTAGGTTCAACGATTTCAAAAAGTTCTTAGGAGAGTTTCTCAAGTTCGAGTTCAGCTATGAGGTGCTCAATAGCACTATAGTTGATCCTGGATCTCTCCCATTTGATAAGATCAATTCAGATGCATTCTTCAAGGCAATGGTGTAAGTCACTATCATTCTATTATGACTTCCTTATTTATTTTCAATTCAATTACATATTTCAGTATTGATGCGGATCAGTTCAAACCCTATCTGGAGAAGGAATTCAATTCCCGCATGAGAGATCATGCGGCAAAAGACAAACCATGGCTTCCGGCAGAGAAACTGATTCAAGAAATGAAGGAATGTCTCTATTTCAAGTATGGATCAGCCAGCGATGAGGATTTTAAGGTATTATTTTAATATTTTTCCTTCCTTTCTATTTTATAAAAAAAAGAGGAGGCTTTCTGGGCGAATATCAGCGTAAATTGATATTTAAGAATCATAAAAAATAAATTATTTGTGGCTTTTTGAGACGTTTGGAATGAAAACTTCTTCAGTTCGATAAGGAAACGGGCGGGACGATGGTCTACTATAAGGTCACTTGCATGAAAGTGAAGGACTCATACTATATCGGACTATCAACCTACGACAACAAGTTTACTCTCCACGATATCGAACATGTGGATACGATTGCATCAGGATGGAGCTTCTTGGGATTTAGTAAGAAAAAGACTGAGATCAAGAGATGGTTTGAGAAGAGATACGTTACTCTTAATGATCTGAAACAACTTCTCGATTTCATCATGAGAGATTTTGCTGAACGAATCCGAATGGAGTACAAGCAATATCTAACAGCAGCAAATATTCCCGTACACAATTAACTGTGCCCTTATCTATCCTCAATGATTAATTTTCCCGATGTAATTATTTCATGCAATACATTTTTACGAATTTCATGCTGCAAAATGTTATGTTTGTACGCATTGCTTACATCTGAAAATGAAATAAAATATTTGAATGTGCGAAGAGTCAATGAATTAGATGAAACTCTTGAGTATTCCCACTGAAAGGGAGCGTGTGAAGTTTATGAACTTTGGAATGTGTTCGCACTTTTCACTCTTCGAATTGAGCCAGATGTCGTTGTTTCAATCTCATTCTCAGTTTTACATCGATATCATTTCAATTTCATCGTCTCTTTTCTCTCGATAGATCATGATTGATCTATCTTTCTGTGTCCGGTTCCCTCTCTTTGATCCCTCTCTCACTTCTCTTTATCCCTCACATCATTCACACTCTATTACTCGGGTAACCATTGTGTTCCGTTGAGCACACGTGTTATTCCAATGCATATCGATGGTTGTAGAGATGAAGAGAGAGAGAGAGAGCTCTCCTCGGTATTCATACGCTCTCGTTTCTCTGACTAAAGAGAGGTCGTGCGGATTAGAGACTCATTAATCTTTTCCCATCCTTGTTATTTGTGTTTTTATTCCACTCGATTCGGATATCTCTGAGTTGCCGATGGAAATGAGTGAGTTATGAATTCATTCAGCCATTTTGAGCCAATCGATAATCGACATTCGATCTGTCTTCCTATGTAGGTTGTTTTGGCGGTAAACTAACACAAATTCGAGGATGTTTATATCTACCATAATAGAAGTGACCCGTATTGCGCCACTCTTCATTTCCAAGTCAAGCGTCCTTAGTTTATTTAGCCCGAGTAGTTTGCTTGTAATGCGTTCAAATTTCTTTATTTAGTTCTCCCAATGCTAATCTGTCAATACGTATCGATACTTCATGGCTGATCCTTCCTTCCGGAAGGGAGAAAGGATTGGTTGGTTGTGGGTGTGACATCAATCAAATCACCGTGACTAGTCCATTCATACCTTTGCGCGAAAAACACGCTTTCAATGTTCGAAAGAGTCTCTGGAGACGAGTGGTTCCAGAGATATTATTGCTCATTTCCTTTCATCGGAAATGGATACTAACGTCTCTCTGGCGGCAATAACTGCCCTTGCCTTCTTCCGTTTGCTATTCCCATTCATTCATTTCGAGTATCTCTTCAACCTTCTCTAACCTATGAGAGAGTACGCAAATTGAAGAGGCCATCCTCCTTTCTTTCCTCTCCCTCTTATTCCTCCATTTATTCTATCAAGCGATGCCATCTCACAGTATCTCTCTCTCTCTGTTTTTCTGCAACATTCTCTCTCCTTTGTGTCCGTCTAATCGGAACTTTTCACTATGAAAGAAGTTGAAGCTAATTTATACTGAGAGTTCTTCGCTGTTTTCATTTCTTTAGAAGGTACTTTTAGAATGAGGCACTTTCAGTAGACGATAAACTTTTTTTCATATTTTTTTCGGCAAAAATAGAGCCAGTGTTCAGTGGGAATTTTCCTTCACGCTCGATCAGTCCTCTTCCCTCCCCTCCACCCGAGAGTTTCGCCCCTATCAATCCAGTTTCCATTGTCTCATTCACTCATTCATCCTATTTTCGATTTTATCGCGCCTTTCCCGGAAGTACACTCTTTTTGCCCTTTCGAACATAAGATTGTGAGGTTCTCATAGGTAGTAAGCCAATCCTAATTCGGTGATCTAAACTAATCAGATCATGACGTTTCTTTCCTTTGTTCCCTTTCTGGTTGCAAGTAAAATTCTATTGTGGACGACAAAACGGAAACGAGTTCGCAGACTCTTTTTTTGCATATTGGGCGGCCCGCTTGAGAATGGAATGGGTCAACATTAGATTACGATTTCACTGTGGGAGAAAGTGAATCATTCGATTGAAGGGAAGGCGTATCTTTCCAAGGCTTCAAATCGAATTAAGTTTCATTCACTTATTCTCTTCGTCTGTCGTTTGTTTTCATGATTATCGTGCTCTCACTGTTTGAGTTTATTGCCACTGAGCGCACTCAAAATTGAGTAAAATCGTCGTTTGTCTAACTTTATCTCTTCGATCTTTGGCAGTCCAATCACTCATTTCACATTCTCCACTCAACAAATTTCTACGCCAAACATCATAGATTCTAGGCCCCCCAGTTCATATTCAATAGTTTCCCTAATCCATAATTAGCTGTAAATATTGTGCTGCAGAAGGGCGAATCTCTGCTGAGACCCTACGAAATTCATCTTCCTTGAGTGTTTTCCTTCCTTCATCTGAACTTCTTCTTCTTTCTCGAGAGTGGAGGAGATTCCTGCATACATTACGTGCATTAGAAGACTACGCGAGAATGGAAAGTGCCCTAAGGAAGAGAAGGAAAGAGAAATGCCGCTCTTCCTCTTCTCTCTCTCCCATTAGAATTGTTCCATTTCTCTCATGTCTCGGTCCTTTTCTCATTCATCACAACTACCAATCTCTCTTTATTAGTATCATTAACCGTATCGGATTAGCTCTTCCTCTCATTCGGTTCCTTTCAACCGTATCACTAGTGTTCGGGATGAAATGGGTGATCTTTTCCGGCTCATCCGCTCCAAATTCACGAGTTCATTAGACATTCTTGCAGCCTAAAAGAGCACAATAAACCCCCACTGTGCGCAGCTCTATTCTGATGGGGTCTACCTTCTCAGATGAGAGTGTTTCACGGGTATCTCAGCCGTTTGTCGATCATTTCTCGATCAAATCGTTCGGCATCATCATTGTATTGTCCCTTTTCTTCGTTCCTCCGTTCTCTTTCTCAGTCGTTCAACGTTCGATCACTCGCCTTTGGCCTCTTCTTTGTACATTTTCCTCCCTCTTTCCCTTCTCTTTCTCTCTCCTTCCCCTCCTTCTTCTCTCGATTAATCGCTTATCGAGTAATAGTTCGAAGATAGGGATGCACAGAGTATGAACCGGCCTGGTAAGCGCACGATTTAGCACGTATTAATGCACTTTTCGATGTATGTAGAGTCGCATTTTACAAGATATAATTAATAATACGAATAATAATTCTCAGCCGTCTCCTCCCCTCTCGATCTCGGTTCGCTCCTTCTGACGTTATCTCTGCCAATCACTCCGAGACGGTACCTTTTTTACATTTGAATGTTTTTTTGTCATTATTTTGCTTTGAAAACGATGAAAACAACAAAATAAATTACATGAATTAATTCCAGATCTCCAGAGCAGATCGTAATGGACCGTTTGAGTGTGAGGCTGCTTGAGACCCATCAGGAGGTACACTTTCAAAATTCAAGCTAAAGCAACGAATAAATTCTGCTCCTGAAACGTATTATTATTTACCACTCAACAGAGCACTCAGTGGTTTCTACGTTGAGGTGTCCCTCTCTCGTGATTCTTCTTATTCTTCATCGGAAGTCTTCATCTTTCCCGATCGAGTAATCACAGATGTGTCCCCTGTACAGATTACGATTCAACAGGAGGGGAGGAGCGGTATGATTACTTTCGTGTACTCACTACTGTTTTGTTCCTACAAATCAACAAGATAAGCTGTTTCCCTAGCGGTACCATCTGACATCGAGACAACAAATATCATCATTTAGGCGGAAGTTCCGTGCCGGTAATCAACATTGACAAAGTGGAGACTATTGATGAGGACGATCCAATTCTTCGCGCGGTCTTTGCGATTCCAGTGAGTAAACTAATTTAAAGGGGGAGGGGCACGAATCGAAATTGGTGGGTCCCACCACGACGTGCCTGCACCCCGCTGTAACTACAGTAATGAGTAATCAGCACAGCGGTTGACTTTGTCGTCTCCCTTAACTAGGCCGTCTAGACTCATCTGATATAACGGCGCTTAGCCTAGTTGTTGTGCTTTTGCCTCGCTATCCGACACCCGCTGGTTCGACTCCCGCAGTGTGCAAACCTCACTATTGCTGCTATTTTCGACTGCCAATCTAGTGAAATCAATACAAGAATACAGTACCCCAAATCGTGCCTGCACAATCAATGACACTTCAAAAATCCGTAGTGAGGTTCAGAGGCATTTCTAGAACTTCGGATAAAGTGATCTGTGATCGGGTATAGCATCCCTATTACCCCACAGGCTCAGCTTATGTGAGAAAATATTCGTGCCCCTCCCCCTTTAAAATGAGAAATGCATCTGCCGAGCTTAAAAGGTGCAATATTTCACTCCAAAACAACTACAAATAAGGTCTATCCGGCGATCTTTTTGAGATCTTGCAAAACTTAGCCTTCCATCTTCCTAGAACGAAAACGTTTATTAAATTATGAGTTACAATAGTTTGCATGTGCTAATACGTTCTTTGGCGCATTTCCGTCCATTGTTTGTTTCATCGATGAAACACAACCGGAAGAAAGGGAATGGAAAGGGGAAACTCGAGTTATCGAGAGAGAAAGAGGGAATAGAAAAACACACACAAAAGTGTCGATGAGTGCATACAGTTATCGATAGGAACTCATCTCTTTTTTCTCTCCACGATTTATTGTCGACCATCGCTTTCCAATTAGAATGGGCGTAATGCACTATTCTTTCTCTCTCGCTGCTCAAACATTCATGACGATAGCGAAAGATCGATCTTACAATCAATCGTTTTTTTCTTCTCGTAGACTACCACGGACACCACTCCGACGTCAAGGATGGAGCATGACGCATCTGATGTGTCTCCACGACGTCCACTCACAATCGCTGATATGGACGTGAGGGAGATTGAGTATGATAGGTGAGACGGACGACGTTGTGTCATGGAAGAATCCTATTCTAATCAGATCCGATAACTTCCTCTCTCCAATGGATGCTCCATCCGAACCGACGACTCCCAATGCAAATCGATCGAGAAGACCAAGTGAGAAATTGGTGAGTTTCAGAATGATTCTATAATGCCGCTCACTCAATTCAATGTGATAACGAAATCATCGAAAACTATAAAATGAACTGGTTATTGTAAGGACTACGGTATCGATTGGATCGAGGCGTTCAAGATGGCTCCTCCTCGACAGAGACATAGCACACTTGCAGATGAGGTGAGATGGGCAACATTCCACATGAATTGTGCTGGAATGATGAGATTTCGAGTTGTAATCTTCCATCGACTCTTCACTGTACGAAGGGATCATCGATGGCATCTCTCTTGTGTTATCTTTTCTCTCAATCATAGGAATGAATCTCGATCTAAACTGCCTATTTGCTTCTCTCTCCTAGTTCAATCACCTGATAGTTTCTTGCCACAACTACGTGAAACTTTTTCCTTCCCTCATGAAAGTGAAAGTGTGGAATGCGGGAATCACTTACTCCTTTCTCTCTCTTCTTCTCTTATCTGTGACTGTTACGGCTTTCGACCGTCTCATTCAATTTGTCAAACCGATTCCCTTTTTCTGCTAGAATTATCGCACTTCCGCTGATCGAAATCGATTGAGTGTTCGGTTGGCTGATGAGTGCAACAAAACAGTAACATTTTGCATTCTCACGTTGGCTGATATTATAACAACTCAATTTCAGATCGACGGTCGTCTCTCAGCAATGGATCAAGAGGAGAAAGAGAGGGAATTGATGAATGAAACACTGAATAAGATCGATGAAGTATCCAAGGGAAAGATGGACACTGAGAAACGGTTTGTTGATTGATACAATGGGGGTATATCCATACGAAGAGTTCTTCAGATCTGAGTTGCTCTTTGATTCTTCGATCACTCTCAAGGATATATTCGGACAGAGTGCAAAGTCAGACGATGTTGTCTTCAATGCATCCATCAGGTTCGATTCAGGGATTTTCTCTGTTTTGGGATTCAGGATGTAACCGTTTTGAAATTGGAGGGGTAGTATTGCTCTGCTAGAAATTGCTGGGACACAAAAGAGAGCCGGACTCAGATTGTCCTCCTTCATTTGAGCAGGACATTTTAAGTGAGTCCCTCTTCCTTGCAGTCTCGATGACGTCTTCGCTGGAATCAAAACGGCATCGGCTCAGAAGAAGTCATCGACAGCAGACAAATACTATTATCACGATGATGATGATGACGATGAGGTTGGTTAATTTTATTCGAATAAAGTCCTAGGAACATCGTTCATACCCGCTCTTTCGCTCTTGTAGAATCTCTGAAGCGTATCTGAAATAAAAATAATGGAAAACGAAAATCTAATTGTTCCAATCGTTTCAATTAATGCTTTACAATTAAAATACGAATTATTGCAGGAAGTTGTCCCTCCGGAGGTTGCTGCTCTCTACTCCTCTCGTCCGTCCACTATCCCTCCTCCTTCTTCCTCTTCTCTTCCTCATTCATCATCAGTCAACATCGATGATGTCTTCGCTGCTCTCGATCGAAGAGACAGAAAGACCGTTAATCGACCCAATCTCGATGATTATTATGCTGATCCTCCCTCTGAGGTCAATCATTGATCATTCCCTACCCCTCTTTTGTCTTGCCATGAAGTACCTGAATGCCATTCTCCCTCAAACTTGGGTACTCTCCATATTGTTGCCATATCTCTCTGAATGGATAAACGATTGTTCAGGTGTTCACTGATTCAGCAGTCTCGAGTCGACCACAAACTGACAGCAAGACGACGGATCGAGAAAGGGGAGAGGAGGAGGAAGGAGAGGGAGGAAGTGAAACGAGGTAACTCATCTTCACGCCCATTATTTTACGATGTTGAACACGCGTGAAAACACTTTTTATTGCATTCCAAACAGATTGATAGCCGAGTTCATTGACAGACATTTCAGTTCGGGTGTCTCACATGGGAAAGTTACTCCACCACGAGAAGATAATTGGTTGACTAGTCTTGTGGAGAAGAGAAGATCAGTCGAGATGACACTCCCAAGGGGAGGAGAAGGGTAAGATATTTTAGGGTTATTCTTTTTACTTTTTTACATAAGCGACCGAAAATCCCTGATATATTTACTATTCTCGGTAATAATTGTATTGCAGAGACTTATCATCTGATAATGAGCCGAGTCCTCCTCTCGACCACTCGCAACTCCGTCCCTCACTAACGCCAAAGCAGACGAGAAAGGTACAATATTATTATTTCCCCAAATTATGCAAGTGATAATACAAAAAGATGAAATCTATAGAAAAAGCCATACCCGTGAAACTCAAAAGAAATTAACTATTTTTAGTCAAGTTCAGGACTAATCATCTTCTATCATTTTATTCAATTTCATTTCAGGAATCATATCTGCACGTTGGTGAACTATTCGCGGGTTCTTCTCTTTCGACAGCTGAAAGAGTAGAAAAGATCGAAGAAGAGAAGGCTGATTTTGAATGGCTCAATCGATTGGCCGATCGAAGTACAGAGGAGATACTCGATGCTGTCTTCGCTTGTTCTGCTAAGGAAGGGAAAGATGGAGGGAAGAAGTGCGGATGTCAAGCATGTGATCCCACGAGGTACGAACACTGAAGAAAATACAGTTGGTTCAGTGGGATAACTAAGTCCTATCTTGGATCAGAGTTACTGAACGAATGCAAAGACTGTTTTGCTTTAGAAAGATACAACAATATGATCCATAGTAGCAGAAAGAACAAGATAAATTCCTTGTTCAAACATTGATTCACTTTATCGCATCATAAGTATTGGATCGATGGTTTTACGATCTCTTTCCTATTTTTCCTTCCATTCCATCTATATTCAGAAGTATCTACTTGGAACGAGAGGCAGCGACTGCATCAGAAGAGAGAAAAAAAAGTCTTCATCTCGTCAATCCTGTTGAAATCACTCTCGAGGAAGTATTCGAAGGGGCAAAATCTCCACGAGAAATTGCATTCTATCAATCGGGATCACGTGATCGAGTGGAAGAACGGACTGTTGTGAGTGATTTTTTTTTAGAAATATTTATAGTAAACTACGGCGAGCTTGCATAGAAATTCGGAAAACACTAGACACAAACGATGGGAAGGGATTTTTTGGCGAAATATCACTGTTTCCAGTCGTCTCTTCCTCCCGTTGACATTGATCTCGAAGTCGTCTTCTCAACTCCCGTCCATTCTCCTTCCTCAAGAGGAATCGACAGCGAGAAGTGGCAACCGAGGACACTCGTTAAGGAGGTATCTAATATTCTCTCAATATTTTTTCACTTACTTAAATTACTCAGTACTAATTGAAAAGATCGCATCGTTTCGTGTTTTACATTGAACGTGAAACTCAATCCAAATTCTGATTCTTCTCTGAGGTTTCTGTGTTCTCGTTGACCTCCATGCGGAACCAAGAGAGTGTACTCTTGTACTTACCAATGACGCACTTTCATTCTCACAATATTGCAGATCAAACAATCGGTTGTTCCTCAATCTCGAAAGAGAAGCGCCGATCACGAACCGCCTCTCGCTCCGAGTGAGATCGACTTGGGACAAGTATGTTTCATACTTGGGTTATCAATTATTTTTTCCCAAACTCTAGACATTCCGTTTTTTTAGTTTTTAGAAGAATCCTATAATTTCATGTTTATATTTCACGTACTTGCAGGTATTCGAGGGATCTTCTCGTGTTTCTTCCACTCCTCAGACTGAACTCAACGTCGATCTCATCTTCGCTTCTTCTTCATCAACGACAACGACATCGAGAGTGAATCTAGACAAATTCACGCCGAAGACCCTCGAAAGGAACTACAAGGAACCACTCCCAGTGACTGCCTCCTATCCTGTCATCATCACTGACCCCATCGATATGGAAGCAGTCTTCAATCCATCGAAGACAACGATTACGGATTCTGCATTGATCTCAACGTCGACCTATCCTGTCCTTCTGAAAGATAGTGAACCAAAGGCCATCCCTGAACTGACGATCATAAACTCCTCGGTGCCGGTTATAATCGCTGAGGAGATTGTCTCTGAAGCTATGGAGGAAGGACTGAGAAGTCCGAAATTGGAGAAGACGGACGAGCATGGAATGATCTCCAAATCATCATTCCCTGTATTCCTTGGGCCCGACTCTTTGGGTACTGAAAGCGTGAAGTTCGGATTGAATTCAAGATCTGCGTCTCCCGAACCATCCTCCGTTGATCTCGATCAAGTATTCAGTGGCGTTTCATCAGAACACAAACCTCGAATCGATCTATCGAAGTACGAGAATCGAACACTCGAAAGGAGAAAGGAACAGACTCCTGTTATGATCACAAACACTTCTTTCCCTGTCATCCTTGCTGATCCACTGGACATGGAGCAAGTATTCAATCCATCAAGCCAAGTCAAAGAAGACCTTCACTTTGGTACCATCACTAACTCTTCCGTTCCTGTTCTGATCGCGGAGGAAATCGTATCAGAAGCGATTGATGAGGCGCTGAGGAGTCCGAAATTGGAGAACACGGTGGATCAAGGAATGATTTCAAACTCATCCTTCCCTGTATTCCTAGTCGAAAAGAAGCAAGACGAATTGATTCCGCAAGGAGTCAAGTTTGGGCTCAATTCAAGATCAGCTTCACCTGAACCGTCTTCTGTTGATCTCGATCAAGTATTCAGTGGAGTATCGTCAGAACACAAGTCGAGAATCGATCTGTCAAAGTATGAGAAGAGGACGCTCGAAAGGAGGAAGGAACAGGCTCAGAAGCCCGTGATGATTACCAATTCATCAGTCCCAGTCATCATTACTGACCCATTGGATATGGATCAAGTGTTCAACCCATCGACTAGTCAAACGAAGGACGATCTACCGACTATCTCAATAACGAATTCATCCGTTCCAGTTCTAGTTGCTGAAGGAATCGTTTCTGAGGCTATTGGAGAAGCTTTGAGAAGTCCTAAACTGGAGAAGACAGATGATCAAGGAATGATCTCGAACTCATCCTTCCCCGTCTTCTTTGTCGATAAGAAACCTGGAGTGGACAACGTGAAGTTCGCTCTCAACTCACGATCAGCATCCCCTGAGCCAAGTAGTGTTGATCTCGATCAAGTTTTCAGTGGAGTTTCATCTGCGTCCAAACCCCGAATCGACCTCTCAAAATACGAGAATAGAACGCTCGAAAGGAGGAAGGAACCCGCTCAGAAGACTGTGATGATCACAAATTCCTCTGTTCCCGTCATCATTGCTGACCCTCTTAACATGAACTTGGTATTCAATCCATCACTCACTCCACTGAAGAAGGACGAATCATCTGTCCCTTCAGTAGTAGCTGAATCCATCGTTCAAAAGGCTCTCGATCAAGCTCTTCCTCGACCTCAGAAACTGGAGGAATCACCCATAGATCTCGATCAAGTCTTCACTTCCACTTCATCCACCTCTGCCCCTCGTGTAGACCTCTCCAAGTTCGAAGTGCGCTCTCTCGAGAGGAGAAGGGACACACCCCGACCAGTAATGACTCCGCCCTCCATCCATTCCACTGTGGCGGTTGATCCACTGGACATCGACCTTGTCTTCGCTCCAACAACATCAGCGAAGAAGGACGATGTAATCGAAGAGGAAGAGGTCACGACATCTCCTCGATCTAGCCCCATCCCTCCTCAATTCGATGCAGTCGACGTTGTCTCTGATGCAATCGCTGAAGTGATCGTCGCTGATGCTATCGATGAAGCGATGAGAAGTCCAGCAATGATCAATTCATCCTCCACTTTCTCATTCGTATTCTCGAGTGAAGAGAAAGCAGGAAGCTTCGCTGCCATCGACTCAGCTTCTTCTCTCGATACAATCCCCGAGCACCCAGTCTATCCTCGTACGATCACTCACATTCGATCCTCGGCCCCTGATTTCATAGCGAGAGGAGAAGACGTCAACGATGATTCCCCTCTGAAAGTCGTCGAAGAGGAAGATGAAGATGAAGAAGATGAAGAGACTCCTCTTCCAGTCTTCGCTCGATCGAGAAATCCCGCCTACGGAATGGCAAGTGATCGTCCCTTTGTCTCCCAGAGTGAGGATGCTCCTTCTCACTTCATTGATCCAATCTCGATTGTCACTGACCTCTCTCCATCTCCTTCCGTCAAGAAGATAATCTCTCCTGAACCATCAAAGGAGCGAATTCCGGAAGCATCGATCGATCTTGAGGAAGTATTCGCTTCCCCGATGTCTCCCTCTACTTCCACTACATCTCGTCTCGATCTGGACAAATTTGTTGCAAGAACACTCGAGAGACGCCATGAACCAGCCCGTATCGTAACTCCAGTGCAAGAAACGAGAGGGACGAGACATTCCGATCTTCCTCCTTCCTCTATCTCCGTCGATGATATCTTCAGCCCGCAACCTCCACCAGTCGTAGTTGTTGCACCAGAGAAGCCTCCTCGATATCCACAGCAGTCTGAATCGGCAGTGACCGATCCGATGGACGATCCTGCTGCTGAAGTTGATCTGGATTCAGTATTTGATGCTTCATTCGGATCCGAAACGAAAGACACATCTCGATTCGCCCAGAGGAGTGTGGATCATGTGCTGACTGCGGAGTTCAACGATAGAAAAGAGGCCGCTGTATCAACACTATCTACCCTTCCATCTTCTGCCATCGGTGATGAATTGATCATTCCAGCCCCTATTCCTCCTCCAAGACGGTCGCCCCGTCTTTCGAACTCAACGGAAGACACTCCAGCTCCACCACCGCGTCACAAGTTGATCTCATTGTCATCCTTCCCTGTTCTCCTAACAGAGAGTTCATCAAATGATGACACTCCAATGCCCCCTACCCGTAATCGTGATGCATCACCCGTGGCACCCGGAGTACTCATCGAACCGACCGCCACTCCGCCCAATTCACTGTCGGCATCTCCCGTTCGTTCTCATCGAAGGACCGATTCGATGTCACTTCCTCGATCAAGAAACGAATCATTCAATCGACTATCCGAATCCATCACTGAAAGGGAAGAACCAGTCCTCACTGTGGAAGCAGTCTTCTCCTCTTCATCATCAGATATCACTCGTCCCTCAGTGACAGTGAGGGAAGATGGAACTGATACTACAGTGGATATCATTCTGCCCCCTCCTAGAGCCCCTCCTAGAATGAACTTCCCTCCTCCACCACCTGTCGAAGAAATCGAGTATGAGATGAAGACGGAGGATGAAGAGTCACTGGAGATGAAGTCACCGACGATAGAAGAGGATGTCAAGGTAAAGATTTCAGAATTATAATTTTAGATTTTATTAATGGCAGGAAGCTCGTTTGATGGCCTCTCCCGACTTCCCTCCTCTCTCCGTCGTGACTGCCCCGGTTGAGATTGATATGGATGCTGTGTTCGAGAGCAAGATTCTCACTCCCAGCAGGTATAAATTACACGAATCGACCTATTATTGCGTTAGAATCGTAAAATATGAGAGAAGATAAGATCGGTTACCAAAATATGTTTGATTTCAGATTCGACACGGATCGATGGCAACCACGAACTCTCGAGAGGGAGAAGAAGAGAATGGTGGAAGAAATAGTAGAGAAAAGAGAGAAGAGCGACCTTCCTGAATCGACTGTCGATATCGATGAAGTATTCAGTGGAAGGTATACTTTCGTTTATTAGTATTTTATATTCGTTGAATTAGTATAATCGAGAACTCCAACGATTTCACTCTTTTGTGCTATTCGTGAAACACACATCACTTGACCGCGCAACCAAAAAGGATTGAACGGAATGAATAAATGAATGGTCATTGCAGACTCACAACAACCAATGTGGAATATGTGACGAGTCCGACGCGATTTACTCTGAAGAAGAGCGAAGAGAAGAAAGAAAGATGGGAAGATGATTTGGCTAAGGAAATTGATGAATACGAGCAGAGAAGAAATCGACTCGGACAAGAAACTGATGGATCTGTTAGGTAATCAACCTTTTTGTTCACTATGTTTGCAATAAATATATTATTTTTTTAATTAAAAAAAAGGTTTTATAGATCAACAATCTCACGAGGATCTTCGATTCCGTTCTCCTCGACTCCTGAAGGAACTTGGAGGAACGAGAGCATGAGATCAGCTCAAGAACCAGTGGTGGCTCTGATAGAGAAGGAGAAAAGAAGGAAAGCTTCATCTGCTAGTGAGAAGAGTGGAAAGAGCGCGAGGAGGAAGGGAAGCAAGGGCAGTTATAAGGTATACTTGACATGTTTAATTTATTCGTGGTCCCTGATTGTGAGTGTACAATATCTCCTTCTTTTCAGGTAGAGCACGTACTTGAGCCTCAGTCGGATGGACTCGTAGAATTGAGATCTCTTCCGGAGAGTGGAGCGCAAGCTGAGGCAAGAGAGGCAAAAAGAAATGGAAAAGTATGGAGAGTCGATAGAGTTCAAGTGGGATGAACCCTGGATTATTGTAAAAGCGCGTGATTATTTAGAAAACAGCCTCTTCAATCGAAGATTCTGAGGAGGAGAAAGGCGTGAGGATACAGGTATAATTGAATTATCATCTGAAATTCATGGAAATCTTTCTTGCAGGTCCACACTATTCCCGCCCCACTCTCCATTTCAATGGATTCTATCGATGATATTGAGAGAAGTATCGATGACGCTTTTGATGAGGCACTCTCGCCTAGGGGAAGAGTTATCGAGGTAGTTAATATATTTCTTTTTTTTCGCAAAAATAATGAATATTCAAAGATCAAAGATCACTTTCCTCCTTCAGATCCATCGTATTCCCTCATCTTCGATTGTTCGTGCAGAAGTTCATCGTCATGACGAACATGAAAGTGAGACGTATCCCCATCCGGAGTATTCGACAGAGACACTCGAAGTGAGTTGGAGGGATGATAATAGTTGATGTGGCGGAAATGAAGAACTGCGAGAATGTGACATCAACATAATTACGTAATTGTATTCATTATCAGGGTCGAGGAGGAGTCTATCGATCCGTCACGAGTCTCCCATCGACGAGTGATACAACTAAGGTATTTTATTTATGAAGGAAAAGCTGAATTATTGGGTCAAGCAATGCAATTGAGAATTTGGCAACGTCTTGAAACATATTTGAACGAAAATTGAAAATGATGTCGGTAATTCGCAGATCGTTTTTCCCCTCACTTCTCCAATGGAAGAACAGCGATATGTGACCTCAGCGAGTATTCGATTGGAGAAGAATCTGCCCACTCCCGAAACGACCATGGAAAGGAATAGGGTGAGATATTTCGTATTATCTGAGAATCGTGTATGCATTTATTCCTCTTCCTTTTGCTGTACAATAGAAGTGAACGAATTAATCCCTTCAGTCTCATCACGCCTCTCCTTCGGATATCGATCTTCGATGGATTTCAGCTCCTCCTCCAGAAGTGAAAGTAACAATGAGAAAGAGATCTCGATCTGAAGGACCACTCGGATTCCTCGAAGATGTCGTCATCCATGGACAGGGTCAGAATACTTTCATCTTATGCAACGAAGAGACATTTCCTGGTCGAAAGATTCTCCCCTCCCCTTGCCAAGAGATGCAATTAGATGGTCATTGTTTGCTCTGAGATTGAATTGAGGGATAGGCAGGGAACAAAATAGAGTAAGAGACATTCAGATTCCGAAGACATTCGTAACTACCGGATGAGTTGGCATCCTTCTTCAGTTCGAACTGAACTGGAGGATAGAGGATATCGAGGGCTCGATGAGAAGATTCATGGTGAGAATTGAGTAGTGATGACGTCATTGAAGAGTTCATTGGCAGGTGCATTGACAACGACAGTGCGCGTAGCTGGATATTCATCGCCAAAGAGTGGAAGGAGTAGAGAAGCGAGGGAGAGGAGGAAAAAGGTGGGAAGAATATTTTCGGTATCTGTGAAAATAATTCATAATTTGAGATAATTCGTAAGTCACGAACTTCCATTTCCTCGTCCACTTCAACTGGAGGATCGTCGAGACCAGACGAAGAAGAATTACTGGAGGTAACCTTTTTTAATTATTAAAATTATTTTATAATTATAACTTATAGGTGGAAGTGACGAAACGTCACATAATTCTTCGTGGTTCATACAATCTCGTCGTGTCAAAGGTAATTTCGTTTTTACACCTTACTAGGGTTGCCGGATCGATGTCGATTTCGATTTATCCCGCACTTTGCCCCCTCCCTTCCCTCTCCCTCATTCAAAACCGCGCGAGAGAGACGATATGCAAAGGGAGTGCGGAGACTCCGCATCCTATCCACCCCTCATTTCCTCACAAATACAACGGTGCGGAGTCTCCGCACCCCCTTTGCATATCGTCTCTCTCGCGCGGTTTTGATTGAAAGAGAGGGAAGGGGATTGAAGAGTAGCGGATTTTTCGAAACCGAACCTGCAACCCTACACCTTACCCATTTCATTTACAAATATGTTTCAAGGGCAACTCAAGAGTCATAGATGAGTTTTACAATGCTAGTTCTGAGTATGCTATTCAAAAGACTAATAATTTGCCAATCAGGATGAGCCCCTTGGTCTCCTTCTTCTTTCTCTCTCCGATGGTCAACCAATCGTTCCGGCTGCACTCGATTTCTCTGTTCTTCCTAAATTGAGGAGACTGCTCAGAGAGTGTATGACGAGACGAGCGAGAAGGTCAGTAATGTTCTTTTATTCGCGTTTCATTACATTAATGATAAGATAAGATCTCAACACTATGATTAGATAAAAGAAATATAATGGGGCACAATTGATATTGTGCCCTTATATTTCATTGACGGGCGCATATCGAGCACAATAGCCACACAACGGAACTGAATATAAACACAAACGACGTGAGATGCATCGAATCAACATTGGATAGATTCTTCCATTCAACCTCCTAACCCTCTCTTTTTTTCCAGTGTGAGTATGCTCTCCTCCCGTGGTGCTTCCCTCCTCGATATGATCTGTCCTGCCAACGAAAACATGAAGACTGTCGCTTCAGATCTATTTCATCCCATCAACAATCCACGAGTGAGCCTCATACTTCCTCTTTTATCTTTATTCAAATTTTTGAGCTGCAAACATTTTCTATAAAGGTAAAAATCGAATAATTACAGGGAAAAGTGAACTTGTGCACAGCAGAGAATCGAGTGTGCGAGAAGGAAGTAAGTAAGAAATTAGAGGTGAGATCAATTCAGATTTCAATCGGGAAATTCAATCAATTCTTTCCAGACTTTGATAATGAGCTTCATTTCAGGAGATTCGTTTCCATCCCAATACACATCGATGGATACAGAGATACGCGGGAAGTGGAGGAATCAATGAGTAGGCTAAGAATTATCTCGCTTGAAGTACTAGAACCTGCACGAGAAAGACATGAAATGTACAAATTTTCCATTGTAGAACTCGTCTAGCTCTTGTCTCTCACTTCTCCTCCATCTATTCCATCTCAATAGACGAGGAAGAGGCAGTTCTTCTTCCCTCTTGCACTGCTGCATACGATGTTCTATCCCATCTCTGCTGCGATCCCCATGGTTAGAACCACTTCGGAGCAATTATTATTTTTTATTCCTTCCTCTTTATTTCTCCATATTAAAAACAGCAGATGTTTCGGCTTATGTGGAAAGAGTGAAACATATTTCGTATTGAGTGATGCGAATGATCGGTCATTACTAAGTGGTTTACTAGGAATTTATGTCATCATTTCAGATGTGATTCTCACTCCTTCTCCATACTACGCTCGTTTACGAAATGATTGTGCGGAGAGGAACGAATGCAGAGTGGAACCTGTCGCACTGGTTAGATCTGCCAAGTACCTTTTTTTGACTAAATGATATTTTGAAGGAGATGGGCAAACCCGAGCTGTTCGTGTCTGACTTCGAGAGGGAATTCGCCACGTGGGCTAGCAAGGTTTGAATCTATTGAAGAGCTCTCACTATTCATTCCTTTGATTATCAATTATTCATTCAGGGTGAGAAAGTGCGTGTGATCGTTCTTGTTAATCCTCACAATCCACTCGGGAATATCTTCACTCCACATCAGATGATGAGTGTGTGCGAATGGGCTATAAGGTATGTAAGGGAACTACTCTCAAAAATATGTGAAGTTGCAACTGAACGATAAAAATAAATCTATATATCGTGTAAATATTGATCATCAAATAAATTCACTTCAGTAACGACATCTTCATCATCGTGGACGAAATTCTAGCGGGAACCATCTACGACGAGCGAAACCTTGCTGAATTCCCATCGATTCTCGGGCTAAAGAAGGATTTGAGCAAGCCGGAATATCTCGTGTGGATGGGCAGTCTCAGCAAGGTTTTAAATATTTTTCGAAATAATAATAATAATTTAAACCGTATCAGGACCTCGGTCTCCCTGGCATCAAAACTGCATTGGTCGTCACGGGTTCTCCTGCCATCAGAGAAGCAGTGAGGAGAATGGAGAATCTCGGATCCGTCCCCGCTCCAAGTCAATTGATTGTGAACCAATTATTGGCTGATAAGAGTGAGTTATTACTTAGTTGAACAGTAGTTTGTTCTTTGTAGGTATTCTGTCCCGTCATTCTCCCTATTGCAGCCTGGCTTTCCTCTACTCTTTCCTCTGCCCGTCATCGTCTTTCTTCACATTCTCAATTCGTCGTTCAATCGCTCGAAGACATCGGCGTCCCTTCTGTCGTTCCCAAGGCAGGAATCTGTCTAATGGCTGACTTCTCAAAGGTTGGGTTTTTCCTACGAATTTCATTGGCATCGAAAATAATGGAATTGCAGATATGAAAAAAATGAAAATTGCAGTTTTATTGCAAACATACAATGAAAATTTTCAGTTTATGCCATCAATATCGAGTGAGGAAGAAAATTCGCTCCATCGACGATTCATTGAGCACGGAATTGTATTGACCAAGGTGAGAACGGAATCGAATTGGAGCTAGTGATGGTCTCAGTCATACAATTTCCAGTTGTGAGTATGAATTCGTCCAAATCAAGAGGATGAAAATCAGAAAAAAAAACAAAGTTAGCAATAATTTCCATTATCTAAGGGTGAATCAACGGTTGCTCCAGAGAGTGGATGGTTCCGAATCTCATTCGGAGTACCCAAGGATGAACTCGAACTTGGTAAATTACAGTTTAATTATTATTGTTTATGAGGTGATTCAGGTATGCGCCGTATATACTCGACAATTGCGAGAGACGCGACGTTGAAGAGAAAGATTTGTTACGGAGAAAAGAAGAATGGAGTCAAGAAAGGTTGGAACTACTTAATTCCTTCATTACATTCAATTCAATATTTAGAATGGCTCATATCGGACGTTCGTCCAACGAGCCCAGGAACTACCGTAGAGTCAGCCTAAGAGTGAATATGCACCATCACGCTTCCTAGGTTGCTTCTAACGGATTGTGTTTATCTGAGTGATTACTCTAGTCATTGCCGAGTAGGCTCAAGGTACAAACATTATTTGAGATAGCAAAGGTTAATGCACAGACCGGGAATCGAAGGATTCCCGGTCTGTGCATTAACCCGGAGCTTCAACTTACCGGGCAGGAGTTCTACCACTGAACTACCTGTGCACCTGAGCTCTCTTTCCTGGGTGAATGATACTCTCATTTGGAGTCTAACGGAGAAATCTAAACACAAGGCGCTTTCACTCGAAACTTTCGATTTTTTATCAGTTCTCATCTTATTCTTCAGTTAGTCTAGCTATTTCTAGTCAGTGCCTTCTTTTGTTTCCCCTTCACATCAGGTAGAGATTGTTCATCGCATTTCCATTCTCTGCCCTTCACTTATCGAGCTGACGTCTTTTCGTACGGAGATTCTATGTATGTGCATACTGTGATGGCCCCCGACTACACGAATAGTCGATTGAGCAGATAAAGACAATTATTATGTATTCTTTAGCACCATAATGACGAAGCAATTCATCCGTTGGAAATCTTGTATTTGTCGTCAGCTGCAATTGAATCAGGAGGAAGATCACTTGAAGGGAATTCTATTCCCGATTCTGATAGAGAAGGATAACACTTTCAGAAACATTCTTTCCATAGCGGATAGAGAATATTCCATCTGAGAGAATACCTGTTTTTTTTAGAATTCCTGTTGACAACAATCGATGAATTCTGTCTATGATGTGTGTGTAAGTGGAGGTCAATCAATGGCCGGGCACCACCACTGAAATCACGATGCCAAGTCTCGATAATTAGAGGAAACGGATCTGCCATTCTCCCTCTGCCACATGAGTCTTCACATGCAAGGCGATATCATACACCGTCTTTTCAAAGCAGGAGACTCGCTTTTCCCAAGCAGACCTGGAGAAAGTTTGAATGAACTGAGCGAATCTAATCAATGCATCACTGACATTACATGCTTCTTCCTCTTCAAGAATCTGATTGAGTGCATCTGAGCATCCATCTTGCTTAGCGACGAGAGTTAGTTCTTTCGCCTAAGAGATGGTACATAATATTCAAATTTTGTGAGGACAAAACCTTATCAAAATATGCGGCAAATATCCATTCTCACTAATTCGGGCTCACAATTTGGGTCTGTAGCATCTGAATTTTGTTTCATATTTTGTGATATTAGGATTACCAACTGACTAGTTAAAGAAGGAAAGAAAGATTTGACGAGGAAGAGAGAATCATCACTGAAATCGATGCTGCTTCCAATGATGGTCATTGAAAGAGCACATCCATGACTAGCTTGCGAATGAATAACGAGAAGTCTCTGCAAATTAGGTTTATCTTTTCGACAGTTCAACGTTAATAAAATTATGAACTTACCTCGAAAATGGTTTTGAAATTGCATAGTTTGCAGTTGAAGATTGTTGTATGAAGATGGGAGTCGATGATATGGCAAGCAGTCAGCGAGGGCTGAAAAGAATATTCTACCCTAAACATTATGTAGCTGAAAAGCGCTATTTTTGTTTCTTTAAAAAACTATTTAGAATGCACTCGTAAAAAAGCGAGAGAAAAAGAGTACATTAAATCCCTCTTCGCAGATCACACATTTATGAAGTTCATCCATTTGCGGATACGATTTGGCTCTAATAACCTGGAATAATTTATTTTTGTATTACCCGAACACAAATAAAGTCATAAATAAGCCAAACAATTTACCGCGCATTCCCTGATGTTGTGTAGAGGGAAACACTTTCCGGAGATGAGTGCAGTTGCAGCGAAAGTCATTGTGTTTTTCAACTATTCGAATATCATCATTCACTTCGTGCACTGTCGATTGATGACGTTCGATCTTCAATCGAGTTCTCATTTACAATTATAATCATTTGGTGTGCGTCTGTTCGTCAGTTTCATGCTGTGATTCTGAATTGATCACAAAAAGTTAATATAGCTTATCTGTGCTAGACATATAATGTATTTGTAGAGAGTTTCGTGGTAGAGAGTTTGCGTATACGATGAATTGGACGAGAAACGGCAATATTTGCATGGGTACTTGTTGAACGGAAGGTGCTTCGTCATATGGTGTCTCACACTTACTCTCAATACAGTCAGTCAATAAAATATAATTGGAAAAAGATTAAACTTCCTCACTTCTTAACCATTTCATCACAGAGATGGCAACGATAGCACGTACTCGTCTCTGAATAAAACTGTGAATTTTTAACAACAAATGGCTGACGAATACAACGATTATATCCTAACACATAGAAGAAAGTCGTACCGTAAGGTAATTGATCGATTCCACCATCAGATTCGGCATATATTTTCTTCGCAAAAAATAAGCACGAGGAAACTTCAGTTGCAGTAAGGTACTCTTCCGCAAGTGGAGCAACCTGTTCCGAAACTTTTATATTAGATGGAAGGATGGATGGTGTGAATGAGGAGGTTTGTTCAGTGAAATGAGAAGTGATCGATGGGAGTGATTTGACGGATATAATTGAAGACGATAGTTGATGATGAGAAGGAATCGGAATTCTTGACAGTTTAGTTCTCCTGTATTGGATGGATGAAGACTCCTGTGAAGGAGCATATTGAATCACACTTAGCTTCTTCGATATATCCATTGAATCGGGAATGTGGGGTCGTCTTAGTGAGAGCAGAGGCTTTTTGAAAGGATCTTTTGCTTGAGATGAAGCTGTAGAAATAGAAGGCGACCAGGAACTTGGAACGATCACTGGAGGGAGATTGGAAGCCATTCTTGGATGGGGGATTACAATAGGAGTGTCTGAAGACATCGAGTGGACGAATGAGGGAATTCGTCACTAACTTGAGGCCAATGCAGCGAAAGTCGCAAGTGAAACGGGGATGGTGTTGACTGAATACTGAAAACAACATTTCCTTTTCTATCCCTCTCACTTCGCAATTGGCTACAATAAGTACTAGCCCCCTCCGGGGGCTAGTCTCCGGAGGCCCCTGCCGGGGGGTGGGGCGAGCTACGCTCGCCCCGTGGCCGCTAGGCACGCGCAACGCAGAATGATTTTCAACTCTCCTCTCTCCCCGCACTCTCTCGCTAATCCAATCAATGCGCCCGGAAAAGTGGACACGAAAATATCAAAACGCGTTTAGATATATGTGGGCCGATCGAAAAAATGATTGTCTACAATCGAATCTTCTTCCCGACTACTCTTTTTCTTCGATATTTTGATCTCGGATGTGTTTTTAATAGACTTTTACTGAATGTGATTTTTGCTCACATTTACATGAAATCGATGTGGTTGTGTTGGCGAAGAAGGCTTGTGATTGATTGTGAAAGAATCAAGAGGAGTGACATTCAAGGAGTATATTGGTGGCTGAAGAAAGGGCTTCTTAAATAAGTTCGCATAGATTCAAAAGTTGCTACCAATTCGGGATTCCTTTGTGGTACTTATTTCCAGAATTTTAGTTCATAGTTAATTCCTGTGGAAAGATTTGCTAAAAGTGTGAATTAGAGGATCATCAATACCGTTAATTCCTTTCTTTCGAACATATTTTCGTTTCCTCCTGATCTCCGGCTCAATGATAATGCAATCATCTTCTTCCTCTTTCAATCTTCTTTATTCGCATCCCTGATCTTTATTTGTTCAGGAAGGTGGCGGCTTATCGATTTAAACTCATATGGATGATGTAATTTCTTCCTATTTGAAAAGAATTCAGAGTTCTGGTGATTTATCGATATCCGAAGGATCAGACAATTCAAAAAGTGGTCGACTTCCTCGTTGAATCTCCAATTACATATACATAAAGCAGATTTTGAACGGAAACGGAAACTTCTCAAATTAAACTGACCAGGAACGCATTGATTACATCAGCATCTCCTTTCTGTAGGAGAAACACAATTGCACATGTTGAGGTTGAGCCAACCATGTATTGAATAGCACAAGTCTGAAATAGTTGCAAGAAAATATCGTTGGAGATTGTTGCATAATCCGTCAGGGACCCGTTCTTAGGGATTCCTTCGTGAAGACGTTTGATCCCTTCTCGAATAAGAACGACAAGAAAAATATTCTCGTTTCATTGCAGAGAGACTAGTGAGGGAGTGGAATACATCTGGTACGATGAGGAGATGTGAATATCATTGAACAACTATGGAGTAGAACAAGTTTCCTCCCTTTATCACTGATAAAGTACTCGAGTTCGAATTGAAATTGCTTTTTTTGAGCACCAAGTAATTTAATTGACAAGTACAATAATAAAAATCGGGATATTCCTTAGCCTCCTCAAGAAATCTGCGAAAAGGCTGTAAAATCCATAGGGATTGAGATGCTTGTTCATTGATTACGCTTTAGTGAAATACGACTAGAGTTTTCTCTCAAAAAATTTATCGATGTTCTAGTTGGGAACTCCATTACACTTCTTCGAATAGTCTTCTTTATTGTACTTCATTGAACAATTCTCCACCACTCGTTTGGATACTGCTTGATGAACCTGAAAAAAAAAAATGAAAGCATTGACGAGGAGAGACGAGGAAACATCGAGAGAATTGGAAACATCGAGAGAAACGAGGAGAGACGAGGAAAATCGAGAGAAAGGGATTATCAGTCTAATTTGATAAAACTACTCACATGTTGACCATTTGAGTAGCAGCTTCTCTCGTCAGTCCCAAATAATTCCTCTGGTTGATATCTTCAGGGATATTCACTGCTACTCCAGACTCATCACGATCATTGAATTGCTGAAACAGAATGAATTAGTCCACGCTTTCGTTTTCTTATACCCGTTCAGTGTTCCTTCAGAAATGAAGGGGTGCCCTAAGGAATACCTTTATATTCTCCTTAGCAAATACTTCTTTATTGAATTCCCTCTTGAAGCTGAGGACATGAGCAGAAAAAACGATGGAAATCAGAAGAGAGAAAAGAAGGAAAAGAGAAATCATCGAAGCCCGCTCGCGAGCCAATGAAAGTAATAAAATGCGACCTTTCACTTTCAACGCACTCCACAATTTGACCAAATTGCACGTATGATTGGGTGGAAGATGAGAGATCAAACATTTGATGAATTGAAGGAATTTCTCGCCCCGAAAAAGATGACACATTTTTACCTGTATTGACTGTTCTCTTGAACAACATTTTTATACTCTTCACATGCTTCTAATGTAAAGTATTAATAAGCTAAGCGCAACATCCGATCAAACACTATTTTCATTCGAAATTTCGGTGAAGATCTTGAACAAAATGAAGGAACAAATTGATCGGAGCCACGAAGGATACTCTCTCTCCCTCTATAATTATCTCGTAATGTTTCTATTTTACGTTCTCCGCAAGCGCGCACTAAAAATAGGCGGCTTTTCTCTCCCGACACTTAAATGAGCCATCTTACCCATTAGATGAATTTTTCCATCGTTTCCATGATCCGCAGCACCTTTTTATGTTGATTTGGCATTCTCAGAGCGAGAGTACTCGAGAAGATACCGGATGATGGGGGCTTTCTTTATGACTTTAGAAGAAAATGAGGACGGAAGACTCCGCCCATTCCGAGCTCCTGTCGACCTTTCCACGTATTTGAAACACTTCTGTCCTCTGGGAAGAAATCGAGAGTTCAGTTCAACAGTCCGTGCTAGGAGAGACCTTTCACTTGCGATCTTCATCAACTAATAATGCGGTTGTGGCTGCTTCTAACTGCAGGTGAGAGGATGTTTCGATGATCAGCCCACCCACTTTGATACTTCTGAGAATAACCAGTGGTGACTCCGCCGTTTCTTATGATATACAAACAGATAATTAATTCGGTTTCACTTTCACATGTTGTTCCATTTCAGTAACTGCGGTTGTTGCGAAGATGCCATTGCTGGAAAAACTGGAAGCGACCGAGAAGATGAAGGTAAGCAATCATTTTTTTGAGTTCTTAAATTTATTTCCGTGTAATTCATTTTACAATAATTTCACTTAAGGAAACATGTGTGGTTCCGCTTTTCCTCTCCGAATTCTTTAGAATTGCTAAACAAATCCATTGATTGTAGATGTCTCCGAAAGAGTACAAACAAGTGGTGAAGATGCATCACAATTGGTATACACAAGCAGTTCACGGTCTACTCATTGCATACGCGAAGAAGATGTACAAGACCCATTCAGAGTCAGTTATCCATCAGAGAGATACCGTAACCCTTGTCCTTCAGTGATCCGCATGTTCGAAAGGCGATCGTCGCTTGTTTGGATGGAGTGACGGAGGAGAATGCACTGAAACAAACTGCGGACTGCCTCACCCATTTATTCGACGGAACTCTGGTAAATATTTTAACAGCTAGAGATACATTATTACACCGTATTATTTGGAATTTGTCTGTGTTTGCAAAGCAGGCGTGTTTCAGATCAGTCAAATGGGCGACAAAATGCATGGGGAACGATATTCATTCGTGGAGAAGTTGAATGAGACTCGAATCAGCGCCGAATCAAAGGATATTGCAATTACAAAATCATCAACTGATTCAACACCATCGACGCCTTCAACAACCACTTCCACCACTACGCAACCATCTACAACGAGTAGGCCATTTTCTTTTAAATATATAATTGATAGTTTAAAGTGCTAAGCTATTATAAAATGGAGTGGAATACAATAGAAAGAAGAGTTCCTTCAGGTACATCAACGTTGCCGTCATTCGTCCTTGCCAAGAAAAAGCATCGAAAACGATACGGGAAGGGCCCAATCAGAATCAAATTTAGACAACTTCGGAAGGGAAGAAAACATTTCGAGTTAGTTTTCTTTTGAAGGCATTCATTTCACCATTATATTCTTCAGTGAAGAGAAGCGTCGAGTGAAACGTGCCCTGTCTGCATTTATGGGAGCAAAGAGTGATCCACCAAAGAGAAAAGTGAGAAAAATGGAAAAGTTGGAGTACATTCTCGATCCATCTGGATCAGGAATAAAATCGACCACTTCCATGCTTGAGAATATCCTCAAGATTGCAAAGGTATCGCTATTTTCTGAAGGACATGCAACAGATTTAATTGCAGGGCAAGGGAACGGATCGCGTCCCTTTCGATTTCATGATGCAAAAGATTGAAAAGGTTTGGAATTAAACTGAGAAATTTCACTTTTTTATTGTTTCTGTGCTTTGGCCGTTTCACGCACTTCAGTTTTTTGTCTTGGATAACCCGCAAGTGAGAGAGATAATGATCCTTCTCTTCCTTCTCATTGAGTGCTCGTTTTACGACAACGAGAGGAAGCTGATAGGGGCCATTCCTGGGCGAGATAGAAGATCAAAATGATACTATCCGATCAAATTCTCATTTTTTAGACCGAAGAAACAGATAGAAATTTAATTTGAGCATGAAGAAAAATAATGGTTATATTATTCGTCTCGTTATCCAATAAGCAACTCTTTCCATCACTAGGATTATCCGTCGTGGAATACATACGGTAACTGTAATATTCTTTTATTTTCAGCTACGAGACATTCACATCGAAGCAAAGACAGAGAATGGATACAGAAGAAGAATGCTCGATTCAGTCCTTGGACCTGATCATCCAATCAAATTACCTGATATGAGTGACCTAACGATTACCAAAGAACTCAGGTAAGCTAATCGTTCATTGCACATTTACAATCTCGTCATAAATATAGTGAATAAATACTCAATACAGGAACATCCTTCCGAATGAGTACAAGAGTTTGGTGGATATGCTACAGGGAATTCCTGGTATCGACGATAAAGGACGAGATCGATTCCTTTCTCCTCGATTCATGCCACTCTTCCCAAGTGGAGATAGCAGAGACAACAAGTAAGAGAATCTTCAATTTTTGACAATGGTATACTCAAATAGGTAAATTCTGCTTTATCATCGATAAACATAATATTTTTTATGACGGAAAAATTGAGATTAATCAAATTTTTTCAGTTCGATCCTCTCACCAGAGATCATGCCCATGTATCGACTTCCGTCTCTACTCGAGACAACTGGATTACTAGAAAGAGAGAGGAACTCACTTCTATCGCTCATTCTCGAGAGTTCTGGTGAGTGTCTCATTACACATACGGTTCACAATCAGTAAATTCACGTGAGTAACAAAAAGTGAAATTATGTCAATACTTCATAAGACATATTTCTTCATAGAGACGATGATTTGATGGCGAATCAATGGCTATTCAGGTGCGATGGACGTCGTCGACACTGCAATGGATGCTATTATGAAGACGAAAGATATGGGATTGGGAGAGGACGTCAATAGAGCGAATAAGGTACGATTATTCTTTCCATCTCATTCACCTCAGTAAATCTTTTAAGATGATCGGTAACACTTTCACTGAGATCAAAGGAATTCTTAGTCCTCAGCAACACGCGGAAATGGAGGAAAGAGAATTTACTCACGCAACAAGTGCACAGCTCAAGAAATTGTATGGAAGTCAAGGTTAGCTCGTAATTATTGATAGTTTTCTTTAAAAGAGATATTGATCAGGCAAATACAACGAATCAACATTTCCTTTTGATCTTGTTGAATACGATAAATGGTGAGAATATTATTAGTTCATTGTAATGATCAATCGATAGGTCGGACGAAGAGAAAGAGCAATCACTTCGTAATACAATCCGAATCCTCGCTGATCGAGGGGAAGATGATCATCCGACTTCCCATAGAGCGAGATACAAAAGAGCACTCGGATATCCCGATGTGAGAGAAACAAAACAATGTCATATTATAATAAATGATTTCAGATCGTCTTTCCTAATGGCTACACCATCAAATTCTTCTCTCATACAACACTTTCGCCGTTTTATTTCTCACCTTCATTCAGTACGGTGAGTGAGAATAATTTATAACGAACTGGAGAACTTATGGATGATAGATAGTGAATCAATATATATTCAGCTCTCTGTTCTCGGTCCGGTAATCCTCTCTCCATCCCTTTTCTGTCCCTCATTCCTCACTGGTCTTCTCTTCTCTCCACCCGTTATCGCTCCTCAAGTATCTGCATCAGGATATATTTTTATTTATTTATGATGTCCAACAGCTAAATTTTTCCAGTTGGCGAATCCGCTATTCCTCTCTCCATACGTTCTCGGTCCCGATGTGATGTCAGCTGCAATGTTCAATGTCTATGTCCTCTCTCCCTACTTCATGTCTCCAAATGTCATCAATCCATACATTGCCTCTCCCCTCATTCTATCACCATTCGTAATGTGCCCAGTATGTGTATGCCAATTTATCATCCTGACGACAATTATTTGTTTAAAGATCTCATTTTCAATTTCCAGGATGTTCTCTCTCCAACAATCCTCTCTGGCGCAGTCCTCTCTCCCTCCGTTCTCTCTCCTCAAGTCTTCACTAAGAATGCAATGTCCATATCGGCCCTTAGTCCCTCTTTCTTGAGTTAGACTTTAGTTAGTCAGAAACTAACAACACGTCATTTTTGTACAAAAGGTCCTTGCAATTAGTGTACTCAAAAGCACACGAAAAATGTAACGTTTACGCTGTTGTTTCGTTTGAGTGTAACCTAGAATTTTAATAATTGAGTAGAGATTGAGAAGACCGTGACGATCAGTGATGTCACATAATAATCATGCCATATTCTGCTCTATCAATACGGGTTTTATAATAAATATTAGAAAGAAAGAAGGTGATCAAAGGCAAAAAGTTTCATTGTCGGTGTTGATCAGTAAAGGTGTATAAAAAGGTGTATCCACGTCAAGCGATTTTACAGTCATACGACAACGCTAGGTGGGACCCACTGGTAAGGCCAGCTGTTGATCAGTAGAGTTGTCCTAAATTTCTGAATCGAAAGAAAACTGTAAATCATTAATTCAAAGCGAGATCCTGAAACAGATCATAGACATCTTTACCCGGATTGAATAGTGCTCATTTTACGACTCAAAGGAATGAAGATGAGAGAAGAGTGAGCAAAGGAACAGATCTTGATGCTTTACCTATAGTGAACTCCGTTTAAAGACATCCCAATGCTTGGATCTATTTTTATCGAGTCTTATATTTTTAGCAACGAGAAAGCACTTGGAATTTCCCATTATTGTTTGGTGGGAACATGCCAGAAATAGACTAGTACAGGTAAAGAAAACTTCTAAATAGATGCCCCCTGGAGTGAAAGACGAAGATATCCTAACCAACGATCGAGAAAACATTAACAGCCCATACCACAAAGAGGGAAGAAGTTTAAAGCCAATAACTATAAATTCAGAGAAACAGTAAACTTTTATAAACAATCAAGAATATTATTGTTTATCGAGATTTATTAGCGAATGCTGAATATTTGGCAACGGTGAAACAAAAAAGTGATGACTAGATAAATCTACGATAACCGGGATGAAAAATGGTGACGAAGAGGTCTCAAGAGGATCAAAATGAGTGAAACGAACAAAGAAAACGACGATATTTCGATGAGGGAGTGATAGTGTTTTCCTATTGGAAAAGAATGTTTTAGCTCATACAATATCAATATGAATAGAGACAATTCGATGAGGAAAAACAAGTGGAAAAGCGGTGAAAAATGAAGGGCACAACATAAGAAAATGTCCAAGAAATGAGGGAACGACCCGTGCAAGAGAGAAAATGTGAACTTTGTGCGAAACCTTGGTTATAAAAGAAAGAAGAAAAAGAATGTATTTACATCGATATCCGATTAATAACTAGCTCATTTTCTAAGAATCGATGATTTTCATTCGATCCAATTCAGCTCGCGTTTCATCGTGCGCTTTTCGCTCCTAGAACGGATCACTTTTCACCTTATCACAGGTTTATAAAATCATTCGAAATTCTAAGAACCTTCTAAATTCTAATTTTTGAATGGATCGTGAAACATACCATAGCCAGCTCATCTGTCAATTTTTGTACGCTATTCTCGAGTTGTCTTTTATCCTCCATCAATTGGCTTATTACTACTTGACAATGAGCAAGTTCGGATGAAATTGATTCCCGTGCGGAACGAGCAGTCTGGAACTGGAATACGGTAAGAGATTTATTGATTGTTCTTCAAACAATCAGATCCCCAATCAGATCTACGAGAGATTATCACGAAACTTACACCGAATAGCGTGTCATTTCCGCTAAATGATAATCGCAGTAGCTCATCCGACAACGCTCGATTCAATGGCTGCAATATATCGGTCAGCTGCTGCAATATCTTGAGACTCCGCCCCCTTTCGGGAAGGAGCGGATTGGAACCTTGGGCGGATTGAGAAGTGTGCAGATGTGATCGTGGACGGAGGCGGAGGAGTGCGCGGCACCGAGGCCGAAACCGCGCGGCGGCAGACCGCACGCTCCGCCCCCTCCGATCCCGAAGGTTGCGGCGACTCGCGAGGATAACGTCGGTCCACTGTTTGTGCCACTGAGAGAAGACTTTTGTGACCCAAGGCGCAGTCCGGGATGCATCACGAAAGTAACTAGACACATTCAACACTAGAGCCATTCGATAGATTGGAGTTGACGCCCTTGCAATGTGCCATGCGAGGAAAGAGTAGCACAGAAGGAGAGAACTTAGAATTGAAACAGAAAAGAAGAGAGATCAGGCGAAGGAATAGAAATGACAGAGGGATCAAAGCTGGTTTGGGAATGGAGTCACTACGAGAGATCACGAGAGAGAAGCATACTGAAACTGACCATAGATTGTTCTTCGAGGCACTTGTTGATTCCTGAAATGTCGTGCGAATAAAGGGAGAGAGAAGGGGAATACTAAAGAGGGGCCAACTGAGTGAGAAGGCAAGGGAAGGGCTCAGGCCACAACAGATCATTAGACTAGGGTTTGAAATACTAATCATTCAGTCCTCAATTCACACACTTATTGATTGTGTCTCAAAGAGTGCATGGATTGAAGAAAGAATGATCTGTATTTCGAACTCTAATGAACACTTTCGTTTGAAATGAATCTAGCCATTCTAGCCGAGATAGAAACGGAATGAGAGAAAGAAGAGAAGAGAGTGCGAACAACAATTCTATGATTTTTTTAACCCTCGCGAGTCGCCTGAAATCGGGGCAGAAATTGGGATGAAATGGGAGGAGATACCCGATAGGAAGAGCGTTCTTCGAAGCTTCCCGATGAACTTCCTTGCGAATATTCACGATTTCGAAGACGGAACATCTCTTGGTAAGTGAAGTGACTGCAATCCATCCACTTATTGCCGTCCCTTAACAGAGAGACACTAGCTACACCAACTCTCTTCATACTATGAAGCCAATGGACAAAGAAAAATGATCGGATTGATCAGTGGATCTCTCGACCCAAAGACTTTCGGACGTACGTGAGTGGCTGTTTCGCGAATGCATCGGGTGTCAACATTTGCTCGTTTCCCTTCACTGCAGGACAGTTTGGATCCTCGCAACCGCGTCTGCAAATCTAATTATTTTTTTACAAATTTTATATGCTTAAAAAAATCGATAGACGTTTTCATCTCAAGAGGACTTTTTAATCCCAATTCCCCAGTCTTTTGGGTCAGTCTGCCAGTTCAATCAGTACCGAGTCCCCCCCCCCCTCTCTCCACCTTCGGCGACCAAGGTGCGAGTCACACGTGGAAGACGGTTTCTTTAGGGTTTATATGTATTTATGGTTCATACTATTCTAACCCGACCGAAAACTAATGCGCAATACTGGATAATCGCGATAATGAATGATAAGTGACCTTGGCGATCCATCAGGAGCGGGCGAAAGTAACAACAGTCGCATGCAATCTCTTTCCCGTACGATAACAGCGAGATCTTCGATGGAAAGAGTCGCTACGTTCTGGCCTTCCACCTGAATACGAATCGTGAAGAAGGATAAACTATAAAATTCAAATAATGGAAAGGAGAGGATCCTACTTCGACTATTCGACTGCCTTGCCGCAATCCCGCTTTCCATGCAGTTTGATACATTTCGACGTCAGTGACCACACCCTGAATGAGTATATGTATTATGATGCCTTCGATTAGACAAAAATCAGCAACGACCACACCACGAGATGCTAAATGGGGAGAATGAAAAAAACCTCATCATGTAGATGGAATCCCCACGGATGAGCAGTTGAGGGACGACGAAGGACAACTTCTTTCGCCTGATATTATCATCATGGTCCAATTATTTTACATATATAATTTTTATCGATATTTCAAGGCAAATATAATAGTACCAACCTCATCTCCCTTGGTAACGGATTGTAATCGCTCTAGCAGTTGACTCAGTTCCTCGTCGGTTCCTGAAAAAAATGTTTAAAAATACATCCCTTTTATGTGGTAACATGCTATTTGCTAATGTTTCGGAATAACAAGTTCACAATGGATTCGGAAAAGAATATTATTGAAGAATGGTTGAACATTACAAATATCTCACCCGATTCGGTGACACATCGCAGCAACATGGAATCACTGTGGTCATAATACAGACGAAGACTGCAATTATCACTTTATTATAAATAAAAGATATTTTCAGCAGTAATTGCTGCAAATATATAAATAATTCACAAAATAACTAAATAATGCTTCGCATTTTTGAAATTTTGTTCTAGTTCTCCTAACTTGGCATTTACGTACTAGATCTCTTCAAAATGTCCTCACCCCATCTCCGTGTTAGCCCATCCAATAATCGAATGAGTGGGAGTGCAGAATATACATACACCAGAGGGTCTCTCGAGTAGAACCATCGCATCTGCTGATAGACCGAGAACACACGAAACACGCTGGAGAGATTTCAATATTATGTATTAAGATTTCCACTCGCCCGAAATTATGGTACAGCTATATAATTATCAGTAACATACCGTATTTAGACTGTGATCGTGAACATCAACCAGCCAAGAGAGAGCTCCTCTCGTTGAAGCCATTGCGGGTTTCTTGTGAATGCCCTTATCGCCTTTTCGCTGAAGATTTGTCACAATTAGAGGTGTTCAACAGCGAAGAAAGATAAATATCAGGTGAATGATGAATAATGCTCACCTTTACACTTCCTCCCAATAACCTCGATGCTATTCTCGCTGCTCCATCGTTCGCATGAGGACCGACGTAGTTTTCCGCCAAATCCTGCATTGATTTTATTGATGACTGTTTCAACTCTTTCAATGTATATTTAACAATCTGTTTTTTTTCTTATAACTGTCGATATCATAGTTTCCTCACCCTCAATGCTTCTCTTCTCGTTCTCGCTGCCATCGTTGCAAATTTCTTCGATCGATGAACCGCATTTTCAGCGTTGATTACTGAAATCAAAGTCAATGAAAGGATTCACAATTTCTTTGAAAAGAGTTCTATTGAAAAGGACGGTCGAGAAACTCATACTTTTCGTGAGCAACCAATCGTGGAAATCAGCGCATTTGGTGAAAGTTGCCCCTGGAGGAAGAGGAGGACCGAAGGATGGAACGTCTTTACTCCGAGAGACAGCCACACTGAAAGTCGTAACATTTTGAAATCAGTTGAGTTTCACGCACATCTCAATAGGAGAGATAACGACATGGGATGATAGTAAAGGGGGACTCCATAAAAAGTAATAATAAAAACAGGTCACCTGTAGGTGGTATTCTCACTGCACGCTTCATTCACTCGAACGATAATGAAAACGTGTTGGAAGTGGGATCTGCAATGTATGATTTTACTTTGGAAAGTATACATCTGCGCTGCGCAATTGTCTATCTGATTTCTACTAACCGCACAGCGAGTGGTGAGAAGGGAAGGGCGCCTGGTTCTTGGAAGATCACGGTCACCATATCGTTCCCGATGTGACGTTTACGGGAGAGCTGAAGAAAATAAATTTGAACCGTGACAGGAAGTCATTCGGTGATGAAGAAGCATGATCAATTGTATTTAAACTCACTTGTTGCCTGTTATTTGACGTGTACGGAAGGAGCGTCGATACGTGGAACATCACGTCGTGAGCCTTCAATTTTGAAATTATTCTTTATTTTTCTAGGAAGCAAATTTGTTGAGTCAAGTACTACATTCCACATTCTCCAATACTCTTTGAGGGAGTTGTGAAACACAACCGATGTCGTGTTCGGATAATTGAGGATGACAAGAATTCTCTACCTGATACTCAACGTAGACGGAATGTGTGCCAGTTGTGTCACCTCGTGTATCCAATCCACCCTACAATCATATTGGGAAGTCATAAATCACAACACAATTACAATTGTACATACCTTATAGGCATCGAATCCTTTCAATCGCACTCGTGAACCGAGAAAATCCAGAAATTCCTCGAACGCAGGCGTTGAAAATTCTGAAACAACAATTATTATGAGATGTAATATAGAAAACGATGAAGAAACGGTACAAAAGTAGATGATAATAACACACACTAACCATTATTATACATTTGCTCCTCCGAACTTTGTTCTTTCATACAGAGAAGGACGCCGATCTTGTATCGAGTGTACATTGGCTGTTCATCGATTTTCATCAGCATTTCTTCGATCTAAACATATATAATAAGTAATATAAAATATGATAAAAAATGTTTGACCAACAATGATTTTTGATTCATGAAAGAAGTAGCTCACTTTATGGGATTGAAGTGCTGGTCGTAGACAACTGAAGGGAATACGAGGACATGTCAACTCGAGAAGCTCCCTGATAGTCAATTATCATAATTAACATCATTCAAAATAAATAAACGCACCTCATCAACGCCCTTGTCGATCTCGTCTCCGCTGGCTCCGATAACATCTCTTCTGGAATCGCCAATCGGATAGGTTTTAACTGAAATGGAAAAGAATGAGAGAATTGACGGGGATAATCCTTCATTCCCAAATCTGAAAATAGACCACTAATCGTACCTCGCTGATTCTAATAACGACTCGATATATCATAGACGACACAGACACCGCCGTCTTCTCAGCTGCTGTCGATCCACCCGATTTACGCTTTCTCTCGCCCACCTGAGAATGCGAATCTTCACGAGAGTCCGTCTGAACAAAGAAGACGAGAATGGATAAGAAGAGATGATAATGAATGAGAGTAGTCGATTGAGTCTCACCTCTTTCACTATACTCACGGCGATTGGTCCCAATTCATCATCCATTCCGAAGTATTCGATGTGGGCTGAAAATAAACTCATGATATACGAAACATTTTTTTTTGTAAAATCAGTATGAATGCTTACGTCTCCCTGCAAAGCAGTGTCGATAGTAGTACCCTCCTAGATCCTGAGGTTCGATCACATTCTTTGGTTGTCGTGCAGCACATAATCGACCGCCCAAGTACACATTGGAGACGTCTTCTAGCACACCAGCCTGGAAAGAGAAACGTCGACCACACCATCGAGATAGTTACACTGTGTGTTGTGTGAGGAAGAGTGGGAAACGTCGCCTATGAATATAATCGTCACCTCAGCCGCAGTGTGTTCTCGTTGCCATCCTTCAACTTCAGCTGCATCAACGACCAATTCCTTCGTTTGTCTCGATAGGGCAACTCGGCGGATCGGCTCGCATCCTATCTCGTTCCTGTAATAGAGGGGCATTTGTAATCAGATTATTCCTCCGTGATCTGTCGAGTCCATTGTTGTATGCTGTTTTATTTATTTTCGATGATTGAATTGAACAAATTATTGCTTCTGCATTTTCAAATAAATATCAATTCTTGTTGAAACATAACCGCTTTTGGATACGTTCATCTAGACAAACTCACGTCCGAGAAAACGTTTATCTCACCTAAAATTGGAACACGACATGAGCAGATCATTCTGTTTTCCATCTCCATTGTCGTCGTCTGTGGGAGATTGAGCTTGAGATGCACCCGTCGGCCGCATCTGAAGTGGTGTGCACCATTACGAAACGTCGCCTACTCAACTATTGCATGGGGTGAATGAATCAGTGAACGTCGCCTCACCTCGAGCCAGCTCGGACACAATCCCAACGACCAGGCGGCGCCGAGCGAATTTACGTCGTGATAGGCACACAACCGAGGATACGGTGGCCGCCATTCACTGAGAAGAGAAACGTCGACCACACTAATTGGATTCCTAGTTGTAATTTGAACTGTGTGTGCTCGACTAGTATTCGTCGTCCCACTTACTGCACTCGTCCGTCGTCTCTTCCATCCGGATCTGAAGCCGTCGAAGTGAAATCACCCGAAATCATTGACGTGGACGGCTTCGAATTTATCTGAAATGTACACTTGGACCAACGAGAACCTTACGCAAAACTTGTCAGAGGGGGTTATTTGAGTGTGAAATGGTACCTTATCTCCATAATCACTGGGCGCAGTGAGAGGAGCACTCGAGGGAGCTCCTGATGCTGCGTTGAGAACGTCAGCCGAACCTGAAATGAAGAAGAGATTAGGATGAACTATTATAATCATTGACTATTAGAATCGTACAAACTATAGCAGTGAAAGAAGTGATTTGCAATCATTTGCCTCAACCAAATCGAAACATTGCCATCCAAATCGGATTAAATTGTGAGCATTGCATGAGTGAGAGTACATACCTTTGCCGCCTATCATAACGGCAATAACGGACCCGCGACGGTTGAACATCTCTAGTGCACCTTAAATACGTTTTGATATCAGTAGAATTTGGTATCATTTACAAGAAAATGAGTAAAACCTGTGTTCATTGCTACAATTCACCCACGCAGCACTTCTTTTTGCATGGGTATGGATCATGGGGGGAGGAAGGGGATGGGAAAATGGAGTAAACGTACGTGGTACAACACTCTCAGGAGGAGGAGTTGAAAGGGGCGAATCCATGAGAAGAAAGAGAAACGAACGACGACCACCTGCAAATTATACTGTATATTATACAGAAACGATCACTGTTTCGCAACATGGAAAAAATGTGAAAACATTCACTCTTTTTTACATTTTTTATTATGAGTAAAGCCAAATCTATCAGTACCGATAACCCTACTACAGTAATGCAGATATGTTCAATACGAAACGATAGGACACAGAAGGACAGGGGATAGAATAGTACTGCATGAAGCAGTTCACAGTAGTGTATCAATTACTCATAGACCCGAATTGGTGACAACTCGTCATCATTTTGGTCCACTCGTCGACTCATGGGTTCTCCCCCCCCCCCTCTTCTCTTTCTCTCAGTCGATCTCTCTACTAGATATCTCGGTCATCTTCTCTCTCCTTTCCTCCTTTTCCCTTCGCAGTTGAGTCCCCCCCCCCTCCCTCCTAGCCATTTCAATAGCGCACAGACATGAAACGAACGAAAATTGGAGAGAGGAGGGGTAGCTACTCTCCACTTTTCATCAACTATTTTCAGTTTTCTGACGACGAGAGAACATTGGGAATGAAGAGAGTAAGTCGAAGAGAAGTAGAGAAGGAAGCAATTATGAGACGAATTTTGAATGGGCAGAAGAGTAGAGAGGAATGGGAGGAGGGAGAATGAAACTTATCCTACGTGGAAACAGCAAAGAGATCCAATTCGAAATGAGCACTCAGAAAGAAGGGAACACTTTATATACGAAATTGAAGGAAGAAAAGGTATGATTTAGAAGGAGCAGCCACAATTTCTCTGAATACCCACGCTTTTGACGATTCTGTGAATTCCGCGTGTGAGAGATTACAAATGAGTTTCACTTTGAGGCTAAATTTTGAGAGGGATCGTGAAAAATAGTTGAGCTAGTCTAAACAGTATATAAAATAAATGAATACGATATGAGGATAAGGGAGTAGAGTAGTATAATATCGATGAGAATGAGTATGGGGGACAGGTGAAATAGGAGAGTTATCTCTCCTTAGAGACTAAGAGAGAAAAGAGATTATTATGATGAACAATCGAGAATTTAATCGGAATTAGAGAAGAATAGATGAAAGGTAAATGTCAAGAAGCACAATGGTATTTCGAAGTGATTGAAATGGAAGTGATCGAAAGAGATGAGTGCACTTCCCTACGACGTCTTATACTGGATTGGAGCATGTATGGGTGATTTATATGTAATGGTTAAGAACCTTTTGACGTTGTTAGAACGAAAGAGTTCTAAAACGAAAGAAGATACGGATTGTACTCATTGGAGAATTGTCTGTAGAGAGTCTTCTCTTCTCCTCTCTTCGACTCAATCCATAACTGGAGTGTCCCCTTCTCCTTTCCTCCTTTGTATGGCCAAGAAGGACGAAAAGTGAGGAATGGAAAGAAGAAGAAGGAAGAGAGGAATGGATAAAGTGTCGACCCGTGAAGAAAACGAAGACGAAGTGAGCGGGTCGGAGTAAATCAAGGGAAGAGACACAAATGGATAGAAGGAGAGAGGAGAATCAGATATAGGGCCTGTGAGTACTTTCATCGAAGAGAAGAGAAGACTCCTCCCCTATCTAGATGCTCACTTGATTCTCTTCTCTCCTTCGATAGAAAGCTACTCATTTTAGGGGAGGGGTCAGTATATTTGACACCTTCTCACAGCATTTTCACGTGTCGTCGTTGGAGAAATGTTTGGGGAGAAAAATGAGGGGATCTTACATGTTTACTTCTTCTATTTCGTTCTTCTTCCTCTCTCTTCTTTCGCTTCGTTTTCTGATTCCTTTTTGGACACGAATCTCCCCCAATTCCTTCAGACCATCCAGTGCCTGGAATTCAATTATTTAGAATTTGTACATTTTTGAAACATTAAATCCGCGGGAACACATGAATGGACTACAAAGGAAGGATCAGACGGAAATGGTGAAGAGTGGGCACCCTCTTGTCTCGCTCTCTCCTTCCTCTCAAAGTCTTCCCTCTCTTCCTAACCGGAATACGAAGTCCTTCTCTCTCTCTCTCTTTCTGCTTTTGTTTTTACGCGCGTGCCGAATTCATCTGTGGTTCGAAGAGAGAGAGAAGGAAACCGATGCCATCTCAGTGAATGACGTGACACTGTACGAAGAATGTCTTCAATGGAGAGAAGGAACACAGTGAATACGTCGCGTAAAAACTGTTCCTAAAGAACGAGTGTGCAAGAAACCCCAGATAGTATTCAGAAGCGCGCAAGTAGAATAGGAAAACAATTGTTGTAGAGAGGGTGGAGGGGAAAGGTCACGCGATGAGAAGAAGCTACCACTCAAATAGTGAGAATGATCATAGTGTCAATAGGAAGAAGGGAACGGTTGAGATGGAAGACAGATTGAATCGATGGAGGGAATCAAGGATAGAAAGTCAATGATCTGGTTGTAACTTGTACCTCAATTGCGTAGGTTCACTCACTACAGTGGGAGGAAAGGAAATGTCAAACAGATTCTATGGGAAAATGAAACGAGTGATTGGATGGAAGAAATTGAGATGATGATGAAGTGAGAAGACTACAAAGAACAAATGGACTCTCACTTGGGGGATAGGGTATTGCATGGAGATTCGAGGAAAAATCATAACATTTGATTAAATTAGCGTTGGAAAGGATTATTCAGTACACGAAGGGACAATTGGAACACATCGTCTGATTGTTCTGTTCAAAGACAAAGAGAAGAAAGGAGAAGCGAAGTGTTCTCGGAATGACACTTTGGAGAGAAGATAGGCAACGTGTATACTAGATAACTCTTCTTCATTTATCATTTACAAAAAGCGTACACTTACACTCGAAAATCTCTTCAAAGTTCGCCAAGTCAGAAAGAACCCGAGAGTTTACAAGCGACGTAATCAAATTTCGTATGGGGACTGCAAAAGATTCTTCCTCGTTAGATGATGTGAACTAGAGATGGAAAAAATATTTAAGATTTGGAGGAGAAGGAAATTCAAAACTGAAGAAATGGATATGGAAATGCATGTGGGTGGTCGATACACGAACGGTTGGCTTTACAACCGGTCGTCAGTTAGTTTTGTCGTGTGCTTTGCTTTCCTTCTCTCTTCCACTCTCTCGGAGGCTCACTGACTGCTAAGAAAATGGAATTACACATGGAAGCTCTCTCTCTCTCTCTCTTTCTCTTTCTATTCCTCTCCCCTCTCACTTCCCTCTTCACTCTTCCCTTGCTTCCTCTCACTCTTCACGCCAGGAGATCATCAAAAGAAGGGAAAAGGTGTGGTTTAGACGAAGAATCGCAATAATAATAATAATAATACAAATGATGAATGTGAAATAATAATAAAATAAGATGAAAAGGTTCGGCAAACAATCTCGAGATGGATATTGAGTAAATAAGCATGAAGACTCGAATAAACAATGGAAGAAAAAGGTTGAAAGAGAAAGAAAAGGGAAGATTCGATGGAGTGGAAGAACAAAAAGAAGAAGAAAAAGGAATTATGGCATTTCTTAGCTTTCCGGAAGACGGAAAACATTTGGAGTTAGAGAGGAGAAATTGAGTGGAAGGGAAGAAATTGGAATTGGTGCCATTGAGAAGTGAGTACATCGAAACCATCTGTCGTATGAAAGAGAGAAGGAATGAACCGGAAACGAATTTCGTCTGCTCACTAACGTAAAGAGAATCAGCGTACAAACCAGAAGACAAATCCTTCAAAAATGATACATTCTCCCAACATCAATCAGTCCACGATATTAGAATGGATGCTGAGAATGAGATCGGGAAGAGATTCAACCAAGTGAGAAGAAATCCCACACCTTCGCGCCCTTCGGAAGCCCCTTTGTATCTCAAGAGGAAGCAATAATTAGATACGGTAGTTGGAGTACGGTATCGATGGAAGATGAGGAGCCAAGAATGGGGTTCCTGTACGAGAAGACCATTGTAGTGAAAGGGAGAAAGACAGCCCCTAGGGGTGGGAGAGAGATAGGTAACGAGAGAAGGGGAAGAGAAGGCATAGAAAAGGGGACAGCAAAAATAGGTCTTTCTTGCGATGCGGTCGTGCGTTGCGGTTGCCATCTAGACAAGTCTTTCCCATGCATGCAAATTAATTTCCCCCTTTCCTCCCCTTCTTCTTCTCTTTCTCATCACGAAGACTAAAGAAGAACAGCAAGAAAATGAAACGATTAGTTTACTTATGATGAAGGAGAAGAATGAATGAAGAGTACGATGTGTCAGAGATTATGATTACTGTACTTCCCATTCACAATCTCAGACATTCCGAAAAAAAAGGGAAATTTAGATTTGAGCAAACTTTCGTTTTACGCACATCCTTTTATTACTGGAGAAATGAGTTTTTAGAATGAACCACGAGTTTGATCCACGAAAGGCGAAAAAGTGCAATTGTTTGGTCTTCAGACATTTCATTTTCGTCGCATTCCTTGAAGAAAGTGCCGAATTGAATGAACGCTGATCTGGATTGAATTGAGGCAATCGTAGGATGATGATGTAGCGTGTCGTTCACTGGGTAAAAGTTGTCGTGAGTTCTCCATGTAATTTTGTCTCTTCTCAAATGAGTAGGGATTAGACTATCGTCGGAGAGAAAGAGAAAGGGGAAAATTGTGAATACATCGTCATTTCGTCAAAATTACTACTGCCGAAATGGGAGTTACTGACGTCTTTCCTTCTCTCTCCAAGATGTTTCACATTCGAATGATCAGAAGACAAAAAGGAAATGAATTGTGGTACTACTCTCTTGGCACACTTTTTTCAATGAGAGAATTCAAACGATGTGGATCTTCTCTTCTTTTGGTAACTAGAGTCTATTGAGGATTCATAGCACTCCAATACGTCAAGAGTGTTCATGATGTTGAGATAAATCATAGAGAGAACACACGATTTCACTCCATATTCGATATGGTTGTTACGTATCTGTTTCCTCATCCACTCTTAGTGTACGCAATACGTTCAGGGTCAAAGATCTTCGTACGATTTCCCATTCGGTGTCGGTTTCGACAAGCTAAAACTATAGAATCCACTGTTTGTCGAAGAGAATTTCAGTCAGTTTTCACGTTTAATTCTCTCAATTTGATCAGCTTTGTAGCGAGACATAACGGAAGAAAGAGCCTTCGCCCGCCAAATATAAACGGAGTAAATGGGAAACAGAATCACATTCGGAAGTGTCTTCCCTGTCTTCACTCACCAGCAATGAACGCCCTTCTTCTTCAGTTCTTCTTTGTTCTTCTTCTCTCTTCCTCAGTCAATTCAGCTCTCGTATCTGCCGAATGGAGTGAATGGGTTGAGGTAAGAATCATCTCCAGACAGTAAAGATACTTATCAAACATTATTATTTCGAAATGCATCTGAGAATCACGTCAGTATCGAAGAAATACAGTAAATCCACCTCGACGGCACTTAGTTCCTAAGATTGTGCATCTAATATTTATGTGCATTTGGAAAAGCAGTAAATCACTTGTCAATTCCCAGTCTGCTTCTATGCATAACCTGCTTATTACCGTCTTGTACAACTAAGAAAATAGATCTATAAATAATTGCAGACTCCTGATTCTCCCTGTTCCGATACATGCGGATACTGCGGAGTAAGAGTTATCGCTACGAGAACTTGTGCGAATCTCAAGTATTGCTCGTAAGTTTCCTGATCTTCGTCAATACCAAATCATGTGGACTTTGTTCCACTAGGTCGAAAGTCCACAGATGCGATGATCAAATAATGAAATATAAATTTCCAGTGGAGTTTCTCAGAGATACGAAGAGTGCGCACCCAAGATGTGCTCTTTCCCGAGAAGGTGAGAACGATTCATGATATTATTATATGACGAAACTATCAAAAAGCAAACACTCCAAGCTTCAAGTTCGATTGTATTTCATGATCATAGACGGAAACGGGAAAATGTTTGAACAGCAGGAGAAGCGTAGGGGAAGGGGAGAGAAGGGAGGGGGATGTAGACTAGAGAAGGACGAAATAAACAAATGATGCTAATTTCAGTACGTGCTGTGCCGGATACGTAAAGGGAGTACTCGGATCCGAATTCGAATGTGTCCCTGCAACAGCAGTTATGCCTGCAAAGACCAAACTGGCTTGATCAGATTCATTGTTCCTCATCTAGATTAAAGATGACTTCAAATGACCCCTCACTCAATTCCTTAGCACTGCCTAGCATGTAATGACATAGTCTCCTTTTCTTGTCTATTTGTACCTATCACGGGTCCACCATAATAATCTGAAATATTCGAATGTTTGGACCTGTGATTCTGATAAAGTTGTACTGATTCATGAGCTGATTCGTGACAAGTTACGACTATGACGATATGTGATGCATTCTCTCTTTGATCAAACGCGAGATTCAAGTTTACCCGAAAAGTGGACAGTTTTGAATCATCGATCACGCCTTATAAAACTCGGTAAGTGGTCGAAAAGTGAAATAGTCTTGGTTGACTTCGAAATGCTTCGATACTTCGTCTTCATCTGCATAGCCACTTGTATTCTGGCCAAGTGGGGACAATGGAAGGAGGTTAGCTTCATATTGTTATTCCATTTGTTATTTATGTTCGTCCCTCAATCACGAGATATATCTTCCCTTCAATCTGTTCAAACTAACTATGTGTGACGGAAGCATTCGATTTCTTTCGTCTTGTAACATGGATGGATAATAAACAATCTTCAGGTGGATGGAATGTGTTCCGATACGTGTGGAATGTGTGGAACAAAAGTGGTTGCAGTGAGGAAGTGTCTATCGAAGACTTGCCAGTGAGTCGACAACAAGTTCCTTCTTTATACCTGGTTATCTCATTTCAGAGGATCAGCAGAACGCTCTGAAATCTGTGGAGAAACACTGTGCCTCTTCCCGAGAAGGTACTAATAGATGTTAGTGGAGAAAAAGTGAACGAATTTTCGAGAACGTGCTGTGAAGGATACATCAAAGGACTTGTTGACAACAGACTTGAGTGTATTGCAAAAGTTGAAGAGAATGACGGAAAGAATATTCTTTTATTGTGATAAAGAGAATTATTCCTCATTTCTGATCCAACATTTCATCGCAGGCTATAACCCTCCTCCTTTTTCCCTCTTCCCTCTACATTCAGAGCGGGTGTTGCCTGGGCCGAAAATCAAAGAAGTTCCAGAGTTTTAACTTTATTCATACATTTTAAACAAAGTCTGTGATCAGACAAGGTAAAAACTGTTTTATGGATTAGATATATTCTTCGATTGAGTTTACATTTAGTACATTGAATAGTTCAAGGGGGGCCCGCGAACATATCGGGAAACTCACTCGAGTATCGGGAAACTCATTTGAATCAATAGAACCTTCAATGAGACTCAGTATTTTGTCTTTTCTAAAGGAAGAAATGTTGCCTGCAGCAAGGTTTTGTGATATTTGTAAGTTGTTTTGGAAGCGTCAGATGGAAGTTGAACAATATTAAGTCAAAATTATAATAATAATAACAACAATTGATGATTGAATACCCGCTGTACCTCTTTTCTCATCAGAAGAACAGATTGGAAAGTGTAGTACATGGAAATAACGTATACTCCAGTGACTGACAATGGAGTAAGAATATTGGAAATGTCCATTACAATCGTCGCCTTCTCATATAAACGACATTTTGAATTCTAATTGAAGAAAAAAAAGCGCAAAGAGCCGAACTGGCCATAAACAATCGAAATCTCTCCAAAAACAAGATCATCGAATACAATGAGGCCCTGGAGAATTGTTTCAGTCAACGAAATATAAATTGAAGGACCTCTTCTATCGCACTGATCACTAGTGCGATTATCAAGGAAACAAAAATAGATTTGGTTGAAGGCGTTCGGAGATTTAATAGAGATCAACAGCGAAAACGGAATGAGAGCTGCGATTTGTGATATTACTAGTAAATATTTACATTAAACCGGGAAACAAAGCAGTCCATAGATCATTACAATACTTTGAAGTGAGACTAGAGTGAGACCCGTTCGATTCTGCATCGATTCATGTGAAAAAATAAAATAAAATATTTAATTATAATTTACATTTTGATTTTCAAAGAATTGTCGAATAAAACGATTCGTGCATCACGGAGTACGTTCTACGGTACTTAGCAAAAAATTCTGCAGCAGCATTGGATAAATGCCGCAAGGTGTACTCTACGATGCACGAATCGTTTTATTCGCCAATATTTGAAAATCAAAACGTAAATTATAATTTAATATTTCATTTTATTTTTTTTCACATGAATCTACGCAGAATCGAACGGAGAATACGACGAACACAAATTGGGCCCAATTTAAAAATGTCTGGAGGCGCCAGAAGCGAGGGGGACACTGGGGGACGCCCCGGGACGCCCCGGGCGCCCCGTTTTCATTGGGGGGGGGGGGGGGATTAGCCAGGACTGTATACTCAAAATGCGGTCGTATTCAGTGGAGTAGTCCATCTCAACTGCACTCGAAAGCACTGAATGAGAAGGAAGATCATTGTCCATAGATTGATCTCCCTCCTCCTTCCGGTGTTGTGTCATTATAATCATCAGCACAGAAATCATAAAGCATACATCTCAAAGATCATACTCGAAACACCTATGATTATTGCTACATCCGCAACCAAGACTATGAAAACAATGTTTAAAATTCAAAGAGTTCAGTGACGTAAGGAAATGAAAAAAGGTATTCCAATTTGTTCCTACCCTTTCAAATCATATACAAACAAACAACGCTTCTTTCTCATTCTCACCACACAAGAAAAAGATAGGGCAACTGATAAGATCGGCAGCATTTTATCTTCATTGTTCTCTATATTTTTTTTCAAAAGCGAGGAAATTGAGTAACCAGCATTCATTTCATATTGTACACACAAGCAAGAGTAAACAATTGTGAACTGATCGAGGTTAAATATCCGTTCCCTGTTCTATATTCTGCTCTACATTACTTTGTTCCATACTCGATGGCGCACAGAAATCGTCGCCTATCACAATTTGTGTTGCATAAATTTCCTTCTTGATTCGACCGATGACAACCGTGGCAAGAATTGCATTGACTATATTTAGGACGAGTGCTCCCAATGCCAACCAGAAAGAATATCCGAGATATGCATCCACTGTCAATGTAGTCACTCCCGTTATTGGCTCTTTCACTCCTGAAATACGACGAATAATCTCAATAGCTGAGTATTAATTGGTGAATAACGCTAGAATACTAAACAAATACGTACCAAGAAATTGGCCGAAACTGAATCCCCAGAACGCGAGTGAAACAGCAAGGAATATGACTGCAACGATAGAGAAAATGGGAAGTGCGTGAACGAAATGCTGAATTTTATTGAGAATTAGTGATATCGAGAAAATGTTTAAAGAGGAAAGAAACTAAACTCGCCTCTTTGCAGCAGCAGGGACACATGGCAAAAACGTTCCAGACGAATGCAATTATCTAAATTGAAAGTATATAAATATTTTGAAAATTGGTGAGTCGAAGAGTCGAACCTGAAGAAGGAGTCCAATGAACATGCACGCGACTACTAATTTTCCCGTCCATGGAAGATTCTGCGACATAGCAGGTTTATTTTATTAATAAAGTGAGAAATGTGATACTAACATCAAACCATTCTCCACAGTTGTTCCAATTGAAGATCATATTATATTGAGCCTGAATGAATCAATCTGTTTTTTTAACAATAAGCGCCGAAATGAAAGTCAGGTACTAAAAAGATAATTGAAATAATACAAACTTGACCAGGCAGTGCGCATGTAAACGGCAAAATGCCCAATCCAATAGTTCCATAAACATCACGATCGTATCCGGCCTGATTCCTCGTTATTACATTTACGTTGTTCGTAGACCAACCTGACAGGGAAAAATGTGAAATAAATATCAGTGGACACTTATCATTTCGTTTTATTCACAAGTGATCGTCATCCATACCTGGTGTAAAAACAGCAACGAAAGAGAGTGCAGTTGCGAGAAACCCAACTGCGGCATGCACAATATGAAGAATGAACGAAGACATATCAGACATTTCCACGCCTGAAACGAAAGAAAAATGCGTACATCTCCAACTAGAAGAACAAAATAGATGGAGGGAGGGCAGGAATAGTTAGGTAAAAAGTCAACAGTGAATTCTTCATTTGATTCCCACCTTATCACGAGAGATGGCGATGTTTGCTAAGAGGGTTCAATCAAGTGTGACGATGAGATTAGAAGTGAGAAGGATTGCAAATATGGAAATATCCTGATTGATGAGTTCGTATAGGGTGGATCGCTGCATAAATCAAAAATAGATTCTTTTACGTGCGAAATTATTCATAAATATTCAAGTAATCAAAGAAGATTACAATTATTTCAGTGGCAGTGTGTGCCATTGATTCACTTTTCAAATAAACCCTTGAGGCGAGTAAATAATTGTTTCGGTCCTTCATTGAATCCTCGTCTATATTTTCCGACATTGAGCTGTGAAGAATATATAATGGAGGAACAAGTATTAGAAGGAACGGAAGAGCTATTTGAATCATTGTTGAGAAGCATTGCAATATATCATTACTCTGTAAGTTGGACTCTCGATCATTTTGAATTGACCAGTTGATCTTATCGTTCGTCTCATGTTCACGCCCTCTGGTAGTTGTAAATTAGTATTGTATGATATCCGATGTAAGCTTCGTCCCTACATTCCAGCCCCCTCCGGACTTCTGATCTTTTAATTACCCTGTGGCTACTCAGAGGGTTGTAAAATAGTAACAGCTCCTCAGACAGCCACGGAGAGTTTAGTCGATCGCCAGCTAACTCACTGAGTGGTTGTCTATCTCATTCTTTCATTAATTGATCTAACCAATCATGATGACTCCTGAAGTCCCCAAGCCTGCTTCCCGCCTCGCTAATTTCACTCCTTCGCCTTCAACGATGATTGTGAGCAAGAGAAGAAAAGTAAGCAACTTTCTTTACCATCTATGATTATTTAGAAACTTTTTCCGAAATGAAGCTGCATAATTACATTCCAGGTCCAGTTTTCTCCCGAGCAAGCATCTTCTCTTCTCTCTACTTCTCTTCACATCCATTCTTCATACATGAATCAGAATTTCATTACGCTCAGCAAACTTGGAGAGGGAGACTTCGGAGAGGTAGAAATTTATGATTTATGAGATAAAATAATTGTGTAAATTTACACTTAGGTAAAAGAAGTGAAGTCGAAGCTCTCTTCGTCGAAGTTTGCAATCAAAATCTTCAAAGTCGACAAGATGAAGATAAAATCCGGAATGATCTATACGAAGACAAATCAGGACGAGGTAGATAAGTATTCGATTCTTTAAAGGAGGAGTAACATGAATATTTTGGTGACAAATCTGTTAATTCCACATTGTAGCAATCTATAACCATATGAGCTTTCCGAAACTCCCGTGTTTCTACGACATCAATGAACCGAGTTATAGCGAGTTGGCCTAGTGCCAGAATTCCCCTGAGTCCAGGAAACGGCGGGGATTTTGAACTGAGGGTTTGACTGGGAAGATAGTGCGCCTTGATCTACCATTGTCTCCCCTAGTCTCTTCCCATCGATCGCACTCCTCCCTCTCACACACAAGGGACGGAAGAAGGGAATAGGTACTTCGGCAAAGAGCCAACGGCTGAATACTATACTTGCAAGTCCCGGGATTTCGTTGTGAGAGTTTCTGACATTCATTCCTGTTACTCCTCCTTTAAGTCAAAATGCATCTGTTATTTTCAGATTCGTGCTCACTTCTCTCTTCCTTCCCATCCAAATCTAATCCAGTTTTATCATGCTTGGAAGGAGGACGGATATCTTTATCTTCAAATGGAACTCTCGGAATATTCCCTCAATGGATTGAAGATTGAAGAATGAGCTAACTCAGAAGAATATGCAAGATGTGACAATTGATTGTCTTTTAGTTAGTTTCACCAGTGTATCATCATGCAATCATAATCTTCTTTCAGGCTCTAGTACATCTCAAATCGTTCAATATTGCTCATTTGGACGTCAAACCACAGAATATTCTGAGAAGTGAAAATGGAGTTTATAAATTGGCCGATTTCTCGGTAACTGTCGATCTCAACAAGGTACGTATGAAACAATAAAGGGTTATCATTGATTTCTTCTTTTCAGAAGGAATCTTCATCAGGGGAATTCGGCACTGGTCGATACGCTGCTCCCGAGCTGCTCAATGGCAACTTTAGCACTAAGGCAGATTTGTATTCTCTTGGTATTTCTCTTTCTCAGGTTTCCGTGTCAGCTGATGCTCCTCTCACGACGAACGAATGGACGGAAATGAAGGACGATGGAAAGCTACCCAATCGCGTCTCGGCGGGTAAATCACTTCATTGCAATACAACTGTAAATCAATTTCTTTCAGCTCTCACTGGTTCATTCGGTCTCGCAGGAATGGTTCAATCCATGATCAGTGAATACTCGTCTCGTCCCTCAGCCAAGGAACTTCACCCTAATAATCACAGAGAAACCACCCTCGAAGAATCCAAGAAAGAGGTTAGTATTTGTTTGATTCTTCAAAAGTTTTTCATCATGTCATAGCCCTACATAATATTATCCAATACTGATTTCAGAATATGTTCCTTCGCGAATCGATAAAGAATATGCACTTTCGTCATTCTCTATCTTCTTCTTGCGAAAGAAAACTCAGGGAGAACAAATCACCACTCATAAATCTGAGCATCTGAGGTACGGAATTGTTATAGAAGTTCTATTATGCTTTAAAATTACTAATCAATGATATTTTCAATTGCAGGGGAAATGAGAGGGGTGGAATAGAGTGAATTGGATTATCTCCCCTCTCTGAGGGGAGATAATCTAATGGTGCCAACGGTGTCGACGTCTAGACCATTTCTCTGGGAGAAAAATCGTCTAGACGGTCTGCTCTAGACGATTTTGAGGGCAGTCATTCTCTCCACTCATTTCGAGGGAGACTCACCTCATTTTCCTCATTCAATTTCGAAGGGGATTGGGGTAATTGATGCAAAATAACTTATTTTCATAAATAATTAGATTCTCTCGGAATTGATAGAGGGAAATGAGGTGAGTGAGACCCCTCTCCCTCGAAATGAGTGAAGATAATGACTCCCCTCAAAATCGTCTAGACGATTTTTCTCCCAGAGAAATGGTCTAGACGTCGACACTGTTCGCACCATTAGATTATTTCCCCTCTCTGAGGGGAGATAATCCAATTCACTCTATTCAACCCCTCTCATTTCCCTGCAACCGCGTCGTCGACTTCGAATGACAAAATAATTGTCGATGAAAATCACTAATATTTTGTCGACCGACAATTGTCGAACTTTTTTTATTGTCGACTTTTCATTTGGCGAACCCTACTCTGGAGTGATCTTCCATACAGATCCCAAGTTCTTCGAAATGGAGAAACCTTTCAGACAGAGAGCATCGATGGGATCAAGAAGACCGTTGAGATTCAACCTGGAGGAAGATTGATTAAATGTTGATTAATAGTACCATCACATCATCTATATAATTATACATCTGAATATTTGTGCTTCTTGTATCATCTTCGTTCTTAGAGGAGAATGTTAGTCATGTTAGGCGTACGGTCACATCTTAGACAATTTTCGGGGAAACATTAGGATCGGGTTTCACTAACAACTCACTGAATTTTGTATATTTTTCTATGAATAAACATTTAAAAATCGCAAACACTTTTCAACTCCATTTATATAATTACACAAAAATCATTTCATAAACAATTCAATGAATCATGGAACATCAATGGACAATGCCCTTCGATGAGGATGAGGAGTTCCTCTTATTACCATTGTTGATTGAGTGATCCGACTGAGATCAATCTTCGTTGTGCTTTGCTTCAACTTCGTCCGAAGAGTCCTTTAAACTTCAACTTTCGAAAATTGAATACATCTAATTTCTACCTGTTGACCATCAAGTACACCGCAGGATACACTCCTGAGTTGAGTATCCACATAAAGTTGAGAGCGCAAAATGTCCAGAGATTGAGGGGGAGAAACTTCTGAAAATTATTTTATTTTTAGATTTGTCCCCGGTTTTTGTTGAACTCACATCGTAATTGTGCCACAGCGTGTTCAGAATAGAACAATATATAGTGACGGTTAATGCTTGAATTATTATTTTCCCTTCTGTTGAATACTTGCGAGTCGTGGAGAAGCGGGCTCTCTGGATTTGTGTTGTTCTATGTGATCTCATGCGAATTCACTATTGCCTAACCGTTTTCACCAATAAGATAACTACGCCAATGTAGAGAGCTAGAGAAATCAGGATCGAAGAAATCTAAAAGAGAATTGCAAAATAATATTGTTGAGTATTCGCATCCGAACCTCAAGGACCATCTCCACTTTCTGAACTATGGCAGAAAAAGGAAGGCTGTAGTCATAGCTCCAACTATACCTGAATCCAATCTATCTTTGGCCGGAGAAACGCCATTATCGCGCTTACCAGACCGGCACGTAGGTTATCGAAGCCCACGGAGAAGCGAGGGAGAGAATAAATGAAAGAACGATGAGAACTGCTATTCCTACCCATACCTAGAATGGAAATTGTTGTTTCCTATCTAATTACCCCATTTTTTTTGTCTTACCCAAACTGCAGTAGGTGAAAATAGTCTTTGCTCATAATGAGGACTGAGAATCTGGACAAATCTAAATGCAACAAATGGCTAAGGTCATTGAATCTAAATACCTTTGTATTGAGAGAATGATAGTCATCGTGCAATATCCCACGTAGAATGGAGTTGCAAACACTCCCACCACCTACATGACACATTATTTTTGCAATCAAGGGGCGTAATGAATTTTTAAATTCGATCTTAGATAGGCCAACCTTTGCAATCCAGTACTCGCCCGTCGATTGAAATAGAGTGAATATACCCGTAATGAGATGAGGGAGGCACTGAGTCACATCGAAACAACCTCAAATAATCTTTTGATTTCCAGAATTTCAAAGTTCGGTTACCTAGAACGAACATGAATTTATACGATGTCATCTTGAACAATTCCTTATCACGAAAAATTGACTGAATTATCACTACTTAATTATGGTGAAAAAGTAATAACTCAAACGGTTAGAATGAAAGCGTAAGCCGATGAACAGCAAATGGGAATGAGAATCATCATAATCCCAACAATCAAATCGGTCTGGAAATGTCAATTAATTCGGTCCCGATTTGAAAATGAAACCTGTGGCGTTCTTGGGCTCTTTTCCAGTGATGGATCCATGGGAAGGTCTAAATAAGCTCAGTCTTGAGAAATACTTGAGTGCCGTAACAACTAATCACATCAATCGCGGAGAGATAGAGAAGAAAAACACGCTTACTCTGAGCAGCGGGCATTAATTTCACACTGTGAATTCGGAGGGATGGGAAGGAAGTCGATGAATGACTGCAATTGGAATGTCGTGAGATAAGTTATTGCGGAGTAGGAATGATACATGGGTGAAAACTCGAGCGCTCTTGGAAATGTCACTATAACTTTTTCACAGTACCGTCGCACGTTTGATCAATTTTTTGAAGAAACAATTTAATATGTATTGTTTCAAAACGAAAACGTTGTTCATTCAAATCTAAAGACAATCGCGAAAACGCAACAGATATTACAGAATACGTGCATGAAGTGGCGAAAGGTGTCTGAATTTCTGCGACTAATTCAAAACGGCTATCTATCCGACCTTATTCAGGTCGACAAATGAGATTTTCTCAACTGAATGACGTCTTGACACAAAGTACGATAGTTATAGCACAAAAATTAGCGAGGAATCTTTATTATTTGTAATAACAGAAAGTGTAACAAGGAGAATTAAAAATAAAATAATTATTTAGATTTCCGTAATTCTAGAAGTTTCCCGTAATAATCTCAAATATCTATCATTAATCATCTCCTCAAGCAACTCTCGTAATTGACGTTCCATTGGTCTTTGATCTCTCTGGATTGACAACTGAATGAGTGAACATCGTTCGAGTTTCCTTCGTTGCACGAACAATCTTTCCTCTAAGGGCACTGAAAAAGGAGTTGGTTCGATACTGCCAATAAACGAATAGAAATGAATACCTATTGACGATGAAGTAGATTAGCGGATAGACGCCCGAGTTGAATATCCACATAAAATTGAGTCCAGTGTACGTCCACAAATCGAGAGGGAGAATGTACTGCAACGAAACACTTGTTGTAGAGCAAGATCTCTTTGATCAATCAGACATCCTAGCTTCAAGTCGACTAAATTGCGTAAGTGTGGGAGGTGAGAGTGGTCACTTCCGCATGTGAAAATAGATTGTGAACTAATGTGTGGGAAGCGCTTTGACCAATGGGATTCCTTTTGATATGAAAGTACCTGATAATTGTGCCACAGAATGTTGAGAATTGAACAGTAGACGGTAATCGTGAGCGCTTGAATGAGAATTTTCACTTCTGTCGTGTAGTTTCGAGATGCGGCAAAACGTTTACGCTGGAACAATTTAGATTTTTTCGAAACATCAGTGCGCAAATGCTGCTTTTTAACAGTGTTATGCAGAAAACTCACTGTTCGCATTAGCATGATGATAACTCCGATGTAGAGACCACCAGAGAGAAATATACCACCGACCTACGATTTAATCATTGTGATAAACACTCGGAGAATGATAATGCTTACTTCAATGACCATTTCCAGCTTCTGTACGTAGAATGATCCTGGCAGTGTGTAATCGTAATCCCAACTGTACCTGAACAAAAATACTCATCACATTCATAAATTGGTAGGGGTGACTTCAGGTGGTTCGAAACATAAAATTTTTTTAAACTAACCAATCAGGGTTGTACACAATGGAAGCCCATGGTGAAGCGAGTGCAATCATGTAGAAGACTACGAAACCGAGGGCCACTCCGATCCATACCTGAAGTAATGATTCAGCTTCACTTTTGAGGTTACCTCTTACCTTAGTAGCTTTCGGTGAAAACAGAGTTTGGTCCAAATGTGGAAAGGCGAGTTGAAGAAACCTATATAAAATATGATTGTTTCAACATTTCAAGTGCTGACGATACCTATTGATTGATAACATGACCGTGAGAACTGCGTATCCCACGTAGAACGGAGTGGCAAACACTCCCATCAACTAAAATTAATATTTGAACGCTTGTAATAATCAGTTACGCACCAGAGTAGGTAAGTTCGACAGTGAAATTATGCACTGACCTTAGCAAGCCAGTAAGTTCCCGTACTCTGATACAGTGTGAATACTCCAGTTACAGCATGAGGAAAACACTGGATGACATCGCACCATCCGAGAACAAACATAAACTGAAAGCAAATATTGATAATTTTGTCTCCTTCTAATAACATTATTCGCTCAGTTCTAATTTTCAACATTTTCCGGAATGAGACTACAAAATTTGTTATGCTTCATTCAAGTAAAAAATTCAGTTCTTCTTGATCATGTTAATTTCGTTTCTACTATGAAGTTAAAAATAATAAATCGACAACGACAACCTTGTAAGAAGTCATCCGAATGAGTTCTTTATCTCTCCAGATAGCAACGAGAATGATGGAGTACGCAATTGCACAAATGACAGAAAGAACTATCATCGCCACTCCGATTATTATATCCGACTGAAAATCTATTTTGCTAGTTTATTCGACTCCAATAAAATGATCTCGCAGAATGTCACTAACCTGTGGTGATCTTCCATTTTCTGCTGCAGTTTCATTCAACAATTCGTCATAGGAAGTGGAAGCCACGGTCGGGACTGATGTCATCGTCTGAAATGATAACTAATTTCACGGAATTACTAGTAACTTTAGAATATAGTGAACAAATATCGCGATGGATAAATTGGATAATATTTTGCGAAAGCTCAAGTCAACATCTGGAAGTAAGAACGACGAGAGAAGGAAATGCATCGATACATCGACTATCAATTTCGGCCTTCGCGCCGCGAAATGTGATTATTTTGTCTCGTGCAGAGTTGAGGGTGAGACTGAGTCAGTTCAAGAATTGAGATCGATTCGCTGTGAGCTAAACCTACTCATCTAAATATGTCGTGAGAATGGCTATGAAGGAGGTAATGATGCTATCTCAACCCACAAGGTCTCCCTCTCTTTCTTTCAACCCGCAGAATCACACGTGAAACTGCTACGGATTTGAAGACAACACGAGAAAATATTTGCAACTTCGTGAGAAGAAATCGCCGCTAGAATGAATTATGCCCACGGAGAACGTGGAAGGAACATGTAGAAACGATTTTATTTGAAGAGATGAAACTGAGCATGAGCATTATTGAGTGATTTCTGTTTTTGATCGGTTGATCAATTGATTTGTTGAAATGCATGTAGCATACTCTGACGGGCGTAGAATGTAATCTTTCCTCTTGATGAGGAAGCTGGGGCTTGTCGCTACTGAATAAGGAAGTGGTATCGGGGAAATTTGAGATACGGCTGAAGGAAATCTCGGCTATTTTTGTGATGACATGTACACAAGTAGGTGGAAATTTATTATTTCGGCACACTCGACTACAATGAGTTGAGAGAGCAAACATACTCAATCACAACTTCGCTTCTTCAATTCGATTGAGAGTTCAAATTCAGTGATTGTTCAAACAATGGCTCTTCTATCAGGTGGCACTGATCAAATACTCAACTTGAGATGATAAAAGAGAAGGTAAAAAGTAGAAGCATCTCAGTCCATCAAATCACTTCTCCCTTCAATCAGTAGTCTTTCCATTTCGTAATCTCCTCCATTCTTGTCTCCATGACTCAATCCCGTACTGATTCATCATCATCTTCACAATGGTCAATGGCGCGTGAATCTCTCTTTCTAATTGAGCAAACAATCTCGGGTTCACTGTGTTTCCCGAACGATTTGTGCCAGAAAAAGAGAATAAATAGACTAGAATCGGCTAAGAATTCCACTCTACGTGAATCACAATGGGAAATGATCGAGATGTACTATTCAATAGAATTCTCGTGATAGAAAGAATTGACATCAACATTCGCTTTGCTGTTCCAACGATTCACCTACTCTTCCAGTGTGTACATATTTTTTCTATAGTGAATTGGGATGAAAGCCACGAGTTTCCGGCTCTCCCCCTTCATTCCATTGAGTTGTCTGTGTACGCATTTCACTTGTTTCTTCCTTGTATCAGATGGCAGTTTTGATCATATTCTCTTCATTTCAGTGATGTTCTCTCGTCTTTTCGCTCTTCTGGCCATTCTTCCTCTCGCCGTTCTCTCCCTTCAGTGCTACAACTACATGAAGTCATCACAGATGAATCCTGCTGCGGTTCAGATGACGTCCCAGGTCAGAGATCAAATTATTATTATTATTTTATCAGAAGTCATTTTGAATCAATTATTGAAATTCATATTATTGTCCCCTCGTGAAACTCAACTTATCATTGCAGACTTGCCCTCCCGATGCTTTCTACTGTGTCAAATCGTATCAGATGAATCAGGATATCAATGGATTCCAAGCTTACGTCGAGACTCGCAATTGCGCCAATCAGCAAGTTTGCCAGGCGAGAAATACTCCATCACGGCTCTCTCATAATCAGTGATCATTCAGAGAAACGGATGTTTCGGAACACAGTTCGACCAAGTGTGTTGTTGCAATGGAAACTTCTGCAATTCGGCTGGCGAGAAGGTATGTTACAAGTAGTTTTAGAAAATAATCATTTCAATATTTGCAGGTGGGAGTTCTCGCAATGCTCGCTCCGATTGCTGTGTACGCAGCCAATTACTTCGCCTAAACACCGGCTCGTGAAAAGAGAATTTCCCGGCTCTCGCCGAACCGTTCCTTGTCCCCATTCCATGATCTTCTCATCATTCTACTCAGAAATAGTCATTACAATGGTATTGTATCCCCTCTCAGATTACTCGATTCACTTAAGATTTTGTACTGATCTGTGATAAATCTGTACGACAAATATTGAAGTGCGTTTCGACTGCACCACGATATTTATCCATTAAAGGGGGATGGGCACGAATCGAAATTGGTGGGTCCCACCACGACGTGCCTGCACCCCGCTGTAGCTACAGTAATCAGCACAGCGGTTGACTCTGTCCTCTCCCCTAACTAGGCCGTCTAGACTCATCAAATATAACGGCATATAGCCTGGTGTGCTTTTGCCTCGCTATCCGGCACAAGCTGGTTCGACTCCCGCCGTGTGCAAATCTCACTATTGCTGCTATTTTCGACTGCCAATCGAGTGAAATCAATACAAGAATACAGTACCCCAAATCGTGCCTGCACAATCAATGAAACTTCAAAAATCCGAGGTTCAGAGGCACTTCTAGAACTTCGGATAAAGTGATCTGTGATCGGGTATTGCATCCCTATTACCCCACAGGCTCAGCTTATATGAGAAAATATTCGTGCCTCTCCCCCTTTAATTGATTAGATAGTTGGAAGTGGAATGTACTACATTTTGAAATTCGGAGTATCCTTCATGTCAGTTACATTACATTACATTTATCCTGATATCAAGGCACCTGGAGAAGGAAACATCATTGGGAGGGGGATTAGGATGTTCGTACTTAGTGATAATGGGCCAAGGGATGGTTTTTTTCTTACATGTAGCTTCTTGGTTTCGATTGTCCTTCGCATTTAGTCGGTAGATGTTAATCCACGAAGTAGATCATCCTACCGCCGAAGTCCTGACTCACGTGGTTGCGAGTAATCTCACGAAGCAGTCTTTTTGAGTGGGGCCTTTCTTGACCGTAGATCACTTGAGCCGATAAGAATCGGTCCTGGGTCCTCTTCTTGATGATCCAAATGGGTGATATGACGGACGGACGAGGATTCTCCAAACGGACGAGGATTCTTCAAACTGAAGATGGAAGAGAGCGGGGGTGATAGCCAACCGCCCGTCGCGAGTGCAAGAGGGGGGAGGAGGCTTCATGTCAGTAGCCTGTGGCAATTAGACAAAGACCTATGGTGAAATCACGTATAACTTCTACCTTCAGTCTGATTTTTTCTAAATCATAGTTTTAATGCTTCAACACAAATTCTCTTCCTGTCCTTTCTCTGCCATTCGCAAGGTAAAAAGAAAATTGGAACGAAAGGGAATATTGTATAGAAATAATTCGCTCGCTGTAAATAGTTTTTTTTCTAGGTGAGGTAAGGAAATGGATAGTATGACGTTTGATTGTGCACTAATTGTCTAATTACAAACCTATCCATGATAACCGATGCATAATACAATCATTGACCCCACACTTCCATAGTATCGAATGTCCACCTCTGTTTCGACGATTCGTTTGCTTTCAGTATGTATCTACTACATAAAGCTGAGAGAGTTCAGCTCGATTTACTATTCATCGAATCCTTTCAACAACTATGTCATTCATATTGATCGTTCTGTTAGTTCTTCCATCGTCCTTTCATGGTTTACAGTGCTACACTTATGAAATCACTGCGGACGTCGATCCAAACTCAGTTCTCAAGACATTTCTGGTATTCGTCATTGTGGATATTGTTAGTGGATAAATATAAATTTAGAACTGTCCTCCAGATGCTACTTACTGCGTGAAATCCTTTCAGCAGAATAAAGATCTCGGTGGATTTCTAACGTTTCTTGAGACGAGAAACTGTGCGAATGGACAGATTTGTCAGGTTTATCAGAATTTCAGAATTCAATCCGAATAAGTAGACATTTTGAATAATTTTAGGAAAACGGTTGCGTCGGCACTTCATACGATCAAATCTGCTGTTGTAATGGAAATTATTGCAACGGTGCATCTGCAAAGTTCAGCACTATTCTGATTCTTCTTTCACTAGTTCATTTAATTGTTGTTCGATTCTAGCGAAACAATTGGAAAGGGTTGGATGATTAAAGACTATTTATTTCGTCCAACTGGCATTGTGCTCGTTTCTTTACTCATTCTCATCATCTCTCGAATAGTCATCTTCATTTTGTGCTCGGTTTGTGTGTATCTTCCACTCTTCTCACACATTCGGTGCTCATTTGATCTTTCGTGGATCTCTGCTTACTCCCTTGTTTGCTCACCATTCTACTACATAATCACCTATCTCGACCATTCCGCAAACCACTGAAAAATCATGTCAGCAATGAACCTTCTTTCATTCTTCCTGCTCACTTTTCCTCTAGTCTTCTCACTGCAGTGCTATACTTTCCAGACACCTGACGGTGCACATACAACGAATGTGCAGAAAACCACTGTCGTATGTACTTTCACAAATTTAGCTTTTGTCATCTTTATCATGCACTTTTTTCAGGACTGTCCAATAACTGCCCGTTTTTGCGTCACTTCGTTCCAACAATCGATAGATTCAGTCGGTAATTCGATGCTTCTCGAAACAAGAGGATGTGCAGATGATGTGCTGTGTCATGTGAGTGGTTAACAGATCAATATTTGAAAAAAGGGCACAAATGCGATCACGTAAATGACAAAATATAACTTTTTTTCAAATTTATACTTTTCAGCCGTTCGTGAAGGCGCAATGCACGGGTTGTCTTGGATCGGGATTCGGGAAGATGTGCTGTTGTATGGGAGATAGATGCAATGACAACATTCAATAAATACTGTCACATTAATTTAGACACTGATTTTGATCTCATTCCGATTTTTGCTGTGATAAACAATATTCGTGCAAAATTTGCCATGAAGATAATCGTTTCGAGAATAGGATTCATAGTAATCCCCTAGAAAAACGTTTTCCTATTCATTTTTATCCCTGCTCGAAAGTTCATCTACCGCTAAGGATTAACGTTGATCGTCTGATGAAGAATGATGCTATACTCGCCCACACATCCCACACATCTCTACATCAACCTCCACAGATATCTACTACATAATCAGATCACATCTCTCATCTACCATCAGTAGTCTGCAGCATTTTCAATGGAGTTCCTTCCTTTTTATTCGATCCTTCTTATCATTCCACTAGTTCTCTCTCTTCAATGCTACACTTATGAGTCTGCTTCGGGTGCTGATTTGACGAATGTGCGGAAAACGTCAATGGTTTGTCTTCTTTGTCGTATAATTCAATTGTGTAAAAACATTAAGGATTGTCCGACCACATCTCGATTTTGTATCTCTTCAAGTCATCCCACTGTCGGTGTCGATGGGAGATCTGTGATGATGGAAACGAGAGGATGCGCTGATGATTTGATGTGTGAGGTTAGACTGCGCTTCAATATTGTCCATTTTATTCAAACGCTTGAGGAGTTCATTCGTGCACAGAGTACGGAATGTCGAGGAAGGTCCATTGAAAAGATGTGCTGTTGCATGGGAGACCATTGTAATGAATGGATCAATTAGACATCGGTAACCATTGTTCAGGATCTCACTCCATTCGTGATAAACATGGTTTGCTTCTCACAAACAAAACAGTTGAGTGAGTGTGCTTGAATGGTCTAGAGTGTGCTACCAGTAGGAGAAATGTTTGCATTCTGTCTCTTTATGTGAAAGTAGTGCTCTTTTTGCATCTGCACACCTTAGACGAGACACTATTTATTGTCAATAGGAAACAAGCGAATAATATTTTATTTCCAATCGACATTTTCGTAATCTCGCTTGATCCGCTTTGACTACAAACTTCAAGAGATAAAGGGATAAACTTGTTTACCCCGCACAGGATTCAATTCGAATTGCGAGGGGAGAGAATCTCTCCGCTACCTATTCGTGAACCCTCTCTGTGGAGTATAGAGAATGAAGAGAATCCACATCGGCACAAGACTCGCCTCAAATATTTGCCAACGTAAAATGAGTAGGCGAGCGGCTATTTTGATCATCTAGCAGGATATAGGGATTCTACCCGACAATTTTATTATGGAGATACAAGTAGTTATCGTGTGAGCATGTAAGCGAGAGTAGAGGCGATAATGACAAGGATGGAATCATAATTGCCTGAGCAAGTGATATCCATATCGATGAGACACATTGGCTCCACTTCCTCTGCACGACGGGCGATATTCGTTGCTGCGTGACACGCACCGATCTGATGAGATTAAGGTTCAATCGATTATTATTTGCTAATTAGGGAACTTCAAGCTCGGATGTCGGATCCGTATGAAAATATATTTGATATGAGTAACTGACAGCTGCGCTTTCTCCACATTCCCTGAAGAAGCTGTCCTTGATGCATTGATTCGTGCCTTGCGCTGCCCTGAGATTATGTTTCCTTGCTCATCGTGTCCGGATACAATTACGAATACTTAGCACGCTAGAATATTGAAAACAATTAACTTACTGGCAGAGCATTCCCGGATCCTCAACTTGCGAGTTCCCTCCGCAATCGAGAAGTCTCTTGGGGAAGGAAGAGACCGCGAGGGCGGTGGTGAGACATCCTTCATTTGCCATGAAGACTGCAAAAATAAGATTTTAGTTTATCGTAAATTCAAGGTAGCATTTGTTGACTTACGATTATTTCCTGTTCCACATGCATATTCGAAGAATGCATGGTTCTGCATGTACAGTATGGCATCTGGCTGATCGTATGTGACCTGCAATGGAAACTTTTCATTTGGATTTGTATTATTTTTGAATAAAACATTCGTAGCAATTTCGAAGGAAATAACAATAATATTGTTTACTTTCTGGAATACTTGCAAGTTGATGCACTGAAGGGAGAAGGGCGCGATGCACGTTGTCATTACGTTCCAATTGCTAAAAAGATCCCGTATACAAGTTTTAAAACAAAAATTAGATTATAAAACTGACATGCAAATAGTGGATAGGGACTGTCTATTCATCTCATAGTAGAGTTTGCTGAAGTGAGGCAGAACACTGCGAGAACCGACCTGAATTTATCTTAATTTACTGCAAATAATTCCAACCTGAAATTATAAGAATAGAAAAGAAGAATAAGCTGACCTGTTCGATAAGAAAATTGTACAATGCCAAAAAGCGAGCATAGCATTGGAGAAGATCCTGAGAATAGAAAATAATTAAGTGAAAGATGAAATAATTACTCACTCCAATTTGATCAGGCGTGCAAACTGTGTTGACATCTCGTGAAATTCGAGTGAGAGTATTGTTACTGGCGAAGATCGAAGTGAAGAACAAGGAGAGGAGAATCACTGGAAGAAGTTTGATCATCCAAATTCCTTTTTTTCCGAAATTGTAGAATAAAAACTAACCGTTATTCGTAGTGGCCATGGCTGACTTCGTCCGTTCGAGTGGTTGACCCCTTCAAGTGTATCGATGCTATAAACGGAATTCGTCGGTGACACTTTTGTGTAGACAACTTCGCGCTTTCTCACACCTCTCTAGACTGAGAGTGTTCTATGAGTGAGAAGTACAGAAGAGATGGGCCGAATCGAGGAGTGAGGGAGAGACCAATTCAGATCGATGACTAAGAGATGCGCAAACTCGGAATAATAATAGGAAGGAAGAAGGGACGGCGAATGATTTGTGACTCAATTTTATGCACACAACAGAAGTGAAATTGTGTACTCGTACTCAATTTTATGTCGACTGATTCACAATTGAATGGGATGAAATGGTAGAGTGAAACCCGAGTGGGAAACAAAAAGGGGCAGATTACGAATTGCTCATATCTGCAAAAAGGGCGCCATTTCTACAAAGTATTTCTTTCATTGTCTCTATTCTCTCGATTCTCGTTGATCTCTCCTGTAATCTCACTATTGCTCTACTTTCTCTTCCAATGATGGCATGGAATGGGCTAATCCAGACTGCTTTTTATCAATTCGCTGAGTCACACAGAGGAGTGTAACGAGTGATCAAAACATTGCTCTTTCGACTATGTAAATAAAATCGAAATCATGATTTCACCAATTTAGATAATTTCTCCCTTCTCACACAGAGGAATGTAGCAATAATTTCCGTAAGGATGCAAATCATGTTTTCTTGAACACTGCGGAATTGAATAGCAGAAAGAAGCAGCAATTAGATAAGAAGAGATGGAATCTAGTAAAGGGCAAAAGAATCTTTCGAACGGCAAAAGATGCAATACAGGAGAAGGTCGATTTCATCATTTCTCATAAGAAGACTATTTATTTTCGAAACGATATTTGCGATTCTGAGACAATTGGCTTCATCGTATCTTCTATTTCGAATTCATCCTTCTCTTCACATTATTGGTTCAATTGCGATCATTTTCGTGGCAAAAGTAATCTACTCAGGATTATGTGGCCAAACGAATAGTTCTACGAATAGAGTTGAAGTGAATAGACGGATTCTTGACGATTTGGACACAAGGGAAAACTCCGTCAGAGTCAGAATATAATAAGATTCATTGAACACGTAAATACATGAAATATTTCACTGATAGAGAGCAGTGACTGAGAGACGATCGGGCTTGCGGTCCACCTGAAATACGGAAGTTTATTAGATGAACGATTATGCATTTGCAACAAACCTGACGGAATCCCAGCTTCATCTGTGCAAGAATGAACAGAATCATCGCAGACCACGCTTCTCTGTCGATATCACTGCAATAATGAGTCTATTATACTTATATTATGCAAATATATCTTCATTAAAACAACGTTAGTATTGAGATCTCACGTCTTGAATGTCGCTGGCGGATTATTCTCGAAACAATCGGTGAAAACATCCCAATAAATACTGTCGAAACCTCGGTCTCTTAAAGAGACATGCTGGCCTCCCAGTGCCTTCAATTTTATTAATTTACGATGTTTTGTGATAGTTTTGACCTGAAGAGCCTGACAACACGAATCGACATTATCAGGAATGTTCTTGATCACCAAATCGAGAACGAGAGCAAAATTAGCCGCGTGCTTTTTGAACGCCTGAAATGGGATAAATCTGAGTTGAATTCAATAGAATCTCCGATAACAAGCCAATTACCGTGTCTTTTCGAGGAGTGAGAGGAAGGGAGGGAGGGGAAATAAGGGATGACCTGATTCTCTCGAATTCTATTGATGGGAACGTCATCTAGACGGAACATCACAGCCAGACTTCGATCGTGATTGATTATCGATGCGAAGACATCTTCAGTCGCCTTACGAATCTGTTTAGGCGTTGCTTTCACCTAAAGATAAATTTGAGGATCAACAAAATATGGTTTTTGAGTACCCAGGAAGTCTCGAGTATTCTCTTCTGTTCTGGAGTAAGTCCCGATTGACACGACGCTTTCTTTAGATGAGAACCTGCAATAAGAACAGTCCTTCTCCTCATTATTCAGCTCATTTGCTGCAGTAGAATTCTAGTGACGCGTATATCCAAATTGAGCGTGCATTCTTTCCTTCCTTCAGTCTTTCCTCTTTCTCTCTTCGCATATCAAATTGCCCTGAGGCGAAGACTCATCTCCATTTTCCTCTTCGTCTTCTCACTCACATCTCTCACATACGTCAATCCGGATTATCGATCAAATTAAATGAGAAAAAAACAGACAGATGAGATTTTGCCCGTCTCCGATACTGCATATTGGATAGAGAAGATTCAGTAAGAATTTAGTCTAGACTCTACATTCAAGTACAAGGATTCAGTGGGGGACTGTCACTAATCAAAGCCGCGAGATTATTCTTGAAGACAATTCAGTTCGAACCTTCGGGAGGATGACGAATTCGTGTAGTGGCGTAACGATTTGACGTTGTTTTTGGGAATCTGAAGCAGCATTATTCATACATGTTTATCGGAAAAAACCATCCTCCAGTCAATATTTATTCTCACTTTGCACTCTGACTTCCTCCAACAGCTCTCGGAGACTTCGTTGACGCCGATTCCTAAGAATAATTAATTCAAATATTCGTCAAGGATGAAGAAGTTTCAAACCTGTCTCGTATCCAAACTTCTACTTCGAGCATTTCGCTTGTTCAGACGAAAGAGTCTTTCGACCTGGAATAAAATAAGATTAGAGAAATACTTTATCGATAATTCACTTTCTCATTCGTAGTCAATTCAACTCCGGTGGACGATTGGCTCGATCCCATTTTGACTTCGAAATGAGGAAGGACGGAGGAAACTGCGTAGAATTCGGTCACTCGACAGTCAAAGCAGAAAACGCGTCAACAGGTGGCCAGTTGAAAATGGAATGAAAGCATGCACACTTTTGTTCCGGAATCAATTTGCGATTCTCGACGTCGAATTGAAAGAGTCAAGAATTGAGAGGAAGACGAAAAGTGCTCTGTCTCGACTCTTCGACGGAGCAAATTAGCCTTCTCCTATCCATTTCGTGTGCTTGAGCTCTTTCTTCGCAGTCTCAAGAGTATATCGGAACCATGGATCTTTTCTCTTTCTCGCAAGACATCGAAGAGTAGAGGAATCAGCAGGATAGGGATAAGACAAGAGAGAGATCACAATGAATGAGCGACGAAGTAGGAATGAAACAGATGTGATCGTATTCGAATATTCGAGACAAACATACTTTTCCTCGTGCCCTCGCGATGATTAGGCAAATTACAGAACTGAAGAGAGGAAGAGAGGAGGAGTGACTGAGGTAAGAAAGATAGGAATAAGAAGGATCTGTCTTTGGTTTGAACGAATGAGAGACTGTGTAGAATAAAGAGATAGAGAGACAAGTGGGAATTAGGAAGGAGAAGGAGCCTATTTGTGTGAGAGGAGGGAAGAGGTCTAATGAGATGACTACGAAGTGAGAAGAGAAGAGAGACTCTCTTGTTTTCCATGATGGATCTCACGAAGAAAAAAATGAGAAGAGACACGATTTATGACCCGTTACAAAGAACAGTCGAGATGCAACCATTCATTCAGTATCTCTTGATTGGCGCTTCCCATGACGAAGTTAGTCTAGAGAAGTATTGGTCGATCGTGTGAGTTGTAATCACCTAGAGAGATCGATGAAATAGATCAAAGACCACTTTATCACCTGCTCCCCTAGAACATTCCGAATCTTCGTATGGTAACGATCTTTGCTCGGGACAATTCGACGACGCTCAATTAACTGATTGATAATTAATTATTGAAATCAAGAGAACCATTGGAAAAAGAAGTCTTCTCAGTCGATTTCTGTATGATTCGTGACCAACAGTCGTGAGCGCCCAAGGAATCGCCAGTTCGAAGATTATTGATAACTATTCAAATTATTTTTGTCTTGTATTTTTTTTGCAAACTCACAATTCGAAGCAACGCAAAAGTAGGCAAATAATTGGGATCCACGCAGCGTGAAGGCTCGAAGTCATTGATGAACTATAAAATGCCTATCTATTTATATTAAATGAATCAGGTAAAATGTTTTACATTGAATCCAACATCGGCCACAACATCAGTAGCAGTGATTAACGAATCGAAGAGAACGAACGTCAGAAGAAATCGACATGCCCTACAATATTTTTATTGAAATCTGATCATCGAAATTTTTCATGTTAGATCAAAACATTATCTCGTGGGCATCTCTACTTCCTCACCGGATGTTCTCAGCAAGTTGATAACGACACGTTAGTTCCGTGTAATCGAAGGTTTCCCTCAAGCGCGTCCGTCGTTGATTGATAAGTAGAAGAGCGAGCACAGCCTGTGAGTTTATGATTATCGAAACATGTTTTTTTCTGCTCAGTTTCTGCAAATAACGCTGCAAAGACAAGGATATTTTATAACACGTTTTTTAATGGAAAACTAACAATGTAGATGCATATTTCGAAAGTGATAATCATGTACTTGCGCATTCGAACTCCTAATTCATCTGAAATTTATTCTATTTTGAATTGAAAGATCACTGAACCTTTGACAAAAATATTGAAAGACGCAATGAGAGCAACCTGAAATAGAATCAGTATTGATATTATAGTTGACAATGTTGTCGAACTTACGCAAAACATCTGTGACGCAATGACCAGACCCCATGGGCGCATATTTTCATATCTGAGAGCTATTTTTGGATAAAGAATTTGAGAATGCCTTCACTTCTTGACCATACAAGTCGCTGCTAGCCTTTCTAATGTTGAGAAGAAGACTAATGGCATAAGGTATGAGTAGGTCACAGAGTTAACAGTATCTGAATGAACTTTTGTTAAACAAAATGTAATAAATAATCTCACCAAAAGCGGTCAACAATCCTCTGTGGGTTTCTCCCGAGATCTGTATGATTATCGAATAAGCAACAATTGAAATATCACAAACGAGATATCCGATGAAAATTAGGGCGATGTAAAAACTGCAAAAAAGGATTCGATGTCATAACGGCTATCGCATTGTCATGGGTTTAATTTCAGCGATTCAGACATCGATTAATGAGGTCTCTTTTAAAAAGTTGTTATCGATTCACAAGCTCAGTAGGCGTATTATCACGTTACACCGACGAGAATGAAACTAGAGATACGTTTAGATACCTGAAGACGGGATGGAAAGTGTATCGAATTGAGCAGTGAATTCCGAGTAGAACGGAAAAGAATACGACACACAATGAATAAGAAACGATGTAAATTATATCGAAAAGGTTCTTGGTGGATTCCTGAGCACAAAAATTGTGTCATTTGTAATTTTAAACATATTACCTCGCAAACTGAGATATTGCCAATGACTGGGTAGATAAATAAAGTATCCTTGTTCATCTGTGTAACATGCCTGGAAATGTTGAATCAAGAAAAAGGAAACCACCAAAATATCGAATGCCAATAGGGCAGGTGCTAAACTAAAGTGCATTTGTCTAGTCGTACGACTTTGCAGTTGGTTTCAAAAAATCAGTGAGGAAGCAAAACGTAATAGAAAGATAAAGTCCAGGCGGTAATTGAACGTGCGAGTCTCGTTGTGATAAGAGAAGAGACTCGAATAGATCTATGAATCTGTAGTCTAGAGACAGGTGTGAGTGTTCCTATGGAGAAGTCGAGAGAAGAGAGACATGTATCTGCTACTTCTAAGAAAGCAAATCTAGTTCATACGATCAAATCTGCTCGCAAAGTCATGCAATATTCTAGTCTCCATCATAGCTCAATGTCTCCAACAAAATCGAAGATGTTTTGTCAAAGTCGACTTCGTCTAATTAATACATTCTTGGAAGCATAGATGTTCCTCAGATGGAGAATGCAAATGTCAGCAAAAAGTGTGGTCTTACGTGGGGATTTTGTTCTTCGTGAGAATATTTCACATCGGGGAATCGGAATAAACTTCCTCACATTTCTTATCTTTTCATTCGTCATTCTCACAAGAGACGTGAGATTTTTCTGATCTTTTCACTCTTAGCAGACATAATAACATCATTCTTTATCGTATCTATTTTCACATAATGCATAACATTGATTGACCTTTCGCTTCATAAAATAACCAGGTGAATATTGCATGGAATAATATGCGGAGCACTAGACCGAGCATACCAAGCCGTTGTCAGTAATGGAGAAAAGGGTGAGAAACGGTACAGTGGAGGTCAGAGAAGCCGGCTCTGATCCATAGGAAGGAATAATTGTCTACTTCTTAATGAGATTAAGGAATTCTTCTCTTGTCTTGGGATCATCTCTGAATACTCCCAACATGCACGAAGTGGTCGTTGTCGCGTTGATCTTCTGTACTCCACGCATTATCATGCACATGTGACTGAAAAGGAACATTGTTGAAAACGATTTATACTTTTATTATGGCTTTAATTGCGTCATACTGGAGAGTTAATCCATTTTTTAAGGATCGAAAAAGGTTAAAGTGCTTGTCTAACCTGGCCTCAATAACGACAGCCACTCCCGTCGGTTGCACTGCCTGTACCATCGCCGTTGCAATCTGCTTAGTCAGACGCTCTTGCACTGAAATTAGAGGATTTTTTACGGTTTTAGAATCTCCGGTTTTCAGTATTTTCCGGTTCTCACTTACCTTGAAGGCGTCTGCTGAACATTTCGACGATACGGGCGAGTTTAGAGAGACCGAGCACTTTCTTGTTGGGAAGATAACCGATGTGAACCTAGAAATTATCAAATATTTCAAACATAGAGTCTCAAGGATCATCTTCATTCAATAGTAGCTTACCTTTCCAAGGAATGGAACGAGATGATGCTCGCATAGTGAGAACATCTCAATATCCTTCACAATAACCATCTCATCGTGATCTTCATCGAAAACTGCGCCATTGAGAAGCTCTGAAGAATCGAATAAGGCCAATGATCATTGACGATGAATTCCATTCTGACTCACCGGAGAGATTATCTTCGTATCCTTTAGTGAAGAACATCATTGCCTTGGCGGCACGCTCTGGAGTCTTGAGGACACCCTGATAAGGAGAGAGTGATGGCACATTGTGACCAGTGAATTATGAACCCTGCTTAATTTATCAATCACATCAATTTTACCTGTCTGGTCGGGTCTTCTCCAACGTTCTCGATGATTTGTCTGTACATTTTCGCCGTGTCAGCCAGTCGATCTTCATTGGTCACCAACTTTCTCTGCAAATCATTCGCCCCTCAGTTACCCAACAAGAGGTTCCATCTATCAAGCGATGCCACACAAGGGAGGGAAACGAAAGAACATAGGATTGATACCTGTAGTGACTTGGGAAAATTAAGAATCTCGGGACTAGAAGGAGTGAGGAGAGCTGGCGCACGAAGGGGAGAAGTCTGAAACGACACTCACACAATCACACCACGCACACAAGGGATACGTTAGGGAATAGGATGAACAGAGGATAGATGGCACATCTAGCTAGCGACTCAATCACATCACAAGGCTATCCGATCCTGGGAGAAGTACTAACCTGAGTAGAAGCGAGAACGACAGCTTTGCTTTCATCTTTCTCTTCCTTTGTACTTCCATTGGCTCCACTTCCATTCTGATGAGGCTGCTCCACAGTCACCATTTTGATCTAGTTCCTGAAATTAATGTTGAGTTGGTAGAAAGGACTTGAACTGTGAGTCGAGCGAGGAATAAACGAGAAATGCTGCGATAAGAGACGGTTCGGTCAAACAGCGAAATTCTAGTGCAGAGTCGTATTGATAAGGAATTGAAGATTGGGAGACAATGGGGTGAGGGGGAGAAGAGCGGGGTCGGACTATGGATAGGCCCCACAAGCCCCGCCCACTTTCGTCTGACATGATTTCGCCAAAAAGCGAGACAGGAAAACACAAAATCCATTCTAAACCAAATGGGACGTTTGATAGTGCGATGGAGAGCCCTTACCATCCCCTTTCGATTGAGCGCTGCCCAAAATGTGCACAGCATCACTAATTAGATCAAATTTGCATAAAATAGAAGGGAAGAGGTCGTTTTGACGGGTCGCATTGTGAAAATTTTGTTCGGGCAGTATTTTTCTGACAAATTCGAATATTTTAGGAATTTTAGAGAAAAAAATTAGATTTTTAGCTTTTCTCCCTATTTTGTGTTTTTAGTTAGAAGATGCGCGGGGAGAGGCGAGCGAGAGGGGGGGGGGGGGGGGGAGGGAGAGAGGCGCACGCAAATTAGGCTTCGCCCCCTTCCCTCTCGTCTCGCCTTTCCCTCCTCTTCCCCAGTGAGCTGCGCCCGTACTTCTTGGGCTCTAGCGCGACTCAGAGGCAAGATATCCACAAACGGTAAAAAGCATGATATTATTGGGTCCTTGGCCGATGGTTGGAACATACTTTTGGCCCCATTGTGGAAAATCGGCTATCTGCGTTGTGGCCACTAACTATGGAAGGGAAGGAATGATGGGAATAGTGAGGACTACGTGATCAGATGGATATGAGGGAGTGCTTATAAACCATCGATGGCTGATGTAAACAGAGGAAATGACAATAAGAATGCACCTAAATCATCACTGGAGGGGGCGGGACTGATACAGACAAAGATTCAGCACGTCAGTGCTAATGAGACAGACTCGAGGACCGGCCAGAGGATAGGAATGACGGATTGAGAAAGGCATTGAATGCTTTTGATTCGTGCCGTCGGCTAGAGTCTATAGGAAAAAGAGTGATGCGAAAGGTGCGAAATAGATAAGATCGTCTGAGAATTGTATTGAAGAGTGTAGCTATGAGGAGACGAATACGTGGGAAATGCGTAGTGAGAAAATGCGTCAGAAATGGAACCTTCGACTAGTGGGAAGAGGGCTGAGTTGAGTGGAAAACTTTCGAGTTGTGTGAATCGATGAAATGGTAGATAGTTAGTGAATAGTCGAACGAACAGTGTGGACTATTCATGTTTCTTCTTCTTCTTCTTTCCCTTCTCTTCTTTCCTCTCAAACTCTCACTAATTTGCCAGCCTCTTCTTCTTCAGATCCTTATCGCTGCTCTGGTTTTGGCTAACTGAGTGAAGAGAGAAAAGATCAAAGATCAATGATAGATACTGTGCTTTTATCAGCGTGCCCGAATATATTGAGCTTCTCGGACTACGCACTAGAACAAGGTCATCATTACCGTCACAATTCCAACTGGGAAACGTCACCAGTGATTTCTAGGATGAAATTGCAAGGTTCATTGATGATAAGATGAGAATGAATAGTGGGAGGCAACTCACACGTGAATAAACGACGAATCGGTAGCTGTTATTTTGAGCCGACGAAAATTGCGCCGCCCACTTTTCGGAAAAGAGATAATAGAGGTGTGAGATAGATACTTCACATTTCACAGACGCAGCAAAGGGCTTAGTGACCTTTAGAAAGCAAAGGGCCTAGTGACCTTTAGATGTGATTCTGACGTCCCTATTAGGGCCAAGAATAGAGACATTTCGTTAGGTGGATGGATGAATGGAATGGAAGAAGAAGGAGGAGGAGGAAGATGGGGAAGAGGGATAAGATGGATCGCTATGACTGGATTGACTGGCAAGAAGAAGAAAAGAGAAGCAGAATAACAGGAGAATGAGTCACGGTAAAAGACTGAAGAGACAATGAAAGAGTACCTTTATGTTATTACCTTGTGTGTTCATTTTGATTTCAGATTAGATAACATCTGAGGCGCAATAACAGTCAAACTATAAAACAGAAGCTCACAACAACCTACAAACCTGAACATTTCATCCCATGGAGCTGAAAGGAAAAATCACGAGGAGTAAAGAGAATAAAATGAAATTCGCGTCGATGGACAGATGAGATAATGAAGTGCAAATCGATTGAGCGAACTTCATAGATCGATTATCTTGATCGAGTTGCCCAACTCCACATGGTATATTTCACATCTCAGTGAACATTTACACGAGGTTCTTTATATTCATAATTTCATGTAGTCTATAACTAAACGTCCTGTAGCATTTCTAGTTTGTGAGCCGTGCATAAAACAGAGCACACGTGCATTTCTTAGTCGCTCGAACCTTTCCTCACGTAAACGAAGTGGTGCACATGTATAGCTGCATCCAGGAAGTAGTCTTGCAACAACCTCCCCCCCCCCCCCCCCCCAAAGGATCGGTCTCATGGATCCTAATTGCAGGAAGCGGCGGACATGAGGCCGGCCATTCCATGGATCCGGCCTCCGTTCCCGATGATAGAGAACTATTCATATTGACTGTCGTCCTATTGGGGGATAATATCGACGAACTATCACTGCTTTATGGGGAGTCATATCGAAGAACACAAAAAAGATGATTGGCTTCGAATGGGAGACAAATATATTGGACTTGACTTAATCGAAATCGAGGAAGTTGACAATCCTAAGCCCACGTGTGAAACGTTGTCATACGCATAACTGAAGGATACTCGCCCCCTCGATTGTTTGATTGGTGTTGAGAGAAGGAGATCTCATAAGCATGCGGAATGAAGTAAGAGAGACCTTCTAAGGGAAAAGGCTTGTCTCTTCTCTCTTCTCACGCATTCTTACCTCTTTCCAGTCTGAGAGAAAGCGGAGCCTTTTCTCCAATATTCCGGAACCAAAGGAGCCCATTATCGGGCCACAAGAGACACGGTCTATGCGGTGAACGAACACTGTGCTAAAATAATAATATTAATGAACATGATGAGTCATTATGAATCGAGCGAGACACATTTGCGGAGTTCGGAAGATAACTGTCTATGACTCAATTTCTCAATTTTTCCTTTTTTTTCTTGAACTTACGAAAATAATATGTTTATTTACGTCATCTGTAAAATAAATCCCTTTGATATGCCAAGAAAACTCAAAAAGACAAAGCATAGAAATGTCTATAATTTTGCGATAAGAAAGAAGAGAATGTAACAACGCCCCCGCATCGATTAGATATACAATGTCTATTAGACATCACATTCACTCTACATTTCTAATTTCGCTTGAAAAAATTTCTAAAAATAAGATCTAAATGATTACTAAAATTCATTCAGAATATATGCATTTGATCAAAATTGCCAAATGCTTTGTTGGGAAGAATACATCAACGATTGAATGACAATCTAGCGTGGGAGTGTGTCGTTTCCTCATTGATGTAATCTATTGGTACGGGGGTGCAGCACCTATGGTGAAGGGGTGCGAGTTCTGTTTTTATCACATTCATGTGGTCTTGATCTGATGAGTCATAGGTCCATGAAGGCGGCACTGTTCAGATTCGGGAGTTCTTGGGATTGGTCCTTTGTATCTGACTTAGATTCAGCACTCTATTCTACACTTTCTCTTTTTAATTTCGCACGCTTTTTTAAGCTAATGTAATATGATTCCGTGAAATTGCTTGAACTTGTACTTTCAAGACTTATAGATGGCCGCGAGTTCCACCACTTTCTTGAATATTGAATTACACATTTTATTTAGTTTTATTTAGGTAGAATCAGATATGTTTCGCTCAAATATCGGTCATGTCACTCATGGGGGGAACAGAGCGAGACGGTGGGGTGATAAGCCAATGGTCGTCGATTACAGTGACCGCCCTCCTTATTCAACAGTAGTGGAAGAGTTGTTACTCTAGTGACCATTAAACCTTTCCCTCATTTTCCATCATTTCAATATTTTCAACATTGTGAAAATCAGTTTCGAATTTTCGAATACTTAAATGAAGATCGTAGGATGATAAAAAAAAATCAAATATGTAATGTTTTATTCCATATTGTTTTATTCCATATAGCCCGTTTTATTGACAATTTGTCTTACAGTTCATACGATCACGTATAATATTATGGAGTTCTTTAGCGGATTTTTTTGGAATTCAGGTTAGTCAGATATTCAATAGATGGTGATGAACTCACCAAAATAAAGAAATAGAATAGAACAGGCACAACACGTATTATGCAGGCTTGATTGTAAAAATTAAATGCGATATATCGAATTTTGAATTTTGTGATTAGTAGTTAAGACGATTTATTTACTACGATTTTCATTTCTGTGAGGTTAATGTAACGACATTGCTTAGTGTTCAATAAGTATGAACCAAAATAATTTTTAACACATAGCATTCAAGATATCAGGTTGGTGCAAAAGTTTCGCTACAAAATTCCGTCCTACGATTTTAACCTCTCCTGCTCTTCCCAGTTATTTTGAGAACCCCTGTTATTAATGATGTTGAAAAATAAAGTACTAGTCCTAATGAGTTTACGATATTATTTTGAAGAAGATTTGGTGTTGCAGTCCGGTGTTAGAATTTTCGAAACGTTAGAATTTTTGAAATGCAGCCGTCGAAAATGGTGTTTATCCCGATTTCCTGCTTTCATGGCTGCTTTGAAAAATAATCAAAGTAGCCATAATTAATCATAAACCCTTACCTATCGTACCACAGCTTGCCTGCATTTCGAAATTATCTGTTTTGATAGGGTGTTGATCTAAAGTAAACCAATGAAAATCGCTTGAATTAGCAACAATTTATAAATAAATATTTTTCTCACGTTTCAAGCACGTTCAATTCGATTCCAATTTATGATTCTATTGCTTGAGTACCATCCTAAATCCAACCGAGAGGGATTTTGAAATCAATCGATCAAGACTCTGTAATATCCAAAAAAAACGTTGTAGCGAAACTTTTGCACCAACCTAATGTTAGCGATTCTAAAACATGTAGAGAAAACAAAACTAAATAAAAAATATATACTGTTCCTGTTTTTTAAATTATATTTTCAGAGAGAACTCAATGTAAAGCCTACATTGAGCACTGTTGCTTGGAGAAAAATGGAACAAACTGGAAAAAAAGTAAGTTCAATTTTCAAAATGATTATTCCACTCCGTTAGACAATTCAATAAGGACTGTTCATTCATTTTATCATTCATTCATGTATTTCCTTTTGGTTGCGAATGTTCAGGGAATTCACGAGAGTCCGTCCATTAGATACAATCGGGATTTTTGACAATAGCGCAAGAGAGTGGATCAAAGAACAAGACAAGAATGTAGTGTTCAGCACATATTTTTGAACGTATCTTTTTAGCTCCAAAAATTCCATTGGATTTTAGGTCAGTGAACGAACCCTTGATTATTCACAAATTACAAAATATTCACCTCATCAAGGTAGTCTTCATATATCATATAATTTCTTCGCTCCTTCTATCAAGAGACTGTATACCGTATACCTGAGAGAATTTGGCGTAAACACGGCTTATCTATAATAGTGAGATGAGAAGTGATCTCGACATCATTTGATAAGGACATGTTGTCCTCCTCTCCTTTGAAAGAAAGAATATTCCACCCATCATCGGGCTACACTTTATTTTTGTAGAAAGAACGCTTTTATTTTGCATAGATTTATTTTAACGATACATGGAGCTATATTTACGGCAGTTGTTTGGGTATTTAAATTTTAGAAAATTACGAATTACTGAAAAAAAATAAATTGAATTTTAGTAATGCTGGAAAAAATTTTTAATGTCATGTGAATTCATTTGGCCGGAGAAGACAGGCATTGCAAGCATTCAGAGAGTTAATCCATTGCTCTATCTGTCTTTCTAACGTGTAATGAAGTGTATAATTGTCGGGTCTGCATCTCCAGTGCCGCTGAACAAAGAATTAAATGATTATGAATTTGATCTCACCTTCAGGTGGTCCTTTCTCTTGTAGGCATGTCCGCATTCACAAACATGAGGATAATACTTGGAATGTACTTGAATAATGTGTCGATTGAGGACGGATTTACTTGAATGATTATTTAACAAAAAAATAGTTAGAAGAAACACACCGCGAATAGAATATTTTCCCACACAGCGGACACATCCAACGTTTAACTGAAAGAAAAATGAATAATGATAAGAAATACCTTCGGCAATCATTAATTTTTCAAACGCTTGAAAAAATACTGTATGGATATCAATTTCACATATTTTATTTCAGAAAAATCTCACTGTCTTGACTCTCGTTCTCCTGCGCACCCTTAGGCAATAGATTCTGGAATTCAACACATAAAATGGTAAATGAGAGATTTGAAAGATACAGCGACCCTTTCTGAGTAAATGAAATCGATGTAAACAATAAGCTTTCTAGTGGTATAAAATTGATAAATAGATCTCACTGGAAGCTCTTCGGTTGAGCTGATGCGTTTATTATGATCAGCAACGAATCGATTTAAATGAGCCTCGTAATTATATCAATTATTAGACAGTGAATTGCACGCATACCTGTTGGTGAACAATCGATTCATTCGGGAATGTGGGTAATCCGGGAGATATGGTTCCTGTTAGAGAACCATTTGTGAACTGATCAGTAGTAAGTTGATAACGCGAACGTATCTAGAATTCAAGTTAGAAACGGAACACATGACTTTCCTACTGCGCGTGAAGAGTAAATCTGCTCATCATTTATTATGGCGTGTCTTTCCTCATCATGCGTCTGTAATATATAATATTAAACTGAAAAAAAACTACCTCTTACCTGAATGTTAGGTCCATTAGCATAAAATGAGATCTCCATTTGATCTAAATTATGCAGAGTCAAACTTCTGCGAGTGGAAATAATAGCGTATTTCCTACGTTGACTTGCTTTGGCTTGGGCGATTCTCTATATCCTCATTTGGGCAGATTCCAAAAATTGGTAACGACGTGGAGAATGACAAATCGAAGAATTCTACTCTCCGCCCCCAATTTCAAAAGTGTGTGTATTCAGCCAATCAGAGAAGGACGACTGTGTGTGTTAGAGAGAAGACAAAATAGCGTGATACTTATTCCACGGACTTATTTTTTCGACATTAATTCTTGCAACTGATTTTTGTAATCAGATTCAGCGTTAATCACACCACACAGCGTGTCAGCGAGAAAAATTCCTTTGTTCTCCGCGGCAAACGTCACTCTGAGACAATGGTTAAATGAAAACTGTGAAACATATTCCGTATCTCACTGAAAAGACCGAATTTCATGATTCTGATATTGACGGGCTATATATCTGTATGTTATAGTGCCTTCCTATATTTCAAGCCCAATTTAATATTTTATTAACATTTTAAATTTCACATTTGACTAATTCATCAGAACCTAAGTTTTCCCGAGAGCACGTCGAAGGAAACCCCCACACCCTCATTATTTTTGGAATCCTTAGAGGATTATCTAAAAAAATAATGTTTGATTACATTTTCAACGATAGTGGAGTTTTTTCGTGAATTTTAAATTTCTAATCTATAAACACAAAATTCCCGAAAAAAACTCCATTATCGTTGACAATGTAATCAAACAGTTTTTTAGATAATACTCTAAGGATTCCAAAAATAATGCGGGTGTGGGGGTTTCCTTCGATGTGCTCTCGGGAAAACTTCAATGTCTACGAACACTTTTGTTGAACTTTTTAGAAATTCAATTGTGAAATTCAAATATGTTTCACTGCATCATATTTTACAAATTCCGTTGCACTCTCTATAAATCACCCCCGCTCACTTTGTGCCGACCGCACTCTTCTCTCTGAAAAGGGAGGAATAAGCGAGCGGGAGAATGACTCGTTTGCCACGATTTTCTCTCGATGACACGCTGTGCACCATTTTTGAGAAAAAAATCAATATTTTGTATTGCATGTTATGACAGAGCATTGCCTAGAATAGTTTTCTGACAGCGCTGACAATAGATTTTTACTGTCGTAGAATTCTTCTTTTATCATGTTATTGACTCGCAAGTTCATGTTATTGACTCGCAAGTGGTTATGCAAAATTGATTTTATTTCGTTCAGTCTAATCGCGGAGTAGGTTGAATGAGAAAAGGAACATTTTATTGCTTTCATTGGCTCGTGAGCGGTCTTCGATGATTTCCCATTTTCTTCTTTTCTCTCTTCTGATTTCCATCGTGTCTTCTGCTCCTGTCCTCAGCTTCAAGAAGGAATTCAATAAAGAAGAGTTTGCTAAGGAGAATATAAAGGTATGATTTAGGCCACTCCTCCTTTTTTTCTGTTGGCAACACTGGACCGGTGTGAAAGTTGAAAGCTTGAACTATTCTATTCTGTTTCAGCAATTCGATGATCGTGATGAATTTGGAGTAGCAGTGAATATGCCTGAAGATATTTATCAGAGAAATTATTTGGGACTGACGAGAGAAGCTGCTACTCAAATGGTCAACATGTAAGAAATTTAGTCAGATTTGAGTAGAGGCAATCCCGAAGTCGATTATCAATGCGCATCGAATTTCCTTCTTTTCTTAAGTTTTTTTCTTCATTTCAGGTTCATTAAGCAAAGTATCCAAACGAGTGGTGGAGATGTGTTCAACGAAGTGCAATAAAGAAGCTCATTCGAATAAGTGTAGTGGAGTACCCAACTAGAACCAACTAGATAAATTCTGTCATTGAAAGATGTTCTTCGATTTTTCTTGTGATTCCTTTACACCTTGGTGACTGTCAGGATTATAATTCCCATGTCTTGAGTAGGAGAATCTATGGAAACGCACAATATGATCTATTTCAAACATTTTCTCATTAAATTTTATTATTCTATGTATCCTTTCTTTTTCATCCATCTCTTCTTCTTTTGTCCAATTCTTCTCTTTTCTTTCACTCAAGATACATACTTTACACAGTTACATAGTTCCAAGTTACAGAGTTACATACATTAGAGTGGGTGGAGTTTAGAAAATGCAAAAAAGTCAGTTTCCAGTTGCAAATAGCTGCATAGATACGGTTAGGCAAAATGCCAATCGTTTGCATTTTCCGGTTGACTATACGGTCCTCTTCAATACCAACATTTTAGAGTATAACCTCTGAATCATTAATAATTATGCTTAAATCATAATTATGTTTAAAATAAATTACCCATTCAAGTGTCATCACGACCTTCTCCTTCCCTCCTTCCCTCTGTCAAATTTGAATGTCTGCTAATTTAAGTAAGTTTCAAAGAAAATATAATGGAACGTGTCATATTTCTTAGTAAAATATTGATACAATCTATTATTTTACAGATAAGGATGAGAAAACTTTCAAACTCAAAGCAGCCAATAAAAAGAAATACCTCAATGGAAAAGGAGTTAGTCTTTGCCAATATTTATTTAATAATTTAAATTTCGAGCTCTCACTATGATAACTCTATCGAATAAAGAATTCTATCCAAAATATTTAGAGACAACAATTTTCTTAAACATATTCAGAAGGGCCAGAATGATCGTATTCGTTCGAGGAAGAAAATGCCTCTTGAATGGGTTATGGCTGAATTAATGTCAACCCATCCTGAAGCAGAGATTGTTGTTCTGGTCAGAAAGATTTCAACATCGACTGAACTATACTTAGATATTAGCTATTTATTTTATTAAGGACGAGAAAAGGGATCACGAATACGAAATTCCCGACCCTTCCTCCACTGTGAATTATCGGACAGCAAAATGTATCAAATCTAGTGCCCTGAAGGAGGTATAATATTTTAACTGGAGTGTAATTTAATTAAATAATCACATTTCAAAACTTCCCGATTACAGCTGAAAATATGGGATTTGAAATCGTACGAAGAATGGCTGACAGGAAAAGGTTACGATTTCCGACTACTCAATGATGAAGGAAAGGAAATGTTCAAAGGGAGAGAAATTGAGAGTATAATCGGTTGCAATATATTTTCCGAGGTGTGTCAATCAATGCATTTGGTGTTCGTTATTGTCTATAGAGTACTTTCAGAAGGAATATGTCATCATAAGGACGAAATCTTCTCCAGATGAAGACATAACTCTAATTGATATTATTCATGGAATTGAATTTGCGACGATGTGCCGACTCTTTCCAAAGGTTATTATTATTCCATTTGTTACCAAATTTAGGTTTCTTGAGCCTTCACTGGCCTTCACTTTTGATTATGATGCTGTGGCAAATATCCAATTTTTTTAATGCCTCAAGTCACTATATTTACTCATCAAATGAAATATTGTTTTTAAAATGGTTTATCAGATGTTCTTGAACTACACAAATTTCATCGCGTCCTCTCACGTACAAAGAAGAAATTTGATTGAACTCCTCAACGAAGAAATATCGATTTAGACCCGCCATGTGAAATATAATGTACACTAACTTTTTAATGATATTTACCATTTTTGTATCAATATTTATGCTGCAATTTTTCATATGCACGTATATTTGTTTATATTATATGTTCCCTGTTCCCTTTTTTTCCTAGTGTATGTTCTAAGATTTTTAAAAGAGATTTTTAGCGCTACCTCCTTTCATTTCCAACTCCTTTGAATGATTTATACTTGTGATTCTTCTTCGTGTGATTTCTTTGCAATAGAAAAGCTGGCCTAACTTAATTTTCCTTCTTCTCGTATCTTATTTTAGTCTTTCATGTGTTTTTCCGACTGCTGGTGGGCTGTTGCCCAAAGCGTTTCATCTGATAATATAAAGATCTATCTTCTTTCCCGCCTCTCTACTCTGGAATTTCTGAGACACCTACGCAGAATCTTCTGATACAGCAAGAGCTGCAAGTATTTTCCTAATGTTATCCTATTATCCAATTTCACGTAACCATCGTTTTGATTAAAAATTAATATTTCAATTATCGATCAACTAATGTAATTTGTGGGAACAAAGAGTAATTTCCTCCAAGGAGAAATTAAATGATTCTCCTCTGCTCATTCGACCCTTTCTCTTCTCTATCGAGTGGTCGTCGGATCTGAAAAATAAGAATGGTTCGTTGTCTTTCTCATCATTTATACTTCTAATCGACCACAAAATCTATAAATTCCAGTCTCAATACGAATGTTTGGACAATATGCCGAAGAGCGCTAAACCATCTTCACGAAAGGGAAAGAAGGAAAAGGATGGGAAGGAAAAAGAAGGGAAGGATTCAGTGAAGGACAAAGAGAACACTGCTACTGAAGTATCCAAGGTAAGTACTGGATGGATGACAAATAAGATCTTCCTATGCAACATTGAGCATCTTTCCAGGAAGCTACATTGGGCACGAAAAGAGAGGGAAAGACTGAGGCGGAAGGAAAAACAGAAGTGACGGCGTCTGAGGCCGAACCCAGTGAGATTGGCCTCTTTTCTCAAGGGAATATCGATCTGAGAATTGCAATATGATGTTTGACCTCAGATGGTCATTCTTATATCATTCTCCTTTCCCGTCTCCTAATTTGCGTTGTTCTTCCATCCTACGAGGATACATGAGACAGAAGAGCGATAATCGTCCTTACACCTAAGATCAAACATTTCATTGGCAATTCAAAGATATTATTACATACATCGATAGAATAGAGCCGATGTGAAATGGAAGGTTAATGTGTTCATTGACAGAAAAGCCGACGGGACCACAAGTGGATCAGATTGTGATGATATTCCCTGGTGAGGAAACGACATATTGAAAATCAAAACTCATTCATTGAATTCTAGGAGCCGATCCGACTCCAAACAATTGGCAACAGAATACGAAACTATCGGAGAAGAGTGCAAAGGACCCGGAAAAGGAGAAAGGTTGGAATGGGCATTGAAACAGATGAATAAACCACTCTTTTCAGAGCCCAATTCGAAGACAGGTACGATGAACAGTAATGATGGAGAAATCTGATTTTTATTTTCATTTTAGATGTTGGAGAAGGAAAGACGGAGGTATCGATGAAATCGAAGGAACCAATGTCACAGACTGAAGAGGCGAAAACTGAGATCGATACGAAGAAGAAAGAAGAGAAATCAAATCCATCGAAGGAAGAGAAATCGAATCCTCCTCCTTGTATGAAATGTATCCCATTATCCTTTCATGTTCGTAATTTCAGCTCCTCAGCCGATCGTGATCAAAGTGGAACAGCCGAAACCTCAACCGACATCGTCCGATCCTCCCAAATCGGATCCCCCTCCTACTCCCAAAAAGAAGAAGTGTTGTCCATGTAAGTTGAGTACCGTATCTATACAGTACCTCTCGGACTACACAATTCACTCTACAGTATTCTAATTTCAGTGTGGTGCTGCTAGCCGATTGATCATCTTCATCGATATTCCCCTTCTTCTTTCCAATGGGCATCACTAATCAAATACACTCGAAAGTGTCTTCGCCCCTCCCTTTTACTCGTATCATCAATGTTCAACTCGTTCATTGAAATTTCGATAAATACCTATATTTCCCTTCGTGATGACTATGGAACATAATATGCACTGTCTATGCAAGATATTTTGATAGTATCTGATATTGCAAGCATCGTCTGTCATGTCATGTCGCTACAGTATGGATGGTTGCAGTGTCGTTACCAGTATTGTCATGATCGCACCATCTTTCCATCACTCTCTGTTTCTTCTACTTCTTTCTGCCAATTGAGAGGAGCGAGGAAGAAAGGAATAGGTGGGATGATCAATACAGGACGAATTTGGAATGGAAAAAAGGGGGGAGATTGAAACAGAGGGATCACTATCTACATTCATTCATACCGTTTTCGTCCTTGTCATACAGTAATAAAACATCATAGGAATGCATAAGAAAGTCACAGGATCCAGTATATTTCGATCTTCTAGAGGGATAGCAGGCGAAGGGGAGGGCGACCCTTTGTAAAGAGGACATGATAGATATCGAAGCAACGGGGAAAGGAGGAAGACGGACTGCCTATGCGGAATGTGCAAGAACCACGAGCATACTACAGTATCTCTTTGTTTGTACATTGTATTGTTGTATCCTGTAAGATTGAACAACGTCTAGCTACAGTAATCTTCCTCGTGTATACGGTAACTGTCATTCACCATGTCTTATCACCACCATTTCAAGCATCATTTTATCGCAGACTCTTGCCTACTCAACACTCTTCATATCATCTGCTTGTATTCTCTTCTTTCTTCTCTTCTCAAGCCTGCGTTCCTCCCGTTGCTCCCGTTTGAGACATTCCGTCCAGAGCCGTCTTATTCTCTCCACCAGTCTGCAATCAATACGATTGAATACGGTATTCACGACTTGGAACGATGCCAAGTGGATGGATACGGTAGTTGGCAAAGCGCCAATACGATGTGTACAGTACTTGGCACGATTCCAATCAGTTACCGTACCTTCTCTCCTCCAGCGGGCGCTGCACCTCCAGCAGGGGGCGCACCAGGAGGGGCGGCTCCGGAGGCAGGGGCAGCTCCTCCAGTTGGTGGCTCCTTCTTCTTTCCACCACAACCAAGAGCCTGTAGTACGGTAATGAGTACGGTAGTGGGATGGATACTGTATATGGTACAGTATCGCGATCACAAACTGACGATAAGAGTGGCGACGGGGAGAGAGGAGACGAGCAGAAGAGAGATCATCTCTGACGACTGCTTAGAACGAGACACAAGATGATAAATGAAAAGAGAAAGAGAGGAAACGTGACCCTTCTCAATCTTATGCATAATTGACCATTATTCGCTCAATTTGATTATCCATTATTAGTTCTTTCTTTCCTCTCATTATTCGCTCTCTTCCTCTTCCCGAGTGGTCACCACGATGATTGTCTTCCTTCTCTACACTCTTCCTCTCATCACTCTTATCGTAAGTTGATCTTTGATCTCTGATCGTATAGACTATCTACATTCACTAGGGTTCATAGTAGATGGACAGTACCGTAATCTACCGTATTCCAGACTCTTGGCTGTGGCAACAAGGAAAAGAAGCCGAAGACAGTGAACCTCGACTAGGTTTGATCTTTGATCTTTCCCCTCTCCCTACCTTAACCATTCCAGGCTCTCGGCAGTTGCGACAACAAAAAGTATTTGAAGAGTGTGAACCTCGACTAGTCCAGATAAAGCGATGTCTTGGCCCTTCAATTCTTATCAGCACAATGTGATTGTAATGAGCACATCAGATTGTAGAGCCACCACATGAGCAAAATCAATTTATCGTTCTTTTTCGTTTTCGGTGTTTGAGTCTCGAGTGGTCTTTGTTCTTTGATCTTTTCTCATTACTTCGGTGAGAATGCCCCAGGAGAAGGAATGGATGGAACTGCAAGAACCTCCAATCTGCTCTGCTTGTCCTCTACCGTATTCTGTCACACCTAATATATTCTGTCCTTCGAATCCAGTTCTTCCGGGTCCATTCGTTCCATTCGTTGCATTGGATGCATTTGATCCCGTGTTACTCGCTGTCGATGTGAATCCAGTTATCTCCGTCCCAGTTATCTCATTCTGAGCACGGGACATTCTGAAAGGGATGAATTTCAACTTGATCTTTGATCTTTAGTGCGGTCAGAATTGATCTTTGATCTTTGGCTAACGTTAATGGAGCTCATCGACCACAGCGATGTGATATCGATCAGAAAATCAGTTCGAAGCAAAGAGCAAAGATCATCCTGCGTCCATTTACTTATTAGGTATATATCCTCCTCCAGCAGGTGTAGATGGAGGAGTCATTCCTTTCTTCTCTGTATCCGCTCTTTCGAAATGAGTCACAGTTACGTCCAATCGATTGCGACGATTGAAATAGTATCGAGCAGCCTGAAATATTGATAATCTTTGATCTTTGGACACCACATGAAACTGACCAAACACAGGAGAGCGAAGGCTACGAGAGCTCCAATGGTGATACCGACTATAGCTCCAGTGGAGAGACCACTTGATTCTGAGAGAGATCAAAGATCAACTGTCATATTGTCTCTTCCCTACCCTGTGTCTCTGTCGATGCAATCGCATTGTTAATATCTGACGCATTGTGAATATCTAAACTTTGTGATTATATTGATCTTTGATCTTTCTTACTAAATAGCTTTAGTTTGTCCCAGAACTTCCTTATCTGCACAGTCTCATTCCCTCTCAAATTGTAGGTGAGGTTAGCATCAACAGCTATTATTTCGAAGAGATCCTTAAAATGATTTTTGATCTTTGATCTCAAACAGTCTAGGAAACCTTAGAGTAAGTCAAAGAGAAGTTGTATATCTCAGGTCCTGTACTTGTTTGTGCTGTTTCATCTACATCGATGACTGAAATGTTTCAGAGATCAAAGATCATCCTCCTATTCTTAATCACCTCTAGTCTTTCCTTCCAGTGTTCGTTCAACTTTTCCTTTATTGAGAAAACGAAGAGCGAGGTTACTACCGAAATAGAGGCTTACTGAAATATTCAATCATTTTCGAATAAAATTATATTTCAACATCGATTGGTCATCATTAGTTCCGTAATCTTCACTACAATCCTCCATTCTCGTTTTGTCGTGGGTCTGCAAGTCTTTTCTAATTCATACTAATCGTGAACTGAACTTACCGTATACTTATAATTGCCGCGACAGAACAGACTCTGTTCAATTCATTCTCTAGTAGGAATGCTTGGAGATCGGATGAAGTACATCGACCGAGAAAGAGATCGATCGAAGGAAGTGAAGAGATTGAGGTTGAATCGATTGTCGAGTGATGGATGAGAAAAAGGAAGAGAAAGAGAAGGAACATCTATATCAACCCTCCACTATGAAGGAAAGAGATCACAATGATGAAACATCACGTTGTGGTAATATCATCGCATAGTGGTGTTATGCAAATGTCGATTACAGTACCCCTGGTATTACTTCAATTCAAATACGGTATTCCTAATATCGATTCAATTAAAATACAGAATCCTAATAATCGACTCAATTCGAATACAGTATCTCTGGTATTCGAATACGGTATAGATCGAATATAGATACCAGGTATCGATTCCATTCAAATGCTCTATTCTTAATATCTATTCAATTCAAATACAGCACTCTGGTATCGATTCAATTCAGATTAGGCATTCCTAATATCGATTTAATTCAAATACAGTATTCCTTGCATAGATTCAGTTCGATTTGATGTAGAGATCAAAGATCAATCATTGAATGGGACAAAGCCGCTTTATAGTTGCGAGGCGGAGAGTTGAGAATCCGCAATTAATCACTAATTAATATAATGATTAACTGGATCTCGGGTCGTAAGAGTACGGAATCTTCTCAATCCGCTCCCATGTCTTCATTCTCTTAGGCAGGAGGGGCATCTCCTGGTGGTGCTGTTCCAGGACCTCCCGTTGTTGGTTCCTTCTTCTTACCACCACATCCAATTGCCTGAGATACGATACGTTACGGTAGGATACGCAGTATGATAGAGCACTGTAGGCTGTGGTAGAGCACAGTAAAGGCATTGATACAGTCTTCAACAGTACTTCATCACACAAAGATCAAAGACCAAACCCACAATGAAAGTGGCGACAGAAACTGAAAAGACGAGAAGAGCAATCATAATGGCAACCAGTTAGAAGAGAGGAGAGAGTGAGAAATGGATGGAGGAGAAGGAGGAAAGGGAAGAGAGACGAAAATAGATTTAGTCAAAATAGATGAACAATGGGTATTGAAATTGAATAAAAAAAAAAGAAACGATTTCCCTCCATCCATTTCTCATTCCCTCCTCTCTTCTAACTGGTTGCTACTATGATCGCTCTTCTCGTCTCTGCAGTTTCTGTCGCCACTTTCATTGTGGATTTTATCTTTGATCTTTGTGTGATGGAGCACTGTAGAAGACTGTATCATTGTCTTTAATGTGCTTTACCACAGCCTTCAGTACTCTATCATACTCTTACTCTGCGTATCCTACCGTAACCTACCGTAATCTACTGTATCTCAGGCAATTGGATGTGGTGGTAAGAAGAAGGAACCAACAACGGGAGGTCCTGGAATAGCACCACCAGGAGATGCCCCTCCTGCCTAAGAGAATGAAGACATGGGAGCGGATTGAGAAGATTCCGCACTCTTACGACCCGAGATCCAATTAATCATTATATTAATTAGTGATTAATTGCTATTCGTTCACCCTTCGAAATATCTTGGTGACGATAAAACGGTTTCCGTTTATACCTCTTTGATCTTTGGTCTTCCATTCATTGTTTCACATTTCTTCGACTATAACTCGAGTACTGTACTTCCTTGAATCAATCTAAAGGAGCTACAGTATTCCCAGTACCGTCAACAAAAGTATTCATATTGCACTGTACTATCAAACAGACCGTCAATGAAGTTTCGTTATCAACAATACTTAGCCGTGTCACGAATCAAAAATAGCGGGCGAAGTAAATTGACACGGCACACATTGCAAAATAATGAATACCGTAATACGACGAAACTCGTAGTTTCTGGAACGGGCGAATCATTAGTGCTCAACATCCGCGTTGCACCGAAGTTTCAATCATCGATACTTCTATCGATTACTGTGAGATACAGTATCAGAGACTGAAAAAAATTACTGCGTAGACAAAGAATCGTGTACTGATCACAGTGTAGTACTGATCTAACATCGAGAATGAATTATAAAAAAATTCAAGCGTAGAAAGTTGAAGAACGATAACGAAAAGAAGAGAAGTATCACGAAGACTAAAAAAGAACATTGCTCGAAATAATATGTGCATTTTCCATTCATCATCTGATATCACAATTTGTCATCCAATGTATAGCACGCTCTTTATAAACGGAACAAAACCGTTTTATCGTCGCTTAAATCTCTCGAGGTGATTTCTCTATGAGAGGGGTCAGCAACTCGATGATTAAGGGAAAGGGAAGAAAAGGGGCGTGGTCTAAAAGGGACGAAATCTTCTTAAGCCGCAGTTGCTCCTGTAGCTCCCGTTTGTGAAGCTGGACCCTTATCATCTCCCTCAGTCTTCTCTTTCTCTGGTGCAGAACCACCCTGATAGAATACGGTAAGAAGAGGAATGATACTGTAGAATGGATTACTGTACCTTGGATGGAGTCGATAGTTTCGATTTCTCTTGCTTTTCTTCTTCTTTCTCTTCTTTCTTCTCTTCTCCATCCTTCTTCTCTTCTTTCTTATCAGATCCTGGTGCAGCTGGTTTAGATGGAGGGGGAGGAGCTCCTCCAGGGGGCGGAGCTTCCCCTGATGCTCTTTCCAATCCTTTAGGAGGTGGAGCCTTCTTCTTACCACAGAATGCAATCTGGAATGGGATACAGTAGATTACTGTAGTCAGAGGAGAATACGGTAACAAACCAAGAATGTAGTGGTGAGAAGGGAGATGAGTAGAAATGGAAACATCACTGAAGATGACCAGTCGAGACGAGGGAAAGAGAGGTGAATGAAGGGAGGAGGAGAGGGGGAAGGGAAGAGAGAGAAGAGAGCGGACAATGGAAGGAATTGAAATATTTGGTAATTGAATTATGTTGTTTGTTATTTATGCAATATCATAGTATAGACCAGACATCACTATAAGATCATTTATTCTAGTTTGCACACTATATCTTGTCATCATTTCTGACCAGTGATGGATACTCCCGATCTATCACTCTTCTTTGAAGTCTTCCCCTCAAAGATCAAAGATCAATTCTAATCGATGATATCATTCTCACTTCAGTGACTCCAGTTGTCGCTCCCTCTGTAATTCCCGTTGTTCCTCCTTCCATCTCAACGTCAGTCTGCTCAGTTCCAGAAACTCCGCTATCTGATGAAGTTATTGATCTTTGATCTTACTCTAAACTGCAAAACCCTGCAGCTCTGATAGCACTCACCCTTCTTGCTTCCTTTCTTCACTTCTTTTTCCTTCTTAGCAGCAGCTCTTTCGTCTCTTCTCTTACATTTTTCTTCATATCTTTTCGCTCTTCTTTCATCATTTTTATCCCTTCTCTTTCTTTTATCCTTCTCCAATGCCATCTTCAATTCTTCATTACCAGCAGATCCATCATCGATTCCGAGTTTGTCCATTCTAAAAACAACTGGTTCAATAACATTGAAATCAGTTTCTCCCTATTGTCATCACTTACATCGCTCTTTCTCTGTACTTCTCCCCATCAGAATTCTTTGGTTTCTTCGTTTCTCCATCAGCTGATTCGTAATTTCTCGCCCTTTCCCATTCTTCCTTCGTTGGTTTTGGCGTTTTATCAGGCTGAAGATATAATGATCAATAATTCCCCTATTGTCTACTAACATCTAGTGAGAGAGCGATGCATCTTTCTCTCCATTCCTTCTCTGATTTCGTGTATCGACCCTTACTGCATAGAAGAATCTACAAGAAAGGCAAGGTAAACATGAATCGAGAGAGCAATTTACCGTGAAGAGAGGGAAGATTACAATAATGGCCAGATTGAGAGTAATCGACCACTCGAGAGAAGACATGGACGGATAAATAAATGAGAAGATTCACAATGTAGTCAACTGCTCATGTTGATGAGGAAATGCATTTAGTATGCAATTTGGCAATAATTTATCGTACCATGTAATGTTTGTGATGACTGGAGTATCTATTGCATCAAGTTAATTCTCTTTATTACAGTCAGTTTCATTCATTCAGTAATTAGTACAGTGCTAATATCACAAGTGAAAGGAGGGAGAGAGGAAGGGAGGAGAAGATTGAAGGAGAGATACATCTGAGCTTTCCTTTGATACGTTCGTATGAGTCCTTCATCTGATACGAATGAATTGATTCCTTAATTAAGGGGAGAAACGAACCGATTCAAGGAAACAAAATGCTTCATTCGATTTGTCTTCGCATAAACATTCGTCACCCTCGGAATCTGTCTGAAATCGATCAAATCAGAGGGATTTTCACTCTTCTCATTTACCTTCGAACAATCCAGAGCATCCTTGCGCGCTTTGAAGAACTTCTTAATTTTTTTGACGAGTTTCTTGAATTTGTCATCTTTTTTCTCCAATTTCTTGAGTATTTTATGAACTTGATCATCGTCCTCGTCGATTTCACACAACATTTCATCCGTATTTTCCTGGAATTAGGATATTTGTATCTCTTGAGACGATAGAAAACCTTGTTTGAGTAGTCTTCCTCCTTGTCTCGCCACTCTTCCACTGCCTCAGATACTTTGTCTTTCAACATCTCAAGAGGAAGAATTGCAGTTTCCCACTGGTGGCTACAGTATCCCCATTGGGAGGAATCGTCTACTACAGTACCTGAACCTACAGTATCCTACAGTACCTGGAATGCTAGTGGAGCCTTCCTCTTCAGTTCTTCCCATAGGGAATCTTCATCTTTATCGCAGTTGACGAAAGTGAAAGAGAGGAGGAGAAGGGAGAAGAACAACCTCATGTTAGTCAGCGAGTAAGGGAAAATGAGGGGAATGAATGGGAGGAGGGGAAGAATAAGTGAAAGATAATGCAAATTTATCTATTTGTTTGTTTCATTAATTAGGCGAGCTAGATAGCAGAGTGCTTGCTAACACAGCATTCCATATTCTCGTGTTTCGTTTTGACATGAATTTTCCTCTACCTTCTCCACAATTAACAGCATCATTCTCACTCTTTGAACGCAACGAGAGTCATTGCTGCACTGTCTGTATCTAGATAATGAGCGTAGACGCACTGTAGTATATTGATTAATACCGTAATCCACAGTTCGCCTACCGTAACCACGAGAAGCGAATATAAATAGATCCCATTCTGCAAAGAATTGTTCGTTCTCCTTCCAGAATCTTCTTTTTCTCTACAGTTATATTTTCTCACGATGCACATAATTCAATCTACAAGTGCTCTATTAAATGATGAAGCAATCAACCCTATTTATCATTCCAAATGATCTTCTTTCTTCTCTTCTTTATAATCCCCTCATTCTCTGCAAGAAGATGTAGAGAAGCTACAACTAATTGTACGTAATAGTAAAATACTTTTTCATAAATGTCCTCAAGTCTAGGTGAAGAGAATTTATCAATCAAGACGAAAAGTACCATCGAAGACGTGATTGCTGACATACAACACAATCTCAAAGAGGTTTCATTAATTGTATTATTATTATTTTCAAAACATCATAAACATCAAACTTTTTGACTTATTTTACCAAACAGTGTGAAGACCGCATACCAAAGAACGCAGTATGCGAAGCACTTTCCAGAAACGCCACAATTTGTGAACGTAAGATCGTTCAATAAGCTTGACTTTCAAAAAAATTGCTGACAATCAGATTGCATTTCGACAATATACGATGACATAACCATGATATACAATGAGATTATGTGTTCGATATTATATTTGAAACGGTAAGCTAGATATCCCTGTTCATTTATTTGAAACTATTATTCGTGAAGCGTCAAGTACGATGTAAATATGCGGATGGTCGAGTTGAATTAGTATACGAAGGAAATGGAACAAGTGGACCACTGGTATGTCACCCATTGGGTGAGGTCCAGATCGAATCAAGAGCAACCCTTGTCATTACTCTTGTGCGGAGACTGCGGAATGCAGCGAAAGCAAGGTAACATTGAAAAAACAAGTTAAAAATCATAAACGACAAATAACAGCTCGAGTGTGCTTGCCTAAAAGGATATGTGGATGTGTCTTCTCAATACAATAAATCGCGAGGGAGCATTTGCACAAAATGCAATACTTCCTACTCACATGGAGCAGGTTTTGGAACAGGGAATATCCATGTTTCTCTAACTATTGGGCAGATTTTGTGATGTTGCTCGACATATCGGCATCGATTTCGAAAGAAGATTTTTTGAAAATGATCAATTTCATCTCTGAATTTCTCACATTCATTGACGTTGATCGAACGGAAAATAGGTATGAAGATTCTTATTGAAACTTTGCATGATCCTTTTTTCAAGATTCTCATTGATTGATTTTGATGCAGTTGCACATTTGATAATACCGCTTGTCCCAAAAGATACAACTCAAGAAATGATGGGCTTGATGAAAGCAAAAGAACATGATGATTCCGGATCTGTGGGGACTCATCCTCATCGTTTTTTTTTTTTAAATTTTATTTCAGTGTGGTAATTATTATTGCATTATTGATGATTTACACTCGCGACAAAAAGTATTTGGACACTTTTTCAATTGGCTGTAACTTTTTACTGGGAAAACATTTGAAGCTGATTTTTTAGGGGGGTATGGCATATGAGCTAACATGTCCGTGCACATTTTAGTAGTTCCGGAAAATTCCTAACTATTGCGTAGTGATGACGCAATCAAAGTGTACTTTTTCGAATAAATTTTTTTCCTCGGAGGATTTTTTCTAGATTGTCAAATTTTCTGTACATGAAGATACTTTAGCCTACTACACAGAAAAAATTTTTCGACGCGTTGCGGTCGCGCAACGCGGCGGTGGCGGAGCGGGAAATTCGAAGCTCAATTTTCATAACTCCGCTCCCAGACGTGCTAGAAACTCGTTCTAAGGATCATTCTGCTTCTTATGACGAGAAACTAAGGTCCTGAGAGTTTGGTGAAGATCGGTCATCATTTACAATTTTGGCGCCCAAAAATAACTTTTTCAGATGATCTGACTTTGACCAATCACTACTCCAAGGGTGAATTTTGTAAAATCATGGTTACCGTGCAGGAACATTGCAAAACCATCCAATAGTAACATCCCAAATTTTCAGAGCGTTTGCTTAACTCTCCGGTCTGTGGTGATCGATCTACGGAGGTATATTCAGTTCGACAAATTTAGCTTCTAGAAGTTTGCGATTTTATATTTTGCGTTCTATCCGAGCTAGAACCCTGAAACTGTGCGACGATAATAACGTGAGGGTGACTGATTTATTGCGTAAGTATGGGCTTGATTCAACCGCTTTTTAAAAAATTGAAGAGAATTTCTCTTCAATTTTTCACACTCTTCAAATTGAGTATACCTCCGTAGATCGATCACCACAGACCGGAGAGTTAAGCAAACGCTCTGAAAATTTGGGATGTTACTATTGGATGGTTTTGCAACGTTCCTGCACGGTAACCATGATTTTACAAAATTCACCCTTGGAGTAGTGATTGGTCAAAGTCAGATCATCTGAAAAAGTTATTTTTGGGCGTCAAAAATGTAAATGATGACCGATCTTCACCAAACTCTCAGGACCTTAGTTTCTCGTCATAAGAAGCAGAATGATCCTTAGAACGAGTTTCTAGCACGTCTGGGAGCGGAGTTATGAAAATTGAGCTTCGAGTTTCCCGCTCCGCCACCGCCGCGTTGCGCGAATCGAAAAATTTTTTCTGTGTAGTAGGCTAAAGTATCTTCATGTACAGAAAATTTGACAATCTAGAAAAAATCCTCCGAGGAAAAAAATTTATTCGAAAAAGTACACTTTGATTGCGTCATCACTACGCAATAGTTAGGAATTTTCCGGAACTACTAAAATGTGCACGGACATGTTAGCTCATATGCCATACCCCCCTAAAAAATCAGCTTCAAATGTTTTCCCAGTAAAAAGTTACAGCCAATTAAAAAAGTGTCCAAATACTTTTTGTCGCGAGTGTATCTGAGTGAGAGATTTGATAGGAAAGAGAAATGGTAGATCCTTTTCATTCGCCAAAAAGTGAACGTTCGAAGATAGAAATGGGGAGAGTTTATATAGCTACGGAAGTGCTCACATTTCTTCATCTACTTTTCGCAACATTCCTGGCTTCAAATTGGAATTATTGAAAAGCTTGACGCTTTCAGTTTTCGTGCTAGTTTGTGGGTAAAATGCACGAATAGTTTCATATGAATCCTTTATAATGTTCAATTTCTATCATGATCTCAAATAGTAGTGGGAGCTTCAGTTGATGCCTCAGTGACTGAAGCAACTGTTGTGGTGGTTGTAGCGAAGACAACCGGCCGGCATGTCTTGCAGCAATACTGAAAATGGATTGAGATGAATAAAGGTAATTCTAAGAAATGCCATAAATTAGAATAATAACTTACGAGTAGCTTCATGGAGTTGGAATAGTCAGTACGAGCGCAGAAGTTGTTGGATGCAACCCATGAAGCGCAACTGCACAAGAATTGCATTACTACTGGAAATGAGTCCGCTAAATGATTTGTATAAAAATGGATGACGTGAATTCTAACTTAGCATTGGCATCGACACAAGGAGTGAGGGCAGTTCCTCCTCCTACAGCAGTTTGAGATCCATCGAGATTACAGAAACCACAACTGGAATGAATATATGATGGATTACGAGAACAGATTCTGAATTCCTTACGTCACTCCGCAGTATTTCTTCCTCATATCCATCGTGTTGCCTGTGTTCGTACAATATCCATTGTTCTTCCATGAACCACAACTGATAATATTTGCTGTTGAAATCTACTTTGAGCTAAATTCCGAAATTAATGAACATCGAAGTGGCCTAAGAGTTATGATTTCATTATCTTCACAACGTACCTGGGGTGGTCGTTTCCAGTGCACTGCGAAGCGACACCCGAAGTTAGAGCAAGAAGGGATACGGTAGCTAGAACGAAGTGCATACTGTAGAAGAAGGAAGAGATGGAGGATGGATTCTGACTTGCAATGATTCTCTTTTAAAGGGGAATACATTAGTACTGATCAGATCTAAACGATCATCGATGAGTGGAGAATGAACAATGCAAATATCTCTAACTGCAAGATGTCAATTGAAATGAGAGCGTAGATCATGGACGTTCGAAGGGAGTTTGAATAGCTGAAGTGATGATTTATGGTGGAAGATCTTCATGTTATCTCTTCCGTCCTCTCCTTATACAATTATCTGGCTACAGTCTATCCATTTCTTCAAGAAATATTGGTAAGAATAGGGATGAATGCACATGAATATATTCCAAATCTGCATTGAATATCAGCTTTCGAGGAAACGGAAGGTATCAGGGAAATTTTAGAAATTATCCTGATTTTTTTATATTTTTCTAAGAATATGTGTCGTTTAATTTCATGACATGAAATATATTCGGAATATTTTTCGCACAATCAGCATTTTTTTTTCGCACAATTTTGCATTACATTTTGAAATATGTTATCATGGCAATTACCGGGACCCGACCAGAAAAAACGATTCCGATGTTCCGAGACAACGTACGAACAATAAACATCTCAATGCCATTTCTAACATGAATTTTCATTTACAGTATGTTATGCCGTGAGAAAATTAAAACTGTGGGTACCTCACAAAAACGGGGCAAAAAGTGATCTCTGTATCGTGTATCGTGCAATTAAAAAATTTGGATTTTTAATTGGAATCCGATTGATCGATCTTTGACCTTTCCGAGACGTACTTTAAATTCGATAATCGTTTACGTTTTAACCGGCTTGAGTGCTACTCTCAATATCAATACTTCAGATGCACCCTTTATACTCGCTGAACAATCAATACAATCATATTAAACGGTTGTGGTGGCCTCAGTGGTCGCATCTGTCGCTCCAGCCGCTGTTGTAGTCGTGGTACCGAAGACGACCGGACGGCACGTCTTGCAGCAGTACTGAAATGGAGATTCGTTGTTGTTAGTGTACAGTCCTGGCGATTCCCCCTATGAAAACGGAGCGCTCCGGGTAACCCCGGGTGACCCTCAGTGACCCCACGCCTCGTGCTCTTTCAATGATATTCAAAAAGTCGCCATTTTGTTTCTGTCGTGTTAAGCGTTCAATTCTGCATCGATTCATATAAAAACATAACACTTTTTTTTATTTTAATTAATTAAATTAATTTTCAAAAAAGTGGGGAATAAAACGATTCGTGCATCAGACAGTACACCTACGCTAGTTAGCAAAAACTTTATGCAGCGGCAGCGCATAAATAACGGGAGTGTACTCTTTGATGCACGAATCGTTTTATTCGCCACTTTTTTAAAAATTAGCTTAATTAATTAAAATAAAAAAATGTGTTATGTTTTTATATGAATCGATGCAGAATTGAACGCTGAACACGACAGAAACAAATTAGCGACTTTTTGAATATCATTGAAAGAGCACGAGGAGTGGGGTCACTGGGGGTCACCCGGGGTTACCCGGAGCGCTCCGTTTTCATAGGGGGAATCGACTGGACTGTAGTTGTTGTTGTTGTTGTTGCGGCGGATCTCTCCTACTAGGGATCTTTGAATAGACTTACGAGGAGCTTCATTGAATTGGAGTAATCGGGACGAGCACAGAAGTTGTTGGATGCAACCCATGCGGCACAGCTGGAACATTCAATGTATTACTTATTTTGAACATACTCGTAAATTCGTAAATTTATTGCATCGTTGACTTACTTTGCATTAGCATCAACACAGTCTGTGAGAGTGGATCCTCCTCCAGCAGCAGTCTGAGATCCATCGAGATTACAGAAACCACATCTAAAAGGGGTACATTAGCTGTGATCAGAAATCAACAGATCATCAGTTAAAACTTACGCGACTCCGCAGTATTTCTTTCTCGTATCCATAGTGTTTCCTGTGTTGGTGCAATATCCATTGTTCTTCCACGAACCGCAACTAGAAATAACCCTGATTAATTTGTTGTCTATCGCATTACTTATCAAATTCCCTCCAAAAGAGTGCCATAATCGAAGTTACTACTAAGTAAATGAGCACCAAATGGGCGGAAATGATATCCATCAAGCAGCATACCTGGGATGATCATTGCCTGTGCACTGAGAGGCGACTCCCGAAGCGAGAGCGAGAAGGGATACGGTAGCCAGAATGAAGTGCATACTGTAAGAGAAGGAGCGGGGATGAGTGTGTATTTGGAAATAATATCTGCCCTTTTATGGGAATCGTGGTCGTATTGATCTCCTTTTTCGATCTGAACAATCTTTCGAAGTTCGTGAAATGAAGGGAATGAGGGGGTTGAACACTGTCTGTAGAACTCTGATGATGATAGACAATTGGAGAATGTGAGAGAAGACTTCTCCGTCGTCATTCGTGAACGTTCAATTCAGTTTATTCAGCTGCTGAAAGAATGAGTGATGCTGAAATTGATGATTGTTCATTTTTGAAAGTATAACATTCCTCCTGAAGTGAATGATCACGGACGATTTAACTATTTGACAATGGGAGTGTGTTTTGCTTGTTTCCATGCAGCGTATGAAGAGACTACTATGTTTTTCAAGCTGTCGAATAATGCAAGAACTCTTCTCTTCATTCGTCCTACTTTTTTTCCTGTGGGGAGAGGGCATAAGGAATGCAGAAGCGAAATCTTCATCTAAAAACATCCCTACTGTTAAACGTCATGCAATCAATTCTAAATAGTCACTCAGTTACATGTACCTACCAAACGTTCAATAGCATATATACACTCGTGGACAAAAGTCAAGGAGCGCTTTTTCAAAGTTGGATATCTTTTGAGCCAGGAAAGCAATCAATTTGAAATTCAGACATTACCTAGAAAGTGTGCAGGACAATATTTTGCATATGAAACAGTACTGCGAAAAAAATCTGAAAAAGTGACTTTTGAGCGCCACAGATGTAAATGATGACTGATCTTCACCAAACTCTGAGGATCTTAGTTACTCGTCATAACAAGCAGAATGATCCTTAGAACGAGTCTCTAGCACGTCTGGTTGCGGAATTATGAAAATCCTACCCTGAATTTGCAGCAACCCTGCAGCCGCTGCAGCAAGTGGCAGCAACTGGAAACTTTTTTCTGGGTAGACCTCGATCATATGTCTATGCATAAACAATTTTGAGACTTGGAAAAATACCACCAAAGAATAACGATTTTTCGAAAAAGTACCCTTCGATTGCGTCATCACTATGCAATAATATCGGTTTTTCGCAGTTCATATGCAAAATATTGTCCTGCACACTTTCTAGGTAATGTCTGAATTTCAAATTGATTGCTTTCCTGGCTCAAAAGATATCCAACTTTGAAAAAGCGCTCCATGACTTTTGTCCGCGAGTGTATGTCATAGATAGAGTTTTCAAATCGGATGTCCGTGGAATAAATGAAATGGTTCTTATCTAGGTTATTTTTAGACCTGGTGAATCTGCGCGCAAGTGTTGATTATTGCTAGCCTTACTACTTCGTCGTATATGAACACAACTGCTTCGAACCATCGCTGATTGTTTTCCAACTCTGTCAGCGTTAGAAGAGTTGGAAAAGCTCCGATCGTAGGCTTTGGAAATATTTGATCAGATGGAAAGCGGGATTTTGGTGAAGATCTTTACACAACAACGGCTGCATAAAAAAGAAAAGCCACGCGTAGAGATTCATTCGAATGGAGAATTGCGACTGGTTGTCCTAACCTCTAATTGAAAGAAACGCTCTACGAAGATATATCCATGTGGCCTCGTGGTGTAGTGGTTATCACGTCTGCTTCACACGCAGAAGGTCACCGGTTCGATCCCTGCCGAGACCTTGTTTTTATTTTTGAAATTTCTAATGACATCTGTGAGAAGCTGATTTTTCAATTTCTTCTGGGCTATGTGTGTTATTAATTGATTGTGTTGCGCGTTTTATCGAATGGACGGAAATCGATGAATAAATAACATCCACGATTCGATTATTTCTTCCCTTTTTCTTCAAGGAAGAGTTGTTGTCGTCGGCGCCGTTGTCGTTGATCCTGAAAAGTTTAAAATATGGATATCACGTAAATATTTGTTCATCATACCGGTAACGGTAGAGGACTTGGCACTGGCTGCGGTTGTAGTGCGAGAAGCGAGTACAGAAGGACGGCATGTCGCACAACAGTACTAAAATATATCGATTTTTATTTTAATTTTGTCATTTCAAATAAATACAATAAATAGATAGTTTTTTTTCTGAGAGAGGACATTTCACTTAAAGAATACCTGAAGCTTCATGGCGTTCGAATTGGCGGGGTTGGTGCAGAATTGATTTCTCGCTTGCCACGAGGCGCAGCTAAAATTGCCCATATTTTTTTCTTCTCAAACATATTTTAATCTCTAAAAGCTATTTCATTATTAACATTAGATACTAATTAATTATCATGAAGCCTCACTTGGCATTGGCATCGACACAATTGGCCAGATTATCTCCTCCTCCAAGTGCAGTTTGGAATCCATCGCGAGTGCAGAAACCACATCTGAATAATGCCGTTATTTCGTATACGATAGCCATGATGGAGTTCACTTACGTTACTCCACAGTATTTCTTCACTGTTTCGGGTGAGTTGTTCGAACAATATCCATTACGTTGCCATGATGCACAACTGGAATATATATTTAAATTATACCGTATTCTCAGCTATCCTTTTTCTCTCCCTCCCTACCGTATACCTGGGATGGTCACTTCCAGTGCATTGTGCTGCAGCTGCAGCAACGAGAGTAGCAAGGACGATTACGGTATTCATAATCGAAAACTGACTTGGGAAGTATCGTCCTCATTTCCATCGTCGCATTTATAGGAGCCGTTCGCGGTTGTTTGTGAGAAGAAATCGGAAGGCGAAAGTTCGTGAAACCGTTGAAACGATTGATCAGCTGCTGATCAAGTGTGGGTGCGGAAAGACGGAAAGGAAGGAGAGGAAAGAAGCAATGACGCCAATTTTAGAAGCTTTTCTGCGCCCGTGAGAGTAGAATATTTAATGTTTTTTAGGAATGGAAAGAACTGTCTTTGGGACCCCTAATTATACTTCAAGATGATCAATATTAATGGAACATTCAATCATTTTTATGATTTATTGATTCCGAATGTATCGGTGAACGATCGCGTTTGTACAGCAGTGAAACGCCTACGACATATGCCCATTTTGCGCTCTTTTTGGAACAACAGAGGGAATATATGTGACACATCATTGAATGGAAGAGAGAGGATACGTGTATGAGAAATGGCTCCATTTTATTGATGCTTATTGAATTCATCTTTTGCTGTAATTATATTCTCGATTCAATATAAATCCGAGATGATCGAGTGAGCAGATGACACTTGAACGAAAATATGCCAATTCTTCAAATGATTTTCGAAAGCCACTAATCCATTCATTGGAAGAATGACCAAGGGTCCATTAGTCTATTGTTTTCGAAAGCCCGGTAAGTCTCTGAAAACGAGATTGTAAATACTCTTTGAATGTGTCCATTGCGTATGCTAAACAATTTTTTTTGTATTTATCTATTATCTAGCTTTATCTACAATTTTGTACAAAATTACAATGGAAAAGATCACGGATCAATATGTACAAACAAATACAAGGTTCAATCAATAATTGGCGATTCCCCATCTCGTTGGAGCAGGCCGATCGAAGAAGTCGAATCCATCCATTCCCATTTCATCCATTATCTTCTCAACTCTTGATGGATCAGCTCTCACTATCTCCGGAATCTCCTCTTCACTCATCAACTCGAATTCATCCTCAGAATACAATCGAATTGTCCTCACTTCCGCTCTCTCAGTTCGTCTCTTAGCAGTCATCTTAGAGATGGAAATTACTTGGGAGGATTCATCTCGAGAGATGGGATCGTAGATGGACGTAGAAGTGAATCCACCGTCGATGACAAAGGAAATTCCATCGAAGACAATGGAAGTTTCTCCGATTGAAGTAGAGACGACGCATTTCCTTCCATTCGATGGGCAATGAACTCTCATCAATTGATCATGTGGAAGATCAGAATGAAGGGGAATTGACTCTATTCCTTCCACTCGTCTTCTGATCTCTCTCCTTGCCAATTCAACTTCTTCTTGAGTAGATAGAAATAGAAGAATTCCTCCTCGATTTTCCTTCTCAGTCAAATGAAGAAAAACGACGGTATCGACTGCAGTATCTAAGAGGGATTTGTGAGTGAGAGGAGAATATTCGATGATAAGGGATGATTTAGAAGAGATGGAGAGAATGGGGCAATAACATCCAAAGTAGTTAACCCACTTGTCGCAGTCGATAGAAGATCCCATTAGAACGATCCTCAGATCTCTTCGTAGAATGAGAATCTCCTTGAGTAGACCAATGAGAATATCCGTAGTGAGTGATCGTTCATTCACTTGATCGATGATAACGATAGAATATTCATCGAGAAGAGGACTCATCTTCATCTCTCTCATCATCCATTCATCAGTGCAATACTTGAGTGATCCTCCCCGCTGCTCCTGTCCAATAGCAAAGTCGACCTTCTCTCCCATTTCCTCTCCAACTCGAATAGCAAGAGACACTGTAGACAGACGGCATGACTGAGTACAAGCGACGAGTCCTCTATTCCCTTCCCTTCTTGAGTATTCGACTGCCCATTGAGGAATCTGAGTTGACTTGCCTGATCCAGCCTTTCCATCAATGATCACAGTGGAAGAATGAGAGAGGGATGCCATGAAACGATTCTTCCATCCTGAGATTGGAAGATGAGGAGAAAGGGAGAGACGAGCCATTGATGAATCCATTTGAACCATTTAGAAGATTGGACGACTAGGCGATACGAACAACTAGCAGACGGAAGACTATGCAGAATGAATGAGCGGTGAGTCAGATCCGTCTTCCTTTATATACTCTACACTGAATTTCGGAAATATTCGAGGCTCCGAATACATTCGAAAGTCTCCCTCTCCCCTCCTCTCCCCTTCTCCCTCACTCTCTCCCTCACACTCACGCGCGCTAGCGAATATTTTCGAAAGTGTCTTCGCACTCTCGATTTCTTCCCTTTGTGGAGGGTTTCGAAACGCAATTGCTAGAGTGAGGGCAATGAATGATTTGTAAACTCGAAATATTTACAAAACCGTGGACAATGGAGATTAGAAGATCTGTTCCCTGCAAAGTTCTCATACTTGAGATCGAAACACCACATGGATTGGGAATTCCAGACACATTTTTGTGTGTCGTTCATCTACATGATTTACATTGCACAATATTTCTCAATGAGAGCAGCAAAGATCTTTAGAATTGAAGGAGAGATCGTGAAGAATTGAGATAAGGAAAAGAAGAAGAGTGAGAAAGCGCGTTGAAGAGAAATAGAGAGCAACTTCCACTAAAAAAAGAACGCGCGTCGTATTGTTATTCACCCTAATGCATTGGGAATTCAAACTTTTCTTGTGTTCAATTCAATTTCAGTAATTCATCCACTCATCTAATCATCCTGTGGACTCACGAATTCATTTCCTCCCTTCTTTACACAACAAAAAACATCGGAACTCGTGATGGTCTCTTGATTTTTCCTTCTCTCTCCTCCTTTCCTCTCTTCTTCCTTCTTCTTCCACTAACCCTCCTCTCTTCACCTCTCTTCACCTCTCTCATCTCTCTCACTGCAATTGACAGCCAAAGTCACTCAAATATCCCCTAATCTACCTCTATGGTACAGTACACTGTTCACTACTAATACATCATCCTCCACTATCAATGACCTCTTCTCCTTATCATTCGACCATCTGATCCTTTGTCAGATATTTGATAGGCAAGTTTTGTCCCCCCCCCTCCCGTCTAGTTTTGTTTGTTCTCTCCCCAAAATCGTCTCAATTCGCGCGGTTTCACTGCTTTTTCTCGTCCCGTTCCTAGAATTTCGGATGTTTTCCTTCCCTGTTTATGTTTCTTTCGTTCTTTAGTCTCCTTTTTCTCGGATACGTGAATAATATAATCTAATTCAAGAAATGGACGTGTTTTCTATATTCGCTGCATGGCTAGCCATATTCTCCATATCATTCACTTTTCTACCGATGTAAGTGATAATCCCCCTTACATTTTATCTCCTCTATATAGCTTGTAGAACCTTATGGGGTGAACACTAACGTTAGACTTCTTCTCTTTCTGAACCCTTTCTAGTGTATGAAGAGAAGTAGTTTATCGCTTCCTCTTCTCAGTGGTTCATCGTCTTCTCTTTTCTTTGAAAAGTTCATCACACTGGAAATAATTTAGTAGTCAATTGGAAATGTCAAGGTCGAAAGTGATTTTTCGATTGAGATTAAGTGAATCACGCGGTTGGAACACAAAGATGAGAGAGAGACGCACCCATTTTTCGAGTTGATCAAGCGGAAACTAGAGATGCGAAGGGTATTGTGGGCAAACAACATGAGAAACGGAGTGAAAATTAAATTGATCTTTGATCTTTTCAGCCTTCAAATTTTGGATTGGAAAGCACGAGGAACTGCAGATGGATTTTCTTCTGTTAATTTCGTCCTCCCTGTACTCACGTACGTTTCAATTGCATTAGTTGACTACGGTTGTTTCGCTACGATCCATTTTAGAGATTCGATTTTAGTTCTTGTCAAACGACTACGATACCCGAATGGATGAAGTAATCAATTAATCCGTTCAGTATCGCATGCTGGTTACGTCACGGCTACATGACGGATGATGTCAACAATAAGGTCTGTCTCTTTGACTATTTTGGGCTCGATGAATTCATTGAATGGGAACAATATCATAGTTGGATTTTTCAATGTGAGAATTATTATCTATCGTAACTTTTCCTTCTCAGTTGATCAACTCGGTCAATTTGGCTGCCTTCACAGTGTACATCTTCTGCTTCGCATACTTCCAACCCGTTAGAGTCAGATTAGTTTCAAATTTCCTGGCCAAAACGAAACCTCCTTGATTTCCTCGGTTCCTTTGGTTTCGCCGTAAAGCAAGCCTATAGGAAAAAATGAGCATGTGGTCTCGTGGTGTAGTGGTTATCACGTCTGCTTCACACGCAGAAGGTCGCCGGTTCGATCCCGGCCGAGACCTTTCTTTTTGTTCAATTTTTTCATATTTTCAGAAGTACCTCTACATCCAGTTGCTGTCGCTATTCGCCGTGCTCTACGCTACGTTCGCGTTAGTATAAGAATAATTCATTTTTTCGCAGTCGTGATTGCCTTGTTCTTCAATGAGTTTCTTCTCTTTCAGCTACGTTGATTCGGTGGACTCTTCTCTAGCGGCAGACACGATGGGTGGAATTGCTGCAGCCATGCAGATCGTGTCGCTTGCTGGAGGAATTTACGATATTGTGAGCTGCTCGGATTATTAGTATTATGAGGGTCCATATTCTAGAGTACTCTTAGAGCACGATGAACAATTTCCATTCAGAAACGAGCAATCTCAATGGGTACAACAGAATATATTCCTGCTTCCATGCAATTCGGCATCTTCTTCCTCACTGGTCAATGGGCTCTCTTCGGATATCTCGCTCCGAACCCATACATCATGGTCAGTCATAAATTTCTTTGTTGAAAGCACACACGAATAACTGTTATGTTTCACAGCTGCTTCATCACACGGAAATGTAGCATTCTAACAATTAAGATTCGTTTATTCCGAAATGGCAATTATTCCATTCATATTTGTAATCAGGTAGCAAATCTCGCTGGTCTCGCAGTGAATATCGTCACTATTGCTCTCTATTTCATCTATCCTCCCATCACTTGGAGAGTCCCTCTCATCGGAACTCAACAAGAACATAAGAAGAAGAACTAAGAATACGGTAAATTACGGTAGATAATCCATCGAATAGGTCACACATCTCAACGCCACTAGGTTGCCTATTGTTCTCTGACACATGTAAGCTTGTGATCTGTACACTTTGTGATTGTTGTGCATTTCTTGCTGATGATAAAATGGTTCTTTGGCTTGAGGGAAGTAATAATCATGGAATCGAAAAGGGAAAACATCAGTTCTTGTAAATTCGTGCTCTTTCTGTGTCCATTCCCACGTTTGTGAGGCACAAATGACTCAGATTGTGCTCGAGTATACCCGATGCACACTATTCAGTGAAGAGAGACAACTAGAAATAGAGAGGAAGAAGAAGTAATGTAGGCAGTTGTGGAGCACTATCTACAATGTCGTCTATCGTCTACGGACATTCTCAATATTATCATTCTTACATTTATTGTGCATGTGTCGTACTGTATATCTATGCCAGCCGCACTTTGGCAAAAAGAGGAGATTGTAGGTTGAAAGTGGGACTGTTTGCAGTATCACTCAGCCTCGATCAGATAAGGGTCTATCTTTATCACCTTTTCGTCTCCTCTCGATTCATTCCCTCTTTCGTTCACATTCATTCTTCATCTGCCATTCTCTCACTCAGTTACTTTTCACTCAACCGATTGTTTGTTTCGAAACGATACGTTGGATGGAGTTCATTTGTGTGGTGTGGCAGAGAATGAAGAGAGATTGGATAATTGTGAGAGGGGGGAAGGAGGAAAGTTCATCACAGATCGACACTCTCATTGATATCGATGACTGACTGAATGATTAGACGGACAATCAAATGAATGGAAGAGTCAATGCACTGCCCACTCACATTCACACTCTCACATTGTGTGAATTTACTGAAGATGTGAAGTTCTCTCCATTTCTCTGCAGTATTGTCTCTCTAGATTGTTGTCGCGTACTTCAATTCCTTGTGCATTCATCCTTACTTCATGCTCCAACCTTCATCTTCATTCTTTCAGGATGTCTCTTCTCTCAGCGTATGCCACGTTCGTGGCTATCTATTCGGCACTCTTCATGTTCTTCCCATTGTAAGAGTATTCTGTATCAATATTGTTCTAAACGGAATTTGCTCAAAAATCAAGCCACAAAATCGTTTCTCTTATGGGCACAATGAAGCATAATTTGTAAGATTTACGTTTAGTTTATTTTTGCCTCAATGAGGGAAGCGATCGGTAAAATCATGTACTTATCAAGTCACAAAAATATGTTTTTAAAAAATGTTTTCAGAATGATCGTTCGTCAATGGGTGAAGAGGAAGTCAGCAGAAGGATTCTCAATTATGACTTTCCTTCTCGTCAACTTCATGTAGGATTGTTTTCTATTTCGAACTACATATCGTATTCAACGAAAGCAATCACTAAAAAAGTAAATAATTTCAGGCTAGCATGTTGGGTGAAGTTCTCGATCCTCAGTGGTGATTCTCGTGCACTTTATTCCTACTCCTTCGGTCTCACAATGATGTCTCTCTACACTGTTGCATTCGGATTTTATACTAATAATAAGGTGAAGAGATACGGAATCTGAAGACCCTTCACAGTTCAATTTTTTTCTGCACGGGGGGCAATCATGAGTTTCATAGTTAGTACTGTGGTAGATCCACAGTTCAATTAATTATTGGCGGAACAAGAAAAATATATATAAACAATAATCATTCAGAAAGTATTCATCATTCAAATCTCGATTCTCCTCGGTCTTCTCGCTGTTATCTTCTCTTACGTCGATGGACTTCCTGATGATGTGGTACGACCACCATTATATTCACCTACTTCCAGAAACAACAAAACACATCTCCCTTGAATTATTCTTCATTAGGCTTCACAATACATTTCATTCAAATTTCTATTCGTTTTTCAACTTCTCAGAGTCGCGTCGCAACCATGGGAAAGATCGCTGCTATTTCCCAGACAGCGATGATTGGAGGACCATTCTTCCAGATGGTTTGTTCATATTTCATTAATGCCGTTGAACCATTCTCTTTTAGAAGGAAGTCATCGCAAAGGGAACATCTGAGTATCTCTCATTCGGATTCATTATCCTTTCCCTGACCATGGTTGGAAATCGATTCCTCCTCGGACTTCTACAGGGAAATATGACTATCGCCGTGAGTCCGAGATAAGCTAGATAGCAGGGAAACATAACACAATACTTCACAGAACCTTTATCGCCACGACTGAATTCCCAGCACAATGGGCAGTTCCGTAGTTATTGCTTATCAGAAAGAGGATTAGTGTACATTTTGGACCCGGTCATGTGTGGAATATTGATGATGCAAACGTATAGCTTTGTCACAATCGATTCATGCTCTCTTATCAGCAAGCGCAATTCTCTCTGAGAATGGATAGACATTCATAGACGGTGTTGGTAGTCTCAAGGAAACAGTTAAACTACAATGAGTATAATACAATCCTATCAAAATGATAGCATTCATTCCGCTAACATTTGTACTGAACAATTCCTTATCCTGCATTTTCAATACATGACAACAAATTGGGGACAAACGCGTAATATGAAATATTTCTGAAACATATCGTGATTCAAAGAGTATACTTCAGCTCGGATACTTCCCTGGTCTAGCAATGAATCTCGGCACTCTCTCCATGTTCTATTTCTATCCTCCTCTCACTTGGAGAGTTCCCATTATTGGAACTGGACCTACTCAGAAGAAGAATGAGTAGATGTAGACATTCAATATTCTCTCCTTTCGAAATGGATCTCAATTGAGTACACTCCATTTCAACCATTCTAGTCCTCAATTGTATCGATTTGTGAGTATGAAAGCATTTATCTATGTGGTCAAATCTGTGTGGATTGTCATCGTAGACAAAATTGATGTTTTTCCGTCAGTCAGACAGACTTTTTGGAAATTCGGCTCTTGTATATTTCATCTTTCTTAGAGATCTTGAACATTTCTCATAGTTTCACCTGCTTATGAAATACGAGATTTCTTTGGCGGGAGCGATTCGAAAAGAGACGTAATCGCAAGGGTACAAAAGGCTGAGATTGTGCCCATGTTGTGCCTAAGTCGGTCCACTATGCTCTTCTCTCTACTCAATCTTCAAGAGAATCATACGTGTCTCTATCTCTTGGTGGTACTTCAAGACCAATTTCATCGTGTTTCATCATTTTCCTCTTTACCTCGAATGAATCTCCGTCATAATATCTCTTCATTTGTATCAATTTCAATGAGTGGTAACTTGAAAGCCACTGATCATCTGTTATTTTGTCACTGATCCATCCGGTTTCTATCCCTTCAGTGCATTTACTGAATACACAAACTCTTCACTAGTAGCTTCAGTTATTTGTTCAATGATGTGAATTCTTCTCCGACGCGTTTCTCCTTTGATTAGTGGTCGGAAATAGGACAATCTTTCCATTCTTTATTTTCCATAAGAGTATATGGAACGACAAATTCGATAGTTTCTGTGATCATTATCATGCACAACACGAAGATCTAATCGGATACAACTATTCACTTATTATCGTGTACCCATTGTGTAGTGTGATCAATGTGTCTATCGAGAGTGAAGAGAGGAGGGGAGGAAAGGAAGACGCTCAGTATATTCCTGCGCCTTTTCGCAATCGAGAGTCAGAGAGTACTCCCAAGCGCGTCTACGTATTTACTCTCTTTGTTCAACTGTTTGCGATATGTTTCAGAAGGCTTTGAAGTCCGTGAAAGTTATTCAAGTTACTTTTTGATGCATATCGCTGTTGACCGCGTCTTTGCTTTCAATTAGCCTGTTCATAACTCTGATTGATTTCAGAATCAGCAATGGAATTCCTCGAGTTATTCGGAATGTGGTTGGGTATTATCTCCATGGGATTCATGATCCTCCCCATGTAAGATTCATTTGTTCTTCTTGTTTCTTGTTTCGCAGATTTTTCTTTTTCTAAATAAAAGTAAAAACAGGAGAACGAACTTGGGTGTAGTCAGATTGATTAGATATGTACAATTTACTCGAAAATAAAGAGGAGAGGGAAATCACATTGATTAGATAATAGTTTGTATGGGCATCTTGCGAACAAATGCGTATGTGAGACAGTGCAGTACAACCAATATCATGCATTTGCAGGGCTCAAGTGAAAGAATGGCGAGCCCGTGGATCAACTGATGGATTCTCATCTGTCCATCTCATTCTTCCCGTGCTCATGTGAGATATTCATTTTGAACTTACTGATCGGTACGAATCATTATGAAAATGTACATTCACTCAGGAATGCTCATAAACTAAGATGAAGGTAGAAATGGTAAAAGAAGGGCAGACACTAACCCTCACTAGTTTGTATTTTGTGCACGCCAATGTACTGTGTGCAAAGTAGAGCAGAGAAAGAGCGTGGAAGAGAAAGCAACCAAGTGTTAGAATCTGTTCCTTGCGTGGGAAAGCGCTGGCAATAGATCCGATTTGGGGCAAATAACCACTCCTGATCATCATAATTTTCTCAGGATGGGATGCTGGCTTCGTCATGGATTCATGACAGCAGACAATATGAATATTATCATCAATTCGATGGGCGTTGTTTCTTCGGCTTTCTATATTGCTGTTTTCGCTGTATACACCAAGGATAAGGTGAGAACAGAAACAATGAGAAATACCCCGACTGATTTTATCTTTTTTTAAAGAGCACTAGTTGAATAATTCGTGTGAAACTTATGAAACTTTGCTATCGAAATGTTTTTCGAAATGGCGCTGGAAGAATAAACAATTTGATTTCATTAAATATACTTTCAGTCCTATCTGTACACTCAATTGGGTGCACTCGGAGCAGTCTTCTTGGCCATTTTCGCCTACGTTGGAACTCTTTCAGCTGAAGAGGTTTGAGGATCAAATAAGATTGAATGAATAGGATTACTGCCACTCTTTGAAGAATGTTTTATTGATGAGGACACTTCAGTGAAGGTCATAAGATGTTGAAAATTGACATGTTCATCTGATCTTTGATCTCTCTTCAGGCGCCCGATGCAATGGGAAAGATTGCCGCTGTTGCTCAGAATGCAGGAATCGTCGGAGGAATCTATCAAATTGTACGATAACTTTTCACATTATCAACCGAAACAGATACTCCTGTCCCTCAATTACAAAAAAGATTGCATATATTTTTCCTCGTCTGATCCTTCTCCTCTTCAGAAGACAGTAATCGAAACGAAGACAACTGAATACATGCCTGCTTCCATGCAATTCGGTATTCTCTTCATCGTCGCTCAATGGACTCTTTTTGGAGTTCTTTCCGGAAATATGTACATGGCTGTAAGTCATATTTCATGTCTATTTTAAACTCATTGTCAGAAGGCACGATTTTGCTGCCGTTCGTACAATTTACAGCGCAAAAATTTACACTCATTGTATATTTTGCTATCTACATCAAGATTTTTATTCAGGCGGCGAACATTCCCGGTCTGATCATGTCGTTCATCTCCATTTCTCTCTACGTCATCTATCCTCCAATCACATGGCGAGTTCCCATTCTCGGAACTCAGCAAGCTCCTACGAAGAAGAGCGACTAAGTAGATGAAGAGCCCATATCATTCAATTCCTTTTCCGTCCCCGCTCAATATAGACCACACTGGGTACACAGAGAGAGACACGGTGTATCATAAAGTATTCAATTCCATCCGAATTGCCAATGACAGTATCCACAGTTAACATCATCGTAATTTGTTTATTGTCCGTTCAATTAGGAGAGAGAAGATCCTTCTCATTATTGATTGTTCTGCATAACGGAAGACTCGGCAGCCTTCTTGTCCTTCAGCTCTCTGAATGATTACGGTAGTTTCATGGGTCTAAACGCTGATTCCAATAGGTCAAACATCTTACTTGAGCTCTCGCTCCCACGTGTTCCAATGGCGCCACGATCGATTGAGACAGGCAGTATTCTCAAATTGATCTTTGATCTTTCACTTCATTCTTCTGCCCTACCGCCTTCTTATCCGACGCCTTTCCTGTGTAGATCAGTGAAGCGCGCAGAGTCTGATGAGGATACGGTAGTTATCGATTATAAACCATCATTTCAATACTGTAATCCCGGCAGCCTCCTCCTTCAGTATACCTCGTATGGTTTTGAGTGATGGAAGTATGATGCGGGAGGAACGGAGAATGAGAGGGCAGGAGCAATTAGAATCTGCAGAACGTCCGAACGTTGTCTGAATTGATTGATTGGCGATGTTTCATGGGAGATGTGGATAGATGATCAGCTCACTCATAGAGACCAACGGCCTGAGGAGTGCACGTACAGGGACGACGCCACACCTGAAGAAAGATCAAAGATCAATTCCATGAGATGACTCCCTTACCCATAGATCGAAGAAGTTGGGTCCTCTAATATCGGGCATTTCTCGAACGACGTGACCAGCAATCAGACCGTACTTCTCATTCACGAAGTAATTCACGTTGTCCGAACATTGAATCTACTATCGATCGTATTCAGATGGATACGGTAGGTTACGGAACCTTGAAAGCTACAGGAGAATCTCCGTGATTCGTAATGGAGATTGTGTGCTTCTGTGGAGGTCGATCGTCCTGAGAGATCAAAGATCAATAGAGGCAAGATAGGAGACAGTACCTTTCTACCGTATTGCAGAGAGTTCTTATTGATGGAGACACGCATGGGAGGTTCCACGATCTACAGTATCTTCAGTTTATCGATTGATTATCATGGTGATAAACCTCGAGATCGGGATCATCATTAGTCCACACGTAGATATCTGAGGCGACTGCGGCTTTCTTGACGACCATTTGAGAGCAAGAAATGAGATGAGAATGGAGAATCGTTCTGTATTTTTCCGTCTTCAATTATAATATTCTCTTCCTGTACTCTGTGACCATCTGTCAGGGATCATCAAGTATTCCATTGGTCACTCAAGGCATGGCCGTGTGGCGCAATGGATAACGCGTCTGCCTACGGAGCAGAAGATTGTAGGTTCGATCCCTACCATGGTCGCAACATTTTGCTGCTTTCCTCACCCACAGGGGTAGAACGCTGATCTGCTGACCCCCCCCCCCCCCCCCCCCCCCCGCCTCCTCTCTTTCAATCCATCGATAAGGTGATGATATCGATATCGATGAGGATAAGGTGAGAACAGAAACAATGAGAAATACCCCGACTGATTTTATCTTTTTTTAAAGAGCACTAGTTGAATAATTCGTGTGAAACTTATGAAACTTTGCTATCGAAATGTTTTTCATTTACGACGCTGGAAGAATAAACAATTTGATTTCATTAAATATACTTTCAGTCCTATCTGTACACTCAATTGGGTGCACTCGGAGCAGTCTTCTTGGCCATTTTCGCCTACGTTGGAACTCTTTCAGCTGAAGAGGTTTGAGGATCAAATAAGATTGAATGAATAGGATTACTGCCACTCTTTGAAGAATGTTTTATTGATGAGGACACTTCAGTGAAGGTCATAAGATGTTGAAAATTGACATGTTCATCTGATCTTTGATCTCTCTTCAGGCGCCCGATGCAATGGGAAAGATTGCCGCTGTTGCTCAGAATGCAGGAATCGTCGGAGGAATCTATCAAATTGTACGATAACTTTTCACATTATCAACCGAAACAGATACTCCTGTCCCTCAATTACAAAAAAGATTGCATATATTTTTCCTCGTCTGATCCTTCTCCTCTTCAGAAGACAGTAATCGAAACGAAGACAACTGAATACATGCCTGCTTCCATGCAATTCGGTATTCTCTTCATCGTCGCTCAATGGACTCTTTTTGGAGTTCTTTCCGGAAATATGTACATGGCTGTAAGTCATATTTCATGTCTATTTTAAACTCATTGTCAGAAGGCACGATTTTGCTGCCGTTCGTACAATTTACAGCGCAAAAATTTACACTCATTGTATATTTTGCTATCTACATCAAGATTTTTATTCAGGCGGCGAACATTCCCGGTCTGATCATGTCGTTCATCTCCATTTCTCTCTACGTCATCTATCCTCCAATCACATGGCGAGTTCCCATTCTCGGAACTCAGCAAGCTCCTACGAAGAAGAGCGACTAAGTAGATGAAGAGCCCATATCATTCAATTCCTTTTCCGTCCCCGCTCAATATAGACCACACTGGGTACACAGAGAGAGACACGGTGTATCATAAAGTATTCAATTCCATCCGAATTGCCAATGACAGTATCCACAGTTAACATCATCGTAATTTGTTTATTGTCCGTTCAATTAGGAGAGAGAAGATCCTTCTCATTATTGATTGTTCTGCATAACGGAAGACTCGGCAGCCTTCTTGTCCTTCAGCTCTCTGAATGATTACGGTAGTTTCATGGGTCTAAACGCTGATTCCAATAGGTCAAACATCTTACTTGAGCTCTCGCTCCCACGTGTTCCAATGGCGCCACGATCGATTGAGACAGGCAGTATTCTCAAATTGATCTTTGATCTTTCACTTCATTCTTCTGCCCTACCGCCTTCTTATCCGACGCCTTTCCTGTGTAGATCAGTGAAGCGCGCAGAGTCTGATGAGGATACGGTAGTTATCGATTATAAACCATAATTTCAATACTGTAATCCCGGCAGCCTCCTCCTTCAGTATACCTCGTATGGTTTTGAGTGATGGAAGTATGATGCGGGAGGAACGGAGAATGAGAGGGCAGGAGCAATTAGAATCTGCAGAACGTCCGAACGTTGTCTGAATTGATTGATTGGCGATGTTTCATGGGAGATGTGGATAGATGATCAGCTCACTCATAGAGACCAACGGCCTGAGGAGTGCACGTACAGGGACGACGCCACACCTGAAGAAAGATCAAAGATCAATTCCATGAGATGACTCCCTTACCCATAGATCGAAGAAGTTGGGTCCTCTAATATCGGGCATTTCTCGAACGACGTGACCAGCAATCAGACCGTACTTCTCATTCACGAAGTAATTCACGTTGTCCGAACATTGAATCTACTATCGATCGTATTCAGATGGATACGGTAGGTTACGGAACCTTGAAAGCTACAGGAGAATCTCCGTGATTCGTAATGGAGATTGTGTGCTTCTGTGGAGGTCGATCGTCCTGTGAGATCAAAGATCAATAGAGGCAAGATAGGAGACAGTACCTTTCTACCGTATTGCAGAGAGTTCTTATTGATGGAGACACGCATGGGAGGTTCCACGATCTACAGTATCTTCAGTTTATCGATTGATTATCATGGTGATAAACCTCGAGATCGGGATCATCATTAGTCCACACGTAGATATCTGAGGCGACTGCGGCTTTCTTGACGACCATTTGAGAGCAAGAAATGAGATGAGAATGGAGAATCGTTCTGTATTTTTCCGTCTTCAATTATAATATTCTCTTCCTGTACTCTGTGACCATCTTTCAGGGATCATCAAGTATTCCATTGGTCACTCAAGGCATGGCCGTGTGGCGCAATGGATAACGCGTCTGCCTACGGAGCAGAAGACTGTAGGTTCGATCCCTACCATGGTCGCAACATTTTGCTGTTTTCCTCACCCACAGGGGTAGAACGCTGATCTGCTGACCCCCCCCCCCCCCCCCCCCCGCCTCCTCTCTTTCAATCCATCGATCGCTATTCCTCTCTCCCCCAGACAGCAGACAGGCAACTAGCCCTCGTATGTCTCTTCGTCTCCCTGGCGAATTGTTTATCCCACACCCAACTTTAGCATATATTGATGTGAAACACTTATCGTCCCCTTTAGTTCATTTGCGCTAAACATTGCCTCGTTTTCGCGTTTGTTGTTTGTTGTTTACTCACACATTCTTTCCTTCCTATCTTTCGAATTCCCCACTAGCGAAGGGCTCTACCCCTAATACTACACCCGGGCGTCGTACTGAGGTCCACCCCTCGTAAGGCGGTTGTGACTACGACCCAATGGACCGAAACATCCAACCGCGTCACTTTAGGAAGTAACTTTCCTTTATCTCAGATTAGAAGTTTCTCTATTTTTCTCAATTCTAAACCAAGAGTCTTACTAAATTGATTCTTCCCTTGGCTCATTGTATCTCCCTCCCCTTCTAATGCATTTCTCATTTCCGTATTAGTGGAAACTGGCACTATTGGAGACAGGCGCTATCTAGATAGTGATCGTTTCCTTTGTCCGAGGGTGGTCCTTACCCCTTCACTCCTTTTTATGGCCACGTTCCCGCTGCGAAGAGCGAGTAGCAATGAAATTGGAAGGGAGATGAACACAAAGGATCCCTTCGAAAGGACAAGGGAGATCTTGCAAATGACAACCCTCTTCTTCCCTTTCCATCTCTCCAGTCCCAATGCAATTTGCCAGGATGAGTCTAACAAGAAGAGAGAATAGAGGGAGGAGAGCTAGGATTGGGGGAGAACTATCGTCTTACTCTCATTAGTTTGGACTAGAAGAGAGAAGAGAGGTTCAATATCAGACCCAATATTGAATGTCTCTCGTGACCCGTAAGGAGATGAAGATGGAGAGCTCCATTCGGCATTCGATCATACAGCTGTCAGGGTCCCCTTAAGTGCCCCTGTCACTCTGGAATACACAATGAGCCAGAGATGGGGATATCGAGAACAGATCATAGAAGCTTTTTGGGTTCCGAGAAGGGTGGAAAAGATCAATCAATTCATCCAATTATGTCGTCCCATCTGCGCCTAGAACGAACATAATTGCCAGAGCTCTAGAGAATGGGGTTCTCACTAATCCAAGCTAATCTACTCATTCAACCAAGTCCCAAAGGATCCCATCCCCGGAAAGCTACTACTTAGGGATTGAAAAGCCTGTTGAGGCTTGCAGTAGTCATCCTGAACTCGTCACCTAAATTTAACGACCAGCATGTAAAATATGGTTTTAATCAGCAATCAAGAGCGCTTTAAAGCTCTAAACTAGTCAGCTCCCTCAAATATTCCTGTAAAAACGTCAAGCATCGACTTTTCCCATCTTTAGTTTGGTCGCAAACCAGCGAAAACAGGGCCTTACCACGCCTCTCCAGCCCCCCAGTTTATCCGTGGCCTCCCCCTCGCCTTTACGGGCAGAGGGGCGTAGTCAACAAACTATAAACTACAAATATAGACTGTGTAGCGCTCCTGCCCCTATGTGTTTGGGGGGAGCTAAACAATTGTAATATACACCGGTACACCAATCACTGGTGTACCGGTGTATATTACCATTCTTCCTCTCTCGTTCTTGCACACTCCCTCGCAGCCGGAGATGGATTTGGAGAGCGGGAGGCTGTGCGCGCTCAGTGGGCGGAGTCAATGGGGAGAGGAGAGGAGAGGGTCGTCCGTTCAGTCAGCCCATTCTGCTCCCTTCCGTCTTGCTAGTCGCCCGTAACGTCTTTTGCGACGACAATAGTAGTCAACTAGTCGCCAGTGGACACTTCTCAACGACTACCACAAAGCAGCTTCATTGTGTAAGGTTAGTTTTCTGTGGATGCTGTAATCCCGAGTGGTGTGTATTCCTCCCCTATATCCCCTCCCCGTTGTGAAGTACACTATGGTCTCCCTTGTTCCCTCTGTTGTGATGTGCTGTGTCGTGTTCCCTGCTGGGTATGTGTCTCAGTCATGCTATCCTTGTCGTTGTACCCATGACTAGATCCATACTCAGCTGGGCTTGGCGTTGTGCGTGTGACCAACAGATTATATATTCGGGGTTTCATTTATTCACGGAAAGATATGAACGAGTATAGATCACGTAGCTGACCGGCAGTTCTGCGCGTGATGCGTGGTAGTTATAAGCATCCGTATCACAGCCGGACTGCTGATCTGCCGATCTTGCTTCTTCTCATAGTATACTCCTCTAAAGTAGTTTCCTGATCTAGGATCGTTTGTAAACGGGGTGACGTGCATAGAATGTATTTTAGTCTGTACCTATTAGACACTGAAATTGGAGTCTTTTTGAGCGATTATGTTCTTAAATTTCTCTTTTGGGTCTGTTTTTTAAGTACTCCGAATATTGAAAGTATTCCAATCATTCGCTCCTGTCCTTGGATGGATCCTTCCCCTCTGGCGATATCTCCGATCAGTTTTACCATCTCGAGATTAAGATTTGATGTTGTGGCCAGTCAAGACGCACCAGGTGGTCTATATCCCGGGGGCAGGAATCAGCAGGAGGCCTCGGGGCCTACACCGATCCATCTCAGATATCCTACGTTTTCCGGCACCTGCCTTCCCCGTGAATCAAGGACACTAAGGAGTGTTAGAGGGCAAGCAGCCGTTAGGGAAATGAGATTACTCATCCAAGTCTTTGATCTGATCCGTAATGATGGGCCTTCTAATGAGACATTACGTTGGCCGATCTAGATACGCAACATATTTATGGGCATCTGTCAAGTGCACAACCTTAAGGGAGGTCTAAAGGGGAAGTGTGACTCTCATCCTACTGTCATCGACTCGAGGTGATTTGTGGCAACTGTTTGGCGCCAGGGACGGACAAAGACTGTGTTAGAGAAAGGGTGAAAGGGCTATTAGGAAAGAAGGAGAAGGGTCGACTGAATGTGTTGCTCTTTCTTTCACACTTGTCGGTGTAAACAGCTAAGGAGCGAGTCATCCCTTGTAAAATCTCTTTCGTCATATTTGGAAAAGAAATTTATTGAAAATGTTTATAGCGCGAACTTCGCAATGAGAAATACCGAGATATGCCAGAATGGGAAGAAGAGGACGGGGTGTGTACAAATGATCGAATGTCGATCCACAAGTTAGGGTTGATTACTGTATCGGAAGAGTACGGTAGCTGGATAGTGTGCACGGTGGGACCCATAGAACATAATATCGACAACTGAGAAACTGAGAGAGGGCGATATAAGAACCAATGAATGTCACTAGTGAGAGTGAGTAAAGGAGGAACGGGATACAACAGCCTACTCTGATTATTACAACAACAAAAACAAATCGGTCTACTGGTTACTGCAACTGACAAGAATAATTATGCCTCGGAGAATAGGGGGATGGGAGTAAGTACTGTAGATGAGCTAGAAGATCGATAGAAGGGAGGGAAGGGGGTGATCTACCATTGGGGCATGCATGTTCTCTCTGCTCGTTCGATCTGAGTTATGATCTGAGCGAGTTTACGACGAATCTTTTTCTGATCGTCAGCAGTGCACTCGATCACCTGCAATTTGAACCATTCTGAATTTACACTTGTTTATTGAATATAAATATTCTTCTGAACACTATAATGGACCAGATTGGAATGACAAAAGAATACGGAATATTGTGAGAAATGTTGATTATTTGCCCGATCGTCGGAATCTTTTTTTCTCACCTGAGCTTGGAAACGTTGATCGATGGGACCAGTCTCTTCCGGAGAGCACGCATTGAGGAAGCGACGGCATTGCTACAAATATAAGATCGTTGGAATCCTGCCTCGTATTCACTCCCCTTTAGTTTCCAAAGTGCTCTATATTTAAAAAAAATGAAAAATTGCACTTACCTCCTTGGTGTTTCCGAGATCGTCACTCATCTTGTTGATCATTCCCTCGATCAACGTATTCACCTGGAAAGATAACAGTTCAAGTTATGAGGAATTATCGATTGAAAGCTACCGTATCTACTCGATTTGTACCGTACCTGTTGAAGGGCATTTTGTTGTTCACTGTTGCGAGGAGTACCAACGAGCACCTGCAAACCAATTGTACATTATCGATGGAGATGTTTCCCTACATTAGTATGGCACGATCAGATTAGTCATTGATGTGAAAATGCTCTGAATCCAAATCACTCATCAATCGATAATCTACCGTACCTCAACTGCTCTCGTTCTTGCCATCAATCGATTTGCTGTCGCATTGATGTCCTCACGGTCTCCTACAACGAATCTTTTGAACTACAGTACTCGATGGGATATCGATTAGCTAGGTACTGCCATTCAGAATGGCGTCTGTTCTTTAATCCGCAAGCAAAGAATGACAAACAAGTTGTTTATTTCGTCTTCTTTCCTCATTGCTTTCCCTCTCAGATGACTTGTTTCATCCCCAGTGCAAATATACCATCAAAACGTGAACACTCAAGAGTTTCGAAAAGAATAGCAAGTAACAAGTATCGTAATCCCTGTGGATACAGTACCTGCTCCGAGACGCATGAGTTCCGAATTGAGATTGAAGTTGGATAGCATATCAACAATGGATTCCTTCTCTGCTTCCAACATTCCCGCCGTCTCTCTACAATGAAATCATTGGTCATCTCATTAAGTCTCTCGTTCATCTCTGAATATTCCATGCTCTCTTTGACGCCCTTTCCTCTCTCATTCTGCCCCTTTCCATTCAACACTCGTAATGTTTCTGAAAGGACGAGTGACAAGGAAATGAGAGATAAGGAGGAATGAAGAGACGAAAGAGAAGAGAGAAGGAGGGAGTAACATCCCGGAGAGGGCCATTCGAGAGAGACTGAGGATTCATCTATCCACCCTCAGGGGATATTTTATACGAGAGGGATCGAGAGGGAAATATACTTTTAGAATTATTATTGAGTAGATTCAATTTCAGTAGTTGCATGATCGGACTGGATTAACAACGGCTAAACTTCTAATAATATTTGAAGAATATGCGACCGGAATTTATCTGGACCGGTCGCACATTCTTCATTGTTGTGAAATACATGTGATTATGCTGATTGTTACAATTTGTTCCCCCTGTTTGTTTCACTTTCACAATGTTCCATCAAGTTCATTTTTTTAGTCTACACAATTACCATGTGCTTGGAATAATAATAATGTTCCCATACCTCAATTGTTCGACCCTCCTCTCGATTTCATCCAACATGTGTACCATTTGATCATTGAAATCATCGATCGATCGATTGCGAACCAATCGAACCGGCACTTCACGAGCATTGTTCGTTGCTGAAGGAAGGAAGATAAAATACAATTCGTATAAACTAAACTTAATTTTCGGAACAAAATAGAACAACATTTCAGGCTAGATTGCTGAAATAACCTGGCAAGACAAATTTTTGAATGTGATAATTTTCATCGTACGATTACTTCTGTTTGACGGTGTAATTTTTCGAAAGCAAGACATTCTTTAACCAGGCGGGAGAAGTATTGTACATATCTACCAATGGATCAGCTTACTCACCAGACATATTTGCGTGTTGGCTTCCCGAAGTGGAACTCGCTGAGGAGGCACTTCCGTTATCTGAAACAGATCAATTAATAATCAGACATTTACGATTACGGTAGTCTCTGACATCATCTATGATCTACGGTATCTCAATCGATCGCCCCCTCTCGCACCATCACTCCTATATCCCACGCGAGGACTGTGCTGCTGATAGTATCCCGAGGGTGGAGTGAGTCTTCTATGGGGAGGCATATTGTAGAATGGGGTACGGTAGGGAGTGGAAGGAGGTCAGACGAGCGGTCAGAAGGACGACTATGGGAGTCAAATGATCGACGAAGGAGTTCTTCTCTATCTCGCTCCACCTACGTCCTTTGGCCTCTTGAGAGGGGGTGGTGAGATGGAGGGACGAAGGGGAGGGAGAGGGTGGAGGAGGGAGGAGGGAGGTGGAGGTGAGGGACTCGCTAATCCCAACTCCAAGCAAATCGAGAGGGAGAAAAACTATGGGTGGTTGTGTGTCTCCCACGTTGACATACTCTCTTCTCTCCTCTATGATACTTTCCTTGCTTCACTCTCTTCTCAATCAACACTCTTTCCTCTCTCTCATCATAACACATAATCGTCTCTTAATCTCCCACGCAGTAATCAGCTGGAGGAACTTGCTTCCACTTACTCTCCCTTGCACTCAACTGACTCATCCATTCTATTAGCAGCTAAGAGTACAATAAATAATAGATTATTTATCTACCACTGAGTCTCGTAGATCCAGGTGAGATATCGTGATGGAATCGTCTGAGGCCAGCCATTCGAAAGGGATTCTTCAGTGGAATGGTTAGAGATCGATCGATAAATGAGCAGATCAAGGATAAGTCGATTGGAAGGATGGATGGATGGTTGTACTAGTGATAGGCAGGTTAGGGTGAAAGGAGAGGGGGATTTAGATGGGTGAAGAGACGGAGAGAGGGAGAGAGAGGGGAGGGATGGAGGGGGAATAGTTCAACGTGAAAGCGGCGTGCGCGCGTGTTGACTATTTCGATCTCGAGAAGAGATGATCTCTCACTTTCCCATTATCTCTCGATCATCTCTATCGTTCTTCACTCTCCTCAAACCATGTACACTCTCATCTAGACACTCCTTTTTCACACACTCTCTCGTCTATCCAACTTTCTCTTCTCTCATCACATCTCCGATTCCGGGATGGAAGAGCTCTCCTCGAAGTGAACACTCTCTCGTCTCTCTCGTTATCTGCACTCTCTTCAATCACTGTACTCTCTCGGCACTCTGCGAGTTGAAACACTTGAGAGAAATGGCAGTGATTCACTCGAATACTGATATGATAAGCAGGATTTGGAGGAGAGGGAGAGGAGATCAAGTGATGAAAAGGATTAATGATAACAGAGATTCAACAGGAAAAAACTATACCACCCACTCGAAGTTGATTCATCTCATTGAAACTATTGACAATGATCAGATGTTAGTAGATTAATCTGCTAAAGTGTAAGACGATTCTTCGATATGAGAATAAAGACAACACAGAATGCAAAAAGACAATGGGATGGCTATCGATACGTTGATGACTCATTCCATTATGCACAACATTCCTTGTTTCCCTGACTAAACCCGCATTCCACACTAGTCTCTCCTCTATCTCCGACTAAATCTGCATAATTTGAATAGTTCACGGCTCATCACTCTCCCAATTGATCATCTACACCCACTCACCTGTGGTCATCGTAGTTCACCAGACGGACACTCAGAGTAGTAACTGACTGATCGACCCCACCCTTTCCTTCCCTTTTCTAATCTTACTCTTCCTCTAATCACTCTCGCCTCTCTAATGCGACGGAAACGCAGATGAAGATGAAGAGAGTAGGTCATCTAAGGGAAGAGAGAGTATGGAAAATGAAGAGAGTGAGAGAATGAAGAGGTCAACGATGAGAGGGGACGACTTCGAGGTAGGAAAGAGGTGAAACAACCATAACTGAGGCTATAGTCATCCCATTGACGAATAGATGTTCGATCTAACAATAGGGAGGACCCCTCTCTCTTCCCTTCCTTTGAGTGTCCCTACATCCATAACCAATCTTCTTCTCTTCCTCACTGGAATAAGGACAGTCTCTTCTATTTCTCTTCTCTCTCATTTCGTGCATTACCTCATTCTCTCCAATTGGTGACCACGCCCTACTGGAAAGCGTGTTGTGCTACCCCCCCCCCCTCCCCCCTCCCTTTCTCTCTGTTTTTCTTCCGCCTCTCTGCTCTTTAAATGTTCGATGGACTAAATACTTGGGAGAAGGCCACTGAGATCTTCATTTCATTAATAAATAAATAAATGAGAAGAAGTTCGGAAATATCAGAAGATGGTGAAGAGTGCGTGCTCAGAATAAACCAATGACTACTCTAGTGCTTGCTTTTACTTCGAGCGAAGTTTCGAGTGAGAAATAGATTGACAAACACAAAAATGTGAGTAGACAAAGGATGACAATGACGAAATCTGGCCTTTCACTATGAAAGAATTCCATGGATGATTCTCGAACCTAGTTGAATGTTCCATTGTACAATAATTTTCTCACCAAGTATAACAGAACATCACTGCAATTCCAGCTGAAGAGCAAGGACATGACTTATCCAACCTTCTGATCAAAAATCAAAGTAAAAAAAATCGAGAGAAAGTAGGAGAGTGGATGAAAATCCAATTGATCGAAATGATCTAAGAAAATAGAAATGAATGAAGGAGGAATGTGGAATTTTTCGGAGCTTAAGCTCTTGAAAAAGATATGACTGGCAGGTTTTCCCGGTGATGAGAGATAAGAAGGAAGAGGAGAGCACAGAAAGTGAAGTGAGGTGATACACAAAGGATGTGTTGCACGCTTCTCGCTCTGATTCCCCTATGACCTACCTAATCCCCCCTCTTTACTTCCTTTATTCAACCCATATCAGACTAATCGCTCTAGGGATACCGTACAACCGTATGACAATTACGCACGAAAACAACAAAAAAACGGAAATGAATAGATAGTGAGTGGGTGATAGAGTGATCATTACTATCAGTGATGATGAAGGAAGGAAAACGAACTAAGAGAGAAAAGGAAGGGAAAGAGCGAGAAAACTCGAGAAAGATTGGTGAAAGAGCGCGAAAGAATGGTGAAATGAATGAGATGAGCGAGAAGAGAAGAGGAATGCAAAAAAGCGAGACAAACCTTGTCATCACTAACAAGCAATTTGAGCAGAGTATGATTCACATCGTTCATTCTCCATTCCATAATCGCATCAAACCATCAAAAAGTACCTGTCTTCATCTTTTCTCCCTCTCTTTTCTTCACTTCTGCCATTTCTTCCTTCTTCTTTTCTGTCTTCACTTCCTTCTTTGGATCAGAAAGGAGATTTTCGAAAGCCTTTTCCAGATTGAAATCAGTCTTCTGGAGAGCATCAACTGCCTATAAACAGATCCAATCAATATCTCGAGTCCACCGTAATCAATCGATTCTCACCGTTTGCATACCGTACCCGGCCGAGACCAGCTGGTTCACTACAGACTGCGCTTTGTCCGTGAGACCAGACCCGTCTGAAAAATCGATAGGCCATCAAGCCCAGATATAGTAATCTGCCCAGTCAATTGAAGAAATGACTTACAAAGTGCACCGTTCATTCCGTTGACGACTCGATCAATAAAAGGCCTAAAATCTTCGTTCATCGTTCGTGTGATGGGAAGAATAGAGAAGAGAAGTGATAAGAGACATCGATCCTCTGATTCATCCTCCCTTTACTCAATACTCAATCCCCCCCCCCTCCCTTCCCCTTTCCAGCTTCTTCTTCTTCTTCTTTCTATCATCAATCCGTATCACTTTCTCAAGTGGCTATCCAATCTGTCAATCTATCTCTTCCTTTATTGATACGGGAGGGTGTGGTAAGTCTCTCCATTGTTTGCATCCATCAAAAGACCCGAGAAGCCATGGCTATTTGACCGGACCGCCCACTAGGACTCTCTTCCATTCATTCACTCTATCCAAGTCAGAGATGAGAGAGATTGAGTATTATCGAGATATTATTGTGGAACTAATCAGGGTATAAAAGGCCCTTTCCATCGCAATGAAACGTCATAGTTCATCAGCTACCTTCTACCTTCATCTTCTCCTATCTACATTATCCCAAGGTGAGGAATCTACTCAGTTCTAACCTTCTTACAAAGGGGCTAAAACTGAATACGGTTTCTTACAGTCTGTCAACGGCTTCAGATGCAACTTCATTCGTCAGCACTTCATCCATTGGTCATTTTACTTTTTATTGAAAGCAAATGATAAACGACTTTATGTGTCCATATTTCATGGTACGATGCAGATAGATAAATATTAAAGAGTTCATTGGTATATACATACATGGAAGGAGAATCGTTATGGGTCAGTCAAAGCCAAGAGAGATATACTAGGGTAGTGAATGGTTATTGTGGCAACCTATTACAAAGAAGATAACTGTTTAGAGAGAGAGAGAGACAGAGGGGTCAAATCATTGACTGGCCTCTCTTTTCATCTCGGCCTTCTTTGAATCAACGTGCCCCTTCACCCAGAAGTGTTCCATTACCTAAAATAAGTTAATTAGGCCGAAAGAATACATCGAAAGAATTTCTCAAACTATCTAGGTACTATATATATATCGGCTAAGAGCCGAATGGATGAGTACCAAAATTTTGAGCGTCGAAGGATTTTGCCAGGGTATTCTAAACATCACAAAATGGAGAACTTTTTTGTCGGTTCTCATCCGACATAGTCTATGTCTGGACATCTATGACCAAATTACAAATACTCAAGGACCTTCTATCTACCGTATCATGTCTACCGTACCTTATCGAGTGGGAGTCTTTGTGTTGGTTCGAGAACGAGTAACTTCGTGATCAAATCTCTCGCTCCTCCAGTCACATAATGGGGGAAGACATAGCGGAGCTGAATATACAATTTGATCAAGATAGGATAAGGGAAATTATTAACCTTCTTAACAGCCTCGTAGGTCTTGGTTGAATCTTCACTCTCGAAAGGAGGTTTACCAACGAGGAATTCGTAACACAGAATTCCCAGTGCCCATATGTCAACCTGTATTAGAATAAGTCTAATGATTAATTTGTGATTAGCGATAAATAAGTGATGATAAACTGACATGTTTGGAATGAGAATGTCCGTTGATCATCTCAGGAGGAAGATAATCAAGTGTTCCACACATCGTACGACGTCTGGAATACAAACAATCGAAGTATAATCAGATGGTACATACTTAAACATTTTAACGTGGAATGCCAGAACTATATCGGTGGCAGTATTTGAAGGGACGTTAACATATAGATAAAGTACTAACTTGTTGCTAGGGGCATGGACACTCCATCCGAAATCGGAGATCTTTAGTTCTCCATCACTTCCAATCAGAATATTCTCTGGTTTGATATCTCTGTGTATCACATTCTTACTGTGACAATAGTGAAGGGCATCAGCCATTTGATAGATGTACTGAAATAAACGAATATTCAATGATGGATTTAGCTCCAACAAGGCTGTAACTGAAAAATGTTTGAAAAGTGAAATTAATTCACATTTTGTAACAAAAGATTGTAACTGAAAAATGTTTGAAAAGTGAAATTAATTCACCGTTCCGGCCGTTCTGTCATCGAATCGTCCCTTTGCCTGTAGTCGCTTGTACAATTCTCCCTTCTCTGCATATTCCAGTACTAAATAGATCTTCTTTTCATCCCAGAAGTACGTGTACATACGGAGAATGTGAGGATGTCTGCAAGGAAACAAATATTTCAAATGATGCATACAAAATTGAATAATCTAAATTTAGAATTAGAATAAATTATTTTGTGAGGTTGTATATATTTAGAGCAAATCTGATAACTAACTACGATGGAACAAACCGAAGATGCCCTTGAATCTCAATTTCTCGTAACAATTGATGTTCGACTGAAGCTGACTTCAACTGCGATTTGAAGAGAATCTAAAAGGGATATAATTTATGATCTTAAAAATCACTTGATTAATACCTTTAGAGCCACAATATATTCGGGATCTCTGTGTCTGGCAAGATACACGCTTCCGAACTTTCCCTTGCCCAACGGACGGCCGATATCGAAGTTTTTTAGGGAGAACTTGCTTAAATAAAATTAGTAATATTAACAACAACGAGTGATGGCTTCTTACCCGCCCTTCTTGTGCGTGTAGTTGTTTGTTGTTGTGAGTTGAACTTGTTTCCGCTGAAAAAAAAAGGATGTGTGAACGATTAGGAAGAATTTAAAGCTGAATGTGGTTCCAAAATACAACTTATTTTTTCGCGTCATTATCGATATTATCTACTAAACTTCATAGTCAATGGAGTATTTATAATTGCGATTCAGTTGAGGCAGAACACTACATTTAGTTGCCAATTCACCTCGCTTCCACTCGCATTCTCCTTATCGTCGCGTTCACGTCCCAAGACATTAGAGCTCATCGCAGCAGATGAGCTACGACGAGCAAACTATAAAAACAGATCATTTATAACATCATACAAAATAAAATAAAGCGCAAAATAATCGATAAAAACAGAACCAAAGTCCGTCACAATGAATTCTGTTAAGAAACCATGTTACGTTGATTTCCCGCGCTTTTTCAGTTCAAATTCAAAATTCAGAAACTGTTGAGGTCTCTTAACAAGGTTGCTGTTAATCGATTTTGTTCCGCTTTTTATATGCTCAATTGTCTTATATTTTATGTAAAAAGGATTTGTAACATTCAGTGCCATGGCCGACCTTCAGATCTCCGCCGCACACATCGCCGAGAATGAACCTACACTATACGTAAGTTTGCATCGGTGATTTTTGAGAGTATTTCGTTTGAGCACGACGAGTTTCGAGTTCGTCTGGTCGACCATCGAGTGTTGCCTATCGTGGGCAATGATTCTCTCTTCGCTCAACAGCAAATGGTCGTCATCGACTATCCCGATGTTGAGGTCAGCTCCTTTCATCTCTTGTGTCACTCATCAAAACTTGTTCAGAAACCTCGGTTCGAGGATGTGGACGAGGACAAAGAGAATACTATTCACACAGCGGACACGGTATGAAATATCAGGCCCATTTCCTTTCATTTGTCTCATTCCAGACCCTTCAAGCTGGTGGCGGATCCCCTCTTAAATTTAATTTTCTAACTCTGGATAAGCTGAAAGAAGGAGATGCGGATCTATTTAACTTCAAGGTTTTTATTAATGTTTATAATTGAGTGTTAGCCATGTGAAAATGAAGGTGAGCATCCGTACGATCACTGAGAATACCTTCCCCGTCAATCCAATCCCTGTGGATCGAGCCTTCGCCATTCGACAGAGGTAAGAATATTAGCCTTGTATCGAACAAGACATATCCTATTCAGACTGCACAACTCGGATCTCCCTTTCTTCGATGCCGATGATAAGATTCTACCCAGTTCGCCCATCTTCTTCGTATGCAATGCTTCTGATGAGGTTGGTCAATGAAGATATCGTAGATTAAAATGTATTCTGGTTCTAATAGAAGCGGACAGTGTACGTTGGCATCCAGAGGAGCGCCTCCACTTGCAGACTATTCAATACTGAATGCACAGGTGTGTCTTTGTGTAAACAACAAATGTGTAATCGAACAGTAATATTCTTTGTTTCCAATCGAATGTTTAATGCTCTGCAGGTGGTCTGGATGTGGCGGGACGGGATGCAATTTTGAATAATTTCGATCGATTTTCGTTGATTGGGGACAAAAAGTGCAGTACTCGCATGCAGATAGAAGTGAGATTTTCAACGGTTATCAGATATAATCAATTGTAGGATAGATACTAATTTGGAAGTGTCTGTATTCAGATTCTTCGTCCTCGATTGCACAAGAAAGAGGACGAAGTGGATAATACTGTCGATGCTATATCCACTCTATCCGTTGACTATTCCACCAATGAATACGATATCGCCCGTGAGTATTCATTCTGCGTCATACTCTCATCGGGAAATATTAAATCATTTTTATAATCAGAGATGCCTTCATCAACTGCATATGCGACACTCAATTTCTCTCCCGGATGGTGTGATCCTCGAGTGGATTATGATCTGAAGACTAGAGATCTCCAATTGATGATGGTACGGTAGTATAGATTACTATCAATAATTCATTTACTAACTGTAGGTAATGGCGAGAGCTCTACACAGTGATATTCCATTCGATTGGACACATGCTGGAGAGAGAAAGAAGTATGAGATTTGTTGTTATATCGAATCTGACATTGAGATCGATGTGAGGGTTGGAACATACCAAGCATGAGGAAACGACCACTTCCGAAAACAGGCTTTAACTTTTATTTCTGTTTGGAAATCGAATTCTTTAAATTTGGATAAATTTCAGGAAAGACAGTGAGATCCAGTCTGAGGTTCGTGCCCTCATCGCAAATACGAATCAACAAGTGACGACGGATGAAAGCAAGAGGTAGAGACTGATCAATACTATAGAAGTTTTCATCTATATATCCGAAGTATTCGAATAACCAAATATCTTTCAGATACATCGACTTCACTGAGCGTCTTTGGGAGATTCTGCGAGAGTGCAGATCCAACGAACTTCTCGTCAAGTCGGACACTTTCTTCATTTTTGAAGAAATAGTGAACAACATTAATCACATATTGCATTTAGATGTCTACAGATCATCTACTCTGCAGTGAGAAGCAAGTCGATTAATACCATCGTAAGTGAATACTTTTATTTTTTTTGCGATATTTTGATAATGCCAATTTTTTCATGGACTGTTTGTATTTGAAAGATATTATAATTTCAGCTGCACGATGACAATTATTCGAGTCTGGCAACGCTCATTCGAGATTCGTGCAAAGGTGAGATCGACTGTTTTTTATCTGCTTAGTTTAATATAAAAATGAAGTAAATTGGGATCTGCGAACAAGTGGCGGGCCCAATTTATGAGTTCCTCGTTGAATATATATTTCTCTTTTCTAGGTAAAGAAGTCCGTCCTCCTCGTCTCGAGGGACTTCAACCCATCGATACTCTACTTGAAATTGCTGTTGAGAAATTCAGAAGGTAGAGTGACATTATAGATATTTCACATCTATGACACTCATTAAATATTCGTACTAAAAATTAAATTTTTGAGAGATTTGGTAACTGAATTCGTGAAGCGATCGTTCGTTGCATCAGAGGGAGACATTCGGGATATGCTGATGAGATCATTGGAAAGAGTCAAAGCAACCAAAGATAAAGTTTGTTTCTCTTTCTCTATCAAAACTTTTTATTTTGAGTGCAATATTTTCCTTGTTTCTTACTAAAACGTTTGTCAGGTAGTGGACGATACTCGTGCCCTTATTCCTCTCCATCTCGGTCTACAAACGATTTCTCATCTGGAGGGAACTCTCATTTTGACACATCGAAATACTCTCGCTAAGTATACCAAGTATGTCATTTATATCTGTCTCTTTTTCATTGGAAAATGAGTATATATTCAACGGAGTGTAATTGAAATAATGTCCTTCTCAGAGACGTGATTACTCGATACATGAGTAAGGAGATCACCAATTTCCACGATGTGAATTTCGAATTGAGAATTCCGTTGATTCAAGTGAAGCCGGAGATCATCCCTGGGTATGTGACACCTCTATTAATTATCTATTTCTAGAGGTGCAGATTCTGTTTGTCTCATCTAGTCTCGTTACAGAATGAAACCTGCTTCTTTCTCGACTGAGGTTATCTACAAGTGCAAAGATGGAAATCAGAAGGGAAATGAGAGAGCGAGAGCTCATCTTTTCCTTGCGAGAACTCCTCCTCTCAGGGGATTAGAAGGTACCATTCGAATATTTTATACTCAAAGTAATGTGGTACTATCATGTTTCTAGAGAGCAGGTGGAGGCATAAATACAATATATTGTAGGAGTGCTGGCTAACATCGATGATCCATCCAATCGATACGTAGCTACCGTAACCAAGTGTACGACATTGACAATGAAGAAGAAGATAGTGAAGAAGGACGGTCGATCGGAGGCATGAAGACCATTTAATTGTAGCTATTATCGTCAATTAATTCACCCTACTGGTATGATTGTAATTTGTTGAAGTCCGCGTTGATTGTAAATGATATCGTGTCTCATTCGGTTATCCTGTTATACTATTTTTATCCGGTTTTGATATGAATGTAGTAAAGATCTTCCTATTTAATCGATTTTAATTTCTACATGCTCAGAGGTTTGTTATTCCTCGATGGTATCTCATGAAGAGATTCTATAGTCTTCTCATTGTATCAATAATACGAATAGTGATGAATCGACGTGAGAGATTGAATGAGGATCAATGCCATTTCTTCGGCTTCAGTCCAATGGCACTCGGAGATGAAGGTATCAATGAGTATCTCATGGTGAGATCGATGGCAAGACGAGTTTCAGTATACAACGGAATAGTGGACTCGTGGGAGAAACAAGCAGATGAATTGATGAAGACTCCACAATGGAGTAAAGTGAAGGATGGAAAGAAAGCCAGAGTTAGTTGCGAAAAAAAAGAAGGCTTCGTTCCTTTCGTAGTAATCCATTTGGAATGATAACGTATGAAAGAGTAAATTATTTCATTTCTATATAGGTTTCGATCATCAATATCCTCTTGGACAAGGGAAACGATGAGTCATTGATTGGAATGTGTGACCAGATTTCGGTAAGTTTCGTCTTTTCTTGTGTTACCTCAATCTTTTTTTACCTACCCAATTGCAATCGGAATGAGTGTTGTATGTCATCTTATGCTAATTTGAATTTATTATGTTATCGAATTGTAATTCCTTTCCAGTGTCTCTGTAATGGTTCTCTCTACAGGAGTATGCTCATCTTCATGCCTTCAAAATTCCCAATCACATCGTTCTTCCCGGTACGGAACCACTTCAGAAGATGACGAGGTAGAATTGATTGTCAACCTATTCATTCCAATTTGTTATTCAGTTCTGATCCGGCCGCATTGCGTCGTCGAGTAATGAAAGCAGAGAAAAGAGTGGAAGAGGTGAGTGGTGTGGAAGGAAGTGCGAAGTGAAGTGTGGAATGTGGCTAGTCGATCAAGCGCACACAGTGGAAAGAAGTGATTCTAGGCCAAGAAGCGAACTGCTCTTCTGCGACACGAGCAACAGGATGTGTCAGAGAGACTCAAGGTGACCATTTTGATTAGAATTAATTGAATAAGATGTTCTACTGTGTGTTATCTTTTAGAGAGCATTTATTAGGCCTTTTTTCGTTTTATTTTTTCATTAAGTTCCTCATTCACTAATCAGTATCTTTACAGGTCATTCGAGATATCGCCCGTAAGCTCGGTTATGTGCCGAAGGAAGACACTAATTCTGGAGAAACAACTATGAGAACAAATGTGACGACTATCGAGGATGAGAGTATGGTGAGAGATTTATATTCCGGAATATTTTTGTCTGTTATGATCATTTCGATAAATAGTACGTATTTCTTTTTAAAACATAACCTTGAATGGGTCCTAATCATGTATTCCCTTCTTACCGTTTTTTTATTTATTTGGTGGTTCTCTGAATTCTGGATGATTTACATTAGACGAAAATAGTGCTTCGTTTCGTTTTAATTCTTTATTAAGTTGCAGATGGAAGACTCAGTTGCCGATGATGATAATAAGGAGAACGACGAAAATGATCGGAGTACGGTAGACGAGAAGAATGATGATACTGTGATTAGAGAGAATATTGAAATGGGTGAATCTTTCAATGAAGACAAGACGATGACTGAAGAAAGTATGGAAAAGATGATGGAACGATCCATGAGATTGGACGAATAATTTAAGATGATGACTAATATAACACTATCAATAACCATTTACCATTATATTGTATTCTGCCGTCAAATCATTAATGTTTCACAAATGTGTAGATTCTGATTCTACTCTGATATCTACGTGATCATCGTTTTGTAAATATTATTCCGATAAATATCCCTTTCATAATATCATCTCTGAAATGAAATGACACTTGCGTTTGATCGTAGTTCATTATCGAGTCGTTACACTACACTGTCCGAGGAAATACTTCAAGCAATGTCAATTTAAGGACTTGAAAGCAGGGGGGGGGGGGGGTACATTTTTTTACTATACGAGTTTAAGGAATCTGAGGCGGACTTTTGCCTCTAAAATTATTTGAGTTCCAGAATGGCCTCTCTGAATGTGGTTGAATTGTTGAAGATTGCTGATTCACTCAAACATCTCAAGAGGACAGGATGGGTCAAGTGTGGGGTGAAATATTTCTCTCGCAATTCACAATTGATCTTTGATCTTTAGGTTCCCGAACCTGAGACTGTCGCCTGCCATATGTACCGTATGGCGATTCTCTCTTGGTCTCTAAAAGGCGAACTACCCGGAATCGATATTGACAGGTATATAATAGTGGTTACGGTAACCAGTAATCGATAAATGTAGATGCCTGAAGATGTCGCTCGTTCACGACATAGGAGAGGCCATAGTGGGTGATATTACTCCTCATTGTGGAGTCTCTGATGCTGACAAATACACTAAGGAGAAAATGGTGAACTATTTGTGTTATTAATACAACGTTGCTAGGGTAATATAAAAATGGTAGAAATCATGTTTATTGAGAAGTTGAGATGGTGCAAAACTTTGTTCCGATGCCGGGAATCGAACCCGGGCCTTGCGGGTGAGAGCCGCAAATCATAACCACTAGACTACATCGGATGATGGTGGGGGGAGAGAGTGCCCTTGCCAAGTGCCGAGTGACTCTCCATTCACCACTGCCAACCGATAAGAATAGGGAGAGAGGGGCTGGAGGGTGTAATAGTCTCTCCCTTTTCCCATCTAGTTCGGCGTGTTTGATCAATTTTGAAGATTGGGACATTTTAGTAAAGAACTAGAGATAGGAAATGATAAATTAAATGTGCTTCTTGTTGAGGCTCTCGATAAGATCGCTGCAATGGCTCCCAATGGAGCTGGACAAGAATGGGCTCAATTATGGGCAGAATATGAAGCACACGAAACACCAGAGGGAAAAGTGGTCAAGCAGCTAGACAAGTAAGATTACGGTAGTTTTCAATCAATAATCAATGTCTAAACAGATTCGACATGGTCGCCCAGGCATTTGACTATGAATTGAAATACGGTAAGTGAGGAGACAATCGATTTGAGATGGTACAGTATCGTGCAGGTATCGATCTACAGCAGTTCTTCGATTCGACCACAAAGTGCTTCCATTCTGAACCATTTGTGAGCTGGGATCGAGACTTGAGAACGAGAAGACATGAGGCTCTCGCGAAGAAACAATGAGATTACGGTAGTAGGAATACGGTATCGATTGTTGTGAGATTTACACTTTGTTGAATGAATTTATATCTATATCGAATGTGGTACAATTTAAAGATTCTTCTTATCGAACTTCTTCTTGAGATCATTAGGAAGAACTTCCTTTCCTCCTTAATTAGAGAACAATTAGAATAATTAAGGACAGTTGTTCGATTACCAGCTAGAAGAGCGAACACTTTGTCTTGGATTCTAGCATCAAGTAGAGAAAAGGGAAGGAAGAACAGAACGGCATCCAATCCACACAGATATCTGAGGTACGGTATAATGATTATTGATTGTGAGGTTCGCTTATTATCGTATACGACGAGTAAAAGATTACGGTATTCACCTGCATCTCGGGTACTTGGCAGTGACAGCATGGAAATAATTATTGACGACGATATTGATATTAGAAGATCCGAATGAGTGAAGAGTGTTATTCCAGTTGTTAATGACTGGATTGGAATTGATCAATGATTCATGATAGATACAGTAGGTACATACACCACTCCTTGAACTCCTCTCCCCATGCCTCTCGTTTGGCAGGAGTCATTGCATTGTACTTGGAATCGACTCTCTTTCTCATTGCATCCTACAATTGAGAATGGGTTTATGATCAGATATCATCATTTCGAAAACTGGGATTTCTCAATTCGGGTATAGTAGCCTCACCTTATCAAGAAGAGCAGTCTTGAATGCTCCGGGTTCAAGCAGCGAACACTTGACTCCCCATCGAGCTGTTTCCTGTCTGTAATACCAATTGATTCTAGCGCGTTCCTTTTTCCTTTTTGATACCTGACGCAATCGATGTATGCTTCCACACCGTATTTGGCGACTGAGTACGGTGCCGAGGCGGGCACGGAAACTCTGAAGATTACGATGGGTCAATAATGCTCTCTCGAGAGATATACGGTACCGTCCAGCGACGGAACTGACTGCTACAATGCGTCCTTCGTTCTCCTTGATCAGATCCATAAAGGCCTGAATTTGTGTAGTGTGGCGAGGTCTCTCTAACGTCGTCTTACCTGAACACAACGGACTACACCGAAAGTGTTGATTTCGACGGAGAACTTGTAGTCCTCCATAGTGCACCAGTCGTCGGGGCCATAGCAGGTGAATACACCAGCATTGGCAACGACGGCCCAGAGTTCTGAGATTACGATAGATTACTGTATGGATGGATACGCTAGTGATCTACGTGTGACTGACTATCTCTACTTTGTTCATGCTTGAGTGGTAATAGGTGTGGTGTGGTTGACAAGGTCAGAGAATACGTGAATGAGAGATAGAAAGGAGTAAGCAACATTCGTCGTGTTTACTCCTTTTTCATCATTGATGAGAAGCAATCGCTCCATTTGTAGTTTCAAGTTGGTTCGGCAAACACAAAGCTTGTCAATAAACAGTGATTTTGAGTGATCCAGAGACACTCAAAGAGACAATCTCTTATCAGTTGCACCATTTATTATCACTCTAAGGAATGGTCACTGAGGGCTGAGAATAGAGTCCCAACCTGTAGCATACTAAGGGCGTCATAAGTACGGGAATTGTTTTCCAAAAGATTGCACATTCTCAATGCACAAATATATGTGTAGCTATTAGAGTTGTTATTCCGAGTGACTCGGCACTCGCGAGTGGAAAATGAGAAATCCACTCGCGAGTGGATTCCTTTGTTCGCACTCGCGAGTCAAATCCACTCGCCGAGTGAATTGAATTTGCCTCATTCCTTCTCCCCTCGCCAATGCAAAGTGACCGGTCGCTCACTTCAATGAAGGGTTCAATGGAGAAATAAAATTCACTCATTTCTCGATCCGAATTCTACAAAAACATTCGCGAGTGATCGAACCGGTCCGAGTGAATCGAAAATGAACTCGGCGAGTGCGAGCGCTCGCCGAGTGTCACTCGAGCAAACAACTCTAGTAGCTATACAAAGTTGTGTGTATTCAAAAGGGAGTTCCCCGAGAGAAAGTGGAATATTACTCACTAATTCCCTTCTTGAGGTTCTTGTCTACGAATTTCCTTGCTTCAGCCACAGATTCATCCTTTGTCACATCCAATGGACATGTGAAGAGGGAAAGGCCTTTCGTCTCGGCTTGAAGAGTGTCTTCTCCCTCAACGTTGTCGGTACAAGTAGGGAGTTTGAAAATAGCAGTACCTGTTTGGTGAGGCATCCAGCGAAAACAGTGAGACCCGCATTTGCACACTTGATAGCGAGAGCACGACCGAATCCTGAACGGGTACTGTAACATAAGAATAAGTACGGTAATCGTACCAGAATCACATCCCGAGATGAAAACTGCCTTCTTGCTGTAGTCTCCAACGGTTTCCAGTTCCCAGTAGTATCTGGAGGTATTATGCTGTTCAATGAGCTCAAAGAACGGTGACCTACCGATAGGCATAGTAAGCAGCGATAATAAATGCGATGAAAGGGACGGAGATCGTGAACTGCAATCCGAAGAACCATCCAAAGAGAGTGGACAGCATTGTGCCTGAATGGATTGGTATGACCTTCACCCACAGGCTAAAAAGTAGTAGGTCGAGGGAATAATACTAGCTGAGTTAAGGAGGAGTGAGTGTTGTGAATGGAGTGAGACGAAGGAGGGGAGGAGCGACAAGAGAGACTGGACTCTCTGATAAGGAGAAACAAGTGATTATAGTCGACACGCGGAGATGGTACTCACAAGGAATATTGGGAATCGTTGATCAATGAATGGAAGGGGGCAATAATAGGGAATGAACAGATGAAAGACACAGAGTGTGCGCAAGGAACGCATTTGTAGATATTTAATTGTTGTGCACAGTGGAATATTCCGCTGATTTTTATGGATTAAATGGTTTTATGGAACGGATTGTCGTCGATCTTTTCATGAGACGCCTTTTGAGTACTTTTATTCCAAGAGCATGTTATGAACATAAATGGTGTCTTGGGAATCGCGCAAATTAGACAGACAAGATTATCTTTACTTCAAAACAACTGTTCTCAGTACCTAATGCAATCGATGTACGCCTCAACTCCGTATTTAGAAACAGAATAAGGAGCGGAGGCGGGTAGAGACACTCTGATAGTTAGTTAAGGTTATATTTCGAGACTGCTGTCGAATTGAACCTTCCGCAAACCGAGCTTACAGCAACAATTCGCAACAATTCGCAACACAACGAATTACCCCGAAAGTGTTGACTTCTATAGCCAATTTGAAGTCGTCAATGGTATTCCATTCATCAGGACCGTAACAAGCCAAAACTCCTGCATTCGCAACTACTGCCCAGAACTCTGAAGAGAACTATTTTGAAGAATTCCTTGAGACGGCGATCACTGATTCCAGGCTTGAGATTATTGTCCACGAATTTCCTTGCTTCAGCCACAGATTCGTCCTTGGTTACATCGAGGGGAAAAGTGTGAAGAGTCAATCCTTCTGTATCTGATTTTAGAGAATCTTCACCCTGAAACATATCTCACACTTGCAGAAGAGATATAAAATCAGACGCACCTGTTTCGTTAGACATCCTGCGAAAACGGTTAGACCTGCCTTAGCACACTTGATGGCAAGAGATCGACCAAATCCTATCAAAATGCGTAAAACTATGCAGACAATTTAAGTTGTCTCACCAGAGTCGCATCCAGAAATATTGGGGTGTCCCACATATTTGTGACATTTTTATTTATTTTTATTTTTTTGTTTATTCCTTCAACAACAACAAATGATCAGTAATCAATGTATGCTCCCTTAGTAGTCACGACCTGCCTCCATCGATCGGGCAGGGTCTCGATCCCTCTCTTCCAAAAGGCCTGGGGCTTAGAGTTGATCCATGCCTCGAACTCCTTCACAAGTGCGTCTCGGTTCTTGAACTTCTTCCCTCGACAGAAGTTAGAGAGGGAGCGGAAACAGTGGTAGTCGCAAGGGGACAGATCAGGGGAGTAAGGTGGGTGAGGGAGCCATTCCATCTCCAGCTCGTCCATTTTCTTCTGGGTGATTTTCGCATGATGAGGGCGCGCGTTGTCCATGAGCATGAGGATTTTGCCCTCGCTCAGGAGTTTGGGAGGGACCCTGACCGCCACCTCTTCCAGTTGGGTAGTGAAGAGGTCAGCCTTGATGGTGATGCCGGGAGGGAGGATCTCCCAGTAGATGGGACCGAGGACGGAGAAGAAGAAACAGAGGAGTTCCTTCTTTCCGTGAAGTTCCGCCTTTGGAGCCTGCTGGGGTTTCTCATCGACGTCCACCCACTGAAGTTTCCTCTCAGGATTATCGTAGGTGATCCACTTCTCATCCATGGCGACGATGTGGCTGACCCAATTGAAATTGGATCTACGGTGGAGTAATCCCTGACAAACGTCAACCCGCTTTTTCAGCTGAGCTGTCGTGAGGTCATGCGGAATCACTTGGGGGAGCTTAGGTGTCTTCCCAGCATCATGCAGGATTCGAGCAACTGTGGTCTTAGGAATATGGATGGTCTTCTCAATATCGCGCACACTAGATTTGGGATTGGCCTTCAGTTCCCTGAGAACACGACCCCGAACACGAGAAGAAGGGCGTCCAGGATGGGGTTGGTGTTCCAGATTGTAATCCCCTCGCTTGAATCGGGTGAACCAATTGAAGCAGGTGTGAAGGGAGGGGGCATTTTCGCCATGAGTCTGGACCAGCTTACGGTGGGATTCCGTCGCCGTTCGACCCAGGAGAAAATAATGAAGCAAAACGGAGCGGTAGTCTCGAGCAGTGTTCATGACTATAACTGATGAAACTAGTCAAAGACTGATGCAATCGAGAAGCGGCTAAGTGTAAACAATTGCACAACATGATGACGTAATATTGTATTGCATCAGAATGATTGTCGATCACGCAGTAATTATTGGCAAGCAAATTCCAAAAATATGTGGGACACCCTGATAAAAACAGCCTTGTTCTCTAATTCGTCCAAGATTTCCTTCTCCCAGAAGTACCGGCATTGCTAAAAAATATTATGCGAAGAATGGAAATAATCTACCGAGCAATGTAGTAAGCAGTGATTAAACCGATGATTAGGGGAATAGAGACAGTGAACTGCAACTCCTGAAGAGACTGCAACATGATAACGAAGTGGATGATTGACATACACAGAGGTTGGATAGTTTTTATATACTGTCTGATGTTTGTTATCATGGTTGAAATCATTTCCATGTGCTCGAAATGTTGTGTGAATAGCGTACACTAACAAGATTCATTTCAATCATATCAGCGGACTTGGTGAATAAAATAATATTATTATGATTCTCTTTTTTTTGTTTAAATTCTCAGATGAAAAAAGGATTACGGTAATTGGGGAGCTCAAAAAGTTGTAAGGCCATCCGCGTCAATGCGCCAAATCATTGGCGTGGGAACTGCGCTTTGACGCATTTCAAAACCTAGACGCGATTTTTCAGTCGATATCTTTAGGCCTCAAGTTTGTGCGTCTGCCGCTCTACTCTGCTGTTTATTACGTTTTTTCATCGAGTCCCCTGACTGGTAAACATTGTTGTGTGGTTATCAAATCAGTTATTCGTGCTGTCCTTGTCATGTTTCTATATTTTCTCATGCTGCCGATTTCCTCTGAAGTTGTTTTCCCCCTTTTTGCTTCAAACTATTTCCGGTTCCTTTCAGGCGTGAACTCAGGCTTGTTCACTCCAAATTGTGGTGAAGTCATTGCTCTTGCTGAACATGGCTGGACCACCCCGATTTACTTCGATGCCTCAAATGGGCAATGGATTCAGTCAGTTTATTCGTCTTCTTTTCATGTGATTGATAATGGATAATGAATAACTTTCAACGGGATTCACGTTAGCTAGTCAGTCCCGTTGCTGCGAATAATCTATTTACTTCCGTAGCAATTGTATTTTTATTTGTACTTTACAGGAATGAACTTCGGTGGTCCACCGCAACCTCTCATTGGCAGTATGATGCGACCGGTAATATATTATCCTCTCATTAATTAGTTTGATTGAATTGTTTTAATTATAAATTATTACAGACTCATGGTGGTGGCCCTGCTAACCAAGTCACCACAGTCTTCGTGGGAAATATCTCGGAGAAGGCTGACAACGAGTTCGTCAAGCAAATGCTTGAAGTGAGATGATTCATTATTTCTCATTTCATATTGTCCTCAGGGTCGTGTAATAATATTAAATTCGTTGTTTTAGATGTGTGGCAAAGTGGTTGCGTGGAAGCGCATGGCGGGAGTGTCCGGAAAACTTCAGGTATTTCATCTTACTATTTACGTTCGAACCTTGATTTCTCTTCAGGGTTTCGGCTTCTGCGATTTCGAAGAGCCTGAAGACACTCTTCGTGCACTGAGAGTTCTCAACGATTTCCAATTGGGAGACAAGAAACTCATCGTCAAGGTTTGAATCATATTTCATTGAAAAACGTGTGAATGTGCGTTGCTATTCTTTAATATTTCGAACGAAATTCTACAATTCGATAATATTTGTGTTTAGGTGGAGCAGAAGCATCGTGATCAGTTGAAAGCTTTCGCAGAGAAGGAAGCAGGCCAACCCGCCAAACCCAATTCAGAGGAACTACCTGCTAGTGATAAAGCACTCAGAAAGGATGAGAATGTACAGTAATTCGTTGTCATTTATGATTCATTCTGAATTATTCAGGTCCGTCTCAAGATCCTCGAGGCTATAGAGAAGGACTATCCCGATCTAGTCAAGTTTGAAGGTATTTTTTATTGCTTATTTTGTTAAGTAGATTCATTATATATTCAACAGAGCAGGTAAAAGTAGTTAATTCAGATGGTGAACTGGAGGAGAAGGAAAAGGACGCGAAATTGAAGGAAGCAAAGAAGGAAGGAGAAGAGTCAAAGGTATTGTCGAGTAGCCTCTCCTTCTTTCTTCTCTTTATTCTTCATTCGGTCATGTATATCATCCCCATGGACAGGTCTTTCTCTGTATAGGTATTGATAAAGACGATGAGATCAAAGGAGATCAAAGGGCGAGACTAATCCATGTAAGTCTTCCCATCCCCTTTACTACGTGTTCCTTTATTTCTCTTCTTACTACTCTAATAACCGATAGTAATGAAAGTGCTCGATCCTCCACCAATACACCACTGTCTATCAATGCTAATCGTCTCCTCACACCATGCACTCCCTCTTCTTCCACTAACCACACCATGCACCATCACACCCTCAGTTCACTCCTCTCTCCCCTCAATTCAATTTCTTCTTTCGCTCATAGTCATTCGTCCCGCTATCTCCTCATTTCGGGTGATTCCACATGGTTCGCAATCCGAGACCATCACTATCTCTCTCTACGAGTAAGTTGTAGAGAGATCCAATCAATAGTGTGTGCTCCTCTTTCGTTTCGTCTTTTCCAACTACCGTATCCAGCCAGCTTTTGTGTCGTAGTGTAGTTGATTGTGTGGGTTGTGCTATTCGTCGCCCGAGTAAGCACACTCGCTCCATCTATGTGTCCGATCATGAAAATAGAGACACTGACCTTTATTCTAGGCAGAACCATCGAAGAAGTCTTCATGCGCGCAAATGGCGGTATGTATGCAAGCCCCTTCCCTCCTTGGTTGTGTGTGAACTATCCTTGATCCATGAATACTGTAGAGGTGTGTGGTGTAGTAGTCACATTGTGAATAGACTCGTCGCCACCGCTACAGTACTCTATCCTAGCATGCACCCACTCAATTCCTTCACCGACCGCACTCTGAGACTACGGTAAGAGTCTCGCGATTGATTAGCGGTCGGACAATTGCACTGTTCCTCTGATCTTTGATCTCTCTTTATCCTAAAGGGAATCTGGCTGGATGGGGCTTACTGTATTGTTTATAACCACTGCATTTGCTAACAGTTGTCATATGAGCTTGCCCAGTCTGTCAATCGGAATGCCTTGCCTAGTCTCTCTTTTCTCATTTCCTCGTTTCCATCCGATTTCAGAATAAGATGACGTCAACGTACACGAGGAATCAGTGAGAAAATAATCGCAAGTTTACCCGTCGTTTCATTTCTCTCATCCCCTCTCACTCTCCCTATTTCTTAGTAGAATATTGATATGGTGTTGAGTGAAGATTCGACTAGTTTCTCTAGTGGAAACTAGTTGAATGATTCCCCTTTTCGTTGCATGTCACAGTGCTCTCATAGCTTACGAATCAATTGAATTGCTTGACCATCCTTTGGTTGGATATTCCGCTGCGAGCTCTGTCTCAATCAGGGCAACACTCTTCCCGTCCCAATGTGTCCATGTCTATCGACAGATTGACATTTCCTTCTTTCGCCTCTCAGCGCCCATCACTCAATCCTAACACGACACGCGACGCGTCACTGCTGACGCGTCGCGGTCGATGCGCGAATTATTGATTGATGAAGAATAGTGGAATGATATGGATAATTACAGGATCGTAAGGATGGTCGTCGTACAAAGAGAAGTCGATCGCAATCAGGAAGTAGATCGAGATCACCACAGAGAAGAGAGAGAAGAAGAAGTAGAAGTCCACGGAATAAGTGAGATATTGTATCTTAGAGATTGATGACAACAGTGCCCTCACTTGACCACTTTTGCATGCTTTATTTTGGTGTGATTGTTGCATTTGCATTTCCTTATTCAATAATAATGGTATTTCTTGAGGCGTCGTCGCCGTTCATCCCGTTCATCTTCTCGTTCCTCCTCTGGATCGAGATCATCCAGGTATGGAAGATATCGAAGGAGAAGACTTCTTGATGGCAATGCATCTATGATTTCATAAATGATTCATTCATTTTGTCTCGTTGTAGATCATCATCTCGTTCGTCCTCATATGATTCTCGAGACAGAAAGAGAAGATCGAGACGATCTCGATCTACATCCAGAGCAACTTATGGTGAGGGGAGGAGAGGGGAATGAGGGGGGGGGGATTGAAGGGATTCCCAAGGACAGAATTGAGTGATTCAGTTGCAGCATCGGAAGATTCGGAAGATGCGAGAGAGAAGAGAGCAATCAAGAGACAGATTAAGGAGAAGGAGATGGCATATGCTGCAAGATTGAGAGAATGGGAAGGAAGAGAGAAGAAAATGGTTAGTTCATATCCATTGTTTATTGTTATTGATATTATTGTGTGACATGTTGTTCAAGAAGATAATTTTTAAATGGTTTTCAGGCAAAGAAGTATGAGAAGGATGAGGCAAGAGAGAAAAATCGAAAGGCGAGTATTTATAAATATTTGATTTATATAAATATATTTATTTTTAGCTGGACGTGCATAAGGAGGCGAAGAAACTGAAGGCATTCCTCGAAGATTACGATGATGAGAAAGACGACCCGAAGTATTACAAGTACGAGAGAAGGGAGAACTATTCATTCAACAGGGAGAAGTTAGCAATGGGGATGAATAGAGAGAGGGAGAAGAGGTGTATTGGAGTGATCACACTTCTATGTTAAATAATATCTGCAGATTATCTGTTGATTCTTTCTTAACAATGGGATAATAAGTAATTGTCTCCTTACAGGAGTTCTTCTCTGTTCGCTCGTCGTCGTGATTTCGAAAGAGAGAAAGGAGCTGATGAGAGAGATCGACTCGCTGTACGTTTATCTCCATTATTGTTTATCCACCACCAACTTGTATCATCAATGTTATTTAAGTTGTCATCAATGATACAACTTTAATCACAATCAGTAATTTATTTATATTTATTCAGGAGCAAGCGGAGATCGAAGAACTGAAGAGACAGATCGTTGAGGAATCGAAAGTGGCCAAAGTGAAAGAGGAAGAAATGGAAACGAAAGATGTGGAAGAAGAAGCGAGAAGAAGACACGAACAGAAAGTGAGAGAGAGATGGAGTACGGTAACGGATTGTTGTTGTAGGAGGCGGCAGCACGGGCAAAACATCAACGAGATGGAAGTGGATCACCCAATCCACATCAACCACTTGGACAGAGAAGAAGGGCAAATGGAGGTTAGTGAATCATTCATTGTTTATATTCCGTCAAGTTAATGTACATGAAAATACGATAGCGTTGACCAGAGACGAATGTCCGTCACTGTGTTTGCAAAAGTAGCAATTGTAACCATTATGTAGTGTTGTGTAAATTGAATAAGACGCATGTATTCAGACGGTGGATCGTCGTCTTCCGAATCGGGATCAGAAGATGACGAAGAGAGAGCAGAAGATGAGAATGACGTCGTTAAGGAAGGACAGAAATGGAGCACTTGTTAGTACTTAATTTGAGAAATTATCTCCTTCGAACAGTATAACAGTATCTTGCAAATCATTAATCGAATAATGAATTATCATCAGTTGGAGCAGCAGATTCTCCCGCAGTCTCCGGAGTGACCTCGTCTCCAATGGGTGAGGAGTTTGATAATGAGAACATTTGGATGTGAAACAGAAAGTTGAATGGTTAATTCCACATGATTATCAGGTGGTGCGTCAGCCTCTCCTGCAACGGGCGGTGCTTCTGCCTCAGTCACTCGTTCTCCCCTCATAACTTCCGCTCCTATCAGAATTAACACACTCAAACAGACTGCTGCCAGTGTATTCGGTAAGGCAATACATAGGGTTAAGAATCTAAAAAAAATACAACGATCATGAAGTATTGGAAGCTATTATCTACTCGGAATATATGTATGTCTAAATCAACTCGTTTGTTGTACGGCCATCGTTGTTTTTATTCAATATTTAGTTTAAACAGTTATCAATAATATTAGAAAAGAAATAATATTAATGTGTTAAGGTGGTGACGAGGATGACGACGATGGGGGAATGATGGCAAGGAAGAAACTGAAACCATTTGAGATTACTCAAGAAGAGAGGATTAAGACTATGACTGCTGGTGAGAATCAATAGTAAACATACATGAGAAAGTTAGGTGACAAAATTCTAAAACCTTAGTTCAACGTAGTTTCGACGTACTTTTTATTTTTTTTTGTTCTAATTTGATAGTAAAGAGATTACTGTGATCAATTCCAGGCGAGATCAAGAAACTGCAGAAGGAGATCGCCGATACGATACCCGCTGATAAGGGTACGGTAGTTGATAGCAATTATTGATCACTCCAATTCAAGAGTATGGTCATCCCGCTAAAATGGTTTCTTTTGCAGAAGCATTGTTCGCGTTCGAAGTGAAGAAGGAGCATCTGACAAAGGGAGATGCAATGGGAAGAGTGAAGAGTTGGGTTGCCAAGAAGATTAAGGTTGGTCAAGACTTGATTATTCATCTTTCACCTAACGCTCTTGTTATCAGGAGTACATTGGAGAGGAGGATCAATCACTGATTCAATTCATTTGTGAGAAAGTCACTTCGGGAGCTTCTCCAGCTAAGATACAGGACGATCTTGCTATGGTGAGTATGAGACAAGGAGTAATCTGAAACCAGTGATCAATACTGTGGCTTTGATGAGTTATTTTTTGTTCAGTTTCATTATTTTTACCTTGAATAATGTTGTTTCTATCAGATTATCGACAACGAGGCAGCAGCTTTCACAATCAAATTATGGCGATTGGTTATCTACGAGACAGAATGTGCATCAAGAGGACTTCCACAAGCTACCGCCTCTTCTCGTTAGATTACATTCCCTTTTAGTCTCGCATTCAGTGGTCACTTCCTCTTTCTTACTGCTCACTAGTCCATTCCCACTATCCCTGTTATACACTAATTTGCTCTCGTTTTATAGTTCGATAGTGATTTGTTGACTACCGTATTCCTACAGTTCTTCCCAGGACACTATCAATTCTCAGTCAATCGATTGTTCCGTTGCCCTCCATTCGCCAATCGTCGTTGTTATAATACTAATGGGAGTATGGTTAGTCCCTCCAATCGGCCTACAATATAAGTTATGCTTACGTAATAAGTTCACCACGTTTAGTTTTTGTACGAGTTACAATGTGGACCTGAATTGATTATAAATTAGATCGTACTCGATAACAAATTCAATTCTCCACAATGCACTGCGCACCATTGTCTACACTTTTTGTTTGATAAATCAGTTTTATAATGACAAACATCGTATCGCAATTGGCTGTCATTGATGTTATGGCTCATCACACTACCGATAGGCAATTAGAGGGAAGTAGAAGAGAGTAGAGGGAAGGAAGAGAAAGATAGTGGAACGGAGGAATTCAGTAGTGGATGATCAATAGATGAAGGAATGACTTCAGCTCTGGATGAAAGAAAGGAATCTGGAGAGTTGATGATGTCTCCCTTGTCCATTAGATGGGCCATTAGACTACGAAAGGTACGGCCATTCATTGTCTTGACTTCTCTTGGAGATGATTGTTGATCGTATGGTACTTCTTCGATTTTTGACTCAGCCTTTTCTCACAGAGTTTCCCCTCCCTATCATTCTCACTCCCTACTCCACTGAAAATTTCGAGCGGTTGTTGCCCGTGCTAACAATCGAATAAGTTCCTATCGTTTTACGTTGTATCACTTGCAGACTTCATCCCTTCCCCATTTCGAATCGCTCTTTCGCCAAGCAATTCTCTCTATCTCAGCTTCAGATGTACATACTCAAAGGAGGTTTGATCACCCAATATTATTTGATCGATTGCATTCTTTTCTAATCATTCGTCCGTCCTTATTGATTCCTCTGGATTGGATTTTCATCTCACAAGTATCAATTCTTCATTTAATTCTATGTTTAATCCCTCCTATTCCAGATTCCACTTCGCTGATGACGCCCTCGCGTGTGTATTAGGTCGTTTGGCAACTCGTCGTCTCTTCTCTGAAGTGGGAATGGAATGGAATGAATCTCCCTCTCGGATCTCACGTGATGAACGAGGAAAACCCCGTGATATTCGTAATGAGATCAAGTTCAACGTCTCACATCAGGTAGATACGGAAGAGGTACTGTAGTTATCCGTGATTATCAGGGTGATCTCGTGGTTCTCGCAGCGACCACTGACACTACCGTATCCGATATTGGCGTTGATGTGATGTGTATCGATCAGGATAAAGAGGGTACGATAGATGGATTACTTCCTGGATTACGGTATCTATTCAGAGGCAGCGACTCGCATTCTCCGATTGAAGGATGCATTCACCGAATACGAGAGAAGAACGATGCTTGCCAAGAATGGAAATGAAGAGAGGTATCTATCGTAGTTAGTTACTATCACATTTTGACGCAAAGTTGTTTCTTGTTCCGCGCGTAACGAAATTGCTATTAAACTACCGTCGCGTTTAAAATTAAGCTTTAATTATATAATTGGTGCTTAATGAACGCGAAACCATACCAGAAATCGAGTTTTATCATTAAAAACTATGAAAAAGTAGTGGAAACGGGCGAAAAACGCGTGAAACGAAGTGAAAGTGGGCGGAGCTAACGCGTTTGCCGCGCGGAATAGTTTAGTAGGTGTGCAATTACAATCATAACATTTTAAAAATGTGATATGGACTGGGAACACTTACTATTGTTTGGGATAGTATATTTGCTACACTTGACTACGGTCTGATGGTTTGATGGTTGATGGTCTGATGGTCTGATGGTGATAAATCTAAGATGAATAATTGTTTATCCTCAGATGGCGTTCGTTCTATCGTCATTGGTGTCTAAAGGAGGCAGTGCTCAAATCGACGGGAAAAGGAATCAGTGAAGATCTCAAGAAATTAGAATTCCATCTCAAGGAAGAAGTGGAGCAAAGTAAGTGAATGGTTTCTGATTTTGTTTGGCTAATGATCAATTCTTATTCTATATTCAGATACGGTAGTCTATTCGACGGAATACTATCAGGACGGCGAATATCAAAAGAATTTCATCTTCGAAGAGTCAAATATAGGGAGTGATCATGTAGCAGCTGTAGGAAAAATAGTGAATAAGAGATTCGATAGGAGGTAAGTCGTCTTGGATCAAATGAGGAGTAACAAATTCAATAATTCTCAGTCCTCTTAATCCGCCACCTCTCTTCAAACTGGTTGATCTGCCATTTCTACTCGAGTCTTCATGCAATCAATGTGAGGACATAAATGATGCTGACGAGTTTGATCTTTTCATGGCTAAACCATGGAAACCAATCATTTGATATACGCTGGTCATCTTTGTAGTATGTATCGTTTTCACCGTATTTCACTTATTATCATTAATTAACGTCTGAATCATACAATAGGGATAAATCGATAACTGTAACGATCAATTCTCAAACAGTAAAAAAGCCAAAGAAAGGAGAACAGAATAATTAGCAATCATTGAGATCTTCTTTGCAATCAAAATAGAGCCTATTGAACCTCTACAGTAAAAATACAAGATCAAACCAGAAACAATATCCGTGAAGAGTGATTAATTATTGATCTTTCATCTTTAATGATCTCTGATCTCTCTAATTGGCAATAATATTCAATTCACTCTCGGGAGCAATCTCCTCCATTCGTTGCTCACGAGTTTTCTCCGTGTTCAGCTTCCAGATCTGAAATTATCAACTAAATCTCTGCATTTTTTGATAATTCGGGATATATTGTGTGCCAAACTATTCAGAAAAGGTCCATAGTCATCCTCCTGATAACCAATAACCAATGAACCAACCTGGATATACGATTCAGCGAGAGTAATCATCTGAGGGAGAATATCTTTCACATGCAGATCTTCCATCTCGAACCATTTGTTTGTACCCTTCAAAGATATTTTTAGAGGCCGTTCGCATTATTCATTTCAGAAAACTCAAACACAATGATCTAAAGCAGTCAGCTCATTCATAACTAACAATACGATCTTTATGAGAGAATATACTAACCGCATGTAGTATCTGTGTCCTGTATCTTCCTCCTGCCTCAGGAGGTCCATCATGAATAATATTCGCGAGTAGATCATATGTTGTGTACTTGAGAGATCCCTTCTTGTCCTCTGCTACACACTCGTACAGATCCACATTACTGAAAGTTATTTCTATTTTAGACTCTTTTTTTACTCATGAGATGAAGCCCCCCATCTCTCCCTCCTTATCAGACACACTCAAATGGTTGAAACCTATTTTCTCCTTGCTCACCTGATAGGAAAATTGACAATGGTTGGATTCTTCTCGACGAACCATTGATTCTTGTGGAATCGTTTGTACGAAATGACGAGATACTGAGAGAATTAAAGGCTATGATACATCTGTTCGAATGGCTCTTACTTGAGGGAGGGAGAGCAACTCGAATCGCTTAAGGAAGTTTTCATTGTATGTCTTGTACTCCTTCTCAGTTGAACCATTGAACTTCTGCAGAAGAACGTGTAACGGAACCTAAAAAAAACAGTTATTTACCATATTATTATCCTTTCCTTTTTGTGCATTGTTTGGTCACATAATGTACGAGAAAAAAGAGTTTAATTCTATTTTACTATCAATTCATATCGCTTGTGATTGTTTGTTACCTGTGGGATAATATTCTGCATGAGTTCATCTCTATAGAGAGGAGCAGCGGGTAGATCAAGAGAAAGGAAGAGGAACGGCTGCTCTTTCATCTCCTCTCAAAGAATATAAGGGATAGTCGTCGTAAGGTCGTACAGTAGAACAGTAGTAACTATAACGGACATCCTGAATTTAGTCTCACCTTGATACTCAGGCAATTGCATGAGCATTCTCCTCTGATCCTCACTCGCATCCACTGGGGGAACCTTACGAGTGAACACTCGCATTCGACCACGGAATGTCCTGATAAGGGCATACTATTAACAAGCGACAAATAGTCTTTGCGTAAAAAACCAGGTGAGAAAAATCTAAAATCGCAACAAGAAACACTGATCAATCCGCTCAGAAAAATAAAGAAAAAAATAGAACAAATTACTGACTTATAAACGATACTCGAATTGGTCTTTGCTGTTCCATTAAGTGCTTGATGAAGAGTATTGAGGAGGAAGTTCATGAACTCCGCTGCGTCACCTTAGGATATATGAACAAGTCATCCATTAAGCAATTGGGAACGTCAAAGTGAACAGTCAGTCTAAATGCAAGGACAGATATGAAACGAAACTTCAGCGAGCCTCGCAAGAGTCAACTACCTAGTTCACACATGAAAAAGTTATGTGGATAAATCCTACGAAAGCGGCGTATGTTTATGAAAAAGACCTTGGAAACCGACAAATTCTATGAATGCGGCGTATGTTTGCGAATCGTAAGTAACTTGCCTTGTCAACGAAAACCTTAAATGCGGCATATGTTTTCGAATTCCAGGTAGTTTTCCACTAGCTTTTCCATGTATGACCTAGTTCAACAACGATTTTTAAAAAATAAAGTTGCTCACCTTGTTTAGTGAACTGGAACTTTTTCTCCGAGCATAACACAATCGCCTGCAAATTTTTATGTTTCAGCAACATACCTTTACCCATCATGATCACTTTATTTCAATTAAAGATCAGAGCAACATTTTTCAAAGATTAACACATGAAATGCTATAATTAGAGTTAAATCGATACCTGAAGCATCTCGTGGGGCGAAACGTGAGCTTTGAATGCCTTCGTATTCCATAACTTACGAATCAACTCACCGAATCTGAATGGGAGAAGTTAAATCTCAGTCATATCATAAGCTCTTAAATTTTGCACGCGTCCTCACTATCCACTACTATTCTCCACTATATTTACTAGTAATAAGTGAAATACACCCCTCACCTCCTCGTCAATTCCTGTAGTTTGTCACCAGGCGGTCTCTTGATACTTGCATAATTCTCTTCTTTGAGGAAGTAATCACGAAGAGGAGGCACGTGAGAAAATGCCTGCAATCATTCAATCAATGTCAATGTATACGCTCTTGTGCACCGTCGATTTTCTTATGAAACACAACGAAGGAACTAAGCCGGAAATTGTTTTGACTATTCTTTCGATCGTGAAACGTGAATAACTCACGTGCAGAATGACATTCTCGTAGTCATTCTCCTTAATATTATTGAGACCGACGACACCCGGATAATACGTTGAGTCGTCGTATGCTCTCAAGATAAGAAATTAAGTAATATAGTAATGATAGCATTTGAAATCCATTCACGTGGAAAGAAGTATAACAGTCAGCATGTTCTCATACCTGACTGCTCTCGACCATCCATTGAGTGATTTGACCAATTGGTCCGAGAAATGAGGCTTCAATACGTACTGAAACAACAAATTATAATACGTTAGTTTCACATTTGGGTAATAATAGTTGAGCAATTCCCTCCTAACCTTGATATCATCAAGTGAAGGGTCGACGACTTCGTAGTTATCAGGAAGGCAGAAGAACTTGAGGGTCTGCAGACAAAAGGGGTAAAACTTTCCAAGTTATTACAAAAGATATGGTTACGTAATTCCAGTGTTCAAGTTTCGATTAAATGAATAAATTCTCACTTGCAGATTGAGGAACACCCTGTGATCAGTGTCCAGAGAATGAGTGTACGCGTGGGTGTTCGTACCACGACCCTTAATAAGCATTACGTATCGTTATCATTTACCACCATCATCATCAAAACCATAGAGTTCAATCGAAGCGCAACAAAGTTTTCCTAATAACTAACCTTCTTTAATTAGGAAAGAATCGAAAACTAACTTGGAAGTACTTTCCGCACACCATACATGCGTAGACGTTCAGATGAGAGAGCGATATGGAACAGAGTTTCTCGAAGTCAAAGTCGAGAACCGTACTGGAAAAATACAAATAACTAAAATTCGACTAAGAACTTTTTCAAGGGAATAAAAAAAACTTTTGTAATAATGTCAAATTTTTTATGAAATATCAAGCATTAGTGCTCACCGATCGATAGTATCCAAATAAGGGCAATGTCTACTCGGTTGTTGTTCTTGTGCTTTCGTATTACACCATACGGGATCGTCTCCCACTGCTGCTACTGACTTCTCCGCCTCTTCACGGTTCTGAAACACACATTAATTAAATATGTTCTGCATTGAATAACAAAATATATGTTGAATCAATGACAGTCCAGATTCAACCAGATTTTTTTACAAAAAAATAAGTATATAAACGACATACTCTCATCTCCTCCATGATCACCAGTCTTGCTTTTTCCCTCTCAGTCAATATTTTGGGAGGTGCTTCTTCCTTCACTTCGCCTTCCTCCATTACGTCCCCATTAGCGTGTTCTTCTGAACGAAGAGAATGAATGCAAGAACGCGCATTTCCAGGAATGTTTTTTACGATCTCCATCTGGTTTTTATTATAACATCTTTATTTTGCGTCCATTAAGCGAAAAAAGGAATACCTTTATCTTTCCTGTCTCTTTTCTTGTCCTTTCTCTCTGTTGATCTACTCCTTGATCTTCTTTTTCTGTCCTTATCCTTTCTATCTTTATCCTTCTCACTACGCCTCTTTGCATCCTTGTCCTTTTCCTTGCCACGCTCCTGTAAGAAACATCAATAATACTATAAAATATTGAGCAAGAATAATCGACTATTGATACTGATTGACTAATGACTAACGATAGTAATCGCTTAAACCGAATGGAAGACATTCGATTCAAATTAGAATTAGAATTAACCTTATCGTCTTTATCTTTCTTATCCTTCTTGCTTGATTTTCTATCCTTGTCATCTTTCTTCCGATCCTTCTCCTTATCCTTCTCTTTCTCATCTTTACGAGCCTGCTTAGCGGGAGGCGACGGAGACTTATTCTCTGCAATTGTTCACGGTAGGGAAATATTCCTGGTATTGGGATATTCAACGGGAAACTAGTTGTTCTCCCACCCCGAGATGGATAATATGACGATCTGATAGACCCTTAAACCACAGGAACCAGAAGCCTATAACGAAATTTATACTAACCTCTTGGCTCATCTCGCTCTCTTTTCCTGGTTGTATTGCGGTCATCGTCAACCGCACGTTCCTCCACAGGAGCAGAAGCTTCCCGGGAATCGGAGGTCATCCTTTAATCAATTAGTTAACAAATTATAACTCCATACTTAAAGTAAATAACAAAGAAACATCATTTTAAAATTTCGAAAAATTTTGGTGGTTCATCGGTGCACATTACCATTTGAATTTTAAATCATAGTATAGACATTCTTAGAGCGACTTGCCTGCTATCTAGGTGTTCGTTACGGTATGCAATTTGAAAAACGCACAATTCACCAGTAAACTTTTTGAATTATCGAATAGTTTTGCCCTTTGTTGATTTATTTTGTGCTATTGCCTAGCAGTTTTATGTTGCAGGAGCGCCTCCGATCGTGCACAGTGGCTCCATCGCCGCAGCGCACCTTCTGGTATCACCTCCGCAAGCGACTGCCTATTTACGCTTGGCCCATCGTTGCTGGAGGTTAGTCGTCGTTTAACTGTTACCTGTGCAATGTAACATAACGGCTATTACTTTACTGTCAGCCATGTGGGGCTGCCTGTAAATATATTAGGTAAATTATGCAGTAACATTTCCCCCTCAAGTTGATTGCTAGCGTTATTGAAATTGTGTTCTTTTAACATAGAACATACCGTTTAGGCTGGATGCCACTATTAATTCTCACAATACGCTCGAATTTGCGTTATATTTATTTCATCCACTCTTTTGGAATGTACTTCATAACCTTCACTTGAAATATTACGATCGAGCTTGAGTATGTCGCTAATTGTCTCATTAAAGGTGTGATCTTGATCGATTGGAATCACACTCGCGAGTGGAAGGCTAACGGTCGCGTCTCTGTGCTTGACGTTCAGCTTCTAGGCAAAGTTCCCACTCCTCAGAACTAAGGTATCGTGTTTTGCGAGAAGTTCTGTAATTTTTTATTCAAATTTTCTTTATTCCATCACATACTAACACGCTCACTGTTGGTACATTCTGAAACCTATGTTTTATAGAGTTTCGAAAATCTATTCTTAGTTGGAGAGATTTTACTCGAAGTGATTCCGTTAAATGCTAACACTATGACTTTCTTCAACCGTATGTTAGGAGAATTATGTAGCACAATGTTAGGAGAATTATGTTTGAACAAATCATAGCATTCCTTTAGATGGGAACCTTCACCGTCGGTTACTTCGTCCGCAAGGCCTTCTGGGAGAAGAAGCACTACTGGACTGCTTCCGTAGCTGCTTACTGGATCGGTACGTTTATTTTAATTTACCGTATCCTATTACAAGAGTCGTTTCCATAGGTTACTCGATCCTTGTTGTGTTAGCTTTGAACCCAAAACAATGCCTTGTGGAAAAAATAGCTCATCAACATCGGAGTTTATTATCTACTATTTATCCTGGTCCATTCACCACCTGAATACTTAATTGATGCCCTAGCCGCATTCTGTTGTTCTTATCAGATGCTGATGAGCTAATCTAAAAATAATTAAAGCGAAATGGAAGGAAGAACAAAACCCACGGTTATATAAACAAATTGTGATATATGTAATTACATCCATCCTTGTTTGTTTTTAATTAAGCTATATGAAGACGATCATTTTATTTCTATTATAGACCACATAATTGATAGGTAATTTTAAATAAATACAACTTTTTATTTTTGCCTTTTTTGTTGCCAATCTCTTATAAATGACGACTCTGGAATTTATTCCGATCAGATCTATTTGGAATAGATGTCTAATTGTGTTTCTGTGCAGGTATCTGCTGGGATCGTGCCGGTATGGCGAAGGCAGAGATGATGAAGGGACATTCCCGTATGTACGCCAATCGTCTCGCTGCCATTCCCAAGGGAGCCGATCCATGGAAGTACTAGATTATCTTCCATGATGTCACCAATCGAGTGACGATTACTGTAACCAACGATTGTAGGTTACTGAATCTCTAAATCGATAATAGATGAATGACGTCCTGTTTTGTTTAGAATGTATCTAGTTCGACGTGTTTGTAATGCACAGATAAATTGGGGTTTATATTTCGAATTGAATGATTTATTCACTATGGCCAAAAATACTATAAAATTTGTACAAACAAGAAGTGCGTTATATTCGATTGGCAATATAAGATGGAGACGAAGAAAGAGCACCAAAATAGGCGAAATAAGTGCATGGTCACAAATAAGCTCAATACTGTGGTCAAAAGCTCATACATTATTATTGGGAAACTGTAGCCTGGTTATTGATTCGTGGAATACGGAAATTAGTACCGGAAGTTATGGGTCGAAATGAGAATACTCTGTGGGTGATTGAACAGATCAAATCGATAATTATACTAGATGAATACAGTATCCTCAGAGGAACTGCGGTAATACTGCGTTGTAATGACTAGAGAGAAAGGAGAGAGGGGAACTAGAGAGACAGTGGAGGTAGTTGTGTTTACTACAATGTGTGTAATGTGTTAGGTGGCATAGCTGCAGCAGGCATTGAAGCTGTTGCTGCGAAGTTCATCATATGTGGTTGGAGCATCTCGTATCCATTGTATTGTGAGAAGGCATAGGGATTGGAGGTGTAAGGGAATTGAGACATCTGCAATAGATGGTTATTGAGATGAATGTCATCCCCCTCTCCTCTCCTACTCACAAGTCAGTCTTCATCACAACTTTCTTCATCGGAGTACTCTACCTGAGTGGGATCGAAGGATCCAAATGTGAAGTTGACATTATTGAGACTGCTCAGTCCACTGTTCAATGAGGACGTCAATCCATTGGATACTGTAATGGAGATGATGGTCTACCGTACTCATCTATGATTATTACCGTATTCTTTCTTGCCCAACCAACCTGTGGTGGTGTTCGAGTTTATCTCTGATCTTTGAGGCTTCACATCTCCACAACCAGAGGCAGAGTCATCCGAGTCACACTTACTACTTCTGAAAATTGAATTGTTCCTTCGTGTTCGTAATTAATTTTCTTCTATATTATACGAAATATGTTTCAGCTCAAGAATATTCCGACCCCCTAACGCAGGTGAAATATGGGTTGATGACCGTGCTTAGCCGGTCATGTTTGATCGGTAGTGGACAAGTTTACACTGTGGGAGTCCCTTAGGGGGTACAAGCACTCTCTCATCAGGGGAACAATGGGGACTTGATAGGGAGGGTGTCAAGAGGGACTACCGACAGAGAAGAGAGACAATGGAAGGAGAGGAGAGACTAGCGACAGCCCCCTTCTACCGTAACCGGAGAATGGACAAACATTAAAGGGGTGAAGCCAAATATTGATCAAGAGGAGAGTGGACAAGGCTTGTTCTAGTAGATGGGAGTCGATCGGGTTAGATAACCAAGGAGGATTTGATGTGGTAATCTAGAGACAACCTGCTAATCTCACTTTGGCCCCTTACTACGGTCAAGTATTTCCTTCTTTCCTTGTTCCTCGTCATATTCATCATGGATCAAAGTATATCCGTTGAATCCTTTCTAATATCGGAAGTAACGTCAGCGAGTAATAATTACGTTCAAAGTGCAATCGTTTTTTTCATTAATACTAAGCGATCAAAGAGCTGATGTCAGAGAGGGGAAAACGTGCGTAACTGCTCAATATCTTCATTAGTTCAGACCTTCAAAGATAGAAAAGGAAGGGATTAACAAGATCCGTGCCATTTCTAACTCATATTGAGGATTAGAGCAGCATCGAACTATGAATGAACAAAACATACGAGATATTTATTTGAACATGAGCACGATTCAGGATCTATTTATGCACTGCAGTTAATCGTTCAATCACAAGAGTTTCTAAATAACGATACCAATGTGAGTATAGAGCAGACTTCTCATCATTGCGCAATCTCTTCCTATCACTCTCGTGCACTGTAATCCACACCATTGGGGATAAGTGGGTGTTGCAAGGGTCCATTGCCCTCTTCCATAAACAGTTGTTATCCAGACTCTAAGTCATTTCCAATCGCCCATCTACCATCTCTCTCTCTCGACATGTCCCCAGGTGCTATTCTCTCTCTTCTTCCTACTCAATCTCACTGGGTGCATCAACAGGTGTCACGCATATCTTTCCCTTCCATCGATTAGAATATAACACTAATTGTTCCATCTACCGCACTACGGTAGCCATTACAGTTTTTCTTCAAAGAACTCCCTAGAAAGGAAAACGTGTGAAATAAGAGAAGGATAATCCCTGCACAGTAGATCCGATATCACAACGAAAAAGGCGGAAGGAATCTCGAAAGGAACAGAGACAGAAACGATAAAAGAGTAAAGATCAAAGATCAAAGATCACTAACCGATCGAGTGTGCCCGCAGCTCGATCTCGCTGTCGTTTGTTCTTGAACCAGTTTGAGACCTAAGAAAAATCATTGAATCAGAGTGAATAAATCGATAATTACCTGAGTGACGGTAAGTTCCGTTTGAGACGCGAGTTTCCTCTTATCCTCCACAGATGGATATTGGTTCCTTTTGTACGCCTCTTTGAGAACATTTCGAGATTTGGCCTGAAGATATTTTCATGTGATCACGATTTTGTGATGGCTTCAAAATTTTGAAAAATTCAGTAGCGAAGAAAAGTCTATAAACACATTGTTCAGGGCAATTTACCTTGAAACAGTAATTGGTCTCTTCTCCATCCCAGATTGTTGCGGGAAAAGGATTCTTCTTTCTGATTCTGTACTTGCACACAGCTCCCAATTCCTTCTCCTTCGTTTTCGATGCCTGAAAATACTATACTCATTTTAAATAGTGTTTTAATAGTGTTTTCGCTTATCTTCTTGATGTTTCAAATAATTGTGTGAAATGTCTAGTGTCTCAACCCCCTGACACATTCCCTCGAATGACGATGTCTCCCCCTCCCAGATGATTGGTTTGCAGGTTTCTTTCCATGCTGAGGATGCAGATGGGATAAGGACTTTACAAGATTAAGTGAGGGTGGAGGGGGGGGGAAGGTTCCTTGAGGGGACACTCATTGATTGGCTTCTTTCTCACTTATCAAACGATTGCGGGGGAGAAGGAAGAAGCCAATGAAGCTGCCATCCATTGAAAATTCCCTTTTTCTCACCTTCATCAAAACACACTGATTGTTAATCCATTAGACCACAAAATTCAGCATAGTTAAAGCCCAATAATGGTAAGAATAATGCCTAAGTGAAATGGTGAAATCAAAGAAGAGAGTGTTGAATGGCGAACCATTCCTAATTGACAGTTAGCCTCTATCGTAACGGGTGCACAATGAGAGAGGGAGATAATCTCCCACTTGAGATAAGAGAATGAAAGGATGCCGATAGAAAACATATGAGGACAATGAAGGAGATTGACACATTGTGAACGGTCAATTGAGTTCATCATCGGAATGAGAGAGAAGCTAATGAGCATTTGAATGTCACGGGGAAAGCAGACTAGACTGATTCCCAATGACATTTAGAGACTGGATTGTGTCGTCTGTTTCGTTACTTTGTACGATATATCAATTCGATGATGTAGATCGTCCATCATTTCTCACCTCAGTGTAGTGTGCTCTCAACCACAGATCTTGAAGGACGCCATAGTTGTGAGGAGAGAACTTGTGCTCACTCAACAACCTGCAAATTTGAATTTAAATTTCGCGGCTCATTAACATTTTTCTTCGAAATTAGGTACAGACCTGTAGAGAGCCTTCCAGTTGTGTTGACAGTACAGTACGAGAGCTTTAGCTTTGAGAACCGATTCGAGATAGTGATACTGGTCTTGAATAGAGGCAAGAAACCGCATCTGAAATATATCCAATCTCATCATTGGCTCTTCTGTAGCCCCATTGCTCTCTAATTATTCCCGTGATCTCTTCTTTTTCTTTCAACACATCGCAAGATCTTTCAAAGTCATTGCATTTCTTCCTGGTTCAACAATCCAAATATTTCCCTTCCAATGGAAATGCCGCTTCTTAACTTTTTCTAGATCATCATCCGATGAGAGAATTGCATCAATAGAGATGTTTGCATAGAGTGGGAAGTTGTCGAAAGAGGATGAATAGTGAATAGTCCATTCCCCTGTCCTTTCCCCTCTACCACTACTTCATCTTCTAATGATTCTCTCCTTCATCTCATGCTTCTCCTATTTGCTTATCTACTCACTCTACTACAACATCTGCCCATGTCATCTCTAGTCCTCCTGTGCAAACTGATAACCATATGCTACCGTATCCCTCCCTTCCCTTCCTTCTAAGGGATGAATACGGTAGTTCCCAACGATGGTCGTAGTAATGGAAGGTGTGGGAGTCTTTCTCTCTTTGTGGGTCGGTCGGTCGTCTCTGTCTCTCTCACTTTCCCATACTCTCTCGTCTCTCTAACTCTTTTCTCCCTCTCGAAAAGGTGCAGTATATCATCGAATTCTCGACAATTCTCTCCTGTGCGAATGCAATCCGATATTGGTGGGGAGAGGGAGGAGCGGGGGGGGGGGGGGGGGTAGCGCAAGAAAAGGGGAGGAAGAAAGTGGAAGGGGATACGGTAGTCACTAAGAGAAGAAGAGATCGTTCCCTCGTCTACAAATAGATGAAATGGACAAAGTGAAGAAAAGCTAAAGAAGGAGTGAATTCAAAAGTGATTACGGTAGAAGAATAGAAGAAAATGAATTGAACGTGTGAGATCAATTGTTTAGATTGAGAGAATGGAGTAAACGATGATTCTTCGCGACAACAAAATAATGATATGGTGTGCCTACAGCATGCGACCGATGGTGTACCTCACCATGGTGTAGTAAACGTCGCCCCCGACGCTCACCATTTTCTCCACTCGTGGTTGTGTGCAGTCAAGGGAGAGCTCATGGAAGAGCGACTCCGCGATCGTTGCAATCTGCGATTCATCGAAGCTTGCCCCTCTGCAATAGAACGACGATAAGGAAAGGTCGACCGAGAAGAGCACACGCAGACACACGACCACTTTGGTCGGAGAAAGAAGGGATGGAATGAGACCCTTCCTTCCCCCTCCTCCTCATCCTGTAATCCTACCTGTAACTCAACCCTCCCCAGTATCATCAACCTCGGACAGTCACACGAAATTCAATACGACCACCGTCAAAGATCACGCAATTTATGATGGACGGAGAAGGGATTAGAAAGGGATTGAGAACCATTGGAGACGTTCTATAGCTTCATCTACTTCTACATCCATCTCTATTCTAGAACCCCTGATCATCCCAATCCTACAGCACGAGTTCTGTTCAGATGCAATACCAAGTCTAGTGATTGAATGAATCAAGTGGAATGATGGAAGAGAAGTCTGCAGTCTCCTCCTCAATATGAAATGGGATCTGCGACCGAAAATGGACACCATGAATATTGGGTGGCTTCTATCTCTAAGAATGCCTAAGGAGATCGTCTAACACGATTGGACCGATTAGGTTACGCAGTCTGACACCTTCATCCCTACTTGTATTACCTTTAGTAACCATGATCCCTCTCTGGTAACCGTAGACCGTGAAATCGAAAACCGTAGAATAGGATATGGAATGAGAGACTCACGAGTGTTGGAGGAATGGAGTACAGGGGAAAGCCGCCGGATACGGCTGCATGGATATTGATGCAGCCACTGCAGCTGAGAGAGGAAGAGTGATAGGATGAAAGATGGAGGAAAGTCGTTGAGAGTGACCCACTCTAGATGAAGACGAGAGAAGGGGAGAGCACCTCTCTCTCTGACTCCGCCCATCTTATTCCACTCACTCTCTCATCTACACCCACTCTCTCGTCACTCCACGATTACTCAACTCAGAATACGGTAGGTGGCTCGCTGTTCAATTCTGATATGATAAGATTCCTTCTTGATCTATTTCTTCTCTCAGAAGGCTGCACTATCGAATATCGTGTGGGGGTATACGTTTTCGGGAGTAGAATTCGAGATAGGGAGGGACGACAGAGGGAAAAGGATGAAACGAAAGACGCAAGAGAGACATCTCAGATTTCGTTGTGGATTGGTGATAGACAATGTGAATTGACGAGAGAATGAGACGATAGAGACAGGCGAGAGAGTATGTGGAATGAGGAGAGTATCGCAGTCAGAAATGATAGGTATTATATTCGAAAGGAGACTTCAATTACAGATTGGAAGAGGGCGGGGCTAAATGAATCTCAGTGAGACAATCGTATATTCATCAATGGACGGACAGAGTGCTTATAGGACAAAGAATTCATCTGAACTGTCTTGGTCACATTTTAATTTGTCTTTTTAATATTGCTGCAGATTATTGGATGTGCACTTATGTGCAATGAGCCGCGTGACTTTTAATGACTGATCGCATTGAGTCTCCGTTTCTCTTTTCGTTCCAATGGTCTCAGTTCAATCATTGGCGCCATTTTCAATAGAATTTTAGGTTTAGATATTGAAAGAAATGGTATCTTCCGGAATGCCATTCTGTTAATATTCACAGTCGATCATTGTCACTTCACGTGCAATAATCCACTTATCACCCATTGGATGGTTGGTACTAACCAATGGACTTATCGTCCCCTTCCAACAGGTGTAACCCCCTTCTTATCGCTTACAATTAGTGCCACCAATCCACAGGGGGTAAGTATCAGATCGATGGATCAACAATCATCTTTATTTCTTGTCTGGATTTCGGAAGTACTGGATTAATCGGTCTTGTTTAATCACTGTGTCAGTACCGTAACCAATTAGATACCGTACCTATCGGCATTCTGTCATAAAGGTTCATCCAGTCACGATAATTACCTCTTTCTCACTCCTCTCTTAATTTCCTGTGTCCTCTCCTTCCTTTCATTCCTTCCTAAGCTGCTAATCACTTCTAACATATGTGTTGTTCTTCCGTGTTGGTAACCGTTCATCGGTCTCTTTCATCCTTTCCGATCCCTTTTCAACTTCCCGCTGTGATAACTCATCCCCTTTTCCGGAATTGCCGTTTCTCCTTGGGTTTAACTACTCGACATCACTAGTGAATTAGAATTTTTTCCTATAGTATATTCGATGATTGATCGTTCCCTTTCATGGATGGAAGTACCGTATTCCTCTCTTTCCATCTGGAGTCTTTCCTCATTGAGTCGTCCATCCGGTTTGTCTTCGCTTATCCACTCACTTCAGTCGCTCCTTCGATGGCAAACACAAATATTGCGCAGTCCTGAAGGGAAGAAGGAGGGAATGGAGGGGAGAAGGGAAAGGGGATTGGGTGTCCATGATGGGTGGTTCGAAGGAGAAGATATAGATAGAGTAGATGAAGGGATCTCAGAGAAGAATTCAATGGAAGTGATGTACTCTCATCTATGAATACAACCCTTTCTCTCACTCATTCACAAACAGTTCTTCTCCCCGATGGAATGAAGTGGAAGGATGAAGGTGTGAATAACTCCTCTTGTGCTTATCCCTCTCGATTAAGATCTTAATCTGAGCAGCTGCTTTTCCTACCAGACTACCACAGAGAAGGAGAGAGACAACTGGTGGTACACAGGAGAGACAAGGGGACAGATATCATCACAATTAGTACCTTATGGCAGGTTGGATGAGTTCCCTCACGCTGTGACAGTCTCTTATTAGTCAGTTGTCGATTGGTATTCTACCGTACCATCGGAGTAGTCTTCTTGAGTCCTTCTGAGCACTCAGTACAGATGGAGCCAGATGGACCTTCAGGGGGAAAGGCAAACAAACGGAAGACTTCTTCGAGGGAAGCCGAGGGACGAACAAGAGAAAGTCAGTAGTCGATACTTGGATGGAATACCGTACTCGACAATGAGTAATATTCGTAGGATCCGTCGTAAAGTGACATGCTCAAATCACTCTTAGATGACATGGAATGTGCGATGCAAAAAAATGACGAAGACACGACGGAAATACGTAAATCTGCAGTGAGAAAGAGTGGAATATTCTTTCGTTCGTGATGAATGAATTGAATGATCTTCTTGTGATTGCACGAATGTCCAATGGAAAAGAAAATGAGCTTATCCAATTTCTCCATGTTCACAACGAATTCATCTGATGGATTAGTGAATTTTGTGACTTTCCAATGAATTTATTTGACGGATAAAAAATGTCCCCGGAAGTGATCTTGACAAAATTTTAGTCTTGGAATAAATCAAATCACTCATGTCTCATCCAAATCCGCCACATCATTGTCTCTCTCTAGAATCACTTCACTCATATTGACGACACCTGACAATCCTTCCCCTGAGGAAGAGAAGATATGAGGGAAATAGTGTGAGAGAGGATAGGTTTACTCAGATTAGGGATCCACTTACTTCTTGTTCAAGATCACAACATTTTGACTGAGAAGAGAGGTAATTGAATCACTCATCGAATTTCATACTGAGGAAAGGGGAGGGGAATGACATTTTGATCAGTTTAGATTCATTCTTTCTGTTTCTTTATGAATATTCTTGAATGATCATATCTCTTCCACCCTCTTCTTCTAATCTTTCTCTGAATATTCATTGGTTTCTCTCTCTTGGTCATCTGAGGATCTCTATCTCATTATCCTCATTATGATTCGTATGACAGATTAGAGCTTCATTTCTTCATTGCAAAGCGAGGGAGGAATGATAACGACGACGAGTCTAATTTGTTGTTTAGTTGTTCCAGGAAGAGAAGAGATCATGAAGAAACGTAGGCGATCAATTAAGGGGCTTCCGGTAGGGTCAAAATTGCAAGGCGATATCTCTCTACGAATAACGCCTCATTCATAGGAGACTCCTGTAATGACTATACATGGTTGTTGTTAAAAATGTGACTTTTGAGATGGAAAATATTTCTCTTCCAATAATGGTTGTTATTCGTAAGGTGAAGGTGAAGGTAGAGAAGGAAGGTGCCAGCAGATGGACCTTCGATTGCATCGTTCATTCCTTCTTCCCTCCCATCGTGTCGACCACAAGGTCGATGGATCGTCTTACCACGAATAGTCATCGACACTCTCTTCATTTCCCATACTCTCTCGTCCCTCTCACCTGAGATAGAAGAGGAAGAAGAGAGGAATGAGAAGCAAGACTGATTACGTAATCGACAAGTCACCACAGATGAGTGGATTAGGAAGGGCAGTCAAGAGGAGATGGACAAATAGAGAGGGATCACACAAATCAGATACGTTTCACGGGTTTTAGATTTATTTCAGCATTTTAAATAATCTCAGTATCTACATAGAGCGCTGTCCTTTTAGTAAAAACAACTATGAAAGTTATCACAGCGGGAAGTTGTGAAGGAATAGGAAAGGATAAAAGAAACCGATGAACGGTTACCAACACGGAAGAACAACACGTATGTTAGAAGTGATTAGCAGCTTAGGAAAGAATGAAAGGAAGGAGAGGACACAGGAAATTAAGAGAGGAGTGAGAAAGAGGTAATTATCGTGACTGGATGAACCTTTATGACAGAATGCCGATAGGTACGGTATCTGATTGGTTACGGTACTGACACAGTGATTAAACAAGACCAAGTACATATTCCAGTACATCCGAAACCCAGACAATAAATAATGCTGATTGTTGATCCTCACAGTTGATCCTCATATCTGTTAGTTACCCCTGTGGATTGGTGGCACTAATTGTAAGCGATAAGAAGGGGGTTACACCTGTTGGAAGGGGACGATAAGTCCATTGGTTAGTACCAACCATCCAATGGGTGATATGTGAATTAAACGTTTCTGCTACTTTTCTGATAATGAAAACCCTGATTATTTAATCATTTTCGAGAAATAGATTGAAAACAAGTCGAAAATTTCCTGAAAAATATAAATGGTTGATTTTTCAGCCTGACATAACATGTCAACTGCAGTGCCGAGTGATCTGAGTGGATGTGTTCGAGGGGGTGGGATGGCCAAGCATTCATTACCAACATCAATATTTTTCGAGAGCCTCCTTACTCTTATATTCGATAACGGCAGACCTTTTGAGAAAGATACATCTTCATAACAGAATATTTACGTGCAAGGTAAAATATCATCTTTCACGTATCCCTCTTTCCTACCTCGTCGTGCACTTTGCATCATCTTCACTTCCTGAAGCCCTTTTCGCTCCTACTTGGAATTAGTGCCATGTCCAATCATCTCTCCCACCCTCACACTCAAATGAATGCCAGTGGGAAAGAAGCTGTAATCTGTCACGAACGGATAATCAAATTATGATGATGATGAGATTGAGATAGAGATCCTCAGGTGACCAAGAGAGAGAAACCAATGAATATTCAGAGAAAGATTAGAAGGAGAGGGTGGAAGAGAAATGATCATTGAAGAACATTCATAAAACGAACAAAAAGAATGAATCTAAACTGATCAAAATGTCATTCCCCTCCCCTTTCCTCAGTATGAAATTCGATGAGTGATTCAATTACCTCTCTTCTCAGTCAAAATGTTGTGATCTTGAACAAGAAGTAAGTGGATCCCTAATCTGAGTAAACCTATCCTCTCTCACACTATTTCCCTCATACCTTCTCTTCCTCAAGGGAAGGATTGTCAGGTGTCATCAATATGAGTGAAGTGATTCTAGAGAGAGACAATGATGTGGCGGATTTAGATGAGACAACTGAAGACATGAGTGATTTGATTGATTCCAACACAAAACTTTGTCAAGAATTCCGGGGAATTTTTTTTATCAATCTTGATCGAAGAAATTCATTGGAAAGTCACAAAATTCACTAATCCTTCAGATGAATTGTGAACATGGACAAATTAAGCTAATTTTCTCTGGGACATTTCTTACCAGGATGTTTGAACCGAAACAATTTCGGAATTTCGGAAATTTTTTGAGAAAAAGTGGTCAACAATTAACATTTCATTTGCAATATATTGACTCATGCACTAACGAGATATATCTATCTAACTCTCAGTCCATGTTTCTCCAAAGGACAGGAAACGTTATATTTTCAGGAATTGCCTCTCGTTCGAATCGACCACGTTCTTGTGATCGGATGTGATAGATAAACATGGGAGTAATCTGTGAGATTGAAGAGGAACAAAAACAACTGCGAATTCCCATCTGTCAACTGTATTTATTCGTTCCGTATTTCGATAAATTATTTGACTGATTGTGAATTTTATGTAGTTGGAAATGAATGACATCGCGTCACTTAACATGATTACCAAGACACACGTTGACTTTTTGATTAGTTCCCGGTTGAATGACTTTGACTATACAGAGAGATCACATGGAGAACACTTCTCTGTTCATTGACCATTAAAGGAGGAGTAACAGGAATGAATGTCGGAAACTCCCACAACGAAATCCCTGGACTTGCAAGTACAGTAGTTAGTCGTTGGCTATCTGCCAAAGTACCTATTCCCTTCTCCCGTTCCTTGTTCGTGAGAGGGAGGAGTGCGATCGATGGGAAGAGACTAGGGGAGACAATGGTAGATCAAGGCGCACTCTCTTCCCAGTCAAACCCTCAGTTCAAAATCCCCGCCGTTTCCTGGACTCAGGGGAATTCTGGCACTAGGCCAACTCGCTATAACTCGGTTCATTGATGTCGTAAAAACATGGGAGTTTCAGATCTCTGATATGGTTACGGATTGCTATAATCTGACGTTGACAGATTAGTCACCAAAATATTCATGTTACTCCTCCTTTAACTTTCCGAATAGAGTGAAGTAGGCCCATCTCTCAGTACTTACTATCTTCTAGTGTTCTTTCTTTGAAATTCTGCAATAGAGCGAACAAAGGTTTTAACATCCGATTCATTTTCCAATAATACAACCTTACTCACGACTTTTCTTGCTTGAAAATAATGAGGAGCAATCAGCGCACGTTTAGATTTTTTCCATTCAATTCAATTTTTATTCGCTTGTTTACTTTTTTGCGAAACTTACATTTTATGATCACAAAAAGTAAGAGAAATAATTTTTGATAGACGGATAATCTCGAGTGTTTGTGTGTTCTTGTTCTCTTGTGTGTTATCCTTCTCGAGATTTCAAACTGATTCTACTCATTGATCAAGTGCAAACTTCTCGTGATCCGATCAAAGAATTTGTTAGATCACGAAAGAGAACGACGATCTCAGTGGATATCAACGCCAATCCGACAGTCGACGACGGGAAGGCAAGTTGTATCTAAATTGGAGATATGGGGAAGGCAAGTTGTATCTAAATTTTTATTAGCATGCGCGATTCGGTCTCTTATTCAGAGTCCAAGTCGCCTGTAAAATATTTTTTACAAGAGAAAGTCATTCGGATGCCATTACAATCTCCCTTTCACTACATTTTCGTGCATTCAGCATCATTAAAGGGTTATCTTCTAGACACTCAGCAACGATGTTTGAGCCCAGTTTGTATCATTACGAAGGGGGGGGGGGCACATCAAGCATTTATAGACTAGATGCCATGTTCATCATATTTCCTACTAAGTTTCACCACCACCATCAGCTAGTACGGAGAAAGTCCCCTCAACGTGATTTCCGATTGACCCACTCGTCACTCTTCATAACCATGCAGTCTTTGTTTCTAATCTCACGATAACGTTGATGATACATTGTAGTGCGATAAGACCTAGTAAGCTCCCTCCTCTTCCTTTCTCTCTGATCACCCTACCACCTTATCAGTGTGTATCTACCATTTTCTTAGGCGGAATCGATTTTCTCGCGCTACCTTAACTTTATAGTTCGAGACAGAATCTGTCGATCTCTGATTCTCTGTACTCACACTGCCTATGTTCACCTCTTAGATAAGAACACCCGACGAGTGTTTTGAGATGAGAGATTGATAATAACAACCTTCGCTATTCAAATATTTTCAGATGAATAGCGAACAATTGTGTGAGTACTTCACACAATTCATTCTCTTCGTCTATTCACTCATCTTCCGATTGATTACTCGTGTCAAAAAAAGGTTTGATAAATTCAAAAATATAATCGAATAAATGGATCTAATTCTTCAATTGAAGATCCTTCACACCCTACACTGACGCGTTCCTCGATACGATTTCAGTACAACCAGAAGAATGGAAACTTGAGGGAAAACAGGAAAAGGTGAGAGAGAACAAAAATATACGCTCCCGGGTGGGTTCGAACCACCGACCTTTCGGTTAACAGCCGAACGCGCTGCCGATTGCGCCACGGAAGCAGGTGAAAGAAAAAGATTTGAGATTGTTGTTGTAGGACGAGCAGATAGCCTTCGATGCAACGACTATCGATGGAGAGACTTCTCTCTTCATTTCCATCCACACAACGGGAGAATGTCTAGAGACTTTCGTCCATCTACAGAGTGGTCAGTATTTTGTCAATTATTTTCAGTCAAAAAAATAATTTTCTAGCCAAAATAAAATTTAATGTCGTTATTATAGGAGGTCGTACTCTAATCTGCCCCACGACACTTGCAAGAATGTCGGCTGGATCGGGAAGTATCTTTCTCGCTGGTTAGCGATCCATAGCATATATTTTAGCAAAAAATAATTAGAATGCATATTCGATCCTACACATTCGATACTTTGGATCGTCTATGAAGAAGAAGTAGATATATTCTACAGGTCCGCTCCGTCTTGAAATGCGCGAACCATTCCGATCGTGGAGAATCCAATATAAAGGATTGATGACGTTAGTCTATACTTTTTCTCGTTTCATCAGCTAAGGCTGACAATGACTAGAAAATCACACAAACTCGCGATCATAAAATTTCAAACGATCACTGACTCAATTGGTTCTAGTGATGAATCGACTGGTGAACAAGTGTTCGTTACACTAGGTGGATGGTGGAAACCGACTTCCGATGCGAAATGGAGGTACGAAAACATGAGAAATTTAATTTGAAAATTCGTAAATTTCAGATATAATTTCGTTGACACGAACACTTTGGACGATCAACTTCTCTCTCGTCCTTTTTGCCTCGTGAAACACTCAAGAACAGCTAAGAAGTAAGCATTTTATTGAGTCGATTTCTCACTCACTGTCGATAATCGTTTCGTAGTGCCTTTGTAGTATTTTGAAGTGAGACTGTGATAGGTTGCGCCTGAAATGAGCTCAATTGGGGGTCTTTCTCCTCTCTTTCTTACTCTTATCGCTCGTCCTCTCCCTTGAAAAGTACTATCAGTGACGAGAAAGAATGAGGACAGAATTCACACTATAAAACAACGATTTCGAGGGAGAAGTAGTAAAATGTGGAATAGGTCTATGATCAAAGCACTAAGGATGATCTCATCTAACAGTGACTAATTTCAGTGTTCTGGATACATCGGACCTCACCCAATGGGGAGAGTACCATTGCGAATTGTCGATTGGAGGTGATGAGAAGAAGGAGGTAGAATCGATAGATGAAATTACCGTACCCTTCCTTAATTCCAGTCGAGACTCCGTGGTCTTCGTACACGATACAGAGATGAAGTACAACAAGAACAACAATTCAGTGTCTATTTCGATGTTAGTTTTAACTTTAAAAAATAATTCTCTTACACATTATCAAATTGAGATAGGTTTCACGGGGCAAGTATAGCCGAATCAAAAAATATTAATTGATTTCTTGTTATTTTCCTGTCAAAAATAAAAGCAACAATAATTACAGCATGGTGATCGTCTTCTTTGGTCTCGTCGTCAGTGCGAACAAGGATCGATCACTCACGGTATCCATTCCCTTCGATTACCGTAACCGAAGATATTCGTTGTAGGATTCATGGCACGAGGAGATCAGCGAGTCGTTCCACTTACTCTTCACAACAAGGATTCCATCTACGGACTCAACTATGGGGATAAGGACATCATCAATTTTGAACAGGGTAAGCATGTTATTGATTGAAACAAACAACCTGGCTGATTCTCAATTAATTACGGCGTTGCTGGAAAGGATCAATTGCAGCATCCCTTCCATACGCAGTCTCTAAGATTTCCCCTCCAATCACTTTCTCATACAAGACTGCTACGGGAGAAGTGGTGTCGGTAGGCCAATAGACAGATTTCTTTCAGAACTCTCATCGGTTCCAGGTTACTCGTCTCACGGTTCGCCATTTGAAGTACGATGGTCAAGCTATCTTCATCCAGAGGAACGCCGCTTACACAAAGGGACCGGCACCGACTCTGCCGCCTATTCCTGGTCAGAAACAGTCTAAGCTGAATAATAATACAACGTGAGAGAAGAATGCGCGACATCACTTTGACATTAAAAATACAAACTGTTTAGAGTACACTGCATATGGAGTGGAGCGAGAGATGCCTGTCCTTCGATTCTCTCATCGAGCATGTCAGGTATACCAGCGTTTCATAATTTAGTTTCTATCAAAGAAAAATAAGCGAAAATCGAAAATCCCAATGTCAATACTTATGTGTAGAGATGACATATGAAGAGTGATTTTACGATTTTTCGAAATCTTTGAGCGGTCGTACCGTGCGAATGAGTATGGAACCCTAGGGAAGAGTTGATTCATATCGATGACAAATCCATTCAGCAGCACTTTTCAATCGAGAATGGGCAATAATGTTTACATTCTTCCTTATTATTCAAAAACTCTTCCCTTCAACTGGGTGTTTTTTCAGTTTTTTTCTAGCTTATTGGCAATATTATGCAGATGAGGTGTAGTAATCTCATGCTCAAGTGTTCAATCTGAGGGCACCCATTACCTTAACACATCCCATGGTCAAACTCTTCGCTTAACTACTTCCCAAATTTTCTCTGGCTTTAAACAGTTTATAAAAACTCTTCACTTGTCCACTCTACTTATGTGTAGCAACTCTGAAACAAATAGTGAAATATTTGATAACTGTTTAGGATTCGTCGATCACTGGAGGAAAGGCAGCCAATCTCGCACGTCTCACTTCTATCGCCAATGGAGTACCTCGTCTTTTCTATATCTTTCCATATTTCAGATCGGTAAAATGAGTATAAATGTAAATTTGCAGTTCACCGTTCCTCGTGGTATCTCTGTGACAACTACTGCATTCAAATCTCATCTCAATGCCCATTCGAATATCAAGAAACTTATTGAGAAACTGGGAAATCAAGGGTAGGGATTACTGATTATTGAGGGTCTCCGTAGAACTCTTAATTCTTCCAGTAACGATCTCGATACGTGTCTTCATCTGGGTGAGCAGATTGGAGCCGGACTCGCGGCGTCTATCGTAAGACTCTTGAAACATAACTGAAGATGCGCAAAGAACGCTATTTGCAGCGATACCGCGCAAATGTTTCAAATTTCAATCAAATTTTGCAGATGAGCGAAGAGCTGAAGAGAGAAATCACTGATACATTGCTCATCGAGACGGGCTCGGAGACAAGATTCGCAGTACGGTATGAATTTGACCGATTTTTCAGAAATAATTATGCGGCATGACGCGATCAGTGCGTGATAATAATATCGTCTTCCAGTTCCTCTGCAGTTGGCGAGGACGGATCTGAGCTTTCTTCAGCCGGTCAACTCGAATCGTATATGGAAGTAGAGATTAACGATGTGAGTTTCAACTTTTTCATAATGAATTTCAGCCCGATGATGAATTCCATTTCACTTTACCACTTGCAGGTGCCAGAGAAAGTGCTGCTGTGCTGGGCATCGAACTACCGCAAGGAATGCCTCTCCTACAGAAAGTATGGAATCTCTTGAACTAAGCATCAACCGTCAATGAAATATCAGGCAATACGGACAGCCTATCAATCCTCTGATGGGAGTCGTCGTTCAGAGAATGATCGTGAATGGAGTAGCTGGTTAGTTGAGATCTTTCATATTTGTTCTCCTAGAGCTTATGCATTGAGTATTCATTCTCTTCTGCAGGAGTAATGTTCACATGCGATCCGGTGCGTGGTGATCCTTCGAGAGTCGTCATCAATGCACTCAAGGTACCCTTCCATTTACAATGTTTTCATTTCATATATAATCTGTTGCAGGGCAAGGGAGAAGACGTTGTCTCCGGCACCGTAACCCCTGATACCGTAGTTCTTCGAAAGATGGAAGGCACAGTCATCGAGCAGGTTCCGATTAAAAAATAAGTTTATTCATTGAGTCCTCAATCTTAGTCGGAGCCGTGCTGTCTCGTTGAAATAGCTCAAGCTCGCCTTCTAAAAGCGGGTCTCTATTTGGAAGGATTATTCGGAGGACCGCAAGATGTTGAATTCATCGTCAATCTCAGTATTCCTTTAATTAATTTTTATATTTTTAATACCAACTTCGGCCATTAACTGTCAATATGAGTTTCTCAGGAGTAGATACATAGCTAGAGTGAAACTCATGTGAAATATTTTTCTTTCCAGCGACGAATGAGATCAATGTCGTGCAATCTCGAGATGTTACGGGAAGAGAAAGAGAATCGGATTTCGAATTGAGAACTGAGTTCAATTCGTCTAATCTCACTGATCACGAGTGCTATACAATGGCTAATGTCGGGTCAGTATGATTAGAAATGTATAGCTGAACAGACAAATGAATTCCAGAGAAGTAATGCCTGAACCGTTGACTCCTCTCTTTGTTTCCTCATCCTTGAAACCTTACGATTCCGCACTCATGGTAGGTCGCCTTTTAATCGATAATGGTTGACATTAGATCTCTTCAATTCTTTCATTTAGTCTAAGAATGAAGCTGCCGTTCGTTGCAATCGTCATTATCAAATCTCATTCACTGTCTACAATAATCGTATCGTATTCAACCATGGAGAGGCAAGTAGATCAATGAATACACTTGGACAGAAATATACACATTTAACAAACTCCGACTAACTGACACACTCCAGTTGTTCCTCCGAATGTGGGAGCAGAATGAGAAGGATCGAATTAGTGAATTCGCCCTTGGAGGACAAGAGTTATTCACGAAGGAAATGTTCGAAATGGGAAAACAACGGTAAGGAGAATGCTCATTTAGTTTCCATTCTGTTCGTTTTGCAGTTACGAGCGTCTTCATCAACTCTTCCCTCTTATGCGCCTCGCCAACATAATCAAGGTGCCAATCAATCAAGAGTAATAAAGTTACAATATTTTACAGATTGTAGTACACGATTCGTACGTATTGAGCAAATTGGCCCATGAAAAGGAGGAATTGGTGAGTTCTAGTCTGTTGCTTTTAAAAATATTTAAAAAAAGATCAATTGACTTATGTTCTCAACTAATCTCCTTCTCTTTGAGTGTCGTTCGCTCATCGCTGGAGATACTCCTGCTGAGAGATTGGCGAATCTGGAGAAGCAGAGAAGAGTTCACACTGATGTGAGAAATTAATCAATTCGTTCATATTGGTGGAATAATATCGATCTAGACGTTGATTAATGGGAGGATCTTTCTTATAGATGATTATCGCCCATATGGGAGAATCAATGTTCTCTTCCTTCACTTATGTCGTAATTGCAATGATTGTCAGAGGAGCGGATCGTACGTTTTATTTTAATTTATGAATAAATCGAGAAAACGAGATAACAATGACTGATTTAGACGGTGATTTCTCTCCTGAGATGCTCTCTGATATCGCTGCCATTTTCTCATCTGGTAATGAGGTTGGAGCAATCTCCGCTGATGTTCCTACTGCGTTGAAGGTTAGAAAAAGTGGATAAAAATCCAATAGAAAAATTAATTTATATTTATTTTTCATTCAAAAACCTATTCATACGAAAAACATTCAGAATCTTGCAATTGCATTGGTCGAAGATGGTGTAAATGCTAATCAGTTAGAAGATGAGAAGGAAGGACTCGAGCTTATCAAGGTTCTGGATTAATTATTTATTTTTTCTATAGAAATGGGTAGAAACGCATTGCTCAAGGACGCGCCAGAGTCCTTTGACGCAATTATGAAACATAACTGACATTGGAATGACTATTTCAGAGTGGAAAGAATTCATCGGCGCATTACGAGAGATTCATGAGTATGCATGGCCATAGAGGACCCGGAGAATTGGATTATATCGCCCAGACTTGGAGTGATCATCCTGAACTACTTGTGCACACTGTCAAGGTATGCATTGATTCTATCCAGTTGACCATTTGAAACGCGTTCATTCGATATTATGGAGTTATAAGGATGCAATGAATCTTCACAAACTATCTTGAGGGTATGGTGGCCACTCCTTCCGCTCTGAAGAAGGGAGAAGCTCATGCTGAAATAGACTCAGTTCTCGATTCACTCCGATCAGTCAAAGTCACTGGAGCGAAGAGGTACGGTAGGAAAGATAGAGCAACCATTACCATATCCACTCCAGATGGTTCATGAAGATGATCGTACGTCAGTCTCATAGAGCAGTCGGTCTGAGGGAAGAATGCAAGGTGATCTTTGATCTCCGGAGTTTGACCTTTCAATCGATTTGTTCAGAATCTTCTCGTGAAAGGATCAGCTCACATGCGAGCGAATATTGCGGCCCTCGGAACACAACTGGTGGATCAGGTATTATCTTTGATTTTTATTTATTGGTGCAGATCAGTATTGATCGTTCTTTAATCTTTAATCTTCAGGGATTCCTTCCCGAGAAGGAATTGGTTTTCTTCTTCACTCTTCCTGAACTCCATCATTTCATCAAATCGAGAGCTCCTCGATTCATTTCACGGTGAGTGAATGAAGTGTGAGGTGGAATGAGTTTCACTCAGGATACGAAAGAGAAAATATTTATCAATTACAATGTTGTTCCAGCTGTCAGTAAAAAATCACAATATTAATCAGATTGATCAGAATAATGTATCAGAGCGATGCGTCGTCGAAAGATTTTCCCTTCGTTCCGAGGCAAGAGATACGAATACTTCTGGCAAGGACCAGGACATGAAGTACGACATTCACTTTTATTCATTCACTGAGGTGAAATCATGACTCACGAATTTTTCAGATTGCCGAGCCAACAGCCGATTTGCTCACATCCTCCTCTCTTTCTGGTGAGAGATAAATTTAAATAATGATAGGTAAAAGCAATAATTGAGGTACGACAGTGTGTGAGGGACTCGTTGTGGGACGAGCCCGAGTAGCCAAATCAATCGATGACGCAAGAGATACACAGGTACTTTCTTCCGTTGTTCAGCTGCCTGAAACAATGACCAATTTCAGCCTGGTGAGATTCTTATCACAACGTACACTGATATTTGCTGGTCTCCTCTTTTCCCAATTGTGAAAGGATTGGTTACGGAAGTGGGAGGATTGCTGTCCCATGGTTCGTTATACAATTTCACTACCGATGTCAATTGGATGATATGATTCATTATTCGGCCCCTTACTACAACACTAATTCCTATTGAAGGTGCCGTAGTCGCGCGTGAGTACGGTCTTCCCTCTCTCATCGCGGTCAAATTTGCCACTGACGTCTTCAAAACTGGCGATCTCGTTGAATTGAACGCCACGAAGGGAACTATTTCGAAAGTGGTCGAGAAGGAGGACGATAAATAAGTGTATGAAAATGAAATAGGAATGCATTCTGTGACTGCAGAAGGCGGTATGTACAACGTTTATCTAGGAACGTCATCTGATCAATATTTCATATCGATTTGTAATTGATAACATATCGAATCATATTTGTGCATCCGGTCGTTCTCTCATTCTTCTAGTCGTCCATAATAAATGCAATATTTTCAATATATATTTATCTAAATTATTCGCACATTGAAGGAAACTCGTGTTTGAGGGTCGCTGGTACATACAAAAAAGTGACATTTATGAGAGATAGAGCAAACAATAAATCTCACAGTCTATTGAAAAAAATTTTCCTAGTGACGCCTAACGAAAATAATGAGCAATTGAAAAACGGTAAAGTAAAACGGTGACTCTGTTTTGAATCCCTGAGTAGAATAATCGTCTTTGGATGGCAGCTGAATCTTTCTAATACTTATTTAAAAATGGGCCGAACTTGGAAACTACGGCGACCAATGATACGTTCCATGTCAGAAATACCACGAGAGAGCTTTTCCTGAAATTAATTATGAACTATTCTACAAAAGATAGTTTATATATTTTACTGTGAATGAATCGACTCTATCGAAGAGGAATTCCGATGCAGTCTCAGAGAAGTAAATGACTCCGAAGTTATTGCTGAAAGTAACATCCATATTTTGACTATCAACAACAATTCGTACATAATGTCTTTCTTCATTTTATTGGTATTCTTCAGATATTTCTTGTACTGGCCGATAAGAGATTCAATGTAATAACGGGAGCTATAGTGACGATCTTGTGCTGTTTTACCGAACCATCCATTCTGAACACGAATATATTCACGAGTGCATCAGTTGCAAACTAACCTCAAGATTGTGAATCCAAGTGTAATCATCAAAGTTCTTCATGTAACTGACGACCTGCTTGATCGAATCGCGCACTTTGTATCCTGGGAATATTTTATCCACAATGTTACCTCCAAATAAGGCAACATGATCACTGGAGAGTCTGAAATACTCACCCTCATACTTGCATGTATCATTGCCAGCTATAAGATTGACGAGTGTCGTCGAGTTGGGGCAGGAGAGGATGGAGGAGATCATAGAGGCATCATCGGCTGAAACATTATTATGGAAAGATTAATGGTTACAAAAAGGTAACATTTTCTAGATATATGCTGCAACAGACTCAATAACTAACTGGTCACATTTCCATTATCGAGTATTTTCATGCTCAAAGCGAGAGAAGTCATCGAAGTGGGAAGAAGCTCACAGAGACCAGTAAAGTGATCGTATCTGAACGGATGAAGGATGAATAAGCCAATAATCAATCGATACCGTTGCCATCCCGTCACGATAACCGCTTCGATCGATCGATTGAATTTGCCCGAGTGAAGATCCAGTTGGATTCGCCTGTTATCATTAATATTAGTGAATAATATTCGGAATAATCAAATCACTAAACTAACCACTGCTGATTATTCGACATGTATGGCACAATTGCATTGTCGATTTTCGCACTTCCGTCGGCACCCTGCAATAATATATGCGTAAGATTTAGAAGAACAAAATGAGGCGTACCTTGAATGCGGAAGCACCCCATGCACTGGAGAAAGCATCCGAGAGATTGCTCCACATATCGTCTGGAAGCGCCTGAAATCCATTCACGAATGTGTTTCACACACTCTTCAATAACTCTGCATTATAATCTTGCAATGATTTCGATCTGAATCTCATTTACAAGATCGAAATTGATTTCGATCAATTTCGATCTTGTAAATATTTTAAGATAACTGACCTTCTCGAGATCACTTGGATTATATTTCCACACAACGGGAGTCAATCTCTGATCCAATTCGAAATCACGAATCACTTGAGCATCCGCCCCTTTGAACTCATCGAACCATGCGAGAATCTGAGATAGAGGGGAACTTATTACACGGCAAAGATTATGGAATTGAAATTCAGATGGACGTAGGAATACGAAATCTCACCTTAGTCTCAGGGAATTCGTCCTGAATCAACTTGGAGACGGTTCTCAAATGATGGAATACGAGAACTTTTGTGTCATTTGTTCCCAATTCCTCCATCATTTCGATATCTTCAGGACATGTTCCTGGCTGAGGCTTCTTAATGAATCCATCTATTCAGTTCATTATCTCACCTTGATTACTGCTTCGTCCGCTCCAATGTGGAAGAATGGCATTGGAGTGACTGCTGCATGCAATTGAGCCACCTGAAGAGGATATCGAATTAAATGTGTGATTACGGTATACTTCTAACCTGGGAAAGGAGATCGGTGAGAATGTCCTTCGTTGCTGGATTGCCAATGCAGAACACCTGACATTTTGAATTGACACCCATTCGAAACTTGGCGACGAAAAATAGAAAATACTTATAAAACATACATTAGTGTAGTTCTCATTTTCCCTCAATGGTTCGAATAGGGCAGTCTTCAATATCCACTCTGCATGGCCGAATGTCTGGACTAGAGGAATCACTGTGAGATTGACTCGATTCGCACTCAAAATATGTATTTTAACAATGGAACAGTGGTAAGGGCTCCATACTATTCAAGAATACCGATGACGTCAGCTTTCGAGTAGGCATTTCCATGAGAAGCTGAAGAGAGAATTCCAGTGAGAGGAAACATGTCCTGGAGGGAAGTATATGGTTACTTTAGCCAGATGGGCTACGAAACCTCCCATTCGATGACTACTCCTTTGGCACCTAATTTCGCGAATATATCGAGTGATTGTTTGAAGTAATCAGGATGAGGAGGAGCGCCTGCAATTATTGTACATGACTTTCGGTGACTTTCGATAAAGGCCCGCAAATGAAACCTTTGAGGTCCATGTGCACATACTTGTCCACTGCGACTGCCAATGAAATCTGTCAATTATTGAAATATATATTTGTATAAAAATACTAAATACATACCACTGCCACAAGCAGTTGCAGCCTTCGAATCATCGTTGTGTTGTCTACTGGAACTGAAAATGATAAGAGACGATAAAAAGAAAGTTCACGGTTAGAGAACACGACAAAAGTGTGACCACAATAGCAACCAACTTCAAGAAGAGAACAGAAGACGAGCGATCGTCGCACTCTCTCCATTTGACATATCTACACTCTAATTATCTCTGACCGATGAAAGAGTGGGCAAAATTGAGAGAGGCAGGAAATTGACTTGAAGTCGGGAAGTTGGCAAGGTGAGGATCTCTCCCAACTGACCACTGGTCGATTCACACTACTAAAAGAGTGTATCAAATGGTCAATGGCTGTTTATCAGCTGTACGCTTGCAAGGAGACCGAAAGTCACTCGGAAATTCATCGTATCAATGCGAAAACAAACAATACGTTGAGGATGCCATCGCTCGCGCGCCATTTTCGCCCATACTCATTTCTCTCTCTTTCTCTTCCTGTCAAAATATAGAACATATTCGAAGTAACAGTGAGACGAAGACTACTTCTGTTATAAGCGATAACCGAAGCCAATCAGTGCATTCTGAAATAGAGTTCTATTCTGGGAGGAGACGTTATTCACAGATGGGAGAATGATTGATATACTGAATCCGAGAGGGAAAGAGAGAGTGGGAACCAATGGGTCAAATGTCAAGAAGAATGACGAAGGGAGAACATGACCTCAGGCTGAATATCAAAGATAGAAAGGAAAATAGAAAGGAGTTTATGGCACTGTTGCATCTCGAGGGTCACTGTGAACTTTCAGGACATTCGATCACTTTCTTGAGGTAGCTGTAGACTACATAAAAGTGAGATGGTTGCTTACGATTGGAGTGATGCCATAACCGGAAGAAAGAGAGACTCAAGAAGTTCAGAAGGGAGAGAGAGGGAGGAACGTTCAACTTATCGCGAGGGTGCATCTCCTATTGATTCCATCTCTCTTGCTCAATTCCATCGTTCCAAATCGTGGCAGATATGGGTAAACTGTCTAAGTACTCAGAGAGGAGAGGAAACTGCAAGGAGGAACTCGATGAAAGAGATGATCGGTACGTGAAACCTATGGGAACGGGGGAGGAAAAGGTGGAAGAGAAGATCAAATTTTGAGAGCGAAACTAGTTTGATACTAAGGCAGTAAATCAACGAGAGAAAAAGGGAAAGTGATGCACAGAAGTACGATCTTGCTGAAAAATAGTGCAAGAATAATTTATGTTTGGGGGCTTCCGATAGGAGTGAAGGAGTGGCTTCCATTCTTATTACAGCTAATGTCAGAGGTCGAAAGATTAGTACAACTAGAGGGCGAAATGGTGTGAAAATAAAACGATAGTCGAAAGGGAAGTATTGAATGTCTTGACTTGCACTTTCGAGAAGCATCTCACTTCCAGTAAGTTTCTCTATTTCCACAGTCCTTTTATGTTCCTCATCTGGTCAAACACACAAAGTATGGAAACTCGTGAGAAAAAGTGAAAGAGGAGACGAGAAAAGGAAGGGACATGATAAGGAAGTTTGCCCACGTTGTTTCACCTCTGGAATCCCTTTTGTGTCCAGAGAAGACTTGCAAGGAGGGAACTTCCAGGAAAGAGAGAAAGGAAGAGAACTGTGCACGGATTGAATGAGGAAGAGAGGAGGAGGACAGAGGGAATTATTCCCAGATTATTTTTTTGATTTTTGCATATTTTTTGCAGTGGCAGTGGAATGAACAATGAAAGGGGAGCAATTCTATCATCTATTCATTGGAGAGATGATAGGTCATGAATTGCATAAGATATCCACGTGACAAGCTTTATCAGACCATATGTTACATACAATGAAACGAGAGAAATGGTGAGTTCATTGAATCTCGTTAGGGAAAGTGAACAATTATGAGGAAACTAAGCAGGAAATTACCTGAGATTCGCCCTCGGAAAGACCCGAATGATAGAGGAGTGGAGATATGATATTGTCTGGTCAATATATCGACGAAGACTCAATATGAGTTCTATGGAGTGAGCGTGTGGTATATATGTGATCACAAAGCCGAGTATAACATCTTCTCGCATTTGATAGGCGCTGTCTCGAGGGTGGAAGTGTCTGTGTGAACGTCGTCTAGTGAAGGCTCAAATATTTATTTTATTGGATTTTCACTCCCTCCTGCAATCCGAACGCATTATCTCTTTACTGCATTCCGAATGTCATCAGACCGGTGAAACTCATTCCTCAACAGAGAATAATAAGTGTAAAGCGTACTTTTCTCCTTCTGCAATCTCTTCTCACTCTCGCTCCAATGAGAACGATTATTGCTATGAGAAGAAGAATTCCGATTGATGACAACCATAATTTCTCCCTCCATCCGAGAGGAGGAGGAGAAATCCATGAGATCTGAAGAGGAATAAGAAGGATTACGAAGGTCGTCCATTACCACGAGGACGGAATCCATTCAATAGATTCATAGTGACGTGAGAAAGAGAAGAAGGAAACTGACGGTGATATCGTCCATTGGATGTCGAAGAACCGCGTCGATTCGAGGAAGAACTCGATTTGTCATTGATTATCTGGAAAAAAACAGATCATAAAAAATTTAGTTATGAAAGCGATGAAAGGGCGAAATATTTAGGACTTAAAGTTCTCAATAATTACAGCCATCGTCGTCGCCATTCAAAGTGCGTCACACAATAGATAATCACATGGGATTATGAGGAACTTCAATTGAAAAGTCGGAGTTCACTACAAAATGATGGAAGTGAATTGTCCCTCCTCCTTCTCACATTCAGTGTAACAAGCTCTATTCACACTTATGATCTGTCGCAGTCTTTGAATCCTCGGGGAAATCAGATGGAATAAAGGGAAGAAGTGCAGGTCCCAACGTGCAAATTCAGTTAGAGGGTGAAGAATATCTTGCAGAGGAGAGGAGGAGGGAGGGGACGGGTAGGTAAGAAGGAATGAAGGGAGATCTCGTGCCAAAATACGAATGAATGTTGAATAGAAGAGAAGATTGAGGGGTTTAGAGGGCATTCGAACAACCGATAATTGGTTTAAACGTAGAAGGAAGAAGAAGAGAGGATGTGAACGAAGAGAGAAGATGATATGATATAATCAAAGGAGGAAGGAGAGAATTGATCCTTGATGAGTCTTAGTAACGAAGAGATTCAGTAGAGGAAGGAGTGAATTCATGAATTCATGAGAATTCTCACGGTTTTCCTGTGAGAAAACAGAGTATGAGTAGAACCGTAATATGAAAGTGACGCAAGAATCAGAGCCCTCTCATTTCATCTGACACAATGGGCAAAAAGACTGAAAAGGAGAAGGGAAAATAGAAGTGAGCTGTCATCGAAAATAGTAGAGTTTTGAGAAGAATGTGTGACTTTTCAGTGAAGTTGAAGTGAAGAGGAAAGAATTCTTCCTTGCGCAGAAATCGCAACAATCTGAGAGAGCAGTGAGCTATAATGCAATTTGTGGCGAGAATTAGAAGGAAGAATAATAGCGAGTCGCAAGTTGCAAAAAGAGATGGAAAATGAAATGTGTTGCTTTTCGAGTGGGGAAGATTCTCATCTTTTCTGACTGATGGGAACGCTCTTTTTATCGCCTTTCTTGTCTTTTCTTCTCCACTCCTCACAAATCCCATGAGAATCACTCGTTTTTATGTAGGTAGCCCCTCCAAATATCTCGCGCAGTGTTATTGTCATTCACAGTAAAGAGATGGACTAGTGAGGGAATATTGAGGAGTGAGAAGGAAGAAGAAGAAGGTGATTCGAGTAAGGTTGTGAGGTTTCGCCCCTCTTTTGATCGAGAGATTCATAACTGAGAAGAGGGAGGAGAGAATCCTCGACTGGAGATATTGGGGACGCATCATTCAGATTCTCTTCATCTTCTCGTGTTCGCAGAGCAGACAAAATTGGGAGATTATACATCGGACAAATGCTCGCAGTCCACAAGAACCGAATGTGGATTGGCGCTTGGATAAGCAAAGTGGTCCATTGCATCTCAGTTAGATATAAATAACCTTCTAGAAACGGCTCTCACACAGCGAAAGACTCGAGGATATTGGACTACAAAAGGATCTCATTCGGGTCTCGAACCAGGAAGAATGGAGAAGAATGCCGAAAGGGAAAGACTCTCAACTCGATAATACGACAACTCGAATGGGTATCTCCCTCCCACTTGATATCTCACCCTAGAGAGAAGCGACTAAAGAGGAGAAGGGAGACATGGTTGCGATGTGAAGTTAATGATACCCTAGAGTGAGAGGCCGAAAGTTAGGAAGCGACAAAAGAGGAAGATGACGATAGAAGAGAAGGAGGGGAGGGGAGGGAGATGATATGGGAACGGCTATAAGGACTTACGGATTGTGCCAGTTCTGTAGAAGGAGAGGGAGATGCTGATTGGCATGAATGACCGGGCGAAGGAAAACCATTAGGAGAACTTCCGCTCGAACAATATGAGTTCACACTCGGGACAGTTATGCATAACAAAAATAATGCACCCCATCGACAAAGGGCGAATGAGAGAGAAGAAACGGCACGTTTTTGTGTGCAAAGGAGGCGGATAATTGAGACGATTGGTCTTTGGCTCGAAAATTGGAAGGATGAGGAAATAGAACGAAAGACCAGTGGAGAAGTTTGAAGAGCAGTGGAGAAGAAGGAGAAGGTTGTGTCCAATTTCACACCAACGCTTGATAAATTATGAATGGAGAATTTGAGAGGTCCGGCAAAAAGTGATGGAGGTATGGGGAATCGAACCCCAGACTTCTCGCATGCAAAGCGAGCGCTCTACCCCTGAGCTATACCCCCGATGGGAGAGTGGTCACACCACGCACCACACAACTGTGCTCTGCCACAGAACATACGTTCACGCTTTCACCTGGGTTTATACTCAAAATAATTGGAACAGATTAATACCATATTTTTTGCAACTATAGCAATTTTACAAAGTTTAAGAAACAATAATTAAGAACAAACAATAATTAAGGAAAAAATAATTAAGATTTAAAAATATAGACAAATATGATTAATTGGTAAATAAAAGATATTTTCTTCATTCTCTTCCTCACTTCTCGAGTCGAGGTCGTCTCTGAGCGGTCGCCATGATTTTCCTCTCCCTTTTTCTCCTCTACTCACTCAATCTCATCACTGCTACACGCAATACAACAGAAGGACCATCTAAAGAGGAACCCAAGATGAGTAAGGATATTTCCATCTCTAGTCTAATCTCGATCATCTCTCTTCAGATACGATGATAATCGCTGCTATCGCTGGTGGATTCATTCTCATCATTGTCGTCATTCTACTCGTCAGTTGATCATCAATATCTCCTCTATTTATTCTGTTTGAGGTTGTATTTATCGTGATTCTTCCTCGGAGGAGAAAGAAGAAAGCTTACAAGAGGAGAGAAGTGAGAGAAAGAAGCAACTGGTTACTGTAAGATGGACGATTCTCAGGCTCAAGTCCTCGAAGTTCTGCCTAAATTGAAATTGACGAGAACGATCGAAGAACCGGAAGTTCACGTGGGATGATCATCGTTTTCCTTATCTGATGATGATGTAATTTAAGTCAGTCGAACGAATTACTCAATGGTCAGACAGGGAAAAGGAAAAGGAAAAGGCATCAGCGAAAAACGAAGACAAGAATAGTAAGCAGCTCGGACTTCCTCCAATGGTGAGAATAGAAGTGAGTATGAAAGGGAATGAGCGATTACAGGCTAAAACAAGTAAGGAATCGACCGAACCGAGCAAGGAAAAAACGACTCCGACTCCGAGCAAGAAAGAAGGGAAATCGACTAAAAGCAGCAAGGACTCAAATAAGGATCCGAACAAGGAAAAATCGATAGAAAAAGACAAAAGTGTCGATACACTTGATTTCGTCGATTCACCCAAATGATTTGAACCAATCTGACGATTCTGAAAAGATCTCGAATTAGCTAAATTCCACAACGAAAAGCATCTTGCACAATAAAGTGTGTTTGTTCAATTGATAACGTCTTCTTCACATCATCAAACATATTTCTTCACATTATTAGTGATATCTTGAAGTTATCTCAATCAAATTAATATTCATTTCTTTGGTATTTGCATAATTGAATTCATTCTCAAGATCTCGAGTTTCTGTGATTTTATTTCGTCTCTATTCCTCCATCGTGAGTGGTCTCCTCTCTCTTCTTTCCTCTTCCGAATGGAATAATGGTGAAACTTTCCATCTCTTCTCCATCTTAATCGAACCGTCATTCAGAAGATCTCAGGATTTCTATTCTTCCTTCTCCTAGTAGATCTCGCTGGCACCGAATTTTCACTCGATTGGTCAAAATGCAATCTTACGGATCGAGTAAGCAACATCCAGAGATCGACAATGGAATTCAATTTGTAATTCCCTTCTGCAGGCTTGTTTCGTGACACGCGAGATTCCACCAGTAACAACAACAGTCGCACCTCTCGGAAATCTGCCAAATACAATTGCTTTACCTACATTTGAACTGAAACCATACAATTCGAATGAAGAAGTGCCCAAAGTACGCAGTGGAATGCAGATACGGTAAGAGACTACCGTTTATTATTGATTGATTATGGTGACGAAATTCAAACGGTGTATTCATTACAGACCTTACTCGGAAACGAAGTGGCTGGTTTTCCTCCAATCAGAAGGGATCAATTTAGATCATACTGATGGATTGAAATTAATGGACAGCTCTGGCAAAATTATCTTCGGATGTAAACAACCTTTAAATAGCAAAGAAGTGGATTACGATACGATGGATGTTTTGAAGAGTGGTGAGAAAATATTGAATGAATTGAAAAGATATGGGCGAGATATATTCAGAAAAGTATTACGATTACTCCCGATTCGAGGTGAAAATGATGGTGTGTGTATTCATCGTTGAAGGCGATGCGGTAGGGAAAACAAACATTTCCACATTTCAATTGATTTTTTAAGCTAAAAACATTACCATCAGTTGTGAAATTCATGTACAAAGAAAAAGACAAGAGTAAACCTGAAGTTTTCAATGGAAAAGATGTACATAACCTTGTCAAACCGAGAAGTAAACAAATATTGAGTATTGAGTAGGTTATCAACTATTTATGCATTTCAGTCACTTGCAATCCCGACGAAATCGTGCCTGATCTCTCGAAGGAAATCGGAGGATTTCAAGATCATGTCAAAGAAATTGTGAGTGATATCTAGAGTCATCAGTAATAATTATAACAAGTCCTCTCAGATTCCTGATATTGTTATGAAAAATTTCAAATGTTCAACAGACAAATATTTGATGTAATTAGACTCATTTTGAACTCAACTAATTACAAATTCTTCCTTCAGGGTTATTCCAGAAAGCAAGCCGAACGCTGTCAAAGTCACAGACATTACATGCACTGCAAAGTAATTTTGAAATAAACCCGACAAAATGTAGCAGTAAATTCAGTAAATACAAGTACAAGAGTGTAGCCGGAGAGTCGGGAACCGCTAAGGAAGTATTCTGTTCCGGTTTGTTCGACCACCTGAAAGAAATGGAAGATAGTCACTTCAGTTCCTATTGAGTTGTCATGTCAAGATAGGATTCCACATATTCCCACTTCTTCATTTCTACAGTATCCATCAAGAATTATCGTGAGATTCGACTTTATTCATCCAATAAATAACTAAATTTCAGTGTCCATCAGATAAATGGTTCATCAACGAGGAATTGTACATTGTGGGACAACCATATTGCAACCGATTGAGTGCGCAAAAACCGAATAGTTTTGAATGGTTCATTAGAAGTAATGATAACAAGGAGATAAAGATGGAAAAAGCGCAGTGTTATGAGAAAAGTCGGACTTTTCCATTATTCTCATCTTCAATGACTATTTCAGTTGATTGCATGAAATATTCGAAGCTGACCAACTGTGCTCTTAGCAATTGCAGTAAGGTTGATATAACGAAGGATAAGGTATCCTGCCCTTTCGATCACATTTTACGGTGAGGAAATACATTCAATATCTTTGAAGTGGCTTTGATTCAGTGTTAAGCAGTCATCTGGTCGATTTATTCATGTATCTTATTTGGTGTGCAATGGAGAAAGTGGAAGATGGAAAGGACCAAAGACATCTGAGGAAGTGGAAGATGGAGCTAGCGCCTATTGTGAAAGTACGTCGAATTGGAGAAAGAGAAGGTAATGACCTTCATTTCAGGAAACTGCGAGGCCTTATCACCTTTGAAAGACGATTGCATCGATTCGAAGAAATGTTCGAATATCTTCAGAAATGATCAGGAGATAACGTGTCCTGCCGCATATTCACTAAGGTTTAACGAAGAAAGGAAAATAAACAGAGAATTGATGGAATATTCAGGGTCGAATCATCACAAAAGATAATCTCGCCTGAAAAATTGACTTGCAATATTGCGAATGGTCGATGGAAAACTACTGATAATATTGAGATCGAAAAAGGAGCGAAGGCTTATTGCGAAGGTAAATACTGAATTTAGCATGCAGTTGTTGCTCGATTCGAAATAAATGTTATTGATTGCAGCATCGTCATTGACTAAGTCGCCATCAGTCTTCATTTCTCTCCTCCCTTCCATTGCCGTCTCTTCGATTGTTATTATCGCTGTGATTACTGCAATGGCGGGACTATTCCTATATATGAGGAAGAAGGTAAGATAATCATAGATAATCTAGAGGTAAATTATATTTGATCTTTAGAATACGAAAGAAGCTATGGGAGCAGTGGAAGTGAAGAAGGGAGGAGCAATTTCGTCAATGATGGCGCCTCCGACCACGGATATTGTGAGATGAAAGATGAAGGAAGAATGACATTAAATATTGCCCTCATTACATCGTCACTTTACAACAAGAGAAATACATAAAAATAAACTATTTGTGATGTTTTTTTGGAAAACTCATGTGGAATCATGAAGAAGTTACCTATATATTAATGATTATAATCAACCAAAGAAGAGAATAGAAGAGAATGCTAGGTGAAAGAAATATACAAAATAATGATGAGAAACTTTCTCATCACAAATAAAAATTGCTTCGAGGAGACTGAGGAGAACTTGATAATGGCATGCTTCTTGGGATCCTGCAAGTATTCCAAGGAGTATTGATCAAATAAGGGAGGCCAACGAGAGAAAATGAAGAATGAAAATAGATGGTGGAGTTATTGCTCGTATAAAACTATTCGACTGCTTGAGTATGATTCAGTTTAGAGGGCTCTGTAATTCTATTAGAATTTGTCGTTGAAGAAAAAAAAGGTTGAAATACGAGTGATATTGATCGGGTACGATAGTGATCCCGTTAGAACTGTGAGGGGGTGATGTGTCTGCTTATTATTTCACAGTCACTCAGCCTCGAGCACACAATTTGTACGATGTGAAGAGGCTGGAAGAACCTGCTCATCAAAGTTGTCGTCATTCAACTCATCAGAGCCATCTGTCTCAGCCTCGAGCACACAATTCAATTTGTATTCATTATTCGAAGGAGTGAACAGCATAGAAACAGCTGTGACACCACGAAGAAGAAGTTCACTTTTCCAGAGCCTGAGAAGGTTACGTTCGAATACTTTAGGTAGATGGTATCAGAGTTCGGTACCATAGATCGATGGTACTGTACTACCGTATACCCGTGAGACGTCAGTGGCCTTCATGAATATGTGAAGAGACTTTTGACTGGTCAATTGAGATCCTTGTAGTCAATTAATTACTGCCGCACATGAGAATATTACACTCAATTGACCACTTTCGATACACTTTACATTCATATCAAGAGGTCCGAGGATACGGCCAATCAAATTACGATACAACTGGAATATGACCGTATTATGGTACTGTATCTAGATTGGCCACAATCAACAGTATCCATACTGTGGTATTGGATATGGTATCGATACAGAATATCGAAGCGAATGGGGATCTTCTCTTGTCCTCCCTCGAACGGATTGAAATGAGATCCAACCAAACCAGAATACGATCTGAAAAGGGATGCGGATGGGTTGGGTACGGTAGTTATCCACTTAGGATTGTGGAGATGTCTGCTTTATTCTTTTGTTCATTTCGATGATACTGCAGTACACCGTCTGAATTTCTAGAATATTCTTGTATGCGCTGATAGTGGAGACGTGGGCGTGAATGTTTCGCGCTAAATTACGGTAGGATCACGGTATTGATCGATCGCGGATACGGGATTCTCACCAGAACTGAATAGTAAAGCAGCGTCAATTGCAGAGAAAAAGAGGTGTGATAGCCGATTGAGTGGATACGGAAGATGAGAGGGCGGGTCAGAATCGTTTGGGACATGACTCGTTTACAGTACACACATGAAAGGGATACGATATATTTACTGTAATCATGACGGTTTTCGATACGTTTGGATAGGCTCCGGGCAGGGTATTGATCGCGCAGTTTGATCTTTGGCATTGATTTTCAGTGCCTCATTCAGTTATTTAACATTGTCTTCTGTTGCATTGAGAGAGAGATTGCATTGAAACAAGAAAAAACATCCTGAAAAGATCGATGATGAACCACAGTATCTATACCGCAGAAAGGGGGCGGGGGCTTGCTACGCTCGCTCTGCTAGCTCCGCGGTCGTCTCGCGCCCTTCGGGCGCTCGCCGACCGCTCCGCTAACTGCGCGCGACGCAGAATGAATTTGAAACCCCCTCCCTCGCTCACTAATCCAATTTATTCCGCCAGAAAATGTCCGATTTTGGCAGATAAGTGTCAGAAAATATCAAAACGCTTTCTATTATAGGTGATATTTCTTCGTCGTCGTTTCTTTCATGATCTTCGTTATTTCGGACATTGAATTCATATTGCTTTGTGGCTAGGTTAAAGTGTTGTGTGAACTGTGTATACTCAAATATATTTCCAAATCTTCGATCAATTTTGGATTTGAATCGTTTACGAAATATTCCTGATATTGGTTTATCTTTCAATTAAAATACGGTTGGGTATGCGACATTGTTGTTATTTCAGTGGAATACGAAGTGTGGGTCTCTCAATTCGATTTCTTCTCTACGTATCCTCCTCTCTTCATTATTGCTGGAATCGGCGGTTTCCCACGAACGAGAAGATTGAGGAATCCATCCTGTACGTAGAAGAATATGCATCACACAGACAAACTGTTTAGCCATTTTCTTAGAACTATAGATATTCTCACCTGCATTGGTGTGGGCATAAATGAAGCCGGCGACCAGATTAGAATTGCGTCCCATCCACATTGATACCTTTATTTGGTCGGATCACTAAACTTTCCCCATAAACTAGGTAATTTCCGTTCCATCTTGAAACGACCTCTTTGATCTTCAGAGATACGAGAGTGAAAGGCCATTGAACCGTTCCTCTTACTCGATCGAATAAACGTAATCGTTCACCTCAATCGAGGGAAATAGGCAGTGAGGGCGTGGTAGTAATTATCCACGACATGATTGATATTCGAAGATCCGATTCGATTGAGAGCGGCATTCCATTTGTCAACCACTGAATTCATTGAGATTATTAATAATCTTCTCAGATCAGACGGACATTCTTGTCTATAATCTTCCCCGTATTCTTCTCTCAATTGAGATGACATCTTCTTCCATACACTCCACACTCGATCGTCGTGCGCCTTCTGATCAAGTAGATTCGTCGACTGAATAATGTAGAATATCACTGAAGAAAAAGATGTAATCTTATACCTTGAAAATGCCTGGTTCGAGCAAGTGAACAGTTATTCCGAACCGACGGAGTTCACGTCTGTGTAATACGAACGTATTTATGAGATTAGATTTGAATGTGACCTGATAGCATCATTCCAAGCCTCGACTCCATACTTGGCCACTGAATAAGGAGCAGCTCCGGCTGTTGAGATGCGACCTGAATTCATTGTCATTTTATTCATTCCTCAAAATTTGTAAACAAAAAAGTTACCGGCAACGGAAGATACAGAAATTACTCTTCCTCGAGAGCGTTTGAGAAGGTCGAGGAATGCCTAAATAAATATTTTTTTCTAAGAATCGGCTCGAAACACGGACATTTGTAACACGAACAGCCCCGAGAAGATTGACTTCGAAGGAAAGTTTATACTCGTCAGAAGAACACCTGAACATTTTTCAAGTTATTTACATTAACAAAATAGATCGTACCATTCAGCTAATCCATAGCACGAGAATATTCCAGCGTTGTTCACGACTGCCCACAATTCTGAAAGATTATTATTTTTTAAATGAAAGTATTTCCAAATAACGTTTATCTCCCAGTTTCTCTCCGACAATCTTCCTTGCATCAGTGACAGATTCATCCTTAGTGACATCAAGTGGAACGGGATAAAGAGAGAGGGAAGAAGCTTCTTTAGAGAGAGAATCACAGCCCTCAAAGATATTATATTCCAATGATTCGGTTGAATCCTTCGTACCTCCTGGGTCAAACATCCTGAGAAAACAGTGAACCCAGCCTTAGCACATTTTAATGAGAGAGCTCGACCGAATCCCGAATCACAACCAGTGATGAATATTGCCTGTACTTTAGAGTTTAGAGTTGAGAGTTGCTCATAAGATTTTTGATTGCTTACCTTTTGTTTTGTCCCTCCAACAGGAATCAACTCCCAGCAGTATCTGAATTCGTTGTTTTGTATGCTGTTCAGCTCACAACTATTTCTTGTTTTCTCTGTTGACTAACAATTCCTTGTTATTGGCTAGAGAAGGAATTAGTCAGTGGACGTCTAACATGATTTCATAGATCACTTAGTCCACTTGATCTCTATCTTTCTACTTTACGGGGTCACTCAACCGAAAAGGGAGCGGCAAGCGTGGAACCGTCTAGATAAAAATGGAGTGGGGTTTATTGCCCACCTCGGAGAAGGGAATGATCATAAAATAGTGGTACTAGGTTGTACGAGGTAGTGTTGACAGGGAAGGGAAACATCTCATGTGATAAACGACGGGGATACAACAGCTATACGACCTTCGGAGATAAATACATCATCTCTTGAATTTATTCAAGTCACGATTAGCTATCAAACTATTGTTTTCTTATTACTAATAGATTCATGTCAATCCATCCTCTGCTCACCTTACGACGACATATCCGACCAATGTAGCGCCAGCAGCTCCGATTAGTGTCGGGAGATGGACATTCACTGTCAAATTATCCTTGTTCATCAGGAATGTATGCAGTGACTCCACTGCATTCCGAAAGCGATCCATCCTGTAGAGGAGAAGGGATAGATGAGGTACACTAGAACACAAGAAGTAGAATGAATAGTAGCTGAAGATAGACAATCTCCGCCCTCTCTCTTCTTCTCTCGTGTATTATCTGTACCTTATTGCCCCTGAGCGAGAAATGAGAGCGAGAGGAGAGCCGACACGATTAGGGCAAGAAAGAAGCAAGTCTGTGGGTTGATATATGGAGATGGACTAAGTAGAGATTGATGTATTATGTGAGTTTGCAATGAACCACGTTGTAGTCTAAATTATATAGTCTATCGACGAGATCTGATCACTACCGCAGTGATTGAGATAGTGTGGTCCATTGTGTGATCGAGAAAACAAGTTTGCTCATTCCGAACACTATATTCTGTGCCGAGAAACGATTGGAGGAACAATTACTCATTTATTGTGAGGGCCATTGAGCAATTGGTGAAATTAAACCGTAAAGAGACACCAACATGGGCAAGTAAGAAAGAATTATTGCATACCGGGTGAAGAGGGACTGAAAGGGATCAAAGGATAAAATATAGCATAACTCTAGTCGTGATTATTAGAGAGAAGATAAGCTACGAAAAACTAATTTAGCTTCACTTTCTTCATTGAATAATAAACATAATAAAGGATAGGTATAGCCTAAATAAGGTAGAATTCGGAGAGACATACAGAATTATTATCATGAGATCCAGATGTAACACTGAGGTAGGAAACGATATGACACGATGAGAAAGATATAACCTTGTATTACAAATAAAAATTAATAGATGCATAAAAATCAAAATGCCTACGAAGAACTATTCATCTCAGCAGAAGATTGGACGAAAATTAACGACGGAAGAGGTTCCCTCTGAAAGAAAGAAATATAATTCTGTGAGACGATTCACTTTGGTACTACATGAATCAAATGGGCTAAAATTGTGATGTATCTATGTTGAAAAGAAATAAACTGACAAGTAATTCGTCCAGTTGCCGATATAAAGGAGTCTCTCCTCTCTTCATTGGAATAGCTAAGTATTCACGACTCATTTCAGCGAAGGTTTGAGGATGCATCTTCAATATTTTTGTATCTCGACTTTCTATTTACTATCAATTACATTCAATAAAATAAATATTACCTCTCTAATATGGAGCAATAGTAGTGATCTCTTCTTGTAGAAATTCGAAGAGGAAGATGGGCAATGATTGCATACTCGATCACCTGAAGAAACAAAAAGATGATAAAGACTTCCAAAGATGACATGTGTGAAGTGAGAGGTGAACTAACCTTGACTACTACATCCCAGATTCTGCTCAAACCAATTTTCTTGTTTTGCCTTCATTCCCTTCTCGATCACGTAGAAGATTGCGTAGTGATACTGATGAGAAATTCGTTGTTACGTTTATTTAGACTCCATTTATATTTTTTATAATTTCATATTTCCATAGCAGCATGCCATTGTGTCTAAGAATATTGAAAATGGCTGCACAACAAGGCAAGATCACACCTTTTTGTAGTGGTTTTGTTTCTGTGCTTTCGTTTCACCGACAAATCCACAACCTCGCGGACATGAGTGAGAAGGAGATTTACCACTCCACAAGTCTAGAATGAATAATGATATTGTATGTTCACTGTATGTATATGAGAAATGTTTTTTGTGAAATATTAAACTAGATACCTTGATCTGTCTGTCCCGGAGGATCAGTGGGCGATAGAAGTACAGGGACAACTTCAACTATTTTGTCTTTTTCTTCTTCGATCTTCGGCGACTTTTGCTACAATAATCAGTTCGAATGCTGTGGTTACATCTTCATTACCTCTTGAGGCTCTTGAGTCTTCGATGGTGAAACAATTAGCGTGATCTCGAGATTTTGGCATTCCTGTATAAAACAAAATCATCAATTATAAGCGATTTTCTTCTCTGACCTGCTCGCATTTCAGGCTCACTTTCTCTTCAATTTTAAGAGGCGAATGAATTGATGGAAGCGAAGCATTGGAATAGCCACTCTTTGGAGATGAGACCATTGTATCCTATCACGAGTTAGTAAGCAATTATTCCAATGGAAATATTGTATCTACCTGTGGAACATCAGTCTTGATAAGAAGAGAATTTGAGTCAGTAGGAAGAACAGTCGGTCGAGCGACACTCTCAACCTAAATTTTATCCTGATTCCGTAATTTTTTACTCCTCGTAGTAACAGAAGGGAGAAACTGGACAATAATTAAAACCTCATTCGATGCATTCACAATAACTGTGATCTGAGGATGAGATTGAATCTTGATCTGTTCATTGGGAATTCCAGCTCCTTTTCGAATTTTCTTATTGTCGTCCGGAGTGCATTTCGTTTCCTGAGTTACTCATTTTATTTTGTTTTACAATACGATATATTTTCTATAATAGGAACAATAGTAAACGATTTTTTTCTCTAAATTGTAAATTCCTCACATGAGTTCTTTTCTTTGGTAATTCATCCGAAGATCTTCTTTTCGGTATATTCGAGGGAGTGAAGAATTGTGGAGGAACCGGTTGAGTTGTTGTGGAGTTATTTTCCTGAATGAATGTTATTATTCTTGAAAGGGCTAAAAATCCTTACCATAGCAGATGAAGCCATTGCGGCCTGCTGCAGCATTGATTGTTGTTGCTGCAGATGCTGCAGCTGCATTTGTATGTGTTGCTGCATGAACATCCTCTGCTGATTATTCTGTTGAATTATCTGCTGCTGTTGATGTTGAGCGAACTGTTGCATCTGATACTGTTGCATTGTTGAGGCGGCTTCATTCATGTTCATGAGAACAGGCATTCCGTCTAGGCCGAATAGAGGATACACTCCAGGCATCAATCCTGTAGTCATAGAGGCCGTTTGAGAGGGAACCATCAATGGAATATTGTTATGGACGATTCCCGGATTAAGAGGAAGATTATTCGAATTGAATCCAAACTGAGTGGTTTGAGGTGTTCCGTATTGGGACGAAGTCAGCATTGATGGAGCTTTAGGGCTGAGGAGACGGAGATTTGACAGAGGAATCTCATTCGGGGTCGAGAAGGTTTGATGATGAGGAAGAATTTGTGGTCTCGGCATTAAATGAGGCTGATGATAAGATGGCATTTGAGTTTGCAATTTCATTGATTGTCGTAGATCTTTCTTGTGATTTTCAAACTGTTGTTTCTGCTCCATACTCCTTTTCCTTATCTGGTCCATACTTGATCTTACTCTTTTATTCTGCCTCTCAATCAATTGCATTCGTTCATTCTTCTCTTGCTGTTCCTTTTCTAGTCGTAGTTTCTCTTGATGATATTGATCAATGGGAACAATGGGAGAATTGAGAAGACGTTGGAGTTCACTGATCGGACCTTGTGATGGTTCAATCTGCAATGATTACTTTCGTTTCAAGGACAGATACGGTAAAATTATGGATTGTTGGGTAAACAACACACTCTAAAGTACCTACTGGAAAAACGAGTGAATAATCGATTGGAGGATACAATTCGTTTTCCTCATTTTGAAGAAGAATATAAGGTGAAAACTGCTCGAAAGACATCTTCTGATCGGACAGTAATATACCGTCAACTGGGAATAAAACGTTCCACAGACGATATTTTATCATATTTTATCATAAAACACAATAATGGCTCCCATTTCCGTCAGAGTTGCACAATTTTTGGAATTTGGGCGTTTCAAGTGATGGTCTTTCAGACACAGATAAAAAGAAATAGTCAAAAACTTAAGAAAGTACAGTATCAAAAGCGTGGTGTGTGGTGTGATTTCGAGCTGCGGAGTGCGTGTGACGTGCACCGGTGCACTTCTCAATTTGCCATTTTTTACACATATCGGTTGAAATACGAAATGGTGACGAAATGTATCAATTGAATGCCTCGAGTGCGAAAAATGGCAAATTGAGATTTGCACCGGTGCACGTCACACGCACTCCGCGGTTCGAAATCACACCATACACCACGCTTTTGATACTGTACTTTCTTGAGTTTTTGACTATTTCTTTTTATCTGTGTCTTAAAGACCATCACTTGAAACGCCCAAATTCCAAAAATTGTGCAATTTCATCAACTCTGACGGAAATGGGAGCCATTATTGTGTTTTATGATAAAATATGATAAAATATCGTCTGTGGAACGTTTTATTCCCAGTTGACGGTACACTGGCAGTCGTCCGCTACCTTCCCCCAACGTTGACTGTTTACTACAAAAAGGAAGACCGCCAGACATAAACTACGTGTTTTCGAACAAGAATAGATTAATTTGGATATAATGATTACCTGATTAGTTATTGTAGTGTGGTGGATGGGTTTGGAAGTATCTTCGATTCCACTTCCAGAAAAGTGTTCCGAAATTGTCGTATCTGATTTCTGGGAAGGGCACGCTGTGATAACTTCTTTGAAGCCATTTTTTATATAAGTAATATGGTATCTATCTGCTACATAGAAACATAGTGAATTTTACACTCTTTCATACTGTCAAAATGTACAGAAAGATACTCACGGAGTATGCATTCGCGCTATCAGGGTAGCTGCAGTTATCCCGAATAATGTTCTCTTTCGAGTCGGGACGAAGCGTTTCCTCCGTTTTCTTCAAAGTTTCTTCGTGTTTGACATCTATAGGACTGAATGGTCTATCGGGTGGTTGTGGAGAAGGAGAAGAAGGGGGATCATCCCCATCTTCGAGATCGTCTTCGTCAGATTCAGAATCTGAAGCAGACATTCCCAATTCATAGACGACCGAACGAACGAGACGATGGAGAGTTTCCTCGAAGAAAAAACATTTAATAATTACATCAGAATTTTTTTGAATAACCATCTTCATATTTCTCATTAGAAATCGCTTTACTTCTGGTCGTCACATCAATACATACATGAATAAGCTCATACCTTATCAGTGAAGTCCATTTGCGCATCTCCATCGTTTTTGATGTACGTACGAAAAACGAAAAGTAGCGGACACGGAGTTCGGTATCGCATCATTTCGATTCCTTTATCGACAAGGATTTGAAACTGCTCCGAATGTGTCTAACATAAACGAGAATTAGTATTCGAATCGTTTCGAAGCGTTATTTCTTGTAAAATCACTATTTTTCACGTTGAGAGATTGTGATATCCAAGATCAGCAAAATAGCCAATACGATCAGTGTAGCATGTGCGAATGCGATTTTACAACATCGCCTCGGAGATAACTTTTTTTGGGACCAGATGTTGCGACAAAGAGTGTAATGAAGCTATAGGGATTCGCATCAGCAGGTGATGTTTGTTACTACTAGACAATGAAGACAATGTCATCACATTGCTTGATTATCGCTCGGGATTTTCTCTGACACCTGCTAATGCAGATTATTACGATACGCAATAGGGAGAGATCCTATCAATACGACCTAGAATGGCAAGGTCAGAGAGCTGAGGTCAATTGTGGTGAGAAATTAGATTTAGCTGGGAGAAATTTACTTACCTCCTCAAAATGATCGAGATACGAAAATAAATCAGAGTAAATCGATTGGCAGATTCCACATCTACCATGGACATTGAAACGAGTCGGATGCTCCTCAAAAATTATTTTTATATTTTTTTATAAATTCGGATCAACGGTGTTCGTATTTATTCAAAGATCATTCAATTTTTATCAATTAAACTAAATTATTATTTAGAAGAACTATGCACACACCTTTATCCGATGTTTCGTCCTCTCATTTGAGCAATCGGAGGTAAATTCGCATCCTCCACAACGAAAATGCGAAGATGACATCGAATCTATAAAATGGAATAAGGTGAGATGACAAAATGATAGTACGAAATGAGGAAATGCGAAGATAGAAGAAAGCATGAATCAGATGGGGAGACTAAAGGAGGCGAAGGAAAGTAAAGGAGTCAGAAGGGGACAGGAGAAGTGAAGGGAAGTGAACGACAGTCTTACAATAAGAGGAAAGATATTCCAAGAAGCATTTATTTCTGATGCAGGAAGTTTAAACTGAACGATTGTTCTTTTTTCAATGATAGCAGAAGAATAGAAAAAAATGTCATTGCGAATTATTGTTGAAACGTCTTGTCAATTCGCAACAGAAAATAAATAAACTACTATGAAACAATGAGGAGACAAGAGATATTTGGGTAATATTTTTTCGATATCTAGGTATGAATTCGTTCTGAAATATGATCCCCTCCATATAGTATAATTCTCCACTCCTTCTCCTGCTGATGGCAATAATATAAGAGGAGAGGGTTTTATAAGAGATGATAGGCTTTTTTCTCTCATTGAGAGGCAAGGATTAGAAAATTGAATAGGATGAGAGAGGGAAGGAAGAGGGTGAAATAATGTGATAAATCCATCGAGTGCAATTAGCAATCGAATGAAGTTATCAGTGAGTTGAGACTCTCGAGTGAGTGCCTGCTAATATCGAGGGAATAAGTACAATTGTTATCAGTCATCTCATCAGATTTCTCCCCTCATCATAAACTCCTTATCTCGTCTTTACCTCCTGCATGCTACCATTTTATAGCTGAGGAAACGTTGGCTCGACAAGACAAAGAATGATAGAGTGACAACGGAATAATGCAATCAAATGGCCGAAACATTTTATTGAATCAAAGTGAGCAGACAAGGAATGGATCGAAATGGGAACGCCAATCTGTGAAAAGATTTCGAATTATTGACCCAGTTCAAGGTTCGCATATGCAATTAGGGCATCATAGTGCAGAAAAGGTAAGGTTAGACGAGTATGACGGGAGGAAGGTGAGGAAAGAGAAGGAGAAGGAGGGGGACGGAGACTACCAGCTGTGACCTCTATGAAGTAATGGACGAATGCACCCGACTGGCATAGAAGAGAGATAGAGAGATCACCCCTCCCTCTCTAGGTGTCCCTTAGTTCACAAGAGTGATATTGAGGGCAAACATATCTTGTCGGGGTCGACTCACCCCGTTCTTCCTCTCTCCCCCTCTCCCCCTCTCCCTCCTTCTCTCTCGTATCTTCCCTTTCCCTTGCAAGTCCCAGTTCAATCTCTCTCTCACTGAGGTTCGGAAACTCTCGGACCGTTTTTATTGTTTGGTCAACAGTTGCATAGAGGAAAGAGGATGTTCGTTCACTAGAGTAACTCGGAAGAGGGAGAGATTCGATACAATGATCTACGTATCTTCAACGGCTGATTATTACTTGATAGGTGGTAGAGTCTCGACATAGCGAAAGAGAAGGAATGTGATGACACCTTTCACCTCCTTTCTCACGATGGTTGTCTCTACTCTCATGATCGCATTCTCTCTCTCTTTCTCTCAGTGATGGGATCATCTCAAGAAAGGGCGACTATTCTCTGCATCTTTCGCGTGGATCTTCACCTCTTTTTCTCCTTTTCCCAACTCTTATGCTGACGCTTTCTAAGCAACCTCTTTCTCTTTCTCAAATTTAGCAGTCTCGTCTCGTCCTTTGCCATCTGTCTCTCTCTTTCCTTCTTGATTCCTCTGACCTAAGGGACACCTAGAGAGGGAGGGGTGATCTCTCTATCTCTCTTCTATGCCAGTCGGGTGCATTCGTCCATTACTTCATAGAGGTCACAGCTGGTAGTCTCCGTCCCCCTCCTTCTCCTTCTCTTTCCTCACCTTCCTCCCGTCATACTCGTCTAACCTTACCTTTTCTGCACTATGATGCCCTAATTGCATATGCGAACCTTGAACTGGGTCAATAATTCGAAATCTTTTCACAGATTGGCGTTCCCATTTCGATCCATTCCTTGTCTGCTCACTTTGATTCAATAAAATGTTTCGGCCATTTGATTGCATTATTCCGTTGTAACTCTATCATTCTTTGTCTTGTCGAGCCAACGTTTCCTCAGCTATAAAATGGTAGCATGCAGGAGGTAAAGACGAGATAAGGAGTTTATGATGAGGGGAGAAATCTGATGAGATGACTGATAACAATTGTACTTATTCCCTCGATATTAGCAGGCACTCACTCGAGAGTCTCAACTCACTGATAACTTCATTCGATTGCTAATTGCACTCGATGGATTTATCACATTATTTCACCCTCTTCCTTCCCTCTCTCATCCTATTCAATTTTCTAATCCTTGCCTCTCAATGAGAGAAAAAAGCCTATCATCTCTTATAAAACCCTCTCCTCTTATATTATTGCCATCAGCAGGAGAAGGAGTGGAGAATTATACTATATGGAGGGGATCATATTTCAGAACGAATTCATACCTAGATATCGAAAAAATATTACCCAAATATCTCTTGTCTCCTCATTGTTTCATAGTAGTTTATTTATTTTCTGTTGCGAATTGACAAGACGTTTCAACAATAATTCGCAATGACATTTTTTTTCTATTCTTCTGCTATCATTGAAAAAAGAACAATCGTTCAGTTTAAACTTCCTGCATCAGAAATAAATGCTTCTTGGAATATCTTTCCTCTTATTGTAAGACTGTCGTTCACTTCCCTTCACTTCTCCTGTCCCCTTCTGACTCCTTTACTTTCCTTCGCCTCCTTTAGTCTCCCCATCTGATTCATGCTTTCTTCTATCTTTGCATTTCCTCATTTCGTACTATCATTTTGTCATCTCACCTTATTCCATTTTATAGATTCGATGTCATCTTCGCATTTTCGTTGTGGAGGATGCGAATTTACCTCCGATTGCTCAAATGAGAGGACGAAACATCGGATAAAGGTGTGTGCATAGTTCTTCTAAATAATAATTTAGTTTAATTGATAAAAATTGAATGATCTTTGAATAAATACGAACACCGTTGATCCGAATTTATAAAAAAATATAAAAATAATTTTTGAGGAGCATCCGACTCGTTTCAATGTCCATGGTAGATGTGGAATCTGCCAATCGATTTACTCTGATTTATTTTCGTATCTCGATCATTTTGAGGAGGTAAGTAAATTTCTCCCATCTAAATCTAATTTCTCACCACAATTGACCTCAGCTCTCTGACCTTGCCATTCTAAGTCGTATTGATAGGATCTCTCCCTATTGCGTATCGTAATAATCTGCATTAGCAGGTGCCAGAGAAAATCCCGAGCGATAATCAAGCAATGTGATGACATTGTCTTCATTGTCTAGTAGTAACAAACATCACCTGCTGATGCGAATCCCTATAGCTTCATTACACTCTTTGTCGCAACATCTGGTCCCAAAAAAAGTTATCTCCGAGGCGATGTTGTAAAATCGCATTCGCACATGCTACACTGATCGTATTGGCTATTTTGCTGATCTTGGATATCACAATCTCTCAACGTGAAAAATAGTGATTTTACAAGAAATAACGCTTCGAAACGATTCGAATACTAATTCTCGTTTATGTTAGACACATTCGGAGCAGTTTCAAATCCTTGTCGATAAAGGAATCGAAATGATGCGATACCGAACTCCGTGTCCGCTACTTTTCGTTTTTCGTACGTACATCAAAAACGATGGAGATGCGCAAATGGACTTCACTGATAAGGTATGAGCTTATTCATGTATGTATTGATATGACTTGATTAGATTGTTCGGGAACAACAACGGAACTATGAACTTTCCCATTCAGCTCTTGTTCGTATCAAGCATCGTTCTCCTTCTCCAATCAAATCTTCTTCGAATTCGACGGAGGAACAACCAGTCCGCAATCCGGATGGACGCAAAAAGGTAAGCATTGAAAATCTCATTGATGATCAAGATGAAATTGCTATTTGAAAATTCGAAAAGGACTATTTGCAGCGGTGGTGAAAAGTTGGCACATAAGAAACGGTGAAAAGTTGGCACATGGGAATTCTACTCTTCTTCCATTGCCCTTTTTTCGAAGAAAGAATGCAAGGAATCAAAGTGGAAAGATCTTTCCATGTCCTGGTGTCTCAACAGGATATGGCCATTGCATGGCACCACTGGGAAAAGACTTCTTCGCATACCGTGGTATGGGTAAAACGTTTTATCACAAACACTACAAAACGAGAAATAAAATGTGAATATTACAGGTATGAATGATGAATATCCATGGACGGATCTTCAGATCTAAGAGAAAGGTCGTCTGAAAAAGAAATAATTAGTGAAATATACAAATAGATAACTCGTACCTTGATCTGAATGGTATCTCATCCGAATCAATCTTTCTCTTCTTTCCTCCACATAACTTGGAATCTTCCTCTGTCGCAGTCTCAATCTCCTCTTCATATCGATCGAACGACTGCTTGTGACGCTCAAAATATAGTTTCATTACTGATTCAATGAAGTAACAACAACTCCCTGAGAAAGAACAATCGAGAACAAAAGGAAGGTTTAGAGTTTTATTAATTGCTAATTATATCAATGATATTTTTCCCCTTTTCTCACCTTCTCGAGATGCTTCAACATATCTTTCTGACTGAAGAACTGAGCATCACAGATGAGACAGATACGATCACCTGAGAGAGGAAAGAGATCAAAGATCAATCGAGGAAGGAGATGAACCATTGGAAGCTCCGAGATGTCTCTCCTTCACTTCCTCCACTCGAGTTCTCTTCGTTCTGCAGTACTTGAAGTAAATGTCGTAGTGATGCTGCAAAAAGTTCAAATTAGAAAGATCAAAGATCAAGGAAGAATAGAAAACGAATAATCAGAATTGATGCTCACTTTCTTGAGGTGTCCTCTCTTGTTGGTCATCGAAACCTTTTTCTTCGAGCACTCAAACGGACAATTGGGATCATCGTTTGACATGAAATCTGCGAAGGAAAAAAAATCAAAGATCAATTCAGCACCATTGGAATAATTTCAAACCTCTCATCACTCGCTCCTCCTCACCAGCGTTTTTGAAGTGAGAGTGCTGCAAGCAAATAGTCCTTTTCGAATTTTCAAATAGCAATTTCATCTTGATCATCATGAGATTTTCAATGCTTACCTTTTTGCGTCCATCCGGATTGCGGACTGGTTGTTCCTCCGTCGAATTCGAAGAAGATTTGATTGGAGAAGGAGAACGATGCTTGATACGAACAAGAGCTGAATGGGAAAGTTCATAGTTCCGTTGTTGTTCCCGAACAATCTAATCAAGTCATAAATGGTGGTAGAATAACCAACATTTCTTCTTCTTCTGTTCCACTTGTTCCTGTGGTTTCACTTCAATGAGAGGGAGGGGATTGGCAATGGAGAAATCAAAGACTGCGTCCTGAATGGAACAAGTTACCGTACACCTCACAAGATCAAAGATCAGTACTTCTGATCTACAGTAGGGCTGAGACTGACCAGTCCATTGTATTCAGTAGATGTCTTCCATTGTGTGTCAGGGACGGCAATGAGGACATTCGCAGGCAACTTCATCGACTTTTGAGGTTGCTGCTGCACCTTCGACTGCCCTTTAGTGTAGCTGACGAGTGACTTATTCTGAAATATATTTGATCACACAGAGTTCAAAGATCAAACATTTGAACAGTCCTAAATCGAAAAATAGTTTAATTGAAATGACCGAACGTTCGGATAACTGATTCTCACCTGAGGAATGAACATATTCGAAGCTTCGTAGTCATAGTAATCATTGAATGTGATTTCCTTCTGTTGTTGTTGATTGAACGAGGAATTATCATAAGTCGGAGTGAATTCCATCTTCATCTGACCCGAATTATTCTGCAAAGAATGATCTTTGATTTTTCTCGTTATTTAAGAATAATAAAAATTTCAGAATCACAAACTAACCATAGCAGCAGTTGCATCGATGGGTTGATCGTACGAAGTGGGAGCATACTGCGAATAGGCTGGTTGCATCGAATCAAAAGGAGCAATCTGAAAAGGAAATTGAGAAAGAATACTAGAATTCCCACATGATTCACGCTATATACGATGAGCGTGTTCGTTGATTTAGAGATTGAACAATTTCGAATCCGACGGATAACACAGAAGGGATAAAACTTACAGTCGCAGGGGCTGCACCAGTCGATGAATATCCTCCCATTGACATGTCCATTGGCATAGGTGAATACGATTGCATCCCATTGCACAGAGGAACCTGAAGATAAATCATATATATACAGAACAGTTCAGGGGCTCGTGGAATGGACTTAGAATCAAATTTCAGGTGAAAAAAATAATATAAACTGACATTAGCATGATTCGTTGTGTATCCATCCTTAGTCATTCCTCCGTACATCGGTTGAGTGGAGGACGACTGTGTGTAATCATACGGAGACATCTGAAAAGGACGGAATTAGAACAATCAATCGGCAATCAATCCTCTCACTACAGTAATCCTTCACTTACCGTATCCATTGGTGTGAGTGGTGGTGTAGGAGAGAGTGCAGTGGAAGTGACATCGACGAATGGTTGAGGAACCATCGATTGAGACATCTGCAATGCATACTCTAGGTTGTTATCATCTAATGACTTGTTTCTAGAAAGATCAAAGATCAACTTACTCCTCCCATATTCACATCCACTCCATCGTATTTCATCGAATTGTAGTCGTATTGATTGCCCGTCATGGCGAATTGTTGATTGGGCATCGAAAAGGAATCCACTTTCTGAAAATATGAAACCATATTTTGCAAAATCTTTTTGGGAATACATTTTGCCTCTTTGTTTAGGAAATATATCCAAAAACCAATTCATTGTCATAAGTTTAAACAATTAATGAAGAATGACTCACGAAGTCAGATGACGCACAATCGTTGTATTTATCGAGGGGCCATTCATTCATGAGAAGAAGAGATTGCAACTGGGAAGGAACCTGGGTCTGAAAATGATCTTTGATCTTTCGATTCCAATCACGGAAAGTTTCATCGAGATAACTCACTTCCATGGGATTCGTGATGTAAGGCTGCGTCATCAGAGACGTCGACTGAAATGGAGACATGATCTTTGATCTTTGAGACGTGATCTTTTATCTCTCAACCTATGATTTTTTGAACTTTTCTACCACGTTCTCTCAGAAGGATCAGAATATGGCTCCTAGCAAACGACGAAAGTGATGAACAGGGAAGAATTTCATTTGATCTTTGATCTCTATCTCACCTGATTCCATTGTCCCTCAGAATCTCCATCGATGATTATCTTCCTCTCCATATGATAAGTGACTGCTCCTCTCTGACGGCCAGTCGATGAAAGATCCTCGTATTGTGTCATTGTCTGCAATTATTGGAATTTGAAGGTGACATGTTTAGCTACAACTCAAGTTCAAAGATCAAGAATGACAATTTCGACAGAGAATCGGTGTTAAAACGAAGGACAAAAGTATAAAGTGCCCCCAACTGCGTGGCCATCATTTCTGGTCCTTCCATCGATGAAAGAACTGAAATGAAGTCAGACTAATAACTGGGTTGGACAACACAAGAACTCACTAGCTAAATCACTGGTTTGGAAGGAAAGAAAACAAAATGAAGAGAGGAAAGACCCTTATCGATCTACCAACTATTTTATGACGATCACTAATCAGCAGTTAATCAACTCAGAACGTACCTGCAACGGGAGAATTGATGGCGACCGCTGATGAGAAGAAGAAAAGAAGAGAATGGGAGAGGATAGACAGGGAAATTAGATGAGACAATGCAAATTGATCATTGTTCAATCTCACGTGAATGGCGATGCAAAGAGAGCTAGACGTCGCAATATGCAAATGGACTTTAGTCGTCTGTTCTTTCGGATTATGCTAATTTCTTCTAATCTGATCAACGAATATTGTGTACAATAAAAAAATGTATCCCAGATCCCAAATACTTCGATTAGTTGAGTGAAACAATGAAACAAACACAGGTGAAATGAAGAAATGTACAGTGACATAGTTATTCGAATGACTACAAGAGACAGACAATCTTGAATGAATTATTCATCCTTGAAATAATTAATCAATCTAATTGTAAGACATGGAAAAAAGTGATGGGTTGAAGTGATGGGAGATATCCTCCATCTGAGCATTCGTGAGATTGAAACACTCGAATTCAATGAAGAATGGCAGCTTATTGAAATAGTGAGCAGATTGAGAAGAATTTAAGAATTTGCAGTGCCGCTCATTCAAATTAATATAGTCACTGATTAGTCAATATTTGGAGGAAGACGAACTTGAGCTGAAATTAACGATTTGAAACGTTGTATTCCACTCCCGTTTCGAGAAAATCCACATTTGAAAGTCACATTTGAAATGCAGTTATTTAGATAAATGTGGATTGTTTCAAAACAGAAGTGGAAACCAAGTTCAAAAAGGATGAAAACTATTGTATTGCGAGAGAGAATATCGAGAAATAACCGTGGCTTCTGAGAAATCATTCGGATTCCGTTAGACTCCCCTAACGAGATAGGACTGCCAGAATAAAGAATCACTCTATATACATATTTGGCGTGCTCTCTCATCACTCTAACCCGTCCGAGAGTTCGAGGAATGATGAGACAGATTCTTCACTCTAACAGTCCTGGGATTACTTGAGTGTGATGTATGAGACTGCTACGTTTGATGAGGAGGAGTTGAATATGCGGAGATCTGAATGCAAAGCAATAAAAAGCTATTATAGTAAACATGATATCAAAGAGAAGAAAACGTAGAAAGGACCATTGATACGCATTGTTGTAATCTCTAAATCGGAACGAATATTATGCTCTTTCCAAGTGATCGCATCGTGACCCCAAAAAAGCGAGAAAAAAATCAGGACCATTTCTAAAGCCCTCCAGTAGTGAATAAAACAACGATCATAATGCATTGGCTGCTCTTGGATGACTGGGAGCTTTTTTTGGAAAGTACAAGTGTTTTTAACATGAAGTTTAACAATCTCCACATCAACATGACAGTAGGTATGTTTATTGCAATCACAAATAATTGTGTGGATTTAATTCCTTTTGGTCCATTCATCGACAAGTGCGCAGTCGACAAGAAGACGATGGATTTCTTCGTTTTCTGGCTTTTCATTCCAGAATTTATTCAGATAATCTTTCTCCATCTCCAAGAAAACAGCAATATGATTCTGAATATATGTTTCATAGAATTTTGACAGTGATGATCGATTGTTTAGTCTACAAACCTTTCTGATGTGCTTGAGAAGTTCGACTCTCCCGAAAAAGCGAAGAGTGGGTTTAATGCAATGAGGACATTCCCTCGAGACTGAAAACTTATATATGCAATTTGTTTTGAGGTTTAAAATATATCATACATCCTTCATTTTTCTGCCCAAGTCGAACCGACAACCATTTTTCATATTTAGTGAGAGGGATCTCGACCATTTTGAAGTAGACTCCAAAATGAGCCTGTAACCAAGTCATAATCATTGCTTGTAAAATAGAGATTATTCATACGGAACGGTAGTGAGTGACTAGATTGGAATGAGAGAATCCGCGAAGGGAACACCGAGGACAATGATTTAATTTATCATCGTGGGAAATGAAGTCTGTAGAATAGTTTCGTGGATGCAGCAAGTACAATTGTGCTTACCAATGTCTCTCTGGTCCACTGGATCATTCATTTTTAGAGGTGGAGTATCAACCTCAATGCTCGATGTTAGAGTCACTTCACTCGTTAAGTACTTCTCTTGAGGTTGCAATCGATTTTTCGCGCTTTGTTTTTGAATTGTCTCCGGTATGTATCCTTCATTTCCGCAAAATGCTTCTCGTGATCCTGAATTGTTCAAATTATAAAAAAGGCAAATGTGACCCCGTAGTCTAGATAGGCACACGAAGTCCACTGCTAGGCCAGTGACTATATATTGTCAAATTGTAAATACTTGAAATAATATAAAATGCCTTTTTGATGTGGATGAGTAAAGTCAATCTCCCTTTGAACAATATATTCTCTTTTCCATCGCAAATTTGACAGACTCGCCACTCTGAAACTACGAATTTTGAGTCCTTATTTTATTGATAGAGATACCAGTGGAGCGAGAACCCAATTCTACTGATAACCATTGGTCGATAAATTCCTTCTTATATAGTGGCTGGGAAAGTGAATAGTAGATAGGGAAGTGGTACTGAATTAAAGTAAGTAATCTATTGCATTGTAATAAAATAAATAATGCATTTTCATGAATATTCTCACAGATCCAAATGCGAACAAATAATATTCTCACTCGTCGATAATGAACACTCCGACTGCTTCCACATTCTTTTATCGATTCGCCGCATCTAGGGCAGAAAGACGAGCTGATTAGATTATTACAGAACTCTTCAATGTAATCATTTACTCCATCTACTACTCAAAAAGAACTCACTCCACTCCATTGGATGAGGAGGAGCATTCCTTCCCAAGGTAAATTTTCCATTGCCAGAAATGATTGAAATCGAAATATCATCAGATAATTGCGCCGTATTAACAACATCCTGCGAAAGCTGCGGGCATTAAATTAGTATAATTCCATATCGAGGAGTGCACCACTTTAGAATAAGACGGTTTTGGAATCAGATAAACTGACTAAATTAATCGGATGATTTATATCATAGATATTGCCTACCTTATTCTGCATAGCAGTGAATCCATCGATTGCTTTCTGTCTCTGTTCATCAGACCATTCGGAAGGTAAATGAATTGTTATCTCCTTCTAAAATGTGAACAGTTACAAATAGTCAAAATCTGTTTTTACATTATTCTTGAGCATTTCCTCCAATTCTTCTTGACTCATTTCTACGAGAGTATTCCTCGAAACCTCTTCAATTGATGTTACAGTCACATTCAAGCGAGTTCCCTGAAATAAAAAAAAAGTGCACGTGTTTCAGTGATCTCCCATTGTGACACGCGGCACGAAATTATGAGCCTCTCAAACAAACAATGCAAGCTGAATTTGATGCTTCATCTGTCTAACCTCATTTCTCATCGTTTCTTCACCGTTTATACTCGTCTGACCATCAGAAATCTGATCAAGAATAGGCATTACAGTCCAGTCGATTCCCCCTATGAAAACGGAGCGCTCCGGGTAACCCCGGGTGACCCCCAGTGACCCCACGCCTCATGCTCTTTCAATGATATTCAAAAAGTCGCCAATTTGTTTCTGTCGTGTTCAGCGTTCAATTCTGCATCGATTCATGTATTGGGGTGTCCCACATATTTGTGACATTTTTATTTATTTTTATTTTTTTGTTTATTCCTTCAACAACAACAAATGATCAGTAATCAATGTATGCTCCCTTAGTAGTCACGACCTGCCTCCATCGATCGGGCAGGGTCTCGATCCCTCTCTTCCAAAAGGCCTGGGGCTTAGAGTTGATCCATGCCTCGAACTCCTTCACAAGTGCGTCTCGGTTCTTGAACTTCTTTCCTCGACAGAAGTTAGAGAGGGAGCGGAAACAGTGGTAGTCGCAAGGGGACAGATCAGGGGAGTAAGGTGGGTGAGGGAGCCATTCCATCTCCAGCTCGTCCATTTTCTTCTGGGTGATTTTCGCATGATGAGGGCGCGCGTTGTCCATGAGCATGAGGATTTTGCCCTCGCTCAGGAGTTTGGGAGGGACCCTGACCGCCACCTCTTCCAGTTGGGTAGTGAAGAGGTCAGCCTTGATGGTGATGCCGGGAGGGAGGATCTCCCAGTAGATGGGACCGAGGACGGAGAAGAAGAAACAGAGGAGTTCCTTCTTTCCGTGAAGTTCCGCCTTTGGAGCCTGCTGGGGTTTCTCATCGACGTCCACCCACTGAAGTTTCCTCTCAGGATTATCGTAGGTGATCCACTTCTCATCCATGGCGACGATGTGGCTGACCCAATTGAAATTGGATCTACGGTGGAGTAATCCCTGACAAACGTCAACCCGCTTTTTCAGCTGAGCTGTCGTGAGGTCATGCGGAATCACTTGGGGGAGCTTAGGTGTCTTCCCAGCATCATGCAGGATTCGAGCAACTGTGGTCTTAGGAATATGGATGGTCTTCTCAATATCGCGCACACTAGATTTGGGATTGGCCTTCAGTTCCCTGAGAACACGACCCCGAACACGAGAAGAAGGGCGTCCAGGATGGGGTTGGTGTTCCAGATTGTAATCCCCTCGCTTGAATCGGGTGAACCAATTGAAGCAGGTGTGAAGGGAGGGGGCATTTTCGCCATGAGTCTGGACCAGCTTACGGTGGGATTCCGTCGCCGTTCGACCCAGGAGAAAATAATGAAGCAAAACGGAGCGGTAGTCTCGAGCAGTGTTCATGACTATAACTGATGAAACTAGTCAAAGACTGATGCAATCGAGAAGCGGCTAAGTGTAAACAATTGCACAACATGATGACGTAATATTGTATTGCATCAGAATGATTGTCGATCATGCAGTAATTATTGGCAAGCAAATTCCAAAAATATGTGGGACACCCTGATAAAAACATAACAAAATAATTTAATTTTAATTAATTAAGCTAATTTTTAAAAAAGTGGCGAATAAAACGATTCGTGCATCAAAGAGTACACTCCCGTTATTTATGCGCTGCCGCTGCATAAAGTTTTTGCTAACTAGCGTAGGTGTACTGTATGATGCACGAATCGTTTTATTCGCCACTTTTTTGAAAATTAATTTAATTAATTAAAATAAAAAAAATGTGTTATGTTTTTATATGAATCGATGCAGAATTGAACGCTGAACACGACAGAAACAAAATGGCGACTTTTTGAATATCATTGAAAGAGCACGAGGCGTGGGGTCACTGGGGGTCACCCGGGGTTACCCGGAGCGCTCCGTTTTCATAGGGGGATTCGCCAGGACTGTATATTGATCTGAAAATTGCATTATTTGAATATTTCCCCTTAATTTATAAGCCCACAGATTGAGACTGAACACTGTCTTGTGTGTAATTTACAGGTAGAAGTGGAAGAGGGCAAGTGAAGATAGTCGGCACGCTATACATGAATCGAGCCCACTTTCCACCGATCCAACAACCAAGTGGCTGATTATTCTCCAATAATGTAGGATTACCGACGAATGGTTGATTAAAGTTGTGAAGTTGCATGAGAAGTTCCATCGTCTTCTCTGAATGATACATGATGAGTCATATGGATACGAATGTGTGAATCATGAGCACGAACACGAATGAGAAAGATGATCTGTCACACTGCAACTCTTCCTTCTCGATCACAAATGTTGGCATGCCAATTTTTTATATGGTCCACAATTTTGATGATTAATGAGAGATAATTGAGAAGAATAAGAGTCTTTCGGTAGCCATCAGAATCAATGGAGAGGAACAAACGAGGGAAGAAAAAATTGCGATGAAGGATTCAGATTAGAGAAAGAGGAGCAGAAGACAGCTTATAAATCAGAAGATGATCAGCATTGAAATGATGAAATAAATTTCTAAAAACGCACTTAATGAGATAATAGCAACAGTGGTACCTTCTCACTTCTTCCCTCCAATAGAAGTGAGAAGGTACCACTGTATTCATGAGCCTCCTTACCCTCTAGCCACCATCCTAGGACAACAAAACTTTTTTCCCTTTCCCTGCCGATACAAATTAACTGAGAAAGCTTTATTGAAGTGAATTGATGTCAGAGAACTAGACTTATGAATGGACTAATGAGGAAAAAATTTAGCTTCCACTTTTTAACAATTTGAACACGAATATTTTCTACCGCTTCTACGGGATGAGTAGGTGGGAAACTATCACGAGTTGAAGATGAAAGACAAATAAATGGGAAGAGAGAATGAAGTAAAACAATTTGATGTAATTTGAGGATGTACGAAAAATGAGACGTGGAATTATGAAATATCTATAAATATTTAACAAAACTATCGACAACAACACTATCGACTTGTTGCTGAATTGTCCTTCCTAAATAAACTGATATTGGGCGATAAATAATTACTATTTACTGAAATGCCCAAAATTATTTTGAATGAAGGGATAGTTTCATGTCCTTTCTCATCCCATCAAATCGAAGAATTGTCTGACTCTCTCACTTTCTAACAATCTCTCGCTTCCTTCTCTAACCGGAGAGGGAACATTTCTGTCTGAACAGTCTGTCAGGTCAATTTCATCTCAAACTGAATGTGAGTCCAGTATCCTCCTTTCAGCCGGTTTCCCTTCTTTTTGTTCGCTGAAACTGATATTTTTTCCGATTATGTTTCACTCATTGATCTTAGTTGTTGTTCATACTGACTAATATTTCATCGAATCGCACAAAGGGTCTCCATAATACAATGGGTAAATTACAAGCCGAAAATTAGAACAAAGAGATTCCGCATTCCCTTCTGGTGGCATCATAAATCCATCCGATCACTAATCTTAGTTGTAAAGCATCACCGATTCGTCTTCTCATCTTCTCCCTTTCGAGTTCATCTCAATTCCCACCTCTCACATCATTGTTTATCATCTCATCGCTAATGAGTGTAATCTAGAAGTCAGTGGTTGAATCCATCTCTGAATAGGACAGACTCTTCATGAGGAACCATTGCTCAATGTGAATGAAATGGATGTCCTAGATATGTCAGTCCTTCTCGTTAAGCAGATGTTGATGAGATGGAATATCCTGTAGGATTGATGACCATTTCTTCTTCCAATATTTCGCAATCCGAGTGGGTGGCTCTCATTCTCCCCACCCCCCTCGAGAGATCTTCCAATTGAGATCTCTCGAGGGGGGGGGAGAAAGAAATTCATTCCTCTCAATGTTGCACAATCTTTCTCTTTTTTCTCCGATGGAGCTGCGATAAGGCTCCTCCTCTCACTTGCGAAATGTTTCGAAAGTGGTATAAAAGAGACTTCTCGGCTTCATCTTCTTGATTACCAAAAGTTGTAGGCGATTTCTCGATGTGAATATTTGCAGGCAGAAAATGTTGTTTTTTAAAATAACAAAATATCACCCTGTCGTTCACTAACCGAGAAGGTTTCTTTATATATGTCAAAGACTCTCTACTCAATGATTCTTCTTTGTTTGTTATCTTTTCCACTTTGGAAGACGATACATCCTCTTTTGTAATACCAGTCGTCCTCTTGTTGTATTCGTGTGAAGAATGGGATAATCCATTGCGTCTTCCCTCCAGAGGGAACAATCGGTCAGTCCCTTTTAGTATCAATAAATGCGCAACCGAAGCATATTGTATGTGGCAGATGTAACATACAGTGCAAAGGGCCTCAAAAGGTCGCACATTTTGCATCGTAAACGAGTTTTTGCTCTTCTTCTTAGTTTAGGCGGGAAGATTGAGCCATCTGCCGTATTGAATGGCTAATCTTCGGCTCTCCTTCCTTTTAGGCTTCCAAGATTACATCTTTCTCATCTTTATGTCGTTCATACTCTCTTTGTACTTCTTTTGTATCGATATCTGGAATGGGAATATACCCTCGAGACTCATTCAGCACTAATCTTCTATGAGAACAGATCGACAAGGTTCATTCGTCAAGAGGTCACCCATTTGAAATTAGCTGAGGTTAGCTAGAGTGTCCGATAGACAGTGGCAGCTATGTTTTGTGTAATATGATTCCCTCTCGATCCTCCTCATGTTCAGCTTCTTTTTCCACTCTTGATTAGCACCCGATCGACCCTTCTCTCTCCCTCTCTCCATCTTGTTAATGCGTAGGCGTCTCATTACAGATTCTTTCTTGAGCAACCAGCTGTGATATGTGGCACTACATATAATTATGAATCCAATAATGAAATGGTATTTCCGCCTCTTTCATCTTCTTCTTCAATTAGCAACTCGGTCTTTGTGATGCAAACTAAAGGCCAAGATGTGGAAGAGGCCACTTTAGCGGTTTTAACCAATGACTGCTCCCTTTTTGAAAGTTACAGTATGCGTCTCCTCGTTGTCTGTTGACAAAATGCCATTCCTAAAGACCAACGAAAGGTACTAAAGATAGAGGATATGGGAGGAATGAATGGTGGGAAGGAAATTTGAAAGGATGAAGAGAAGGAGGAAAACATAGCTACGCCAGTCAAAAGAGGAGATGAAAGTGAGGAGTTACCTCTCTTGCGAAATAGATCAGTGAAAGAGTGAACGAGTGAGTAAGAGTTGCACCGTCCCTATATGTTCCCTTCCCTCTTTGTCTTTACCCTAAAACGAGAGGGAAAGGAGGGAAAGGGGAGGAAAGAGAGGGGAGCGTCTGTTCAGATCCTTTCTAACCGAGGTAATCGAAGAGAGAGAAGAAAGAAGAGGTGAGGAGAAGGAACAAAAATGGAGGGGAAGGGTAGAAAGTGAGCCGCCTAACTATAGAACGCATGATCGATTATGCAGTGTTTTGATCGACAGAAAGGATGGAAATGTGATCTTTCCCTGTGTGGGAGGAACAGCAGATCCTCCTGTGGTATAACAGGTTGGAGGCACATAATAATATTCCCCCTTTTTATTATTTCAAGACGATGGAGATGGGAAACCTAAATGGATATTGGCTGGTTGATGCCCACATGTGGTCAATCCCTTTGAGTCAGATGGTCAATTCACATTCAATAGATATCACTCTTCCCTATATCAGTCTTCCCCTTCCTACCGACTTGCAATGTTAGTGCTATCTCATGGACTCCTTATCAATGAGTAGCTGCTAGTTGACCTCTTGATGAATTGATAACGATGCGACTCCGCTTAGATACCTCAACAGATCATAACTGAAAGTTCAAAGATCAAGTTGGTTTGAAACAAATGCAGGTCATGTTCACATAAATAAACTTGCCCCAGTTTGGAAGTTCATCGAGATATTCTCCATTCCTTTCTATATGATATCTGATCCTTTTAAGGAAGGCGAGAAGAGAATCACAAGGTCAATCCAAATTCCAACTTATCTATCGAATTCATCTTCGTCTCTGTCCTTTCATTGCGTGATTGGTCAACATTTTGCCTGCAAACTAGGAGCTGACATTTTAGTCACTGCCCTTTTATACTTCTTGTCTATGAGTCAATGTACTGTCACCGTTATATACTGATGATTAGTCAGGACTAGAATGTGCTAATATCGTAATGAGGTGATAATAAACACCCGCTGGTCTATCTAGGAGTACATATTTCCAATGGGAATGTTGCTGCTTTGTCTCTCGTATTCTGATCGTAAAGGGAAGATTGAATTGTTCTATGGCAGAGGTTCGTTCTTCTCACTCTGAATATCCACTGTTTTCAATTGACTTAGCAGCTGTCATCCCCCCTCTACCACCCTCCATCTACCCCCCCCCCTGTCCTATCATCAATTATCATTGTCCAGAGGAAGCAACTTGGAAGTGAATCCCTCCATCTCCTTCCTACTCTCTTCTTCCTTCCAATCTGTCTCTCCTCACAATCATTTGTCTCTACTATTTCTCTTCACTTCTTATCGTTCCATAAATCTAAAGATGTGCTGAAGGATGTTCTCGGATGTTTCCAACCCTTTCCTTTCCACTCGGACAATATTTACATGTAGGGAATCAACGTAAAACACGCAATACTTTCAAGAGGAAACGATTGCGAAATATTGGCGCGTCTCTCTCCTCTCTTGCACATCGGCTCGTCACGCGTTGCGGACGCGTCGCGTGTGCTCTCTCTTCATCTATCGATCGAAAGTGAAACATCGATAGACAGACACACCTAGAGAAGGAAAGCACTCTTTTAGCACGTTCTTTTTTCGTCGACTTTGGTAAAAGGCCGTTCCATTTCAGAGGAATCTAATGTAGGGATATGTCACTTGGGGAACTAAGACTAAATCATGAGTATTCTAATAAGTGACTGTTATGTAGTGACAGATATCGGACCGGGGTCATATTTATCTCTAGTGTGACAGATGTGATTGATACCCTTCTGTTCCAGTCGATCGATAGAAAAAGGACAGTAGCGGCGCCTTGTCAGACTCTCTCCTTCCATTACCAATGCTCTACCTGACACTTCCTTATTCATAGATCCTTTCTCATCCATCAAACTGTCGACTCGGACATCCGGTCAAGAAGAGAGCAGTCCATTTTCTCTCGACACCTGTCCTACCCGAGAATGGATTAAGGAAAGTGGCCTACCAACCACCAGCCCTTGTTATGGCTGGAACATCTTAGCTGTTCTCTTCTATTCTCCATCTTTCTGCAGTGTAGAATGAGAGATAAAGAGGTCGAGAGAATGGAAGAGAGAAGAAAGAATAAGAGAGGTCGAGAGACACTCTTCGGAAGGGTTAACTCCGCCCCTTTTCTGTCCTCCGTTTGGGATTCTTTCCTTCTGCCACACTCACTCTGTTCACGCTCCCTTTTCTATCTCTTTCTCTCGTCTCCTCTCTCATCCTACAGTAACCGAGAACCTTTTGCGCCCTTTCGTCTCACCTCTCTCGTTCTACAGTAAGCTACGAGCTTTCCCTTTTTGGCATTCGTTTCTCTTCATTTCATTCTCTATTTAAGACTCTTCCTCCCACCCAAACTGGATTGATATTGAACGTGGTAGATCTCAGAAGCATTTTATTCCGGCTTCCTCTATTGTTGGCTTCGAAATAGTTGGTCGTCAATACCGCTCATGATTGTATTTCCCTCGCATATTATTCTTTCTCGCGTGTTATCAATTAAATTTAGTGTTTAAAGTCGTCATCGATAGAAATAATTCCGTGAAATTCGATTATAATTAATTATAATCAGGGTAATAATGTACGCGTGTACATTCTGCGACAGAACATTCGATGACAAAGATGAAAGGACGAAACACCGAGTGGAGGTTAGAATTTGAATACTTTAAGATCATATTTAATCCTTTCTTCTTAAGAATTTAATCTTATAACACCCTCTTAGATTCATCCCCTCATGAGAGGAACGAAGGGACAATGTTGTGTGTGTGCTCGTCCTTTCCCTGGTCTATTCCCATTCATGGACCATATGGATGAGGTAATAATACCGACTAAATTCAATAATTTAAACCTTAATAATATCAGATTCATCCTGTGGAAACAGCACAAATTGTAGTTGCACCTGAGAATCAACTGAGGGTTAGTTCAATGCAGAATTGAATAATTTCGAAAACATACGAAAAATTTCAGGCCTACGGATGGCAGTATCAAGAAGCTTTCTTTGAAGAAGGCAAAGATCATCGCTTCAATAATATGGTGAGTTGAGATTAGATATTAAATAGAATATAATTGAACTCGTTCAGGATTATATAATCCATATTAACAAGCTTAAGAGAAGACAAGAAGAGAAAGAATTGGAAGAGAGTGATGATGATGATGATGATGATGATGAGTACAGTTATGAAGGAGAAGAAGAACAGAAAGACGATCAAGAGGTCAGAAAATAATTTAATTTCAAAGAAAGAATGATACAGTTTGCAAATACTGTGATTTGTTGTTTTTTGTATTAAAATCTAATCGATATTTCAGGTTGCTCAAGTTCCTTCTCCTGCCCAAACAGAAGGATATCTCGATGATGCAGAAATAGAGAAGGAAGATGATGTTTGTAAAAGGTTTACGACTAATAAATATTTACTAATCGGTTCAATTTCAGCAGGAGGATTCCACTGAAGTACCGATTGATATTAAGCCCGTTATTGTGAGTTATTTTGCTTGTTTATACATGGTCTTGGCATTTGAACAAGCGTTGTTATTGAGCTGTGTTGGCCCAGTCGATTTTTTACCATCTTTGCTATGTAATCATAATTTTACATTGCAATCCTAGTTGAAGTTCGGAGTTGCTGAAGATGCGAATAGAAAGAGGAGCCAAATCGTGGTGAGAACTATTCAATTCCATTCAACTGCCCTTGACGGCGCATAAGAACTGTCAATGAAAGCACAGAAATTGCATCCATAACAATTGTGTGGCCATTCAAGACATTCAAGACGGCCATTCAGTCTTTTCATTCCCCTCTCTATTATTTGAGTGAGAATGACTTACAGTTAGTAATGAACACTCTGTAATGGGGCTCTATTAAAATGAACACCAATGGATTCGTCCTTCAATAAATATAACTTTGTTCAGGAGATACCAGCAGAGTCGAAGCGACATCGAGGACTAACCGAGAGAGATTTCAATCTTCCCCTTTCCTCTTCCTCCTCAATCATTCCTCCCCAGTTCCCTTGGAATGATCAACCTCAACAACAGCAAGTACATCAACAGCACTCAACCTTCCCTACTCAAACAATTCCTACCAATCAGTACAAGATCTCTCCTTTTCCTACCAATCATATCAAGACCTCTCCTCCTTTTCCTACCAATCAATACAAGCCCAATCCTCCTTTCCCTCCAGCCATTCCTCCCTTCCATCCCCATATGCAGCAGGGAATGCCTTATCCATCAGGCCATTTCGCTCCGAACTTCCCTCAATATCCGATGATGCACCCTCAAATGAATCCTCAGATGCAGTACTATGCACAACAGCAAGCACAGTTCGGATTGTCTAATCCTGCTTTCGCCCCACAGATGAACAATATGTGGCAATTCCCGACAATCCAACCACTTCTTCCAAATATGTCGGCCGCAATGTCTGGAAATGTGAGTTATTCTTCTTTCCATTCTAAGTTGAATCAATTTAATTTCAGTCATCTTCGTATGTTCCGATGACTCCTTCTCCTACTTCGTCAAATATAACGGGACAATCTAACGATGGAACGAAGAAAGAGGAAATGGGATCGGTGAGGAGTATTCTCTGATATCACATCCATTAACCATTTGATTACAGGTAAGTCGAATCTCTACTCCATCGGAAATGAAATTAAAAGAAGATCTGAAGGAGCCACAGCAGGGAAACGTCTTCGGACATATTCAGGTATATTCGTGCATCTTGGCCGATCGTTGTAATCTCTAACTTTTTTCTTCGAATAACTAAGATAATTATCTCTATCGGACTTTTTAGTTCCCTAATGGCACAACCCAAGAGCAAATGAATGAGGCCATTCTGAATTACGCCAACTCGTTTGCGCAGGTCAATATTTGAAAGAATTTGAAATTGCGAACGAATTGTTAATTTTAATTAAACAGCCTATATTTCAGAATGGTCCATCTACTTCGGCTGCCTTTCCTTCTCTTCAACAACCACTAAATGTGCAGATATCAGATCACCAAATTGTTCAGGAAGAGAATATGGTGAGCGCAATCAGTCAATTATTCTAACATGCAACGTAGCATTTCAGCCCCAACTCTCAGCCGAAATCGATCCCGTCGGTCTCTCTCCCGTCGAAACAAAGCCGGTCGTGTTCCTTCCCAAGACGCCTACAGTTTCAACAGATATCATCAGTGTGAAGCCTATCTCTCCTAATTTCACGACTGTTTCATCCGATCCTCCCGCCCTCGCTCCTCAATCTCCATTGGATAAAGACGTCGAGGCAACAATTCGTGCTGCAGCTGCTGATATTGAGAATGAAATGGAGGAGGGAGAAATTGAAGATGGAACTCCATTGATTCAACAGGCGATATCAGCCATGTTATATGGAGGAGGGACTCGAAATTCGACCATCGGAGCTCCTACTTTCCTCCATGCGAACACGGCTCCATGTCAAGCAGACATCAGTGAGTGAAATAATAATTGAAATATAGATTGAACACAACGAGATAATTTTCGTCTAATTGTAAAAAATTAAATCGATTATTCAGATTACTGGACAGGAAAGAGCACTAATACTTGCCCGAGATGTGGAATTTGTGTGAATTCAAGGACAATGCGCAAATCGCACTATGAAAGAGTGAGCATTTTCTATTTACAACTTGAAAGACAAAAGTTTTTACAACACTTTCTGAGTTATATATTTAATAAGAATAATGAGTATATGATTTCAGTGTCATTTCAAAGAGTTCTACTCCCTTTCGAGATCAAGACTGTCCGACATTGAAAAATGGCTGAGTATTAGATTGGGAAAGGACTCAAACGAGCGAAGAGGTATGTTGAACTGTGTTAATGACTACATCAGATTGTGTTATCCTATTTATACAATCATTACAGAAACACGCATCTGTGTTCACTGCCCGAAAAAGAACTGGAATTTCCAAGGCAGGACGGCCCTACTTATGCACCTCGAAAGTGTAAGAATTTTATTGAATTCAAGACTTTGTATCCATAGACGTATTTTTCTGTATTAACATATGAATCGTTATAGGACCACGAGAATATATTCCATGAATATGGGCTCGATTATGTGAGGACTTTCACGGACAAACACAGCAAAACGTCAAATGTCGATCTCCATAATCATCTGGTTAGCTCAGTCGATCATTCCTTCTTGAAATAATTTTGCATTACGTTGAGCATGCCATGGTTATTGCTGTGCCTTATTTTTTTCTTGGTAATATTATTCTCGAGAAAAATTATTCGAAAACAAAATTGATAAGAATTTTTTTTTTCGAAAAACTGGGTAGATAATATCTTCGACAATAAACCTGTCAATGACTGATCGGTCGTCAGTGTAATCTATTTGCTCTTATCTAATCTATCCCTCTTTCCTTCTTTTATCTTCTCATCTATCGCCTTCCTCTTCGAATATCCTTGAGAATGACCGTTGCATACAACAATATTTCTTTCTCTTTCACGGGGATCACAACAAACAACCAATTTATAATCATTTATTGCAGGTCCGTGCAGCTGCTCTTCCTCCTCAATAGATATCGATAGCACCCTCCCTACCTCTTCCTCCTTCTCCTTCACTTTCCCTCTTCCCCCTTTTCCTTCGATCAACCTCATCTCTCCTACTGGTATCTCTCTCCCCGTTGAATCACCGGTTGTCAATTGTTTGTGTCATATTCCATATTTTCTTACCACTTGTTAATCATTAACCATTTCATAGTATAGTTTTCATAGAATTCGAAAAAATAGAAAAAATCCAAAAAAAAAAGAAAAAAATATTAAAAACCCAAAAAAAAAGAAAAAATCCAAAAAAGGAAAAAAACATCAAGCTCATCTCCATTACCTTGCAATACTCATATATTCGATATTTTTCAACAATTTCAACTTTACCCTGTTGCCTTTCTTTTCTTCTTTGTGTCATATTTTTAAGCTTTTTTGTTTTATCTACGATTCCTCGTTGTTTATGCTATTTTGTCTTTTCACTTCTAGTAGATATTATTTTGAGTCCTACACACTCACAATTTGAGCATTGAATGTTCTTTATCAACTCATGATTATCATTCAAATTCAATTGTCATCGATTCGTCACTCCCCTCCATCCACACAATCCTCCCTTAAAAAAGCCTCGCAAAACAGAAAAAAATCGGGCAGATAAATTTTTCTCCCCAAATTATATTCGAATCACATGAACAATAATGAATGCTTTAATGACAGTATGAAAGAGGGCTTCTATACAGTACATGAACAATTGTTAATGTATAATTATATATATATGTAATGGCGATCATAATCAGCGTGAGATATTTTCTTATGTTGAAAGGCGGCGTCATTATGCAATATAATAATGACATGTAAAGAGAGGGAATGGAGTCCCGAACTGTCTTGACAATGAGTAATGAATGGGATAATGCGGACAAGAGGTTAGAGACTTCTAAATTCACCGAATGAGAAATAAATGTATAAAACCGTATCTGGAAAAAAAGGTTTAAACCGGATAGACAATGAGTTATCTCACAACATTTTATCATAATTGTTATTTTATCCTGTTCGATTTTCTGGTGTGATTGAAGTTTGTATTTATATCTCTTATATTTTGAGACAGCTGAAAGTTCCGCTTAGCGGTGCCACGAGATACAGAAGACATGGATCTTAACCATGCGTTAGAAGGGGACAATTCGTTAATGATTAGAGAAAATAAGTTCATTCTCACCCTTGAGATAATCAATCTATCCCCTGGATCTCAGATAGCGATATCTCTCTCACGACCTCTCCTGTATAATACATCATTTTATGCCGAAAGCAGTGTGATTAGTAAAAAATGGAGTGAAGGAGGACAATGATATTGAATGCAAGAGGAGTCAAACATTGAGGGTCACACGGAAACACGCAGCAATTCATTCATTCATTCACTTATTCAATTCATATACTCACTTAACTAGAGAATAGCTAGTATGTGTCAATAAAAGAAGAAAAAAGGGCTCTACCCAGCACTTGAGTGTTGTGTTTTGAAGTTATTCCGGAAGTGCACATGCACAGGGATACACGAAACAATACATATGTCCTCTTGACTTAAGAATGGAAGGTGTAAAGAAGAGCCGATTGCATCAGAAACAATACAAATGTTGCGCTATCAAGCACCTTAGTGTTGTGTTCAGAAGTAATTCCGGATGTACTTATGTATTTCACTTCTATTGTTAACAGGGTTCCGAACATATTGAAACTACTTGATAATGATAGCTATCCATTGATAGAGTATAATCTGCGATCACCGACACTCCATTTGTTGACGTAACACACCTATCACCCCCACTTTAAACACGAAAGACTCGTAAATTCCACGGAAGCTGCGGTCGACGATAAAATTACATGAGTCGTGAGAGGGAAATCACGAGGCCTCCAGTATCTCACTCTCGATAGCTCTGCAAATGGGTATGCCTTGAGATATCACTCCCTTTCCTCAGAGACCGAAATGTTCTTGCTGTCATTTTTATCTTTACTCCATTATCCAATATTCTAGATGTCAACGGACTCATCTGATCCATTCTTCGATTGGTATCATTCTCCACTCTCATTCGAAGATTGGTTAGCTGGTGGATCTCTCACTGTTCTCTGTCTCATATTCATTCCTCTTACGGCACTCGTTGCGTATATTATGTACAAGGCAGATAAGGTTATTATAATAATCTTTAGTTTTAAAATAAACTCTCAAACTAAGAACGAAAGGGTGTTGCAAATCGTGAGATTTGGTTTCGTGGGAAATAAACAGCGGATTGGTGAAACATCAATTCCGAATTAATTTGTTCTGATCTTCAGGAAATCATCGGATATCGATATCTCGTTTCATCTGCATTTGCTGATATTTTGTGTATGGTGCAGTACGGGGGATTCAATGGAATCGCAATTCTTGCAAAGAATCCATTGGCGGATAAGATGAATGGACGATCTGCTATGCAGGTAAAATTTAGAGTACATCGCTATAAAAAAAACTATTCAAATATCTATCTTTCAGTTTTACATCGATTGGGTTTGGTTTGCTATGTGTCTCCATTATCCACTCGTCGCATGGAGTAGATTCGCTGCTATAAAGTGAGCACTTCATCTCAATTGAAGACAATCCAATCCAATTTAGAACACCGATTTGGTTTTGTCGTCAGGAACGATGGCACTCCTACGTAATCTGTCTCCTTCCTTACCTCCTAGCCCTCATTCTGGTACCATTTTATTCCTGAACATCGAAGATGGGTTATGTTTCACTGAAGTGATAATTATCAGGCTCTGAATTTTCTCCAGTATTGTGAATGTTATCTGACAGAAATACATAACAAATATGTCATCTCAGGTGTGCTCAACTCACTGGTCTTCCTTCTATGTTCGTTTTTACTTCGAACCGGCTGTTTATGGAATGCTCGCTGATGATTTCGTCAAGTATTTCTTTCCTCACTTCCTATTGACTCTTCGTCTCTTCAGATATCTCATACAGGGGCAATCTGCAATGTTCATGTACTTCCACATATTTTGCGTTGCCGTCCCGATGATTCTTTACTTGTGAGAATATTTGGCAAACTATGTATCTTATCATGTTTTACTGAGACGTATGGATTCATCTCAAAGGAATAACGAGGCAATTTCAGATGGACGATAGGTCTAATCGTTCGAGATCGAAATGCCAGTGGAGTCCAAGGAGTATCCAAAGGGCAGATGAGCGTTGAGAAACGGTGAGAACAGCTTTTCTCTTCACGAACTTACTCTTCAATTTCAGATTGATGTACCCGTGTATTCTCGGTAATCTTATTTTCGTCCTTGGTCAGGTGAGTTCATCTTTTGATCAACTTACATTCGATTTGTTACTGTTTGATCGAGAGAAAGTGGCACCATCCACTGGTTTGTAGTGTTCGTTCAACACAATTCATGGTCATCTCTGCAGGTTGCAATCACAATCGGAACCGGAACGGGAAAATGGGCAACATGGACAATTTGCGTTCTATTCTTCATTAATTCAGCAGCGAATTGTCTCCTTCTCCTTCTCTTCTCACCAAATCTCAGGTGTGAATTATATTCAATCGGAAGTCTGGAGGAGTGTGTCACTGCCATTCACCCCCGTCTCCTCATTATCCCTTTCCCGTTTCCGAGTACTCGGAGTAAATTGGGTACGAGGAAGTTATATCAGTACGTCGAGAAATTGAAAGTTCACAATGTAACAGAGGCAAACTCCAAAGGAGGATAAGCACAACTTCTATTGAAAATCGTATTTACTCTAGATGAAAAATCAATTACTTTCGATTTCTTACTTTCCCGAATATCCAGTTTGTCTATCAAACGGCATAGAACATCGGATCGAAATGGCGTCGATCTCACATAATCTTTTCTCTTTCTTTTTCAGAGCGAGCGTTCTACAGGGAGGAAAATCTGTGAAGATATTCGAGAGAACGACCGTATCTGTTATTAGAATATGAGTAAATAAAGAGAAGGATGTTTACACGGGTACTCAATCATTTATCTCAGTGCCTATATTTGCCCGTGTGCAATTGAATTTACAATATTGTGCAGAATGAATAATTTCCTGTGCTCTCGCGGTACCGGCATGACTAGAGTTGAGAATAAAATCAATGAGTGATAGGAGGTGGTGGGAAGGTTACAGTATTCACAAGTGGCCGATTGCTGGCTGACGGCCGATTGCATCAAAATCCTTCTTGAATTTGGCATAGACGATGGTACGGAACATATCGTGGCATTGACCCTGAAAACATTATTATGAAACAGAAAAAAAGGCAGGATCACTCACATTGTAGTTGATTGCTTTTCGGAGATCACCGGAGACACACGCCTGAAAGAAGATGATGAGATGGTACAGTCTACGATAGTCATAACCTGATTGAATACTCTAGTAGTGAATCGACTGCATTTACTGCAACTTCCGTTAAAGCAGTGGAATGCACATCTTAAGAACGAGATGGAACAATGATCTCTTGAGTGTATCATAACAAGCCCATCAATCTCTTCCAGTCACTGACCCGTGAAGAAGACAATTGACAATCTTCTCAGAGACAGCACCAGCCTTTGCGATGCATTCAGTAGCACAGCTTACGAGAGTTCCACAATCACCTGAGTTTATGTCAATACGTCAGTAATGTGATTGCATTAAATTAAAACATCTATTTAGATAGTTCAGTATATTTTTTCGATGAACTGTTAGTGAATAGCCGAACGAAAACACCGATTAAGAGATCAGCAAATTTGATTCGCCGAGTGGGTTCAAAGTAGCCTTTGAAAGTCACATCTCTCGTGATGTTTTGATTCTCGATTTGTTGTTGTGAGGGATATTCTCACCAGTGGCGCTTTCTCCCGAGAGCACGTCGGTTAGTTGAAGTTTACTCTGCATGCAAAGACTGAAAATGTGTTAGTTGGCAGTGGAAGAATGATAGAGGATTTATTATATGGCTGAATGCAGTAAATCAATGTAAAATAAGTTCTCACTTGCATGCGTTGCATTCGTCATTGCACCCAGTGTTGAAGATACACCCGTAGTCAATTGCCTGAGAATTGTCTTAATTTTTGGAGGAGTGGCGTGGCAAGCTTCTCTAAAAGTTTTAAAAAATATTCTCACGGTGGCCAAGTCGTCGTACATTTGATGAGTAATTTGCTGAGTAACTTTGAATCGAGCAGTTAGGAAGGCAGTCTGAAGATATCACCTCTTTCACGAATAGATATAGGTGAAAAATGCCAGAGAATACCAATTCTGATTCAGTCTATCTTATATCTATCTTGGAATATCTTGGAACGAACCTTGATGCATCCTCTATTGATGGCGCAACTGAGTAATTCTCTACAGCTCTTGCTCAATCCTTTGGTCGATACAGCAGTTACAGTCAGAAAGACGAGGAGAATCAATCGCATCCTTTACTAGAATGTACCGTTAAAATCCAGTGAAATAGAATGGAGAAAGTGGGAAAAGTCTCCACTCGGTCTAAAGGAAGAGAGAAAGTATCAGTAATCTAGTCGAGATCTCAAACTTCGTAAGGGAGCGAAGTCGCAAACAGTGAAAGGTTTTGAGAAATACTGAGAGAAGGGAAAATGCCCATCGACTTTTATACAGACAAATGTTGAGTGGATTAGAGTTTGTGAGGAGAAATTAACGGAAATGAAGTGAGGGTGGACATTTAATGGTTCACTAAACAACTTATTCGTGAAACTCAAAAGTGAACAGTCTTGAGCGTAGAATGAAGAGCGAATGGGGAATGGTCAACTACTCTAACTGAAACCAGTTCACTTTTTTGAGAGCTCTCTCGACTGAGGGAGATTTCTTGACCACTTTCTATCTCTGCCTTTCACTGAATTCGATTGAGATTGAAGGTCACGGCAGAAAAATGAGAACTGAGAACGGAACCGATTGATGGAAAATATCGGTTCGAGAAGAGAAGTAGGAAGATAATCGAATGTGTCTCTACTTTGATACGCATGATTACCGGTCGAGTGTGCATACAATCAAGTATCATTGAAATATCCGAATTTAAGACTGAATAGCGTTGCTGTTACTTTGAAGTATGGGTAATACACCCAAACTGGACGTCGCCTTTAGAGATCGAAATTGACTCACTCCCATCGAAAGTGGCAAGAAAATGTTAGAAAGTTCACGTATCCCTCTTTTAGTCTACGGAATGATGGCTTGAACACGAATGATCATTTGTGACAGCTTCTGTATAGAAATAATAACTATCGATAATATTTTTGTAGTGTAGAGACACTCTAGTCTCCGAGGCTCTGTAATTCTCTGCTTTTGCACAGGTTATAATCCTTATCAGATTATTATCACATCAAGAAAAATTCTGAGTTCAAGCGTAGCTTCAATCCTTCATGCTGATTTATCCTTATCTCTCCTTCTCTCAACGTGGTCTACAATTGATCAGACCCTTCTTATGAGTGTGTAGCTACGACGGAGTCTTCGATGAATCCCTATTTAGTCCTCTGGAATTCCCGAGGTTATCATCATTCTTCCGCTTACGATGAAGTCTGCATCAGGTATGATTCAGCATCAATTTGTTTAGTAGTATTGACTTCTAAATTCGCTAGATCAAGTGTAGGAGAGAGTATGATGATGAATATATTCCAGTGATCGTCCTTCTTTCTCTTGCTTCTTCCTCCTTCTCAGCTGGATGTCAGGGAGCTCAATTCGACTCAGTCCTCCAATGTTATTCCACCTTCTTTGCTGGTGAGCACACTCATTCTCTATTTTGCATTTCGTTGATTCTAAAGTAATGGAAATACTTCGTTGCAGCATACGGAATGTCTCTTCCCACTCCCACTACGATCCCTGAGTATTGGGATTTCCACAAAACGAGAATGGGATGGTTCGATCAGTACGGAGTGAAAGTACAGCAGAAAGTTTGCGAGTGAGTTCACCTATTTCAATAAATATTTTTTCATCAGACCGTGTATTGAAAAAAAAATTTTTTTTTCATGTTATTCCGATTCTTTCTAAGAAGCAATTTAGCAGCGAAATTATAAATAGCATAAATTAAAATATTGAATTCTTGTTGTATTTACCACGTGTTTCCTTGTGTCAGTCTCCTCTTTTTGACCCCATTACTTCTTATCTCTCTATGTTTCTGATCTGAGTACGATACATTCTGGCCGTGGCTGGTAGATTATGATCTAGCCATGATATTTCATAATTCAAACAAATATTCAAGCAAATTTCATTTGCAGTATTGGAAACGTTCTTGTCGATTGCCTTCAGCCTAATTGGGATTGCATCAATGTTGAAATGTACACGAGAATGGGTGAGTCGATTGTCTCTTCTATTCGACTCACCCATTCTCCCTTCTCAATGAATTCTCTTCAGGTCAGACCACGGCTGATGCTGACAACTACAAGACTGATCTCTACGTCACTCAATATCAGTGCTCTCCCAGAGGACTCCAGCGTATATTATCCTTCTTCCTTTCTATTATTTCCTGTGAAAACTGAAAAAATAACTCGTTGGAAGTGTCTTTATTTCAGTAGCTCTGAAAGTGTTCAACTGCATGGATCAAACTCGTCTCTCGGGTGGTCAAGAGGCAGGAGAAGCATGTGAAGCTGCCATCCCTCAGGATTTCATCAATTACGGACACTGCGGGTTAGATTACTCGTCCTTTTATTATACTTTGATTTTGATACAGTGAGCTTATGTGAGCAATTTCAGTGGATACAATGTATTCCTCGACTGCATGTATCAGATTTATCTTCCCAGCTGCGGACCCGATGGAGCCGAATTCTTCTGTGGAACCACCAGAGCCGGTTAGAATTTGTTCATATTCACTTATCACGCACACGACATTCTTCATCACGTATTTTTTATCGTTGGTAATTTGATTCTTTTGATCTAAGGCAATGCTAAATTTTGTTCCAGGTCTCATGGCGAACGATCCTACGTGTGACATGAAGGGTGAACTTAATCAATGTCCCGGAGTGAAGTCAAACATTGCAATGAAACTTCAGAAGCTCAAGATGCTCCACTAAATTTGATTATTGAATGCCTGTACATAATAAACTGTTTTTTCTTTATTTTCTTGGCTAACTTAGCATTATAAAATCTTTATCAGACGTGCTCAATAACATTCAAGAAATAATAATGAAGCTTATGTAACAACAGATAAAAGTGAGCACGAGTACGAATAGAGTATTATTGCAATGGAGCGGAAATCGTAGACTTATAGCAACATAGAGAGGAGATTCAATGGAAGTACACGAATTGGGGCAGTCTTGGAATATATTGTGCGATTATTGGAGACATTTAATGCAATCGAAGGATTATTAAATCAGTCATGTCGGTACATAAGCGAGATTGAAAAGTAGAAAGACGAATGATTGTCAAGTTATCTAGTGTGCAAAGAGAACAGTGAATGGTTCAATGAGTAGACAGTGAGTAATGGAATTGTTCTTCTAATGAGATTAGCAATCCTTGAGTCCCTTCTTATTGTCAGGACAGGCACAATGAGCTCCCTCTGCAGAAGGAAGACACAAATACTTGCATCCTCCATTGTTCACTGAGCACGAGGTTGGTGCTGAAAATAAGTCAGTTAGTGATTAAGCTCGTCCGTCAGCTTGGGCAACCGGACGAGTATTGCCCATCTGGATCATCAAGAGGAGGAACCAGGACGGATTCTCACCGACTCAAGTGATCTACGGTCAAGAAAGGCCCTATTCAAGAAGACTGATTCGTGAGTTTACTCTTAACCACGCAATTCAGAACTTCGGCGGCTGGATGGACTACTTCGATACTCAAGAGCCATCGACTAACCACGACGGACCATCGACATCTAAAAGCTAAGAAAAAACCATCCCTTGACCCACTGTCACTAAGTACGAAGAACCCATTCCCCTTCATAATGATGTTCCCCCTGCAGGCACTATGCCTTGAACCAGGATAAATGAAATGAAATGAAAGTGATTAAGCGATTCAGACTACCGTACCTCCTTGGCAGTGCTTGGGCACGTTCAGGATACCGTAGACTTTTCCTGATCCTCCGATCGATATCGGGAAGGATTCGTACGCCTCACCGTATACTGAGACGGAGTGCACACGGTTACTGTAATGCATTTATTCAGTATTTCATATCTCGATCGAAAACTGACTCTTTCCAGTCTGTCCAATATAGTCGTTGTTCATTGATAGCAGTTAGTCCGAATGGATACTGAAGATCAGTGAAGACAGTACGACGACCCGTTCCATCCAGATTAATGCATGAGAGACTGAAAAGTTGATTCATTACCTTTGCGGGACTTCTTTATAATTTCGAAAGAGAGAATAATGCTAACGTGTGAGCTCCAGCGTCGACCCAGCAGAGTTCTCTTCTTTGATGAAGAAGAACGAGACCATTCGGAAGATGGATATCGTTGTTCACAAACTGAAGAATTATTATTTTTATAGAAGGAAAGTGCAAGATCGGAAATGATCGGAAATGGTTCGATCACTGAAACGTGAGCGAACTGATCAGGGGTTTTCTGTGATTATTCGCTGAAACCGAAAAAATTGTGAATTATCTGTGACCTGAATGACATTCTTTCCATTCAAATCCATTCGACCGATAACGGGATGAACACGATGCCAATCAGTGTAATAGAGGTGTCTGAGATTGAGGTAGGAGAGGTAAATCTCAAATCGAAAGTGTTTCTCACTTGTTCTGCACATCAATGGCGAGTGCTCGTGGATTGAATAGTCCCTCATTGAGAAGACTCTTCTGATATTTTCCATCGAGAGAAACGACTCCGATCTCATCACGAGAGGAATCAGCGTAGTACACATTTCTGAATGGAAACGAGCTGTGGTTGTGTTTGCAAATTTTACATTTTCAGGTTGAATTCAGCTTATCGGGTCAATATAATATATTGACAATATTATCTGTCTCACCTGCTTGACCAATCGACAGCAACTCCTTCGGGAGACTCGAGAATATCAGCATAATGAGCCTTCGTCTCAGTTCCATTCAGAGAAGACGATCGAATTACGTGACCTGATTATTCGATTTGTTATTTACGACTTTCGCTCGAAGAAATTCGAATGTCAGACGTTGACCTCTTACATCTTCATTGTGAAACTCAACGTACCGGTGATGTCACTCCACACGATTCTTTCGTCCGCACAATCGAAGTCGATGCCCACAGCGATTTGATGAGGAACGATTACGAGCTGAAGATGACATTTGATCTATGATCTTTTATCTTTGATCTCTCACCTGTTTTCCGGGTACGTCAGCCTGTACTCCTCTGTGATAGATGGCCATTCCTCGAGCGATCAGAAGTTCGTTATCGGCGCGATCGGAATCAGCTGAAAGAAGAAGCTATTTTAGCATACAATTTTCAAAGAAATTACTGTTGATTATTAATTATGAAGCTTTGTTTATGACAAAAAGTTTAGGGCGAATTAGACTCAAAAAAGAAGTATTTGACTGACGGGCGCAGGATCTTCCGTTTCCGTGATATCCGTACAGACAGTTGCACACATAGTGTCCCCCTTCTCCTGGGACACATTCTGCGTTCTTATGGCAGAGAGATCGATCCTCCAGACATGTAGCTGAGAGGGTTACGGTAAGCAAAGAGTACGGTAAGTCACTCACTGAAGGGAGCGCACACGTGTCCATTGCCTTGATATCCATTATTGCACTTGCAACTCCATGCTCCAGTCTGCTCATTATTCGCACAATGTGCATGAACTGAGCAATTTCCACAACGAGGTCGTTCTGAGGAAAGGGTTACGGTATTATCGATTATGAAGAAACAATTTTCTTTGATTAATGTTGGTATTTATTTAGTTAAAAAATTTAGTTCATGAATTAGTTATGAATTATTTAGTTCATGAATTAGTTCGAAAATGGTTGAATACGAAAAGTGTGTTAGACCACAATATGACTAACCGACAGGAGTGCACTGATTGTATCCATCTCCCACAGCGCCTGGCTTACAGATGCAAACATACGTGTTCCTAAAGATAAACCATTTATTACGGTATCTAAGGAAGGCTATCGTACCTTTCTCTGTCCTGGACGCAGTTCGCATTCGCATGACACAATCGGGGATTCTCTCTGCATGTGGAGACAGGCGCGTGAGGAAGACAAGAAATTCCGTCGCCAGTGAAACCTTCGTGAATTAGTATTTTTATGGTAGATGCAAACGCACAGTAAAAATATTGCGCGAAGAACTGAAGATTTGAATATTTTACTTAAAGGGAGAATCAAGAGAAAATCAATGTAGACAGTGCATTCGATGGAATAAGAGCCAAGAGCGAAACATACCCTGCACGCATTTGCAGACGTAGGCTCGTTCCCTTTCTCCATACACACACTCGGCATTCTGTGTGCACGTGTGTGTATCCGTTGGATTACATTGGTCTGAAATCAAAAATTGATTTAATGCTACTAGAAGAGGACAAGGAAGGAAACTGACCAGCGAATGTGCACATATCCTTTCCGTCTCCCTTGAATCCGGGCAGACATTCGCATACGTATCCTCCCGTTGCATCGTCGATCACACAATGACCATTACCATGACAGTCAGAAGCATCCACGCACGACGGACGATGTTCCTCTGAAATGGTGAATTAGACATCTGTATTTGTCTAAGCCAAGACGTCCGGGTCATCTCACCTTCCTCCTCATCCCAATTTTCCTTTGTCGGATTCTCGGCAGTCTTCACACAATTCAATCCATCTCCAGCGTATCCGGGACGGCACTCGCAAGCGTATCTGATATTGATTATTTGTTGGATTCTCCCCATGCATCGAAGGTAGGAACATTTCCAGCGCTTTGTGAGAACGGTGAAATATATCTCGTCCCAGGATGAATTACATACCTGTCATTGTGTGAGTCGAAGACACATTGTGCCTCTGCGTGGCAGTTACGGAGAGTATCGCATCCAGGATTTCGAACTGAATATGAATATAACTCCAGATTAGAATATCACAAATTGTTGGTCTAGTCTCTCCCAAGTTCCAAGATCATTTCAAGTGAGAGCGTATCAATCAACTCACCGGGAGGAAGAGGGAGATTGGCTCCTCCTAGATCTATCTGAGTACATCTCCATCCATCTCCGTAGAAACTAGATCGGCAGACACACCTTGATGAGAAAGATAAACCAGAGATCAAAGATCAACTCTCTCACTTGAACTGATCTTGACCCTCCGGAGTCCGCTCGAATACGCAATCCGCGTGCTCAGAACAGTCATTGGTCACATCGCAGCCGGGTCGAGCTGTGACTCCTGTGAGGAAATTGATTATCTACCGCATCATACAGTAATCCCACCATGTCCACCGTGCACTGGAGTCAGTTCCTGATCGAATGCAGCACATGAGATACCGTCGCCCTGAGATTATTTGTGATAATGATGAAGTGGGCGAAATCAGTATACCTTGTATGGAGGTGTGCATTCGCATTTCCATATTCCTGATACGACAGAATATGCACAAGAGGCGTGTTCATGACAATCCTCGTGTACTCGACATACTTTGCCTGGAACGATAATCTATTATTATCGACACTGAACTTCATGCCTATCAATGATTAAATGGAGATAACTTTCTTACTGAGAGTAGCTAACTGCGGTGCTGTATCCTCTCCCTCCTCATCTCCACTAAGAGACTCGCAGTAGATTCCATTACCAGCGAACCCAGAACGACAGACACATTCGGACTGAAGAGGGAATGATCATGATTCCGTCCTACTAGGGTTACGATAGTATCCATTCGACAGAATATCATCTATATCTTACCCCTCCATCAGGACTTGGCATACACTCAGCGTGTTCACTACATATATACGATCCACATGGTCTCACTCCTCCATGGGAAGGTTGATGACCGAGAAGGGCACGACGACGTCCTAAATGGAATGATTACGGTATCGACCACTTATTGATTACTCTGTTAGACAACTAATATCACACGAGTGTTTGAACTGAACAGGTTGATTACACGTAATTGATTTCACACTAAAGGTTTCGTTTTTTAAAGGTGTTGATTACGGTATAGATTATCGATTGATTAGATATACGGTAGTGCACACCCTCATCTTCCTCTCCAGCAGTCTCAGGATTGGCCACACTCTGATGATGACTGGGCATTTCCTCTGGTGGTCCACAATGGGTAACTCCATCTCCCACGTACCATCCACGACAACGACACACTCCCACCTGGATTATGATAAAGAGGGTAACGGTAACTGATAATGACACTCGAAGAGAAAATATAGATAATAAGTCAGTGGTCGATGGTCCTGGGATATCGTACCGTCTGTCCCTGTGCAGCCCATACACATTCTCCCCATTGATGACATTGATCGTGTCTGATACAATGGCCAGCAGGGAGGGCTGAATCGGGGAGAGGTGGAGGGGACGTGACTTCATCTTCTGAAACAGATAAGGAACGGGTTAGGGGAACTGAACGGTTGATTAGAGTTCGTTGTTCTTCTCAGAGTTTCAGTCATTTTAGCGCGTTGGATTGTTGGTTTTGGGTTGGTTAGGCACTCTTAATATCGAAATTGAGTCTAACGGAAGCATCTGAATCCATCTCCATCAAATCCCCTTCTACATTCGCATGAGAATGAACCGGGTAGATTGATGCAGAGAGCATATGGATCACAATCGTGATCACCACGAGCACATTCGTCCAAATCTGAATGAACTACTTATTCGTTCGTTTTAGGAATATCTATTTCGGAAACATTTCGGCATCAAAATTATTCGATCGATTCTATAATGTTTCATGATTTGGATGAGACTGCAATGCCTGGGCGGGAGGAGCTGCCGCTCTCCCCGCTCTTTCGTTTGAATCGAGCTGGAAATTGCAGTTCATTCGTGTCGGGATTTTGGCGCGAAATTTGCATCCATTGTTCACCCTTATCTGGAGAGAACAATGGGGGTCAGAACGGTGTGCCATCTCCTTCTCCTCACCAGCACAAATCCATCCCATAGGACTGCTCTTCTCTGCTTTTGCCGTGTATCCTCTCTCACATTCACATCGATACTTCTGCTCTGCAGCACGACAGAACATATTAGGAAGAGTGCACAAATGAGCACCCTCAGCACACGGATCCTGCAATGATTACGGTATGTCACGATTCCAACAGTAATCCCTCCTACCGTATTGGCAGCATGAGTGGGGGCTGGAACGGGTGCACCAGCGGGTGGTTGATATTGAGTCTCTCCGTGTTGTCTTCTCATCGTTGTATCGAAAGTCTGTCCCGGTCGACGAGGAATCGTGTCCACCACCGATTGTGAAGCAAATCTACGACAAACGAGGTTTAGTAAAAATCACCGTCGTGCGCACACTCACCGCACAACGCCGTCCTCTTTATCGTATTTGACGTGAATGTTCTCGTAGCGAATTCTGATGGACGAGGGCAGAGATGCTGCCTGTAAATAATATAAGTTTGAAGTCCGCGCGCTTTCCTAAATATGAGTTACCAGTTGCGCGCATTCCTTGTAGTGAATCTGTTCATCAACGACCATTTTCATTCTTCGATCGGTTCCTCGTTCGGATACGGTGGCGTGTACGGTAGCCAACGATCGAATGAATCCTAAGAGTAGACATGATCTGAGGTTCACGGAGGAATCGAGTTTACCTGGTTCTTCCCTTGTGAATTTTGCTTCGTAATTGTCGAAAGATACTCGAGCATCATTTGCCAACACGGGAATATGACCATGGATTGACGTCTGAATTATTTGTTGAATCATTTTTCTTTCTTTTTTTTGAATGACAGATTTTTCGACAAGATATTGTTGAATCACCATTTCTCCTGTATTAGTGTCAAACGTGAAACACAATAATTTCTCTCCCTCTCATTCTCTCTTTTACTCACCGTACTCTTGAAGTAATGATAAATATCTCTTCCAGCGAATTGTTGATTGATCGTCACTGCATAATGATCATCATAGTGAACATTTGCTGTTCGATTGAATAGTCCGCCAGTGATATCGAATCCATTCTTCGCTCCTTCCGGTGCCTCAAAAAGTTATAATCGTCGCTCTGTTTTTTTAGAGAATGAGACAAGTTCAAAATTCATAAAATGTAAAATATTATGATTACCTCAGCGAAGAGCCATCCCATTAGTGATCCGATGGGTGTCAGAAGTAGGAATGAACTTCCAAGGGTATCGGGAACTTTGGATACAGCAGTGTACACTTTGCCATCTGGAATACTTTGATTACACTTCTTGAACTCCTTTCCATTCCATGCCTCCAGTAGTAATGAAAGTGTGCAATTCAGTCTTCTCAACTTCCTGTCCATTCACTAATCCCTCGAATCCACCCGTGATACGCTGAGGATCTTCTGAAATTGATAAGTTAGTGTCTTGCCTGCAACAGTTCCTCGAATAGAAGCTGACCTCTCTTGAGACACTCGACTCCATTTCCGAAGTGATTATTTCTGCACTCGCAGCATTGTCCATTACACGAAGCCTCTGCATGACAGATTGAACCACTGCAGAGAGAGGAAGAGGGAAGGGGAGCGGAGTAGAGTGGCTGCTCCACTGGGGCTGCAAATATTTTGTAGCTCATTTATTTTGAAAAGCAAACATCCGGATCGTTCTCATACCTCTCACAGGATGAATCTCTTCTCTCCTATGATGTTGTTCAACAGGAGGGACGACAGATTCGACAGGAGGTCGTCGACGTCTCTCTGCGTCTGGAGCTGAAATGGGAGAATGACTATCTATGGAAGAGGCAATCACTCACAACTGCATACACAGAGAGTACATCCTTGATCGTCCGTTAGTTGCTGACAATCGGATGGGCATTCCCCGGAGGGATACGGATTGGGAGGACAATCTGAATGGATTTTTCTATTTGAGGAGCGATTCTATCAGTGTTCTCCTCGCTCGATCAAAGAGAGTAAATGAATAGACTGAAAGATATGTGAACTCTCCCGGTCATTCGATCATCTATGACCTTTCCTTCTCCTTCTCTCCACTGACCATCACTCTTCTCCCCCCTCTGGCTCTTTCCTCTCTCACGTCACTCTTCTCTCTCAAAATATTGAGACTCATGATGAGTTGTCACAAGAAGTGAGCGTGGGAGAGACATTTCTTGCAGTGATCAAAGAGAGGAAAAGAGAGAGAGGACGTGGGGTTTACAAGGGGTTCTGAGAACAACAAGTGCTTCAACTCATCTATCAAAGTCGGAGAAGGGTGTATGATATAAAAAAATATTGGTTTAATGATAAAATGATAAATATTGTCCGTTTCTGGTTAATAACATACTGTGTGCCTTTGATTGTTCGCTACTCTCTTCATCTTCATACTCAGCATAGTCATCGCCGTAACGAGGATCCTTAAATATTTATTTTTATTTCTATATTTTAATTTCCCGCAAAACCTCGATGGAAACTCCGGAAATGCGGAAGAGATAGGAACCGTCTTGACCCATGTTCGTCATACTGTAATTATTGATCTTTTTTTTTGTTTTGTACAAACCACGATGAGTTTCAATTATGTTTCACCGATACTGCAAAAGAGCAGGGAACAGAAATGGAATGATACTGGGTCGCATCCTCCGAAATTAGAAAAAAATATGAATAGAGTTACTCTGCGAGTTCCTTAATCTCCTCTGTTCCGCTATTGATCGTTCGTTGGAATCTTCCATCGAAATGAGTGAATCCCGACTGAGCGAAGTGACCTATCAATCCATAATTCTCTTCTTACTCTTCCGCTCTTTCCTTACCCTTCGACTTAACCCATGCAATCTTTGCGTAGAGAAGGAAGGCGTACGATTGAATTCCATCTGTTGTCAGAACCAACTGGAAAGGGTGCAATTAAAATGTTTAAGGGAAGAAATAACGATTTTGTGGAGCCGAGGAAAGGTGCGTGACCTACCTGGAAGGTATTCTGTCCCTGTCTCTCCTTTCCCTGCTGTCCCTCCCATGTGACTACCGTTGCCTGCAATGATATTCATATATTTCGGTCCCTTCTCTTCTTCTTTACCTGAAGAGCATTGAAGTGATTGGTATCAGCGAATTCATGATGGATTGAATCAGTGAGACGTGTAAGGAGAAGACGATCTGTTGTTGTTGATCTAAGAGATGGATTTACACGTCCTAGTCAATCCGGTTCTCGTCTCACCGATAGTAAGTCTTTCCCTCTGACACGGATGAGTAGAGAACAGCTATGGCACTTCGATTCAATTTATCAAGAGGGAAATACTCCTCTGAAATAATGCCTCACTCGACTGTATTTTATGTGGTGCATTAATTTACCAGTATCCAATTCTTGGAAAGTGACAATTCCCTTATTCGAAATGAATATCTGATCTTCATTCCTTTCCATGTACACTACGGGATGTTCGAGAGTTACGGCGGAGAGAGACGATTCGAGAAGCTGTCAAATCATTATCTTTTTACTTATTTATCTTTCAAAATCGAGTTCAACCCCTATTTCATTTCACTTAGGTCAACCATTTGCATCGTTCTTTGAACCGAGTTCAAGGAAGGTTATCACCTAGCAAATAGTCTCTTTCCATGGCAGTGATAAGATAAGAGAGGTCATTGGCCGGGATTTTGCCCCGTTCTTCCCTTGATCTAATAAAACAACAATGGAAAAGAGAACGGAAAAGACCTTGAAAGATTTCTTGCACGCGTGCGAAAGGCGTGAACTATAGCGGTACTGCCAATGAAAATGTCAACAAAAATTGTTTGTAAAGTAAACTATGATGCGAAATTTAATAGATGAACTCAGTAAATAGGAGTTGCACAGTCGCTAATAACTGTACATTAAAAAATAAGTGAAACATAAGTGAACTTTAAATAGTAACAAACCTGATCTCCAGCTCTCTTTCCGAAGTCGAATAACCTCGCTCTTCCATTGACTGTCGCAACGAAGAACGAAGAAACGAATAGCGGTAGAAACCGCATTGTTGTGATGGAATCTCCCTTTATCGAGATATGATCTACCTCTGTCTAGTCGCTACTCTGAATGAAAGAGGGTAGGTCATAGAACACTCCGAGGTCGGTCAAAGGACAGTGAAAAGAGGAAGTGAGAATAGAGGAGACGAACGAAGGGATAGAAGAGAGTCTTCGTGTTGTATGACAACATATGATCAGTCTTCGAATCTGATGCTTCGACTATGAAATTGGATGCTCGAAACATGTGTACGACACTGAACGAGAGAGAGAGAAGAGATGAGGGAGATAGAGAAGAGGATGGAATGGGTACGGAGGGGATAAAGATGATCTTTGATCTATCCCAAGCGCATCAAATGCGATTCGAAGCCGTTGTTCCGGTAGTGATTCATTGGATTGAATGGGAACAGAAATAACCCCTTGCAATGTAATGAAATCTCATAAGAGTGAGATCGAAGAGAGGGAGAAGACAAAACAAAACGGAATCAGATTTAGATCGTTTTCTTCCGTTCATGTGGTTGCCACCTGTGGTTCACTGAAGAGAGAAGAACTTCTAATTGGAGAAGGGAAAAGGAGTGGGGTATACAAGTATCGAGACAGGACATGAAAAGGATTAATCAGTCAAGATATGATCAAATGTGTCATGATTACAATCAGAGTGTTCCTTTGCTGTGCTAACAAGATACTATCAGAACATGAGAATTATGATTGCGGTCGATGAATACATAGTGACAGGTGAGAGATAAGGAGTATCCAACATGGGAATGTACTTTAGAGAGATTAGAACACACATGGTTGGATAGTAGATCGTTCCTATTGTAAAGAGAGAAGAATGAGAAGAACTGTGCAAAGAAGTAGCAGAATCACTGTCGGAATAGACTGACGGAGTTTCATCTTATACCACCTTCTCGTGGTCACTCATCACAAGACATAATGGAATGACCAGAACCAGAGGAAGGAATGGGTCAAATGGGTCGATGTTGTTCTCGATTGGTGCCAGGATCCGTGTCTCGTCTGTCCAATCATATCCACACCTTCACCCTTCTTTTTCCCGGCACCTTTCATAATTCAGCCCCAAACCAATCCATCATAGATCCTCTCTCACTTATAACAATTTTGACGCCAGGCGGTGTCACTAGTTTCAACTTATCCCAGCTATTCGTAGCCCTCTCAGACTTCATTTTAGCCTTCCCCTTTCCTTCCAGACAGACACAAATCAATGTGAGTCATCACCAATTGAAGCACACGCAATTAATCAGGAGCAAAGGTGGTTGAATGAGAGGGGAAGACAGTCTGGAGAGAGGTAACAGGAGGTAAATGGAGGGAATCCTCCATAGGATTGCCCAATCATTCCTGGTCACCTTCTGTTCTCTCTTCCATTGTGCAACCTGGTCGGTTCCCTAACAGAGAAGTATGGCTAATCGAATAGTCATCTTATTGGTCTGGGAAAAGGAGTGGACAAGGGAAGTCACGCAGTATGGCGGTACTGTTGCAAATCGCGCGGGAGGATAGACCACAAGGTGAAAAAGAGGGGCTATTGAGAAGGGTTCTAGAGTAGGAAAAGCGGAGTGTTTGATCTATTCCCTCTTATCTACTCTACTTCTACTCAATCCGATCGTAGTTGTAGATCTCGTGAGATTTCTCACCGATTTCTGTTTGTAAAAAGTGGCGAAGGTGTGAAAAGAAAAGAATTGAAGATGTCAACAATGAAATGATACATTTAAGATGGAGTAAAACACTCAAGTGAATTCAACGAGAGATTTGATCCCCGATATTCACGGGATCAACTGGAAAGTGCATAGAGATAGAAAGGGGTAGTAAATTCTCATGGCCAATTAGTGTGAAGTGAACTACACAGGAACAGACGCTTTTTGCCGTGGGCTCCGAATTTCGGAGGATGAAAAATGAGCAGTAAAAAGGAGTCGAGATCGATGAAACTGCACGATTGCATCGCATGGCCATATTTTATCCCATCGAAGAGTTGAAGGGAATAACGGAATGATAGGCATGCAAAGAAGCGTGAAGTCATGGTCACTTTTACCAGTAGAGAGAAGATAAAAGGGGCGGAGAGGAAGGCACAGATGTTCGAAGGGTAGAGGAGGAGAAGGAGGGAATAGGAGAGGGGTTACTCCCTTCAAGGGGGAGAGAGGAAATGGAACGGCTTGTACCTTGAATAGATTCCCCATCATAATAGGAGGTAGTAAGAATGAGTCGGAATGTGTTTGATCGTGTATACAATTCAGTGCGATTGTATAAGTACAATGTCCAGATGTCAATGGATTGATGTTCCAATCAATGGAAGACTAATTAGTCTAATCAATTTGGTCTGGGAAAGAGATACTATCTAGATATGATTACTCGAAGAGTAATAATTATTCGATTGAGCTAATAATGGATGGATCCTTCTCGATCGGTATCTATCATAGAACGATGATAGATGAGACAAAGAATGGCTGATGACATCAAATGAGAGAGAGACTGGTAGGCGGAGGGTGATTACATTAGAGATTAGAATGAAGACAATTCGAGTGGGAGGAGAGGAGAGATGGATCAAATACAGAGAGAGGGGAACGAACTTTCCCATGTTTTCTTTTCTAAGTAATCTGCCATCGATACTGCACAGGAAACTATGACAGAAGAAACGGAACGCTTTCGAATCAGGATCATGCATTGTCAGAATACCATGGTCAAAGATTGTGATTCGGAGGAAAAAAGTGCAACAGAATTCAGTGTTGTTCAGTATTCGGCTTATATCCTCTCACTACAGTGCAAGAGAACACACAAATGAGGGTGATATTGCTAGGGGGGGGGGGGGGGGGGGAGAGAAGGATGCACTTTCGGGGGAAGAGATTGAGAGAATTCTGCAACTACCGACCAATTATCCAGATTCTCACGGTACAAGTTTGTTTTATTCCTGTATATAAGATATATTTCAACGTAAACCCCATGCTCTTCACGTTGAAAGGTATTCCTCCCATCGGTCGCTTTACGTTTCTCAACCTCTCACTGATGACACATTCCGTTCTTCCTTCTGTGACCTATGACAATATCTGAGATGGGAAGGAAAGGGAATCACAACAGGGAAAAGTACAGATGTTCTATTCCTTTGTTTATCCATGTTCCGAGGTCTTGGAATTCGAAATGAGTAGAGGGGATTTAGGAGGGAAAGCGTTGTCATTTGTGACATTGTCGGTCATTCTGAGAGGTACTTGAACAACTCAATCTTAGAGGGAGAAAGGGATGAGAGGCACCATGGGGACTCATTGGAATAGCTAAGAGATTGTGACAGATAGTCCCTCCCTGGCTAGCCCTTCCCTCTCTTAGACTGATCCCTAGGGTCAAAGTCTGGAGGGCGCACTGGGAAGCTGTCGCTATTCCCTTTTTGGACACTGTAACTGACACCCGATCGGCCCCTTCCAAAGGGAGAGCCGACGGGGTCAAAAAAAGAATATCGAGATCATCGAAGGGAAAGAAAGAATATACGCGACAGATGCACAGTTGGTGAAGGCGAAGGAGAAGAAGAAGGAGGAGAAATTCCAAATGAAGAATCTCCTTACTTTACACTATCTATTCATACTCTGACCTCTTGGAGACTACTGGGAGTGAAGAGACATGCGCGTCTCTTGACAAGAAGCAATGGAGAACTACCGTGTCTTCTCGAGAAGGAAAGGGACACAGAAAAAGGAGCAACTGTGGTCAATTGAATCTGATTGGGGGCTGAAAATTAGGAGAAACTGAGTGAAGAAACGTTCGTAATCTCATTTGCAACGGGAATTACAGCTTCCAAGAAGAAAGACTAGTCAAAGTTCCAGTTAGAGCGAAAGTTATGTGCAAGTTCCCCGACCGGAAGACTCATCTTACCTCTTCTTCTTCTTCCTTTCTTTTTGTCGATCAGTGTTCTTTTCCCAGGTTTTACACATCTCATGCGACTTTTCGCGGGTGTGTTCGATTTCAAGTAGAGAAGGGAAAGGAAGACAGGTGGAAAGAGAGGAAACACACACGGTTTATGGATACCTGTTTAGAGTATTACAAGCAGAATAGGAAATGAACATAAATAGTGAGATTGTCAATATCCCAATTTCCTTCTTCGCTCCTTTTCCTCCTTCTTCTTCTTCCACACATTGTATCTGAAATTGTTGATTGGAAGTTGATCTGCAAGATCGAATGAATTTCTTACTTATGCTCTCCCGAGATGTAGGCTGTTTCGAGAAAGAGGAAGATGAATTCACAGCAAGTGAGGAAGGAAATTCCACACCAAAGACCGAGCTGACCACCGAAATCGGCAAGAAGATTGACAAACTGAAATTATTTGTTGGTTTGAATATTAGAATGAGCGAAACTCACTCCATAGGCCTCAGACTCAGTGAGCATTTCAAAGTTGAGTTGTTCATAGAACACTTCCACCATGGCACCGTTCTCTCTGGCAAAAGGAATATATAATCGAAAGATCAAAGATCAAATGGTTACTTGTAATGTTTATTGCATTCCTCAGCAGTTCCGTTACAGGAACCGAGTTGGATCTGAATTATAATAAGTGATTGGGTAAGCACAGCACAACTTACTTTGAGTGATTGCGATGGCCACTTTGCGGGTGAGTAAGTAACGGAATAGATTGATTGATGACACGGTTGTTGACAACGACATCTGATGTGAACATTTATATTTATTTCAGGAAAGATCAACATTGAATAAATTTGGAAATTTATAAAAATTAGAAGTGAAACTCGCCTGAATGATCCGTGTAATCCTCCCAATTCGTTCATTCGAGCATCCAGACATTTACCTAAATTGATTCGACACCTAAATTTTACTTATTTTACCTAAATTTTACTTATTTTATTCAGATAAGATGTAAAATAATAATCTTGTTTTTTTCAGTATTTTTGCAAATAAAACAGATTTGATTTTGAAATTCAAAAAGAACGTAGGGGGCACCCGGAGTTGAACCGGGGACCTCTCGATCTGCAGTCGAATGCTCTGCCACTGAGCTATACCCCCGATGTTGAAGCTTCATGTTTGCTCTATCATAGCGATAAACATGGAAACGTTTTGATAAAATAATTCTTGAAATTCAAAAAGAACGTAGGGGGCACCCGGAGTTGAACCGGGGACCTCTCGATCTGCAGTCGAATGCTCTGCCACTGAGCTATACCCCCGATGTTGAAGCTTCATGCTTGCTCTATCATAGCGATAAACATGGAAACGATTTGATAAAATAATTCTTGAAATTCAAAAAGAACGTAGGGGGCACCCGGAGTTGAACCGGGGACCTCTCGATCTGCAGTCGAATGCTCTGCCACTGAGCTATACCCCCGATGTTGAAGCTTCATGTTTGCTCTATCATAGCGATAAACATGGAAACGTTTGGATAAAATAATTCTTGAAATTCAAAAAGAACGTAGGGGGCACCCGGAGTTGAACCGGAGACCTCTCGATCTGCAGTCGAATGCTCTGCCACTGAGCTATACCCCCGATGTTGAAGCTTCATGTTTGATCTATCATAGCGATAAACATGGAAACGTTTGGATTAAATAATTCTTGAAATTCAAAAAGAACGTAGGGGGCACCCGGAGTTGAACCGGGGACCTCTCGATCTGCAGTCGAATGCTCTGCCACTGAGCTATACCCCCGATGTTGAAGCTTCATGTTTGATCTATCATAGCGATAAACATGGAAACGTTTGGATAAAATAATTCTTGAAATTCAAAAAGAACGTAGGGGGCACCCGGAGTTGAACCGGGGACCTCTCGATCTGCAGTCGAATGCTCTGCCACTGAGCTATACCCCCGATGTTGAAGCTTCATGTTTGCTCTATCATTGCGATAAACATTGAAACGTTTTGATAAAAAATTTCTTGAAATTCAAAAAGAACGTAGGGGGCACCCGGAGTTGAACCGGGGACCTCTCGATCTGCAGTCGAATGCTCTGCCACTGAGCTATACCCCCGATGTTGAAGCTTCATGTTTGATCTATCATAGCGATAAACATGGAAACGTTTGGATTAAATAATTCTTGAAATTCAAAAAGAACGTAGGGGGCACCCGGAGTTGAACCGGGGACCTCTCGATCTGCAGTCGAATGCTCTGCCACTGAGCTATACCCCCGATGTTGAAGCTTCATGTTTGCTCTATCATTGCGATAAACATTGAAACGTTTTGATAAAAAATTTCTTGAAATTCAAAAAGAACGTAGGGGGCACCCGGAGTTGAACCGGGGACCTCTCGATCTGCAGTCGAATGCTCTGCCACTGAGCTATACCCCCGATGTTGAAGCTTCATGTTTGCTCTATCATTGCGATAAACATTGAAACGTTTTGATAAAAAATTTCTTGAAATTCAAAAAGAACGTAGGGGGCACCCGGAGTTGAACCGGGGACCTCTCGATCTGCAGTCGAATGCTCTGCCACTGAGCTATACCCCCGATGTTGAAGCTTCATGTTTTCTCTATCATTGCGATAAACATTGAAACGTTTTGATAAAAAATTTCTTGAAATTCAAAAAGAACGTAGGGGGCACCCGGAGTTGAACCGGGGACCTCTCGATCTGCAGTCGAATGCTCTGCCACTGAGCTATACCCCCGATGTTGAAGCTTCATGTTTGCTCTATCATTGCGATAAACATTGAAACGTTTTGATAAAAAATTTCTTGAAATTCAAAAAGAACGTAGGGGGCACCCGGAGTTGAACCGGGGACCTCTCGATCTGCAGTCGAATGCTCTGCCACTGAGCTATACCCCCGATGTTGAAGCTTCATGTTTTCTCTATCATTGCGATAAACATTGAAACGTTTTGATAAAAAATTTCTTGAAATTCAAAAAGAACGTAGGGGGCACCCGGAGTTGAACCGGGGACCTCTCGATCTGCAGTCGAATGCTCTGCCACTGAGCTATACCCCCGATGTTGAAGCTTCATGTTTGCTCTATCATAGCGATAAACTTCTTGGGCAAAGTATGTTGTCTTTTTCTCGTTTTTTTACTTCTTATTTGATTGGTTACGAGGTTCCAAATTAACGTACGAGCAACGGGATCAGCTGCATCACAATGTTTTTTTCCATCGGGAACAGGGAAACGAGGATCACCACACAAACAGTCTTTGAGAACCAACTGTTGGAAGCATGATCGATAGCAACCCTGAAAGATTTCAAGGCATCGAAACCCATTAGCGTCATTGATTTGCAAACCTCGACAGAATATTCATAATTATCATAGATGTATTCAGTTCCCTTTCCATCGGGGATACAATCTCCGTAAGGAGCTGGAAGACGACTCATCTTTCTCTGTGAATGAGAAATCAAGATTCATTTATATCTGATTACCAACCAATCTCAATCCAAATGAGGATACGTAACCAGTCGGGGCGGAATATCCGAACGTGTCAGGGAACGGGAAGTCTTCCTGGAATACCATTCAATTGTTCTGCAGTAGTTCATATCTCCACTTATCGCACTTTATCGTGAATAGTCAATCTGACTCCCGTCGCTTCAGTCGTTGGCATGTAATCTGATGCATTGACATACACGAGCATTCGAAGACCGTACATCGGACCTGCACAGGAATTGTATCAATTGTATTCACTTCCTCGATACAATACCAGCTCTGATACTCGTGAGATTGACAGTTCGATTGTAGTTAAAAGTGAAGCAGTTTCCGAAGACAGGATCGACGTGAGTCATGAAGTCACTGAAGATGTAGAGTAGATTGTGAAATACGGTGAACTCGTAAACCGTGCTCACCCATCAATATCACAGGCCATTCCGTTGAAGGAACACTTGTGAATGAGCTCACGCTTTGTGGTAGAAAGACCCTGTCTCTCCTGACAAGATGATAAATGAGATTCAAAAGATTAACGATCAAAGATCAATCATACCCCCATGGACAGTGTAGCCATAGCGAACATGATATTCTCTTTAGCCTTGTTCACTATTGCAACTTCATCAGTCATTCCCTGCAGAGATCAAAGATCAATTTGATGGTGTCAATTATGCTTACAGCGAAACCCATAGCCTCGAGGAAGTTGGGATCTTCAGTAGTCGGACCTCCCGAGAGAAATTTCCAGATTTCGATCATCGGCGCCTTTGAAAATCGTAGAATATCTTTGTGAATGAAATTCGTAGAATATCTTTGTGAATGAAATTCGTAGAATATCGTAGTTGTTTCTCATTATTATCTTTGGACTTTAGAATCCATTTTTATCAAGTTAATTGATTACTTTGTCACTGTATGCGATACAGAATCCAGTGGATGCACAAAGACAGATACGAGGAGCATGAGTAGGGGCTTCTCCCGCTGGAGATAACACAATGAGTACACTTATCGTTGCGTGCAGATAAATGAATATTAAATGTGTCCTACCCGGTGGATGCTCTCGACAGAAGGCGTGCTCGTTGCAGAACAGACATCTCAAAGGAAAATTTACTGTTATGTTTCAAATAAAAACGAACGAAGTATTTCTCCAATCAGTGGGTGGATGGCATGGCCACGCATCTTGAGTTCCTCTATCGAAAGCGCAAATGCATCGATTTTCCTCCAGAATTGGCTCATCGTATTTGTACCTACAATAAAAGAATTATTAATGAAAGTGAAGAGTCAACTGGAATGGAAACTAGTATTGAAACTGACCGATCTCCTTCACAGTCATCATCAGAAGCAGTCTTTGCTGTGGATGATTCATACGGGTCTTCATACGGTTCTTCATCATTATCATCATGATCATCATCTATTGCATCAGTTGTCGAATGCTGCAATTCATCCTTCAATTTTATCCCTAAATTCGAAATGAATATATGACTCAATGTCAAACCTTCCCCTCTCCTTCAAACTGCTCAGAAGAAGATTTTCCGCACACACATTTCGAGTAGCCCTGCAAATTATTTATGTTCCAGTTTCAATTTTTAAAAATACCGGTTCGAAGTAAGCATCTTTGCTCGATCTCTTCATTCTATGAGGAGTATCTGAAATAGTCCATTTCATTCCTCTCTCTTTTTCATTCTCTCAAACCATCATCGTCATCATCATCATTTCCTTTGTTTTTCTTATCCGATGGCATCGCATCACGGAAAGCGTTCAACTGAACGATTCCATCGTTGGAGATATATATGGCAGACAGTTATCTAGTCAACCTACCGTTCTCTGAACAAGGGCGACATTGGAAGCCAGAGATGCTTTGTAGGGATTGAGATTGCACAGTGTAATGGCAGGGAAGGGAGCAGTATCTGCAATTATTCATTCATCCCATTCCAGGAAGAGGCCCACTTACCGAATTTTAACTGAATATCGACAATCTTCTCATTTCGATTGTATTTGTCCAACACAGAATCGGCATTGTAGTAGAGCATACTCATACAACCGATGAAGAGAAGAATCCATACTCCACTGAATTGAGAATAATGAAACAAGTTGAAGAAAGGACAAATATCGTACCGATAGTATCGATTAGGCGCTTGTCCAATCATGGGAATTCCATGAGCACTCGTTTTGTAGCAGAACTCCTGAATTGCAAGATATGTATCTGCACTACTTACAAAAAAAAAGAAGAAAATAGCGACAACCTTGAAATGCCAAGCAAGTCGTTTCTCATAGGGAAGTTGCTTCGGATCGAATTCGCCAGTGATCAACTCACACTGTAACGAAATTCACTTCTATGGATTGTAATCAACAAGGAAACGTTAGGACTTTTTTGTATTGAACAAACGAATTCTTCATAAACGAATCGTAAATAGCTTTTCATACCTGAACTTCAGAACTGGTTGAATTGAAGCATTCTCCATATCCAAAATCACCGAAATATTCTCGTTCTGTGACAAATTTACTCTGATCTGCATTGAGATACGCAAGAGGATCGCCATACACCTGCAATCTCATTACTCCACGAAACTAAAGAGGGAATCTCACCTTTTTCATATACTCTGCCGACTCGGGAAGTCGTTCCCAGTTCTTCAGATTCTGTATCCATGACATTGTGGAAGAGTCCCTGTAATTTGTTCACGAATTTTCTGAAAACCAGGATAGAAAAAGAAAAGGATTGTTCTGAATATCAGAAGATATGGCCGAACAGATGACTGAGAAGAGGAAGAGGAGAGAAGTGTCTCTTTCCTCCTCTCGGAATTTCTCATGCTCATCCCTCCATTTCCCTCCTCTGATCAGGAATGCATTGAATGGGAAGGGACGATGCGTGATGGAGAAATAGGACGAGACGAGAAAGAAGGAAGGATTGACCTTTGCTCTCTAAAGGATTACCTAATTTGAATAAGGAACTCGACAAGTTGAAGAAATTTCTTTAGAATAACAATTCGGAATATACAAATTGCTAATTGTGTCTCATCTCTCTCCTCTCTCCTCCATTCTCTATCCTTCACGTCAAGAGGAGTGGTCGTCCCTTCTCTCTTTTCCCTCGAGGGTTCACGTTGTGAAGAGATGTTCATTATTTACTACTCATTCTTTGTCCCATCACCTTCCTCAAAATGCGGAATGAGAGACTATGAATTCAGTATTAGTCCCTTTCGTCCATTTCTCAAGGGATAGAAAGATCAAAGATCACTTATCTCTTTCAGATGATAAGTCTTCTATGGACAATTCTTCTCTTCCCGTCTTTCCTCTTATCTACGTTATCCACTGATCCGCCTACTGATGCGAAATATGTGGATCTCATCGAAAAGGATGATTATTATGGTGAGTTGATTCCCTCTGATATTTCTGTCTGACAATTGTATTCTAGAATGTGGTATATCTCAAATACGGACTGGCTTGAAGTATTGTACCCAATTCAAGAAGTGCGATAAAGTTGGAATCGTTAGTGAGTTCATTTATCCATTATGTCAGACATTTGCTGTGTCAAGTGATAGAGGAATTTGCATGTAGTTTTCATGCCAATGTGGAGAGAGAGAACGTAAGAACTTAAAATTACTCTTCAAAATGATCAAATTTCAACACTGAAGGTAGCATAAATTTGAAAAAAATATCCCGTATTTCAGAGAGTGCTGTTGATACAAAATTGATGAAGCCGAAACGAACTTTCGCATATTGTGATCAGGCAATCAAGAATGTTAAAGCACAGTAATTTAAATATTGTCATCTGCAATGATCAAGGATATAAATTCAGAATTCGAATAGTTGAATCACCCGACATTTGGAAGAACATCGAATATATCTTGTGTCAAGAGAAAGGTGAATCATTCAAACACCAAATACTATTTAACCATTTGTGTTTCAGATGGGAAAAATGTGACGATTGTCAAATTCACCGGAGTGGGTCTCGAATTTACTGACCCTAATAATCAGACTAATATCGTTCTCCGTTGTGTGGGTGAAGGAAGAGGTGAGGAAGGGAAGCCCATCTATGGGATGAGTCCCTTCACATCAGGGGGTATTGCTCAGTGACAGAGCATTCGACTTCAGATCGAGAGGTCCCCGGTTCAACTCCGGGTGCCCCCTACGTTCTTTTGCCATTTTTTTTATATTTAGCTCGCTTCGACATTTACCACACAACAGAGGAAAAGGACGTGAATGAGGGAGTGTATGAGAATGCCGTGAGTACCCTCCTCCCTTGAATCAGTCAATCTATCGTCATCTCAGAGATACTTCGTTGTCTACACTTTCATCGCCCTAACGATCACAGCGACTCTTTCCGCATTGGTATTCACACTCCTTCCCCGTCCTTATTCATCCTCTCTATTTCAGTATTATCTTCTCTATCTTCGTTGGGAGAATCAGAAACTGGAGAAAGTAAGGATTTCATTAGCTTCTTCTCCATTCAATTGTTCCATTGAAGGCTATTACTCGACGTCAATCCCGTCACGATGAATTGTGGTTGTCAATTGAGAGAATGGAGAGATCGGAATACGACCCTGAGGTATTCCCTCCCCCTCCCCCCCCCCCTCCCCCTTACATTTAGTCTTTCAGGAAGTATGGAATGCCATGCCATTAGTCCATCAACAAGTAGCCCTCGAAGCGGCCATTTTCATTCAGAAGTACAAGGGAGAGAAGTGAGCAAAGATCAAAGATCAATCTCATGAATACTTATTAGATTCACTCCACAACTTCGTCAATGGCTCATCGATCGAAATTATCCAGCGGGAGCGACGGAAATCATTCTTCATCTGGCAGGGGTACCATATCTATTTAATTAATTAATAGTAATGTAAATTGTTAGTTGAACGATCCGGAGTTTCCATTTTACGCACCAGAGGAGAGATCGGCCGCATCCGGATTCAAGAATGAACAAGTGAGGAGATTTATTGAGTGATCTTTGATCTTTGATCTCTTTGAGAGACTGGATGAGTTCGCTGAAAGGATCGAAGCGCGTATCGTGGATACACTCAATTACGCCAATCGTTTGAGCAGAAGAAAGGTTAATTGCATTGATAACTCTTCCAATTGTAACTAGGGGCCGCAAGCTCCGCCCACTTTGGTGTGACATAATTTCACCAAAAGGCGAGAAGGGGAGTGCACAAGGTTCATTCTAAACCAAATCACTCGTTCTAAACTGCAATGGATAGCTCTTAGTATCCCTAATCGATTTAGCGCTGTCCGAGAAATGCCCAACTTCACTAAGTTGATCAAAATTGAACTTAAACTAAGGGAATAGGGTCGATCCTCGACGAAAAGGGACTTTTCCAAGGCTTCCAATATGACAATTCTGTTCGGACAAAGTTTTTCTGACTGCTTGGAATATTTTACGATTTTTAGAGAAAAAATTAGAATTTTAGCATTTTCCCCGGGCTTGTGCATTCACGATTTATAAAGGACGCACGAGAGGCGGGCGGATGGGAGAAAGAGAGGCGGGTGGAGGGAGAGAGGCACACGCAAATTAGGCTCCGCCCCCTCCCCTCTCGTCTCGCGTTTCCCTCCTCTCCCACAGTGCGTTTCGCGCGTACTTCTCGGTCTCTAGCACAGCTCAGAGGTAAGATATAAACAAACGGCCAAAATTATGATGTTATTGGGACCATGAGGAGTTGTTTGAACCCGCATTTGACTGCATTGTGAAAAATCGGCATCCTGGGTTGTGGCCCCTAATTGTAACTGAATCTCCATTTAGATTGTCTTCACGGATCATCGAATGATGGAACTCCATCATTTCATTATCGAGCTCGGTCTCACTTCACTCGGATCCCCATCCCATCCTACCGTATGAATTAGTTATTATGATTGTCTATTTTTCAATTAGATCCACGATGCGGATATTCCCGTTCTTCCTCGTCACTCATTTGGAACGAGAGATGATCCGAGAGATGAAGAGAAGGAACAAAGAGAGAATGAAGTTAGAAATAGAAGGTATTCATTCATTCTCTTTCTCTCTTCATCCTTACCCATTACAGACCCCATTTCCTCCATCATGATTGGGATGAAGCACAGAAGTTGATTGGATGAACGAAGAATTATGAAGAAATGAATTAAGAAGAACTTACTTGTAGATACAAAAATAAACAATTTGATTGACTCCTTCTGTCTGACTACGTAATGCATTGTGCAGATATGTAATGGATCTTCACACACAAATTCACATTTATGGCACTCGTTTCCATGATTTCTTAAAGGGGGAGCGGCACGAATCGAAATTGGTGGGTCCCACCACGACGTGCCTGCACCTGTAACTACAGTAATCATCACAGTGGTTGACTCTGTCCTCTCCCTTAACTAGGCCGTCTAAACTCATCTGATATAGCGGCACTTTGCCTAGTGGTTGTGCTTTTACCTCGCTATCCGGCACCCGCTGGTTCGACTCCCGAAGTGTGCAAACCTTACTATTTTCCACTGCCAATCTAGTGAAATCAATACAAGAATACAGTACCCCAAATCGTGCCTGCACAATCAATGACACTTCAAAAATCCGTAGTGAGGTTCAGAGGCATTTCTAGAACTTCGGATAAAGTGATTTGTGATCGGGTATAGCATCCCTATTACCCCACAGGCTCAGCTTATGTGAGAAAATATTCGTGCCCCTCCCCCTTTAAAGCGGATTTCGTGATTTTGAAGAGATGACTAGACTGCAGCCCAGCTCATTCTTTGTCTTCGTCTCGTTCTCCCACTCAATATTCGCAGAATGACTCTGTCGATTTGTTTCACACGAAATATGAGAATTACTGAAGAGATATGATAACTGAAAAGCATTTATTGAACAGACTGGATTTGAATTGTGTGGCAGATTATTGTTTCTGTAATTGTCCATTTACAGAACTCAAAGTTCAGAGAACTAGTATCAGTAGAACAATGAAAAAACGTGCGTTTGATCAAGATTGGAAATAAATAGACGGATCTGTGGTCTTCTGTGGGTGTACCGAATGTGCCGACAGGCTGTACCAACACAGGCACGTTTCCATTCAATCGAGTGGCCCTTTTTCGTGTTAGCCTCACTTTGACTCTTTGATCTCCTATCGTAAAGTTGTCACAGCCCACGCCTTCGGTCCGGAAATGATCTGTTAGCTTTGATGATCCACACTTCAATTGATAATATCACTTTCTAGACCCGAAAGAGTCATCGTTATCACCATTGTTACACGATTATTTTCACTCTTTATCAGTGATATCGACGAGGTTATCAGAAAGAGGACGAAGTATGGACGGAAATGGTCGCTAGACAGGTCAGGAGATCACCCCCATTGAGAGATGAGAGAAACAGAGAAAAGAGAGAGATTTCCTCCTGACGTCAAATATGGATACGCCCTAGACCCATGAGCGCCGTCTATAAAGGGGAATACCTTCAACGATGAGGTCGTCTATCGATGAAGATGTCCTCTCTTCGTATCACTGCCTCTCTTCTCGTACTCGCTACCGTCTCTAGTGAGTTCCATTACAATGTTTATTATTGATTCATTATTCCAATTATAATGTATTAAATAATAATATCAATTATAGACGGACTGGTGCAGTTCTCTCAGTCTGCTCTCTACGACATCTACGACTTCCAGGGAGTCAAGGAGGTCTGTTCAATCAGTGAAAAGCTCTAAGATTAAGCGGTAAAAATTTAAGGTTCCTCTTGCCAACTGTGCCAATGGATGCTACATCTTTGCCTCGACCACGGAAACTGCCCAGGTACGTACAGAATCGACGGGATTATTATTAGTTGAAAAAAGGATAACATAAATAAATTTCAGGATGCGTACATGAAGAATCTCGTCGTTCACGATTACGCCAGTGGAAAAGATATGAGGTTGGAAAAGATTACTTATTCGTCATTCAACTTCCTTTTCAGCATTGCTGCCATTTCTAAGCAGATTCAGGTTGGAACTTCCCAGAAACTCCCTTACGATCTAGTGGTTAGTTACTATTCTTGGACCTCCATACAACTCATAAATTGAATTACAGGCTGCCGGTCGTTACTCGATTCTCAATCTGAACGCTGCCGATGCCCAGGCTTCCGACGTCGCCGTTTACGTTGTCGATCGCACTAAGGGTACCATTTTCTGCATCACTTATCGAATTGGTCTTTCTGAACACAATGTATCATTGTTTGCTCAGGGAACATTTCGAGCGTGATGTGCACAAGAGTTTTATGATATTCGCCCTTCAATTGGTCCATTTACAGCTCGTTCGATTGATTTCGAGATCTACGATGCAGCAACGATGGCTCGTGCGACTGTCGCTCCCAAGACAGTCGTCACTGTTCTAGCTGCGAAACATTTCTTCGTCAAGGCAGATAAGGGACAGGTTAGATAAAGATCGAGGGAATGCAAAATAGTGATTCTCGGTGTTGCTTGATGGGACTTTTGATCTTTGCCGAAAGGCGGTACATTGTTTATTAACCACACCCTTGCAGGTCAATTCCTTCACTGCTCGTCTCACGGGATTCGAAAACGCCCAGGAGAACAATGCCGATAACTGCGTCTACGCATACAAGACTCAGTCAGTTGCTTGCTTCGAACAAGATGAGATATGGAAGTATCATATTTAAATGTTTAATTCAGGACATTCGACGGTTTCGAGTTCCACGTTTCAAGTGCGATTGTCTCGTTTGTCTTCGATAAGAAAAACCCCGTGACCATCAAGGCTAACTACGATTGGCGTTAGTTTCAACTTAGCGATATTAGACAGATAATTTAATGAAGACCTCAAGAACATTCGACATTTTCAGTGAACGTCCGACATCTCGATCAGGCCGGTTTCCTCTCCTCCCCTGGATTCCACGGATGCGCCAAGGTCAATGCACTCCAGGTAAGAATATGCATGATTTTCCCTTCATAGATCTCCTTCTAGGTCTTCCGTCAGTTCAACGGTGGATTCTACGGTGAGGAATTCGACCTTCACGCCAACAAGTATGTTTCAGTATATATACAAAGTTAGATATATAAAATGTAAAAAAACATATCTTTTTCATAATATCTATCTGCCTTTCTTCAGCAAACTCCGCGTTACGTGGGACATCGACGCTAATGTCACGCAGGATATCGTGATCAAGGATATGACCAATAGCAAGAGAAACGCGTATGAGATTCATTTAGAGTTTAAGAATGAATTACTGTTTTCAGTGTGAATGGAGTGAAGAAGAACTTCCAGATCGTTATGGAGGGAACTGATGTGAGATATTATTTAAAATACGAATTTAAATATTCGATAATTGGAATTCTTTCAGTTCGTCACTTCATACTACAATTCTGCATCTCCTCCCTATGGATTCATCGCTCGTCACACTCCTACTCGTGTGTAGATGAAGAAGAATTCTGATTACGATAAACAGCTTGCTTAACAATTATCATCAATACAAGGAAAACAATGGATTTCATTAGCTGTTTCAGCTTTTTTTCAGAACAAATCTGCTGTGCAAAAGCAACCGATACCTTTGTCATGTTTTTATGGGTTCTTTGCCCATTCAATATCTATCACCCTGATCGATCAATACCGTGATCATACCGTAATTTCAGCGTAATATGCATTAGTCCATCTCTCATCGCACGATCACCGCTCACGAGAATAATCTAAAAATTTACAGGTCGAATACCGAAATCAACGAAGAAAATACCCACACCAGAATGTGGGAATGCGCCAATCACGAACTGATCAAACATGCAAATAGAGACAGTCCCCCACCAAACCGAATCAATTTCGTGACCAACCTATCCGTATCCCTCTTCTTCTTCTATTTTTTTTCTTTTTTTCATCAATAACAAATTCTAACCCAATCACATATCCCTCAAAACTGAATTAGCATCGAACAATGGAGTAATTGAAATTTACATCAGCTACAATTTCATTCTTTCTCGCTCATTCGATCGATCGATGTATTTCTCCTGCCTTCTCTTTTCATTCATCACATTTTCTCTCGTCGGCGCTGGTGAGTTTCACCCCTCCTCTGGCCTCCATCCCTGGATCAATACCCATAGGGATACGGTCAGGGTCCCTGGGATATCCATCGAAGAAGAAAGAAGAATCTTCAGTATCTCTACAGTACTCCAGAGTGCTCATCATCCAATACCCCCAATATGTACCCAATCGGGATACTGTATCATCCTACTGCGATCAGCCTACCGTACCCCACCTCATCCATCGGATACGGTACGTCATCGATAGCTGACGAAATACAGTATCCGACTCTCTTTCAGTGTTGATGTTTTCACTATCAATCTCTCGCGAGCTTTTCTTTCACAATGCATGGAGATCATTCATATAGTTACAAATCCGGAGCAGGAAATGATCGCAGCTCCTTACAGAGGTATATTGTACTTGATCTTCACTCTTTTTCAGGATGTTTTTCTTCTTGTGTCAATGTAAATGAATACAGTTTTATATGACCGGATGAGGAAAATAAAAGGCCAAAGATCAAAGATCAAACTACGGGATATACTCGAGTTCAATACCTGCCCGGAGCCAATTCTAACGGCCTTGGGCTTACCAACGAAGAGATCCATCGAATCTGTAACAGATACCGTAATCCGTCATGATTACAGTAAACCTACCGTATGCCTCTCAGTTGTGTACTGTACTTGAGTGGTGTCGTAAACGGCATGATCAACTACGCCCTTACTGTATCCACTCAAACTTCCGTACTTGTTTTATCAGCAATTGTCGCTGCTGCTCTCTTCCGTCCTGATGAGGATACCGTACCCCTGATCGATCAATACCGTGATTATACCGTAATTTCAGCGTGCTACAATCATGTCCACGTTTCCTCGCAAGCTCAAAAAAGTTCTAGCTTCAGAAGTAGACAGTACAAATTGCAAACGCGCTCACTTTGACAATCAGAGCACACGAGAATATTCTCGCAATTCAGAGCGGCTCTGAACTCGCCTCTTAACTAGCTTATCCACTTAATCGGTTAATGCAACTGCTCTGATGTCGTTCACTGCTTCACTCTGTTCATCTCAGGTGAGATATCCTACCGTTCCAACGAGTACTAAACATATGGCCTTAATACCGTAACTTTAGAGTAATGCTTTGACGTCCTCGTCAACTTGCACGATCAGTGCCTTCGAGAATATTAATCTCTGATGGTCGATGTGCCTCAGTACTGTCAGTTCATGGCCCCGACGTATGCCTTTGGCGGTTCGGTAGACCCATGGATGCGACTCACACTCATTCGTGGATACTACAGTGCTGTAATGGCGCATGTAGAGATCTTCCCTTTAATGGAATTAATTCGATGCTGAGCGTAGACCGACCACGAAGGGTCTTCAGTCTCCCAGTATCTTCATTTTAATGGAATTGATTCGATGCTGTGGGTAGACCGACCACGAAGGGTCTTCAGTCTCCCAGTATCTTCACTTTAATGGAATTGATTCGATGCAATTGCAATTTCAACAGTTTAACAATTCACGTTTATTCAATATATTCTAGTCTAAAACTGATTGGGAGTGCAGCATCCCATGGGACTTCCGAAGATAAAATCACATCGAGCTCCGAAGAGAGAACAATCGGCGTCAGCGATGCATGCTAAATGGTACAATTAGATGAATGGGACTTGGACGAGGCTTGAATTTTTCCAAGCGAGAAAAAATATTCACCCAGTTCGGCGGCGCATCTTGGTTGTTCCTCAACGGGAATGAATGGAGGAATGGTCGAAGGGGCGAATCCATCGACAGACTGACAACATCCAAAGACGTCACTGTTGGAGACCGTGTGACTGCATTCCTGTCCCGGACCGCACTCAGCATCCGCAATGCACACTGAACATTACACTATTTAAGTTTCAATTTCTCCTAAAATACGTTGTATAAAATATTGTGCACGAAAACTCACGTGCAACTGAAGCCGGGCAGATCTCAGCGGGAGCTAGAGTAGGTACGGGATCGGGGAAGGGGAAGGGAGGGAAAGTAGGGAAGATTGGATCGACTGGATCGACAACACCAGCATGACAACAACCGAAGACGTCACTGTTGGATGAAGAATGACTACACGAATCTCCAGGTTCACAATCGGCGTCAGCGATGCACACTGAAGATATGAGAGATAAGGGTACTGTAGTCAGTTGGTGATCTACTTTGAGAGAAATACTTACGATTGATCCAAGGAGGACAGATGTCTCCCGTAGGGGCTGGAGCCGTTACAGGGAAGGGGAAAGGACCGGGACCATCAGAGGGGAATGGGAATGGTCCATCAGAAGGGAAGGGGAAAGGTGCTCCAGTGGGGAAGGGGAATGGTTCGGGTCCTCCTGTGGGACCGGGTCCAAATTGACAGCATCCAAAGAAATTGTGTCTTGCTTCCGTGTGATTGCAATAGCCAGAGAAGCCACAGTCATTGTCATTCACGCACACTGATGAAGAATACCATAAGCTTCTGCTGGACTTTTTAGTAAAAAACATGTCGAAGATTTCAGAATTTTAGACTAGCTACTTAGAATAACTGACATGGCACATTGACAGGGCAAGCGGAGTCTTCGAAGGGAGGAGGAGTTGGCTGAGCTCCCGGTTCGGGCCATTGAGTGTCCTGCATCAAATGCTTTTTGAGACTTATATTTAGTGTTGAATACCTGGCAGCATCCAGTGGCTGCTCCGGGGGCGATATTGCAGAATCCACTAGCACAGTCTACTGCAGCAATGCACGCTGCAAGGGACCACAATATCGATGTGATCCGGCCATAAGACAATAAAATTCACAATCAATTTCGTTTCACTCATGAATGTACCTCTCGCAGCCAATCCGCATGGTTCAGCAGGGGTCGGATCAGGAACGGGAAAGAGAGGTTGAGGAGTGATCTCAAAAGGGAAAGCTGCAGCTGTAGTGAGTAGAGATGCAACGAGAAGAAGCATCATTTGTCTCGATATTCGAGAGCCAATTTCTGATATTTACTTCGAAACTGACTCCTTTTATTCACCATGCAGGTGTGAGAGTTTCGAAATTTTCGTGAATGAGTAAGTCTCTTCATTTTTCGTGTTCTTTCTGTGATCTCTAACCGATAGAAAGAAGAATGAAGAGTGGAAGTGGCACCTCCTTTTGATTATTCACCTGCAAAAGAACGTTTCCGTTTTGAGAATTCCTCCTCGATATTCGAAGAAACAAGCAGATCAACGGATCATTTTGCACGGAAACTAGAGTGTTACGGACAGATCAGATCACCTCACTGTTTGCAGTTAGGGCAGAAATAGATCGCATTAACTAAACTCTAGTCTCATAGAGATGTTCACATTCGAGAACGCACAATTTTTGCAAAGTCCCTATGAGGACACAGTTCGAAAAATTACGTGTACGTTTCATCCAAATGAAAATATTTGTATACTTTGATTTTATGAATCTGTGGATTGAAAAAAATGTCGGGAATAAGAGCATTTTAATATTTTGAAATGAAAATTTGTATTGAAAGTCTTGACAGTCGATTCAAACAACAAAATACATAGTTCGAGCGAACTATTTTTACTCCACTCTGAATTGATCTTTTTACCTCTTCTGTCAATGCGATCTTCCATTGTTTAGCTCGCGAGCGATCTTTTTCGTTTCTTCCGATTCTAAATAACCTTAGCATCCGAGTATAAAAGAGTTCCCCTCTCTCATCATTCCACCATCTCATTTCCCTCCTTCTTTCCAATGAATTCATATCTCATTCTTCTTCTTCTTGCTACGGCAGCTGCAGCTCATTGTAAGAATATATTGATTAATCAATGGAATCAATCGATAATGTCAGATTACGGTAATGGTCATTATGGAGATGGTCATCATCATGGAGAACATCATGGTGATGGATATTATGGAGATCATGGACATGATGATGGTACGGTAGTTATCGATTGATTGGAATACGGAAGAACTATTACAGGATATCATAAGAAGTATGATGCTGGAAAGCATGGAGAGTACGGTAAATACCATTATGGAGGATACGGTAGTCATCATAAGGGAGAGGAATACGGTTATGGACATGAAGATGTATGATATCGATTGATTGATTACCGTAATCATGATAATTAAGGGACATAAAGATGGTCATCATCATGATGGACACCATGATGAGGGGCATCATGGAGGAGATTATTACGGTCATGGTGGGGTGTGGTGTAAATTATGAAAAGTCGACTAATTGAAATGCACTCAGATCACCACGATGGACACCACGATCATCATGATCATCATCATGAACCCCACCACGAATATTACGGACATCATTAGATCCAAGGAATCGAGTAGTGTAGAGACGATAAAGACATATTTCCGCAGTATTTCCCGTGCAAACGCTGTTCGAAAAACATACGATTGCAACATGAATTCAGACTACAATTTTTCAAGGGGAATTTTTAAAATTTAGAAATGAGTTTATTCGCTTTTGGCGCTTTTGTTGGGTTTGGTAATCGTGGTTTCGATTCATCTTTGATTATCGACGAGGAGCAAATTTCCTCTTACTTGCAAGTGGTTCGATCTTCTTCGCTCCTTCTGAGATTGGATTCGCAGAAACTTCGAGGAATTTATCCTGAAATGGAGATATTCAAGGCGGAAACGAAAAAGAGATAGATACCTTCTTACTGCAGTCGACAGTTTGATCCATTGTCGTACAATGATCATCCCCCTTACGACCTTCTGACCTGAATGAAAATATTTATTGACACGTAAAAATATAAAGGTTGTCTTACTGTGGCATAAGATCGAACAGGTAAAGTGAGAAAGGAAGTTTCGATCCCGATCGAAGAATTGTGAAGATTATTATGATGAGATGATACGTGTAGATGGGAAGAATACGAAAGAATTCCTGCAATTTACATTATAGCAGAACAATTTAGAAAAATATCTAAGAGGAATAGAGCCCTCGATATGGATAATTAGACAAATCCTCACGGTCTGTGACGAGTGATCAAAAAGCATAGGAGCGATTTCGTACGCCAGTTTCTGGAATTGAATATTTACTCAAGCAAAAAGTGGAAACAAACGTTTGCTCCATACACGAAAACGAAACAAGTGAGACGGAGGATTGAAGGAGCTGTTTCGAAGAAATGAAGGAGCAACTGAACAATTAGTTTCATATTTCTATCTGACATTCTTATTCTTAGTATTTAAATTCTAACCAAAACGTTGAAGCATGCAGAGAGAGACATAGCGCATATATTAAACACAAAGGCAAATCCTTCGAAATTCTCTGAAATAATTATATTAGGTAGTGTTCCAATCACTTTCTCGATTACTCGTCATCGCATAGACATCCGAACATTTATTTGATTCACTGTGAACGATCTGAAATTTGAATTTCATAAACTAAATATGTTTTTAATTCGTCTTACAAAAGTGTGTCGTAGATTGGCGACGATTAGCAATGTGGATAGAACCCAAACGAGAGCCTTCACTCGGTGAACCCTGCAACAATTCATTTTATCATAACAGTTAATATAAAAGCAATATGAATGATCTTCGAACCTCCTTAGAACGAACAAGAGAATTGTTCCGAGCGAATAACCGATGACCTATAAGAACATAGTTTTTTTTCATAATGCCTGAACGAAACAAACTCGATGAATTGCAGCTATATAAGAATCAGCAAAACTCTCTCGCCAAAAATGATGCATTTCATAATCATGAAGACCACTCGAAAATCTGAAGAAAATAGGCTATAAATAAATAACTAAATACGCAACAGCAAACCCTTGAAAAATTGTGAGAACAATCTCTATCATTGTCCAATTTTTCCACAATCGACTGAAAAAATACGAGAATTGTACTTCATCTTGATCCCTGAATTTTTTAATTTAACTCAAAAAAATAAATTCTATCGAACATACAAATAGACTAAATCTTCGAAGATCTTCTTAGCACAACTCTTATGGTAGACTAAATTTCCTTCTGGATCTATCTCGTGAATTTTCAATTCTTCATCTTGTAAATGCTTTAAATATTTTTAGTTTTGCTCATTCTAGATAATCGGAGAGAACCTTTTCTATTCGATCGACTTCATTTCGAATATTTAGATGGCAGAGCGAATCACGAACAAAACTGAAATAGCATTGATATATTTTATCTAGACAAAATCATATCGACGAAGTGTTGGAAAACATTCACTTACAGGAAAGAGACACAGCATCCGAGAGCGTAGAAAATGGCGGAAGAAATGCTTAGCCAGAAGATATTGAAACCAGAGTGGAAGTGAAGAGTCTAATAATTGGCATTTAGAATACGTTAAATATTTATGGGATTCACAGCAATGGAGTAATTTAATGTAGCCGCAAAAAGATAGAAAGAAACGGCGATGTATCGTGTAGAATAGGGAAGAATCTCGGTAAGATTTGCCATTGAAATCATTATTGTTATCTGAAAAAAACAGTTCCACTCTGTAAGCGCAGCATGGGGGTGGGGGCTAATTTTGTTCTTGCAATCAGTCTTCGTTCACGACACAAATGAATGTGATTGAACTTGGAAATAAGATAGTCCTACTATGGAACAAATATCAAGGAGAAGATGGGCAAATTGAAGTATTCCATTGGAGAAACGAGCGAGCATAAGAAGGACTGAAGGGGGTTATTGAAGAGAGATTCAAGTGATTGGACTGACGTGAGAATGGAATTCCAGCTATGAGAGCACCCCGTTGCATCTTGCGACGACCAATGAAACTGAACTAACGTTTTTCTTTGAATAAATTCAAAAACAAACCGTTCCCAGATTGGACAAGATAAGCTGACCATAATTCCCGTGATCATTTTCAATAATGCTACGATACTCGTGAGCTCAAACTGAAACAATGGAAATAGTGAGTGATGTGAAGAGAGAATCTTCTCTTCAATTCGTCCTTTTCACCTTTTTGTGTGCTTCCTTCAGTGATTTCGCTCGATTGGGAACATCACAACAACAAAGTTGATGTCTTTCTACTGAGATTGTATTCAGTTTCTCGAAAGCATCCATGAAGTCACTGAATAATTTGCACTATGAACTCAATATCAGTATGAAACAAATTATGAATTAATACCAACCGATGTCCGAAGTAAATGAAAGAGACAATAATGAGGAAAAGATTAGCGACTACTTGAGTACGCACGTTCTTCCATCCGCCTCAATTTAATTATGGAGAGAGACAGTGCATACGGTACATACCGTATCTCACAAGCATATTCTCATACGAGACACGTTCTTGACCTCTCGTAACGGGTCCGATATCGTCCCTTAATTGATCTTTGATCTCATTTCAATATGGAGTACCGTACTTTTTCCATCTGACAATTTGCTTCTTCTTCAGTCCAGATGATTCCATTCCAATATTGACCGTACCATAGGCGGATACGGTACGAAGTGGACTGCAATTATCGATCGACGTGATAGGGTAGACTACAGTAATGGAATACGTGTGAGCATCTGAAGTATCTCGTGAGATGGTCGATACTTGAATTGGAGTGGCGGGAGAGATTGGAGGAGTCTATAAATGAAAGATGAATGTGAATAATATGAGAAGAAATACCGCATCGACCGCTGATGAAGTTGACATGAGAGAGCAATGAAGTGGATAACGAATTTTGATAAATTTTCATTTCCTTTATTATTAATTTTGAAGGCACTCTAATTAGATAATTAATAATTTATGTAAATCAAACAACATTGAACTTTTTTTCAAACGCCTTTCTCGAGAGAGACAGAAATACTCGTAATTTATCCCCTATTATTCCACTGTGACTCTGGTCTCTGAATCCACTGTAGTATTCGAGGTGATGTATCAGAGTTTCTAAGCAACTTGAGTGCACTCAATTCTCACTGTCAGTGAACAAAAACCCTTCAGTATCCATGAAACATCATTCTCATCTTTTGCGAAGCTATTACGGTAATATATGCATCTTATGTAGGTGTGTGTGCTCAACAAGATACCGTTCCTCGTCAGAGTACATAAATTATTTCATCGTTATCATTTGCCGAGTGCAAGCTTTCATGTCTCAAAAATGATCAGATATTTCGAGAGAAGCTCTATGAATTATCTAGATAAAAAAATATTTCAGTGTGTTCGGATTCCCTTCTCTGTTCACTCCAAGGAGAATCTTCTCCCCTCTCATGCAATACACTTTCGTAGATACACGAGATTCGTCAGTACAGTCGACAATTGTCCTCGTAAGAAATATTTATTTACTAATTAACGTTTGAATAATTTAAAATGATGCAGATAGCATAACTAACAGTTTTCCTCCAGAGTAATTTACTCGAATGGTACCTATGGTTTCTACGAAAACGATATAATGAATGAACTGAATTGGGATGCAGCAAAGGGATCTTTTGTATTCTTCTATCAATACTACTCATCACTGAACCGGTCTATGCAACCATATGTATCTACATTCCATCTTATCGTGAGACCAGACGACTGCAATTATATGTACATATTCGGTGATGACTTTCAGCCCAAAATGACTGTTCATGTGCGATTCTTCCTCTCAACTCGACGACGTCTTCAAAAGTAGGAGCAACGTCCCTCATCTCAGCTCCTCAATCAATTTGTCCCATTGGAAAGACTGCAGCGTAAGTCGATTTCACATTCAAAGTCTATCCATCCCTTTAAGATACACTCAAACAAGCAATAATAAGAGGAGAACTGCAACCGATGTACAAAATTGATTCGTATACTGTCGGTAGGCAGCATTCTCATTGACAACGAACTTTGATCATTATAGAATCGGCAAATGGGTTCTTTCTCCTCCTCCGACTTCATCTCAATTGAATACGTACGCACTCAGTTCAGGAACGTGTTATTGACACAATTTAAATTTATATTTATCTTGATCGAATTAAAACAATCGTTGACCCACAATTTGTCGCATCCATCACCATTGATGCTGCAAATCAATCGATATTTTTAACTATTTTTCTGAATACTCTCTTTTAGCCTCGTGAACACGAACTTTATTTCTTTCTGATGTTATTATGTATGCACGTAGGATCGAAACTAATTCTTTATCGTCGAGCAATGATGCCGACCTAACCATATAATTATAAATGTTCGAATTACTATTTCTCTTCGGGCTTCTTGAATTTCGCAAGATAATCTTCGAGTTGCTTAGACAAGTTTTGTATTGAAGGAACGACGGGAATCTGGAATGACTCTAATGTTTCGGATATCTTGGTCGTTATCGATCCAGCAGCATCTTCAATTGCTTTCTGATTTATTTGACTAGGAGGAAGCAGCTTAGGCATATTCTGAAAGGGACCTACTGAATGAAGAAAGAGGGAGAGACACTTACTTCGTAGTTCTGTGCAACATACGCTCCCATGTAAGAACCAATTGCCATTGAGAAAAGATGTGAGATCAGACCCATTCCGGAAATGGGTAAAATTTATGTACAAAATCAAATTATTAGCACGGGCGGCACGAATAGCAGATACGTTAATGCAGAAAAATTCGAAATGTAAAATGATTCAAAAATGAAATCACTCATATTTCACAACCTAAGGTTTCTTGTACCGATTCACACCAAGATGAATGTCTAAAACGGATAGAACATTAAATATGAGCTCACGATCGTTATCAAAATATTATGAAATTTATGAGTGATGAAGCTCATTTTATAAAGTCAGTTTTCTATTAGTGGAGGGTGCGCACCTCTTTCGCACGCCACGTTCTTCATTGTATCAACAGTGAGTGTATGACCCGCCAAATTGGATTGACTGGCGTGCACACAACGTTTGACTACGGTAAGAAAAATATTCAACCTTGTATCTTCTTCACGGTCATCAGACCAGACTCGGTTGTACCCTGATCGAACCCTTCAACGAATAGTTAAAAACTGGAATTCTGACGATGTTGTCCGTTTTTCGTCAATTGTGAACAGGTATGTTGAAAGAATATCTTATAGTCATAGCTGGAACCATTCGAAAGGGAATTCGATTTTGATAATTTCAAGTGATTTTCAGAGCATTTCACAAGATGTCAGCTGCAACAGCTCGAGTTGTGAAAGGAGCAACGACCAGATTGAGATCATTAAGATCTCCATTAACTCTCACTCCAAATGCCATCGGAAGGATCAAGATATTAATGGAGAAGCAACCAGAATGTAAGGCACTCAAGATTGGAGTGAAACAGAAAGGATGCAGTGGACTCACTTATACTCTCGATTATGCGAAGGAGAAAGCGAAATTGGATGAAGAAGTTGTACAAGATGGAATTCGTATATGGATCGACAATAAGGCACAATTATCAATTCTCGGGTCAGAAATGGATTTCATCTCTGACAAACTCTCCTCTGAATTTGTGTTCCGTAATCCGAACATAAAGGGAACTTGTGGATGTGGAGAAAGTTTCTCCATCTAAGCAATCCGTTGATTCAGTGGGTGAACCATTGAACCTCATACAATTTCTCAGGAAACAACTAAATGTGCCTAAATCTTGTAGGAAGAGTCACTTTTTCTTTTATTTTTCGCATAGTTGATAGAGTATAGTAATTGCCAGAAAAATACAATTAATAGATGCACTCATTTTCCTGTAGTCCGCCATTGTTATTATCCGCATATGATGAGTACCGGTGTATTCCATAGTAATCTTTACTAGTTTTGTATCTAGATAGTTTGCCGTCGTGCTAATTCGTTCCCGTGTTGAATTCTTTCACAGAGAGATTGTAAAATGAGTCTGATAAAGTCATCTTGATTTCATAAGCGTAATGAGCATTTTATTATGGCTAGAAATATCTCAATTGAAGTATGGCATCTACAGAACGAATCTACATACTAACAATGTACATTGAAATGTTCGAAATGCATCAGCAATTTACCTGGGATTTCGGTATGCTATGGCGAATGAGCAAGTGAAATTGGCCGTATATTGTTTCAAATCGGCAGCGCTTGGATAATAGATAACAACGCTAACTAATCAGCTTCAACATAAAAGCGATTATGGAGTTCTCGCTGGTGTATTTGGAGGAGAAATAGATTGAGGAGATTCGCAGAGATTGAGTGATCCTTCACGGGCAGTCCACTAAAAATTTATATACTTCATTATTTGAATGATGGCTAAAAAATGAGAAAACTAACCACTCGTCGAGTAACATCAAATGTGTAGAAGGTGAGATGGCATGAATAAGCCCGTGGAACCAACTGAATGAGGATTATGTTGTAGGTTCCTTCAAGGGAAAGATTCAATACCTTGATGAGAGTATGAAGAGGCACATCAATGTACGGTACTTCACTCATTGTTCGATCAGTGAAATACGCTAGTATGCATCTAAGAACGGCCTGATGGGATACCACCAACACGTTACCCTGAAGAAATAGCTTTCATCGAAGGATGAAGAGAATAATTAAACCTGTCTCTCCAATTCCATAATCACTGGTTCAAGTCTGGCCACCACATCTTCATACGATTCCCCCGAAGGAAAACGATAGTGATACTTGTCCTTTTTTCTGTCTTCCGTTTGTTTTGGATATCTACAATCCGTGATCGGTGCCTGATTTTTTTTAAAATTAGGACTCACCTATTCTCGATATCGGCATAAGTGAGCCCTTCACAGATTCCGGCATCCAACTCATCGAGTGCCTATAATCATCTCATTATCACTCTATCGCTCGCTTCTTTCCTCTATTCTCTCTTACCTTCCAATATTCAACATGAGCTGCAATTCCTTTCAATCCTTTCGCTGTTTGAACTGCTCGAATCTTCTGACTGCTCCATACTCGAAGATCCTTCAATTATTCATTTTCTTCAATGCGTATCTCAATGTCCTTCTACCTGTACTCTTTCTCCTTTGAAGAATTGTTCAAGTGCATGAGCATACGCATCTCCATGAGGAGTAAGAGGAGAATCTCCTCCCATTCTTCCCATTGCATTGTATTCACTCTCTCCATGACGTGTGAAGTAAACGACACGAGGAAGGAGATGGATATTCATTAGATAGTAAATCACTCGAGATTGAGCATGTCCATTCACTCTATTCACGTAGAACGAACGACCCGCATTGATCACCTTACATCAATCAAGTTATAATCAATAATAGGGCGAGCGATACCTTGATGAAACTGAGATATGTTTCATTGTCCATATCAAGTGGTTCATACTGCTTCTTATAATTATCAATTCTCTTCATGAAATCATCCTTTGCTTGTTCTGCACTCATCACACCTTTGTAATCAGGAGAGTTCACCTACAATATTCCTTTCCTTTCTCCCATTCTCCTCCTTTCCTTCACTCACTTTCACATCGGTCACGTTGGCATTGATGATATTGGGATCATCACAGACGGACTCAATAAAGAAGCATCGAAATCCCTTCTCATCACAGAAATCGATGACCATCTTTCGCCGTTTCTTCGTTGTATTCGTAGCATCGAGAATAGCGACCGTTCCCTTCGAAGTTTCGAGATATTCACATAGATCTTCCATTGCTCTTCGAGCTGATTCCCTTAAAGGACGAAGAATGAGAAGATGAAGAAGAGGAAGGAACTCACTCTCTAACTCTCAATGCATCTTGATTATCTGCAGAGAAGAAATTTGCATTCGCTCCGTGATTTGCATCGCATGCATTCTCTTCCTTTCTTCGATACTCTCCGACGTTGAAAACTAGAAGTGATTGATGATATGTAGATCTTTTGAAAGGTAGACTCATGCACTTGCACAATTTTGGATACCTTGTGATAAACAACACTGGTGTATAATATCTATAAATGGATACTCTTCAAATTGATGTCAGCTTACCTCTAGTTTTTATTCCAGCCCAATTGAGATATCTACACAATTTCTTGGAGATGTAAGTTTTTCCTCTTGCTGGCAATCCGACCATTACAATTACATTGGGAACTCGGACGTGATCTGCGAATAACAAATTACACGATGAATAATGGAAGAAAGTATCACCTGAATATCCACTGGTGAGTGTATGGGTTACTTTACGTTTCGTCGACGCCTCTTCCATTGCAACTACTACTTGAAGGAATAAATCAGTATTTAATTGAATATGAGATCACTATATCAGTTGCTCAGTGTCGTAAACAAATATGAATTATCTCGAAACAGAAGATAAACGTTAAAAGATTGAGATATTAATCAGAGAAGTTCTTGAGATGAACTGGGACAAATGATATAAATCAATTGCAGAGAACGATAACATTTCACGCATATGATCGATGTCAATATCAAAACAATTCATATTTACCTATCCAATTAGGAAAACATATATTTTAAAGTCAGTTTGCAATTTCGAAATTGTGCACTCCTCTTGTGCTTTTGACGCGTATACTCAGCGAGAGAGAGAGAGTGTGTTCGCAGGAGTGTGCTTGTCGCAGCTTTAAATTGAACGGCGCGCAAGCAACGCTTACTACTACGGTGTGGAAAATCTTCAAATGTGAATCTATTTCATGGCAATCTTCCCGGATACTTCATTTTCGAGATTCAAGATTCTAAATGCACCACGGAGTAAAATTTTAAAGCTCATGTTAAAAATACTGTTCTACTAAATACCAAGCGATGATCGAGGATGGCTAATCATGATAATGCTTTCGAAATTTTTAAATATATCGATAAGCGAATAAACGATCATCTGAGAGACATTAGCGAGCAGGTAATATACTTGAAAATACTTGAAAATCTTGAAAAATACTTGAGATCTACCCACCGGATATGCTTGGATAGCAATCTCTTCCGAGAAATGCAGCACTGAATAGATGCGATTGACTTTCAGATAGCTGCAAAGTCTGTGCGATTAATCGAATAATATTTGTAGAGACCGCAACGGGGTAGACCGATTCAATCGTAAGGTCGTGTTTTTGTGCTCAAAGTATCCCCCTTGGTCTCAATAAGAACATACTTTTTACCGTTTGCCGATATCTCATCCCTAAACCGAGTTATGAGCCAAAAGCCATGCGATCTGGGCTCAACAGAGAAGTGGTCGAAACCGGGACGAGGCAAAAGGGGGGCGGAGCCTACTTCAAGCTCATTCCCAAAGTTCGACGGCGATAGCTTCGTCCAGTCGTGAAAGACAATTTAGGAGCGAAATTCCCTCTTGTCTAGGGACGGTGTGTGCTAGTCACGACGGGATAGAAACAGCGGGGAGAGAGGGCGGAGGGAGAAGGGAAGAGCCTTGTCTCTCACCCCTCTTCCCTCATTTGAGTATAGCTCACACTGTGTTTAGCGCTAATCGGACTGGAATAAATACGCGCGTACTAAAACCTTCAAAACAGTTTAGCAATTCGGGGAAACTTTCGATTCTTGATTTTTCTTCTCTAAAAATTCTTCATAAAAATAAAAGAACAATCTGCGCAATGGGCACTTTGCTCCGTTCATTAGAAATGCCTTTTTTGACTATCCCGGACTGGTTTATCTCGATTTTGACCAACTTAAAATATTCTGAACATAGTGCCCATTGGCACATTGAAAGGTGAGGCTGAGAGCTATCCATCGCGCCCTTGAACGACCAATTTGGTTGAGTATTCGATTTGCTAAACCTCATTCCCATTTTTGCCCCCATTCCCTATCCCTCCCAAGTGGGCGGAGCTTGCGGTCTCTAAATATTTGTGTTTGAACGAAGTATTTCTATCTTTCATTCATTCCTCACATCCTCCATTCACTTCTTCCACTTGTTCCGATCTCGATCGGTTCGCTCCTCCCATCCCGTCACTAAGGTATCTATCAAACATCAGAACCGGAATTTCCCCCACAGCCGTCATTCAGATGGAGCCGGTGGAAGATGCGGAAAGGGCGGCTCTCGACAAGCGGATACAGGAGATCACCGAGCAATTGGGCAGATTGGACTCGAACAATCCGTCGCAGTTCAGAGCACGACAGATGCTCGAGGTACGGTAGATTGAAGGGAATGGCGATCGATGAATGATATTGTGTAGAAGGAACTGAAGGACATCAGGAAGGGCAAGATCAGGATGAAGACTGCGTAAGTGAACGAATTGAGAATACCGTAACCTTGGATTGTTGTCTGATGCTACGGTAATTATCGATTGCAGATCAACAAAGAGCCCTGATGACAGTGTAATGGAGAAGAGAGGAGTGAAGACGTGTAAGGATCTCGAAACGGACGAACCGATTAGGATCAGGGAAGAGGTACGGTAGATTGGACGAATGATCGATGTGGTATTATCGTAATCAGGGTGTTCGTAAGAAGAAGAGAGGCTGTCTCGAGCACATCAACGAACAACAACGAAGATTGGAGGAACTGAAGGAGAAAATCGCGGTGAGACCACAGAAGGGAAGGGGATACGGTAGTACAATGGATACTGTAACCATCGATCGATCACAGATGGAAGAGGAAACTCGGAAGCGTGTACAAGAGGTGATCAGAACGATAATGGACATGAGAACAACAATGAATATGGAGATAAATAAGGTACGGTAGAGTGGAGATACGGTATATGGTATTGATTGATTGAAGATAGCTGAGACGACTCGAACAGAATTGGCGTTGATCGCCAAGAAATTGGAACATCACGATCAAGATCTGAAAGTACGAAAGGAGATCCATACGAGGGTGAGGAGATGAAGACAGATAACTTTCAGAATGAAGAATCCAATGATCTTTGATCTCTTCAACACCTGCAACATCCCCCAATTCCATAACATATTATGTGTGCTATTATTATCAATTGCATATCTATTGTGTATCTTCAATTGTTCTGCTTACAGTGTTTCCCAGTAAGACTCGCTTTCTTTCAGTTCCGTAAGAAGCAGCAAGCAAACGGTGCTTCATTGACGGCCAAGTTTCTGAGTGCGATTACGAAGTTTCTCTGGTATCTGTTGTTCATCGTCGCTATCATCAGGTATATATAGAGACCCAGAATGATTCGAATTTTGATACTGTGTATTCTGTTCCAGAAAAGTTTGAAGATAAAAGATCATCCTTTGAGAGACAAGTGTGTCCGTCCGACGAAGAGATATTTCTCTGCGGAACGAATGGATGGATCGACCGAGAATATCGGATCGAAGGAAACGGACAATTCGAAAGAATCAATTAATAATTCGAATGAGGCCAATGATAAATTGAAAGAAAAGGAAGAAGGAATAACTGAAACGAAGAAGGTCGTTTGATACAGAAGATATGCCCCGAAATAGCTAAAAGCTTCGATAAACATATGCTATATGAAATGTAATTGCAATACTTTGAACTAAAATGGGTTGTATAGTGGACAAGAGCATTCTGCATTGTTCCCTTAGCCTAACACGATGTTAACGCTTTCAATATCGCGTCCAACATCGTGAAGACAATGAGATCAGCTTGGCAGGATCAGCTTGTCTTCTCATGAGGTGTCCCCCAACAGGTGAGGTGGTGGGTGAATATAGAAGAGACCTAGATGGAGCAGGGACGTCAATTACCCGACTAATATGCTATACACATGGCGCTTACAGCTTTCAAGGAAACAAAACTGTGGCGGGACACAAACAGTGGGAATGAAGATACGGTATCCAGGGAAAATGAATACTATGACGGGGGCGGTAGACCCGAGATCAATCAATAAGAACCCCTAGCGGATAAGAAGGGATACGGTAACGGGGTCAGCATATCTCCCTCCCCACAGCATCCGATCAAAAACGGATCGATCGGGTAACTCCCTTCCCACATCATCCGATCAATCGATCGGGTAACTCCCTTCCCACATCATCCGATCAATCCATCGGGTAACTCCCTTCCCACATCATCCGATCAATCGATCGGTTAACTCCCTTCCCACATCATCCGATCAATCCATCGGGTATCTCACTCCTTCCCCTATACAATGTGAACAAGAATGGTTCCCATCGGAACAACACTGACATAGCAGTGCAGTCCGGGGCAAGTTTAGAACCAGAAACGACAAACACCAACAACGGAATCAACAAATGAAACAACTGCTCATCGACACTTGCACCACCATAACATCCACACTGCTGGATTCTCCTCTTGGGCTTTAGAAACGACGAGGGAGGGAAAGGGAGGGAGAGGAGTGGAGACTGTCATCGAAGTGAAGGAAGCCGACGGGCTGAAGAGAAGACAATTATTAATTGATTTCACAAGGGCAAGTATTGGGAATATTTAATCGGTATATGTGATTACATTAATACAGACACAGAATTTTTACGCGATTTCTGTATAAGAGACCGTTCGAAGAGGGGGGGGGGGCACGACTATTTGAAAAATGGGGGCCCTGGCTATTTGATTGTTATCGCACAAATTGCATGTTTTTATCTATTCCGGTTGCTAAGCCCACTATCACCTCACCACCTTTTTTTACCACCTTTTACCACCTTTTTTTTACATTTAAAATTTCAATGAAAAATGAACTAGATATGCGAGATCAGAATTAAATCCTGCTCCATCGGCCATACTCACTTAATTTGAGGACTAAAGAGGGCTGATAAATTTCATAAAACTTTTTCAGACGACGTCACGTCGAAACAAACTTTGAGCAAAAACATCATTGGCATTCTTGAAAACCCCGAATTCAGAGTTTCATGAAGTCGATTTTTTATTGTGCCGGCCCTTGTGCTCATAATAAGAAATCCCCTCAGTAAAAACTATGCAACAAAAACGTCCGAAAAAATATACATAGGGTTGTCAAATCATCGTTTTGTACCAAAATAACAAAAAAAAGTTAGGGTCGATTTTGACTCACAATCAGGTTATTGACCGCATGTAATGTCACACTTTTCTGATCACTGATCATGTAGCACGCTGGTGTTCTTCATACGAACCTTCTCAGACAGTGGAGGAAAGGAGATCCCCATCGATTGAAGGGCGATGGGCATCACATTCAATATCAGAGGGAAGAGAAGAGAGACGAATGAGACCTGGAATAGAAGTGGTCAGTTGCATCCACATTACAGATAATTTACATTCAAATTCTACTTCCCTAACATAACTGGTTTGATTAGGTTCACTTTATTTTAGAACTCGAGCCCGATTTTTTCGACAATAGGCCAAGGTGAACAACAAAAAAGAGCAAACGGAGTATCATTACATGTTCTCAATGAAAAAAAAAACAGCAAATATTTCTACTTGGTCTACTCAGGCTCGGAACACTTTGTTCGAACAAAAATCGCGCAAAAAGGTCGACAAAGGAAGGACAAAACGAATATTTAATGAATTTCTTAGTCGCGTTGGATTTCAGTACCGAATGGCGATACATTCTAGCCTTGTCCTAAATGGATCAAAAATCGAGTGTCATGCAGCTAGGAGTGATTTTCGTGTTTCCAGTGTTAGTTGTATTGGGTTTTTAGCACTGGTGAGCTAATTAAATAGGGTTGCGGATCGCCGGAGTGGTTTTCGTTTTCGTGGCGCCGTTTACGGGTCTGCGTAGTGTGCATTTTTCCTACTGCGGATCCCCGGACCCGGACTTTTGCTGATAACCGATAAACTATGACATCGAAGCTCACCAGTGGTTTTTAGTTTTATTAATCGGAATTCGATTAGCTATATTATTCTCGGTAAATCTCGGTAAAATTCTCGGTAAAAAAAAATCGTCCCTCCGAAATGTGCGTCATTTACAAATAATTTTATTGCACGCGTACTTATTTTCAATTCGTTCCTGTGCTCCTATCTGCTTATGAGCGGATTGAAACATAAAAGGAGCGGTGCGAGACGAAAGAGCGCAACCATTAGACTATCGACGACATCCTACGAAGGGTAAGTGTCTCACGTTTCAGTTGAAGTCAAATTGTGGAAGCACTTTTTTCGCCGTTCTGCGGCGGAAAGATGAGATATCAATAAACGCCTAAAAGTATGATGTATCATGGACTTTTGGGAGAGATAAGTGACAACGTTCATGGGCCTTGTAAACCTTCAAACGTGTAATGAATATTTATTGCTCTTCAAAATAGATTTTAGAAAATATATAAACGAACGCGTAAAATACTTCTTAAAATATTTTTACCCTAATTCTTTTTAACTACTGCTGTTTCTGACTGCCATACGATTTCACCATACGCTCTTTTTCCGAGTTTCCGAATAATGGACTTTTTAAAATACCATCGAATTCTTTTTCTCCTATTTTTTGGAAAACAAAACCAAATTGAACCAACTGTTAAATGCGAACTTTTTTTAAACCATCGCCTTGCAATAAATTTACATCAGTCGCACTAATTAAAGATCATCCTGTAATTCGTTTCAATCCGAGTTTCCAAATTGTGCGTAGGGGCGAGATCAAATAGGCATCTACTTTATTTTGGAATGAAAATATGGCGTTCAGTCCATAAGTCGGCATGTTTTTTTTAAATAGGTCCGATTTGAAAAAAAAAGATTATTATATTCAGATGTATTTTTTAAACTTTTTTCTCAGTCACCGTACCTTGGCAATCCTCGGCTTGACAGTAGAAGAAGGTCGAACGAATGAATCCTTCCTTCATTGAACACGAAGAGATTGGAGGGAATGAGGCTACCTGAATGAATTATCCGTTTGATCATTCTTCCATCTTTCCACTCACCAAAACCATTACTCGACGATCAATCATCTAATAGTCGCTACCCATGTTAATCCCATGGGTATGACGTTGTATAGGGCGTACGAGTCGACAACGGTGGCGAAGAGAGATACGCACTGAACATGGTTCATTATGCTAGTGAATGAATGTGAACCAACCTTGAGGCAATCTTCCCATTCCTTGTGTCGATCGGCCTTCAAATACCGCAGGGTCCAACGGAACTGCAGTGGATGTCTGATTAGCATCTCTCGAGAGTGATGGATGAGAGACAGCCGAACCTGCATCAAATCGATAAGTGAGGTCATAATTAGATAACACAAGCCGTCCAGTGTTGAGCTATTTGTTCTTCACCAACCAACCTCCGACCGTAGATTCCCATCTATTCTTCACTTCTCTTCGTGAGGCGGCCGAGTGGTCGCAGATACTATAATATCAATTGATTGATCTCTGTTTGGTCGATTAATCAGACCTCATACTGCCATTCTTCCTCCATTTCTTTCCACTCTCGTTCCCTCGCTTCTGATAGTGTCGTGGTCCCGGCACGAAGGGAGAGGATTCTGAAACGAATCGATTGATGACGTTATCTTCGTGTCTCAACACGACCTTCAACCATCTCCCTCATCGTTGTCCTCTTCTATTCGTCATCGTTCATTCTTCTCACTCGTTCGAATGGCTCCATCAGTGTGTTGCTGTTTCACTGTAATCAGTCAAAAGCAGATCTGTTCCATCATAACACTTCAGGAAGTTTGGATGCACTCTCACAGTTAACTACAACTTACCATCCCCGTTAGTGGGCCTAACCGGCACCGCTTATCCCTAGAGCACTCTCTTCTAGTAGCACTTCTTCCGTCAACTAGCCCTTTGCCTGATTCCAGTTGGAACCATCGCGAATCGTGTCAGTCAAAGGCCCCTAAGCCACACAATACGACCTCACTGTCGTGTCTTCCTCACGCCAGCTGCCACGCGTCCAGGCACTCAAGTCCCTCGCGAATGACATTCCTCTTGAGGGACCGTACCACCCGACAGAACGCCCCCTAACTGACACGATCGCGCAGCGCCAGGATCTTTGTTCCTACGGAAGAATCTACGTGCTCTCTCGCATAATGTGGAGCCAAGGAAAGGAGCACGATCGGATAACTGAGTGAGGCTACCCTGCCACCGATCGCGCAAAGGCTAGATCAAAGACACGACAGAGGCCAGCATCTATTCTGACCTCCGAAGTGACTTCAAACTAGCGGGCGAACCATTTTTTATGGTTTTCGGGTCACATCGGACAGCTACCCTATGTCCGGAACACCACTTCCTGGTTATCCTCCCTAACCTCCGGTTTCGGGAAATCCTCGGAATGGATCATCGAGGCGGCCATAGCTCCCTACTACCCGGAGGGCGTGAGTACACGCGATGCCTAAGAGGCGAAGTGCCTAGGCCTCTCTACCGTCTCCAGCCCCGTTACTTACGACCCAGTCAGCACTCTCACGGGTTGGGGGTGGGGATAAAAGGAAACTTATCTTATAAAGCGGAAGGAGGAGTGGGAGCTGCTGGTCGAATCATCTAGTCTCATTCCGCTCGTGGTCGGGGTCGACGGGCTCGATTCACTTGGGATGGCTGCAAAATATACGTTGCGAGGTTGAATTCGTAAGTAGCACAGATAAAAACATGGAAGGAACGGGGAAAATAAGAATCATACGCAGATTATCGGTCGCGAAAGCCCAACAGAAAGAATAGTCACCTTCAACTAAAAGTACCTAGATGAGGAGAAAAAAGATTTCGAAAAACGTTTAATCACATTTCGAACGTTTGAACGCGCGTTTTACGCATTTCGAAAATATATTAAGAATGGGATTGCCTCGTATTGACTCTAAGAAAACAATGCAGTGACTCAAGCAAGTATTAAAATGGAAGCTACGTATCTAGATATCGTATATAGATATATAATATGTCATGATGAAATATGCGCCAAACATAAACAAAAAAGAAACAGAAGGCGTCATCGACGACAGACGATCAATGAAGAGAATGATTTTCGAAAATGTGCTCTGGAAGGTTCGGCGCGAGAGGGTAGATCAAGAGATGCCTCCGTAGAGGCCCCTGATCTATCGATCGATACGGAACAGGTCAAGATCAGACTCATCTACATTTGAATTCCCGGGTGTTTTGACGACGTTTCATTTTGCCATTTTCCGGTCCTCGATTAATAATTCCCGGACTTTTCCGTTTTTAATATTTATTTTGCATTATTGATTTTTATGCTTGCTTTGATACGTCTCTCGACGCTTTTGCATCTTACTTTGTTCCTGGCTACAACTGTTGTTATGCTGCTCTAGCGCGAATAGGAAATGTAGACCCTGGTTTCGAGCCGGGAAGTAGAAACATGCAATAGCTCATTTCGCCTCGATAACATAGTTGTTTACGTTGTATTACTGCGTTCACATGTTCAGTTCTCGCTGGAAATGAGTATTTATTCTTCACGGCTCATCAGTTACTTCGTTCGCGCACCCCTAACTTCCCTTCTATCACCTATTTCTCTTCAATCCAGAACCATGGCATCGGAAGTTGAGAAGGCGCAGAATGCTTCGAACGAAGAGGATACCATCTTCGGAAAGATCATTCGTAAGGAAATTCCTGCTAAGATCATCTTCGAAGATGAGGAGGTAAGAGTATTTTCTCTCTCTTTTAGTCTAATTTGTATTGTCAGGTGCTCGCTTTCCATGATGTCTCTCCCCAAGCTCCCGTTCATTTCCTCGTTATACCCAAGAGAAGAATCGATATGCTCGAGAATGCGAAGGAATCGGTGAGGAATGGAAAGGGATGATTGACAGTAGATATAAAATTGCAGGACAGTCCTCTTCTGGGAAAGCTTCTACTCACAGCGGCCAATGTCGCACGTACTCTCAATGTGAAGGATGGATATAGAGTTGTAGTGAACAATGGGAAGAATGGAGCTCAGTCTGTCTTCCATCTTCATCTTCATGTTATGGGAGATAGACAAATGTCGTGGCCTCCCGGATAAGTACTCTTCTCTTGACCATACTTCATCATTTGTCAGTTAAGTTATATTTATACTGTTCATAAATTGATTTTAAATATATGTGCACTGTCGATGCAATCGATTGAATGGTCTGATTGAATATTACTGTTATCAGTCCCCTCTTTTTTATCACGAGGGCGATGGTATGATACAGACAGGTGAAAAGGTGAAATGGATTCGATCGATTATAGGTTAGTGATATCGGGGTCCGCCCAAACACAGTCTTCCTCAATCTTGAGATTGTACTTGCTTCCTCCATTCTTGTACTCGGAAGTGACAAGTTTGAACCATCCCTGCTCTCCCCATGGTGTTCCCCATGAATTACGTCCAACCCAATAGGAGATTCCGGAGTCATGATCGTATCCCCATCCAACGATTGATACGATATGATCAATGTCCTCATCCGTCACCTATAATTGACTAATTATCAAGTATAAGAATTGGGATGATTCACCTCCTTGTAAATGCCTCCATTATAATCTTCGAATGCCTTAGTGGCTGCAATTCCACATGCGATGGGTCCATTATGGAAGATCTCTGCCTTCATCTTCTTCAATCCATTCACTTTACCGTATTGTTTAGCCTGAAAGGATTACGGTAGACTAGGAAGAGGGATGGTTGATGTACCTTGTAGAGAGTGTAGTTGGAAATGGAGAAACAGTTTCCGGGCCAGCATGAACCGCACTGATTGTAGCCGTTGCATTCTGAAGGGATAGATTAAGTGTTGTCTAGACTGGTGTGACTAACTCTGGTCCTTTGCCTGGTAGTTGTTGCAAGTCTCATGGGGAATTCCGTGTTCATGTGCATACTTATAAACGGCTCCCGGTTCTCCTCCGGCTGCACAAGTTCCGGCTCCAGAACAATCGACCACTTGTTGGACAGACAGAAGAGCTCCTGGCCACTTATTCTTTCTCTTGATATTGATACGATCGGCCATGGCAGACGTTGATCCGAATGCCCAGCATGAACCACAATCTATGATGAAGAAGATGGAATGGGATATGGGAGGGAGGCTCACATTGAGGAATGTGTTGGTTTCTATCGGGGGAAACATAATTGACTCCATCGACATCTCTCCAATCCCATGCTAGAGGAAGTTCATCATCATCGTATGAGGAATGCTCGTACACTCGGGGTTCGTGTCTAGATAACATTACGGTAATTGGACAAGAGATGAGTGATCATACTTGTGTTCGTAAAGCTTTCCAGTATTCTTATAGCATCCACGGAGATTGTATCGATTCCTCGTTGATTTATTGGCAGATACGACAATCGTGAGAAGTAGAGTAATAGAAAGTAGGACGAGTGACCGCATTGAGACGACTACGAGGATCTCTTATCAATTCATTCTGTTATATACACAGTCTTATCAATCACAAGGGTCACTCAGTGCCACTCAAAAAGAGAGAGGAAATCGAACATCCAAAGTCATTCAAAGATGAAGTCATTATTTCATAATTCGGAATTTTTGAAGATACGGAGTTCTGATATTCTTTATTTCCAAAAAACTAGATCAGATTCTGGTGGAATTAGTATTCATGACAGGTCTCCCTCCATGTATCGTCCTATGCTTCACATCTTTCTCCGTTTCCTTGAGTCCTTCCATGGCGGTACTCAAGAATTTTGCAACGGCCGCCCAACGGGCCATTGGGTTGTTAATTGTGTATGATGCGGTCACCCTCTGCAGAACAATATTCTTCAACCCTCCCCCTTTGAGTTCTTACAGTCATGAGAAATCTCTCTTCTGAGCTTTCTCCAGAGCATTCATCAGATGAAGAGGAAGATGATCCAGAGGAAGAGGAACTCAGTCTTGTGGAATTTATCTTCGTTGAATTCTAAAGCAGAACTTTCTGGCTCATTCACAATGCATCCTCACAGTAAACATAAGTGGATCTCCCTTCAGGGGTATCATAGTTCGAGGAAGAGAATGGACATTTGGAATTGGAGAAGTTCTTTGACCACCTACAATCAATGGAGAATCGAAACGAAGAGGAGTGAACATGCCCTTTGATGTGGTTGATTTTGCTGGAAGAGTGATAACAAGGGCGAATAGAAGAGAAAGAAGGAGAAGAGGGCGCATCGAATGAAAGGGAAAGTATCTGAAGGGGGAATAGGATGAAGTGGAAGCACATCGCATTCAAAATAACTATCTCGTTGAACATTACTGAACCGAACAATGAACAAAAGCTTCCCCAACCTCTTCCACTTTGATGTACTGTTACAAACTGAACCCGTTTGTCAGAGAATCCCGAACCCCATAAGTGAAATCTCAATTGCTATTCTGCAAATTCTGAATAAACTTTTATCATTAACAAAAACAACAATAACTTGCAACTGCCGATTCATAATCTAAACTTTCAAAACTTTTGGAATAACACAACAAAACAGAGTAAACGAGCCAACAATGGATAACAATATTTGAGGTAAAATCGAGATTGGATAAGTCTCATCTTTACATATTTCCTGGTTTGCGTCCAGCCTGCTTGAGGAGGTAATTCTTGAGACTGCTCTGTTGGTCACGGAATGATCGTTGTCTGTTCTTACCACGAATCTGAACGAAGAACATAATTATAAATATGAGTAAGAACATGGAACATAGGAACATGAGTAAGAATAACGCCGAATTGAAAAAAAATAATATTTTTTAATAATTTCTTAATTTCTTACCTTATTCTTGACCATGTTGAACACCTTCTTCTTCGCATTTTCTCTGTTGGTCTTGCCAGCATGAGGAGCCTGAAGCAATTACAAATTATGGAATATACATTTACTCGAGAAAACTTTGATTTAACCGATGCAATAGATACTTACATTCTTCTTCCTTCCCTTTCCATATTCTTCTCTTCCTTCTCTTCCCTCCATAATACTTTCCATTCTCTCAGCTTTCGTTGCTCTTCTGAACTTCTTATGGAAGTGTTCGATATCCTTCAGACGAGGAAGACCATCACCTTCGATTCTCCTGGAATAATAATAATAGATAAATGAAAAAAATCAATCGATAATTGGTTAATTCAAATCAAAATATTTTCAGATGATTTTGCACAACCCTACTGTGGGCAAAAAAGATCATGAAGGGTTGTGGAAGAAACGGAGCATTTCTTTTCTCTTCACTCACCTCTGTCTCTTCTCTTCATATTCCTCATCCAATCTATCATCATCAAGAGTTCTCTTTCTCGTTCCTACAATTTCACGGGCAATCTTCTTCTGAGAGACCAGCGCCTGAAATATAATTTAGATTTATTGAGAACTTTAATTAAAGAATCAAGAATATTTTGTTTTTAAACGCTGTATGTAAAAATTTACCTTCTTGATTTGGAACTGATTGATCTTCTTGAATTCTTCCTGAGTGAGAATTCGTCCCTCCGACACTTTGACTGCCTTCTCCTGTAATACAATTGGAATGAACCCCTTCATATCAATCTTCTTCTCTCTCACCTTGGGTACAGTTGCAATGGCTGCTTTCATCTCTGATTTCGTCTGTCTCTTCTTCAACTTCTTCGACTGCACTGCCACCTTCTATAAATTATTTTATTAATATATATATTCAGAGTGAATAATGATACAATCGAATTTAGATATTGAAACGCACCTTGTTTTCAGTCTGTTCACCTTGTTCTTCTTCCTCTTCATCTCCTTCACTTTCCTCCTCATCTTCTCCTTCTTCCTCTTCATCATCATCATCGTCTTCTTCTTCCTCCTCCTCTCCTTCTTCATCCTGTAATCGATACCATTATAATAATCATTTTATAAATAGAAGAGTTACATTTCAATAAACAAATGTTGGTCACTTACATCAGTCTCCCATTCTCCCTCCTCATCTTCATCATCTTCATCCTCATCTTCTACTCCTTCTTCTCCCCCCTCATCACTCACATCTGCCGCTAAAAATGCACTCATTGAACCTTGCGAGAAATACAAATCCAATATGCAAATTACAAATAATTCAATCGTTGTTTTTGTTGCTCGATCAATTCTCCTCACATACCATGATGTACATCGACCCATCCATCATCATCGCTATCCTTCTCCTCCTCTTCCTCGTCAATCTATAATTTAAACGTTTAGAAAAAGAAAAATAGATAAAATTCGTTGCTAAATATTGTCAAATGAGAAAGTTACTAATGAAATAAACATATCAAAAATAATGTCACCTCCATCTCTCCGTTCTCCTCTCTATCCTCAGGCAGACACTCTGCACCAGGAACGAATTCACGAACTGCTGGCACTCCGAAGTCCAGATATCTGACATGGAGCCATTAAGGGCCGTTCTAACAAGTTAACAACTATTATTAAAAAGCAATAGTAAGTTGTAAAGATACTCTCTGTCCTCTCCCTCAGCTTGCTCCGCAGTGATTCTTCCTCTGTCTCTCTTGTGAAGCAACTTTGGATTCACCTACAAGAGAAAGGGTTGCACAAGGTGAATATAATAAATTTGGTAGTGACGAAGCTGAAGAACGATACAAAAAACATGATCGAGAGAATAATAAAGGTTAAATAACAAAAAGTACCTGTCTGAACAGAGTGATGATTGCCCTTGCTGCCATTGACACGTTCTTGTTCTTGTACGATTTGTACTGAAATGAAATAGTTATTGATTACCGCTCTCATGCTTTATTATTAGAAGAAGGTTGTATAGTCTATAAAGTCCAATCAATATCTTCATCATTGTTATCTTCTTCCTACCTCAGACAGATCTCTCAACAAATCTTCAGTGGCTGCGAATGGACAATTATTGAAGATCTCTCTGATCGCATTGATTCCCACGGTGATCGCCTCGGGAGAATTACTGCAATACACTCACATTATATTTCCATCTCTGGATGGATAACGATAACGGTAGACTTCTACTTACCGATCGGTGACGAAGTTATAAGCGATGCACTTGACAAGACTTTCAATCGTGTCCGGAGGAACCAATTCGTGACATGCCTAAAACGATTATGATTTATCGATCGATCAAAGTTATGTTTATAATACCGATCTTTGAATAATGAGCGAATATTTCTTACCTGGGCTGCATACAGAAGAATTCTCGTGACATCTCTCTGCTTTGGCTGCAAGAAACGCTGCACGTATCTGGAAGAAGGAACTGAAATTCTGAACATCTTATTGTTAGCAATATAAGCAGAGTATGACTAACATAAAAAATATTTTCCAATAACCAGCAAAACAATAATTTAAAAATAAACGAACGAGTAGAACTGGAGGGTTTGCAGTCGATGGATACCAATGATTCTTGCAAGAAGAGCAATACGGAACAGACGAACCTGCATTATTTCTCATTTGTTTGTTGTCTGAAGTGCATGTACAAATCAAAATTGATTGCGAAGTCGTTCATGAACTATCATTGTTGCCATGCCTATCCGTACCTCGAATTTCTCAACTTTAGTTGATTCGAGCATCTTAAATAGACGATCTCCGAATTCCTGTGCATCATAGAGAGATTGAACTGCCAGGAGATTGCACTCCTTTCCTCGAGACTCTAAGTGAAAAAAAAAATAGTTGAAACAAAAATACATTATAGTTAAAATGACAAACCTTTCTTTGCTTTCTTCTTCTTATTCATTGTCTTCTTTGCCTTCTCGAGATCTCTTTCTCTCTTTTTCGTCTTCTTAGCATAACGAAACGCGTTCATTACCTGCAATGAGCAAATCACAAAGGTTACGGAGGGAAAAAAATTATAAAAATTGTTAAATGAAGATAATGAGGATTACCTCTTTGAGTGTTTTCTTATCCTCTTCTCCTCCATTTTCATCTTCATCATCACTCAATTCCTCTTCTCCATCCTCATCTGATTTCGATCCAATGAAAAATTTAATCGCTGCCACCTAAAATGATTATTGATCTAATAGAAAGATATGACATTTGAATTTATGATGATTAATATATGATGGGAAGTGTTAATGGGAAAGTGCACTCACCTGAATCTTAGGAATCTTGTGGAAGCATCCTTCTGAGATTGCATTTGCAGTCTTTGTGTCACTGAATATCCGATGATAACATCAATATCATGAGTATTATAATTAATTAAAGTATGTATACAAACCGGAAATATTTCTTTCTGAAGGCATCGATAAGAATGAGTTGAGAACAGCGGACAACGATCGATCGAGAATCCTTAATATGAGATATTACGAATATTCGAAACAATTAACTTATTTCAATTTGCGAGATTAAAATATTAGGAATACCTTGAGTTTGGCGAAACAAAAATTCTGGATCTTTCCTGCCAGCTTCAAATTCTTCTTTTGTACACAGATCATCTTGAGATGGGACGAAATCGAAGAGAGAATGAACTTTCTAAATATGGCATTTCCTTCTTATAAATGGCAGAGCAATGAACATATATGAAAGTGAAAAACTCACCTCAGATGTTTGTCCTCCAATTTCACCAATTCGAAGAACAATTCAAGCAGAGTTAGAGGCTCGATGAAATTCTTGTTTCGCAGAGGAATAAGTGCCTTGCAGAACGCCATTCTCACCTACAATGACCACTTGCTTTCACTTATTTATCACCTAACGCATTCAATGCAATCAGTGGCAAAATAAAAGCACAAAAGCCATAGGCTTGATATGCAATAATATTACAAAATCGTACATGAGGATCGAGTCCGGTAGCTTGCTCTCTCAATACAGTGAGCATCTGATCTCCGAATGCTTTGGCCTCCTCTTTGAAGAAGATAACGACTCCAGAGAGGAAAGTGATCGAGTCGAGTAGAGGCTGAATGGTAGCATAATAGTCAATGTAATCGAAAACTAGACAATCTTTCATTGGAAAAGAATGAAATTATGATGAAATGTAGTAGACATTAAAATTAACCTGGACGTCCATTCTATGCTGAACGGGCTGCAGATGCAACAGTTTAATCGTCTGCATGAAGTGCTCATATTGTTCGAGAAATTCCTGAAATAGCAATACGTGAAATTTAACGAAAACTATTCAGAAGAAATGTGAAATGTGCAATCAGCTACATACCTCCTTGTAACTCTCGGGGTTCTTGCGAACCATCTCCTGCAGAAACCCGAGATGCCTCTCGGTCATCGCAAATTTGTTGATTTTACCCGACGCCTGGGGCATCGGAACGACCGACATCTTGAAAAGATGACGGTTTGTTGTTACCCTGAAATCCAAAGTGTCAAGTTGGACACATGTGGGAAAGGCAATAAATATACCGGACAACATCAGGAGAACGTTAGCACAAAAAATGTGTCAAGACAATTAAAAATCGGTTAGAAGTGATAACAAAAAAATAAATACCGAAAAATAGAGCAAAGTTTGAGGAAATCTCTTACAGTTTCTTACATTCACATTATATAACTATTGCTAACTGATTTTTATTTATTAGTCGCGTTGTAACTTCTGGAATTACTGTATTATTAGGTTACTGTAATTCTTTCATGTCGGGTTATAATTCTGCTCATCGAATCTCATTATCGGAATAGCTACATCTTTAATCCCGGTTCAGAGTTGAGTTTCCCCGTTCTTTTCAGAGTACGGTATATTCCTCGATTGTAGCTATAGTTCAACCACCCAAGTATGTCTGCAGATCACAATTAATTTGAAAATAGATATAAATGGTGTGGATAGGGGAAAGTTGCCGGAGGGGTGGAATAAAGAAAAAGAGAGGAGGGGAACTCGGTTAGAGAGTGAGAGAGGCGAGTGGATCAACGGGATCTCTCCCTTTCTCTCTCGTAGTGCAACCCATTGCATCTCTTGCCACGCGCAATCACTCTAGTCGTCGTTAATCAGTGATAATCATTCCTTAATCTACCGTACTCCGAGTGAGATACGGTATCCACACCATCTACCGTAATCGTATGTGCAACTACAGAGATGATTGTTCTGGACGACCTTCAGGTGCCATTCTACCGTATACTCTAATCAGTTCTCAATTCAGCATCCGTCGCATCTTCTTCATTTATCTCTGGATTCTACTACTATACTTTTGCAATTATTGCAGTAACTCTTGCTTATCTCAACACTCTTCTTCCTCTCACTGTACGCTGCAGAGATAGGAGATATTTCAAAAAACAAATCAAAATTTAGCAAATATTTATTATCGATGGAGATGGAAAGAAAATAGCAGATAAGATGGTGCGAGAGTACGGTGGCGTTTTTAGGTAGGATCGATTTTATCTCTACAGTAACCATCGCTAATTCCAGAGAGACCATCCATTTAGAAGTGAGTAACAGTTTTTCTTATACGTGGTGCACTCCTCATGGAAATACGACCTTATATCATGGTCCCTCTGATCTTCCTTCCATAATTCGACATATCGAATTCTACGCTTGGATTGGGGTAGGGTATTCAGAAATTTATTACGATCTACTACAATCTCAGGTTTATATAAAAGTACCAGTGATCTCAGGATTACTCTTTCGATCCTTTATGATTATTGCTGAAGAAAGAGAAGCGATTTATTTTGGAAAGGTTGGGATTTACTCTAATTTGAAAATAGATGTTGATTCTGTCAGACCAGTAACTCAGTGATCGGATGCATGCGAGTTATCACTCATTTTCTCGAATGTTTATCCATCTTTTTCTTCATTGGAATGCATCAGGACTACGACAGATCAAGTGAGTCTATCATACATCTTAGGCCATATTTTCGAACCACGATAGTTCTTTGTTTTATCTCAGTGTTCAATCGTATCAAACCAGTGGCAGTATTACGCTTGATTCGTGCACAATTGTTCTCTATTTCTTTCTCCACTTGGGAATTACCCATCCCTATCCAATCTCATACGCACTTTCACTTTTCAATGCCAATGAAGGAGATCAAATTTCCTTTACTGTGCATTCTTCCCATTACACTTCCTCGTTGATTTCATACCGTGGAACACTCTGACTACACTCAATTACAATGGTCGTATTACAGTAATCTCGATTCATCGATTATCGTTATCTCTGGTGATAATAAGCAGTTCTTTTCACATCGCTCTTACTTCGATCTCTCACTTCCGTAGACGAAATATCGGAAAGGTTACTTCGAGATCTTACTAGTTATGGGAACAATATCATCGAGACAACAATGGCTAAAGACAGGAAGTGTAACATCCCTCTCTTTCAATTTGGGATCTTCTATATCGTACGATCATAAAAATAATTAGAGATAATACACCATGAGCGGTGTGAAGATTCTTGCAAAAACAAAACGATGGAACGAATGAGTGATTTCCATTTATTTGATAATTTCAGTTCAAAATAACTTCGGTCTGTCTCTTTTTCATTCTTGTCTCATTTCCCGCTGCTCTGGAGAGCAATTATAATTTCTTCCTAGAACATTCTTGCTCACTCTACGGTATCAAATTTCATGAGATAACTGATAGGACATGTTACAAAAACGAATTCATTTTGTTTTCAGTATCACCTCGTCTCGCCATAGCCGAATATCTTCTATTTTTCTCTCTAATAATATTCCATTTCACAATTCTTCCTTGTTCTCTTTCCAATCTCGAAGTATCTCTTTCTTTCTACGATGATCATCCCAATCACGTCTCCGATAGATACAAAGCTACATATCAACCAGCCGTTCCTCATCTGACCTTCTGATAACAAAATTATTCCATATTCACGAGAAATTAAAATATAGCTTTGTCCATTTATCTGGTTATCATGATCTCAGCGTCAATTGTTCCCAATCCAAAACCATGTCGTCAAAAGATCAAATATGTCAACCAGTAAATATTTATCTTTCATCCATACCGTAACATTATATACAATTGAGTTACTCGTTGCTAGGCAATGCGAATGTAGTGTACACTGATCGAACCAATCTGATGTTGTCTGCCGTCTTGTCAGGTCGTCTGAAATGAATAACGTCAACTATTAACTCACATTGAATTTCAAATATCATGACAAATTGATAAATCCCACCGTGATTCAATCAATCGTAGATACCTGAATAATATTTCTCCCTGTCCGTTTCTCTTGTATTCCTTCTCATATTTATCATCGTAAATCGATGCGATTCCGTGTTCTTCGCGTCTCTTCACGAATCTGGAAAAAATCGATTATTACCTATAAAAAATGCGTCGACGATTATAAACCATTCAAAGATAAATACTCACGAATTTCTATCAATTCGTTCTCCATAATATCCGACTCCTCTTCTTTCTCTTCCACTCTGTCCTTCATCTTCCAAATGGACTGATACTGGTTGTACTCCTCCTTGTTTATTCTTCCCCAATCCACTTCCTGACGACCATCCCATTCTGAAATTGATCAAAGCTTTAAACAAAAAAAGAGCACATTAAATAGTCTAACGATCACACATTTGCGAGGTGACCCAATTCCAATAAGTCATTTGTAGTAATTCACTATCCCCCCAATCAATCTTTTCATTACTCACTTCTGCATAATCTTGCTTCCCACTCCCTTCGAATACTTCTCTACACTATTTCCATCTCCTTTATCATCTCCCTCCGATCTTCTTCTCTTTCTCATTCCTTGTCCTTTCTTCTTAGTGAACACTGAATCCACGAGACGACCCGATCTAAGAATCCATTATATAGCATAATAAAACAAGAAATGAATAAAATCATAATAAAGAAGTCTGTAAATTTAAAGTTGCCTACATTCTTCAATCAAGAGCATATTCTAAAAATCATGAATCACTCACCTTCTCTCTTCATCCTCTCTCATCTCAACGGCTGCCCGTGAATCGACGTCTCCTGCAATCAATAAGTATTAAATAAAGCAGACAACAAGTCCACATTTTTCTAAACTTCAGCGCCTATTGTTCGTTTGTTGTATAATATCAGTTAAGTAGTAGAAAAGACGAATAATTCATACCAGCTGATCTTCCTTCATAGTACACAGAGTAATCAACATCCCAATCGTCAGTCCACATCCAGTCCATATCTGTACCCTGCAAAGAAATATATTTGTCAGAAAAATATTTTACAACTGATCCAAAATAAAATGAATATCCTCACCTTTTCCATTTCATCCCATTTATTCTTATCCATCTCCCACACTAATCCGGGTCCTCCCTTCTCCCATGTCACTTCCATTTCTTCTTCGTACTTTCTCTCCTTTACTCTCTCATGTTCAGTCACGTCATCGTGTAGAGCTTCGTGTCTACAAAGGAATGATTACTGTAGGAGGAATAATCGATGACAACAATGTACCGTACTCCTCTTCATTTCCCTACCGTATCCCTTCTCCTCACCTTTCCCATTCTTCACATTCATCCTCATCTCCATGATCTCCATCATCATTGTCTATGGCAGGATTATCACGAACGAATCGATCCGTTGGATCCTCAAATAGTTTTTATTTAGATAATGTAGCGAATCCTGTCCAAATCAGAGTGCAGAGTGAATCCATGTGAATGCGAGTGCATTGATCTTGAAATGAATAAGAACAATAAGTAACCTCAGGCGGGTCCTCTTGTAGTTTAGTCGCATCAGACCCTTCCTTCTCCCGCCGTCGGAGATAATCACTTGCCGTGCATGAGATTTTGTAATGATTAACCAATCGATAATAGTATCTTGCATACCTCCTCTCCTTCCACCGTATTCCATTGGTACAGCATCGTATTTCCTCCTTCTTCTCACTGATTTCAATCCAAGTTTTCCGATAAGAGAAGCGGGGAGACGACAAAGACGAATCTGAGAACATATCATTGATCAATATTTATTTTGTGAATTTAATTCACATAGTATTGAGCGGAATGATGCTCTGTATAATAAATGTAAGTAAGTCTCAAATGTAAATAGTGGTGACCTGTTCCAAGAAGAAGATGCTGGGAGTGCCCACATTGCCCTGAGGCATATCACGAGGTGGACGCAATTCAATCATCTCCTCAAATTAATCAATGATTAAGATCTTTCATTTATATTACATTCATATTACATCTTTCCAAATCAATTTCACTTAAAAGACATGTTCTATGAAGCAGGGATAATTATCTAATTTAGTAGCCCTCAATAATATTAATTCGAAATAAATTCGCTCACCTTTAGATCGGTTTCACTCAGTTTATCTTCTCCTCCCTCAATGGAAACTTTAATGGGAAAGACGGCACATCTACGAGGAATCTGTCTTCCATCTTCGTCTTCCCATGGACTACAATACATGTATTACAGATGTGAACACTATTGGTAAAAACGAATGATAAATAAATGTGGCATATCATTTAAGAAAGTATTGCGGAATATATTGAAACGCCGAATTGCAATCCGAGATATAGTGGTAATAATACTAACCGTCCATGGTAGTCCTCGATGAAGTCTTGTCTATCTTGGGCACTCGCCAATTGGACAATACAGCAAGTCGTACTATTCTTAGCCCGTTCACGAGAAGACTTCGATGATCCAGGCTAAAGCTTTCATTTTATTGAAAATATTTTATTAAAGGAATTGTGAATAAACTATTCCGTCTGATGTTAATTTGAACAATTCTACTAGGTGGATATATAATTTCTTCAAAAATATTGAGTGTACCTGACTGTCGTCTTCAGCTTTAGCTTCCGGTCGATGGCGGAAGTGAAAACAGAGAAACTTCTTCTCCTCGGTGTATTCTACAATTGATTGCCTCGGAAAATGAATGGGCGAGAACGAATAAGGCAATACAATATTCACAACACTTACCAGCAAAAAAGCGCCTTAAGTTTTTCGAGTGCATCTGAGGAGGAATTCGTCGAATGATGGCGAGATTCGATGTTCCTGAATGAGTTTCAATAAATGGCATTTCAATAGTCATCGCCGGTAAAATATTTTGAAGAAATACATTTTAAAAAAAAACAAAGTAGAAAGTAGAAACTAGTAGAAACTGACTTGGAGGTGGCAGTTGCTCTTCTTCCTCAGGGATTTCTTCCTGTTCTACGACCACTTCTTCCTTACTTGAAGATGGTTTCGATTCAACCGGAGTCTGAAGGAAAACATAGAAAGCTGATATCAACTATACCAGTAATACGATAAACGTTAACACGGGAAACATTGGACAACTATAACTCACCGGTTTAGCGAAGAATCGATCCATCATTTGTCGATTACTAACAGCGTTCATCTTGAGAGACATTTTAAGCTAAATTTTATAAAATTACGACAATATATATACGAATTTGCGAAGTTCGAAGCGAAGAAATAAAAATAAAACGAGTTTTCAATGCGAACTATATTCGGTTACCGTAGCCAACGATTGGATATCATGAACTGATTAAATTTATAATATGTAAAAGAAAAATGTCTGTGTTTGAAATCGCAAAATATCAGAATCCATCAAATCTGTAGTGTATGTGCAAAATATAAAATACACAAAGTGAATCATCGAAATTTTCGTCTTTCATATTCTCAGATCTGAATCTGCAAAGAAATCTCGAAAGTAGAAAAAAGTAATCTTTCGTTGGGAAACATTCAGAATTGTCTTGATTCACCTTTGAGCTTTAAATGCAACTGTGGAATCTAATGTTCAACAAAGTAAGTTATTTGAAAATACGTCCTACTCCTCAATGTGCGTCCAATGCCAAAGTATTGCAATTTTTGTAGATGAAAAATACACAATTTAAAAACAAATATTTTATCGAAGGAATCCTATAATGCAAGAATGATCTGTATTTCTGAGCCGTCTAGCGTTTATCTTCAGAATAGTCTATAATTTACATTCAGAGAGCAATGGAAAATATTAGAATGTTGAAGATGAATTATGCGTTGTAGATCTTGTCCTTTGATACAGCTTGTGGTGGGGGGATTCCAAGCGATTTCGCCACCTGAAACGTGACTAAAGAGTGCAGCGGTTTGATGCTGTATCTTTTGTAATGCAAACAGCTGAAAGTGAGTGAAAAAGCGAGAAGCTCTCGAGAGATGGACAAATACAAGATTGGAAAGGGGAGATACCTTCTTTCCGAGACTTCGAAGAGTTACAGTTACTGAGAAGAGATCTCGGCCGTCAAATAAATCAACCTGAATTCATTCACTGGAATCATTAGGAACAGTTTTATTCTCACCGATTGGAATGTTTCCTCAACTGGAACTCCGAGTGCCGCTGCTGCTGTGCAAAATTGATTGATGTTCTCCATACAATTGAAATTTGACATAGGCTTCATAATCTTCTTAATAGTTCCGGGTTTGATCGCATTGATTAGCCTAAATTATATATTATTTTTCGAAACGAAAATGGATCGACGACAAACCTGCAGAGAAGAGTTCCGTCTTTCAAAGTTGCTTGGAATTCTTTTCGGTCTCCATCGGTGTTCACTTCTTCCTTAGTTACATCTGCACGTTGCATGCATGAGATATGATGAAAATCTAAATCTGAACACACCTTTAATCCATTGAAGTAGAAGGGAAGCTTCATCTTCATTAAACTTATTAGCTTGTTTATCCAATAGTGCACCGGCTATTCCACCCGGACGGGGACGATGATAATCTTGACTCATCCTTATCCCTTCCCTCTCTCTTCCCATTCCATCTTATATCCTCTGTCAATAGAGGGCGGAGACTGGGAGTCAACAGTTTATCCACACCCACACAGAACTGATCGAGAGGAAAGGATGAATGGACGAGTAGCACAAGAATAAAGGAGAACGCGCTTCTTTTCCCTTGTATCACTCATAGAGTAGAGGGGATGATCACGTCTTCCCCATTTCAGCCCAGTGATCTCATCCATTCATTCCATTCTATCATTTACTTCCGGTTGATCGCCAGTCTCTTCATTCTCTTCATTCTTCACAATAAACAACATAATCAAGACTGAATGAATGAGGATGTAAAGAGAGAATGAAGAGAACGAGAAGTAACGCATCAGTGAATGATGAAATGAGAAACTGTTCTTTAGTTGATACAGGAATACATCGATTGTGTCTGTCAGAGACGTCAATAGTCCATTTGTTAGTAAGATCTCTGATCTCTTCCATTCTGCTCTTCGTTCTCACCTCTCAAACAATCACTCTCAGATCAACTGTGCATATCCCTCTGCAGTGCAACTGTCTCTATAGCTCCTCACCGTGACCTGTCAATGTTCACGTATCGTTCTTACCCCTCACTTCATTGCCTGATATGGGCGTTTTGGTCAACCGCGTGGTGTTTTTTTGTGACACCTAATTCAGCTTATTCCATTCTTACATGAAGATGAATGGATTTCGGAAGATAAAATGAGAACAACTATAAATAAAAATTAAAGAGAAAATGGAGAAAAAATCGAAACCAATTAAAATGAACGAGAAAATAATTTATTTTCAAAGCCGAGATCAATCATCACACGTGACCAAATTGTCGGGAGTTTTCGATTTCAAAAGGACGTCGAAGTTTTCAGAAAGCTTTTGATAGACTGGCTCGACCAATTTGAGGCCTGAAATATCAAAAAATATGTTTTGAAATAGGTTCGATTTCGCTCACCTATTGGAGTGTGATGTCTTAGTGCTTCAAAATAATGAAGATGAGTTTCCGAATTGGAAACCTGAACAGTACTCAATATGTGTCAAAAATAGTCTTTCATCCTACCGTGAACGTCCCATTCACCATGTGTAACTGCATCAAATCGTATACAACGCACTTATCGCAGTGTTTCGCTATCTGGAATTAACGAATTGTTTCGTACTCACGAATGTCAGCGAACTTCCTCTACTCGTCGTCTCATTGGTATGGAATCTGCCTCAATTGCCTCTTCCATGTATGCTTCAATCGGTTTTCCTGCATTGAGCCGAGCTGTTTCTACTTTCTGTAGATTGGCGGGACGAGGAAAAGCTTGAAGGATGAAGATCTGACCAAGTTATCCTTATTTCGGCATCATTCTCTTTCCTACAACCTTTTCCACGTTTGCATCATATCTTTTCAGCTTCTCCATCATACTTTTGTAGAGTGTATCCTCTTCGACTTTCTCATTATCGATGGGCACATTCGGTTCGATGTATCTGAACAATTCCAGTATGGGAATAATTAGAGGGAACACTACCTTGCTGAGAGAAATAAGACATCTGGTTTGAATGAATGAATGTCACGTAGGAATCCTTCTTGCATCTTCACTGCTTCCTTACAATAATCATTTTTCGTCTCAATTAATGGCTCGCATTCTGTAGATTTCATGTTCGCATTGTCCCTCAGTAACTTTCGGACCAGAAACGGTATGAATGGCTATTCTTCCATAATGATCTCTCAGATTATCCACAATCATTCTTCCATGGTTCGCCGCATAACTATTGCCGATGATAAGGAATGATAAGTTGCCATTTCCTGACTGCAAGAATATGTTTAAACTGATATTTTGGTTCAAGCATACGGGTAAATTGCAGAAACCCCATGGATTCCGATCGACTGAAGGATCTCGAAGACTACAGTTCTGCACTCTGAACAAAATAAATATCTATTTGTCTTTCATTTCTTTATCGCTCACTTGATAAACTGCTCCCAATGACTGTCCATGTACAGATTGGTTATTCGCGCCTCACCTGAGAAAACAAATATATACAAGATGTCGACTACGTCGCAATCACACTTAATGTTTGATCTATTGGTCCAACAAACAACATGAACTCACTGTAACTCCTTGGTCTGTACATGTCATCCAACACAGAAACCTCTGGATGAGTAATGCAGTAGACAATATAGACTGACAACGAAGCGAGATACAACCCTCCAATAAGAACAAACGTCCATTTCTCGTTCAGAGTCAGATACCTGAGAACACTTTTTCTATGCACTAAACCAATATACAGTTACCATTTCTCGTAAGTGTCGTAGACTAGAGCTGAGGCCAAAACACACAGGAGCATTGAGATGAATCTGACTAAATTTTTTGTTTAATTTCGCAGTACTGATGATCCAAACGAACAAATCCATTGATCGCATCCGTAAAATCGTAAAATGCACACGACAGGCCAATGAATGAGATAGAGAGCATACGATGAATCACCTGGAATGGACACGGAATATTACGAAATGATTAGTGTTTCTACCTATTATTTGAAGTGATCGATGAGTTAGAAATGGAGTTGTCAACTTGAGAACCAGAAGAGTCGCTGCTGAGAATGTTATTGCGCATCGGAACGACGATTCCTGCACTTTGAATTGGTCAGATGAAATTTCAAAGGTCTCACCCAACTATCGAAAATTGCACACCAAACAATCAAAGTAACAGCCAAAATCGACGGAACAACTGAGATTTAATGATATTTCAATGCAAATGAGATTGACTTACTGATATTTAATTTGTCAGCGACGGTGCTAAGGTATCGCGGCAATTCAGGGGGCGACTCTTTCTCCAGTGGAAGTGTTGGTTCTTTCTGAGAATCTATCATGTGTCTCTATGAATCTAATGAAGAGCACAAACCAGAAGTTGAAATGCGATGGCTCCTGAAGTGAATTGCCATAATCTTGCAATTGTTGAATAGAATGCAGCAGTGGGAGAAACCCTTGAATAGACAAATGAAATTCCAGCGAGACCGAGGAGATATCCCATTGTGTGAAAGGGATCGGAACATGATGGCTGGAATTTATCACTATTTTGAAGAGTGGATAATGGTTGATTACCTTCATAACGTGTAATAATAAAGGAGCAAGAAGATAGAATTGAATCTCAACAGAAAGTGACCATGTGTGAGTGTAGATATCATCTGCGTGCTCTAACTGGAATTGATCAATAAAGAAGAAAGAAATGAACATTGATCTCACATCTCTAAAGTAATCTTCTCCTTCATTATTATTTTTCAGATTCGTGATGAACAATGAAGCCAGCAAAGCAGATTTTTCACTGAAAAAAACGTGTGATTTTACAGAAAGTATGTGATTTTTCCGATTCTTACCTGTACATGAAAAGTACATCACTGTAGCATAGAACAGCGTACAATGAACAAATAAGAATTATCTGAATTACGCGTTATTCACTCGTAACCCTTCCTGTTTCGTTTACCATTAGCAACAGTGGAAATATCCTTCGAATCCTTTTGAAGTAAAAGTTAGTGTATGTTGCCACAACAAATACAGCTCTGTTTTGGAGCACAAGAGAAATGAGAAACCCGGAAAGAACAAAGAATCTGCGAGTAAATTATTCGAATCGGAAAATCAGAATGATTCTTACACATCGACGCCAAGATACCCGAATGGAAGGAGAGAAGGGAAGAAATGGAATAGAACTACTGCGATCACCGCCCAAGCGCGGAGACCCTGCATTTATACAATAAACAAAATGTGAAACTTTGGATAGAGCTGCAGCTTCTCTTCACTCACTTGAATATCATAGCGCTTCTCCATTATTAATATCCATATAATTAGATTACTTCACGACTAAATTTAAAAACAGGGAAAATAATCGGTTACGGATGGAATGATGTTACACGAGGCGAGAGAGAAAGAGAAGTCTTATCATTCATAGACGGAATTCGACCATGACGAAGCTCTGCTCGTATGACTAAGAATTCAAACAGTTTCGAACGAATTGTTTTCTTGATGTTATTCGTTTACTCGTTCACAGTATCTAGATTCTATTTTTGTGTTGTTATTTTTTTCTAGATTTTGTATTTTTCAATTTTTCTCGACCTATTCCTATTGATCTTATGATATTATCACCCGAAGAATGACTAAGCTTCCCTTATCAACCGATCGCTTCATTGTCACTATCGATTATCTATAATGCAATACACACAGATGTGGATTGTATTCTCCCATATTGATTTCTCACTATTTTTCATTCATTATTCCATGGTACTTTCTTCTGTTTACTAACGACATCAGTTTGTTGGTTCGATCTTTTTGTTTGTGTTAGATACTAGATAACACATTAGGGTAGAACAATAATGCAGAACGTCTTTATTTGTACTTTAGATAAGATAGTCATGTGTTCTGGCGTTACACATTATCCGAATCACATTATTATCATCACTCATAGTAGCTCACAGCGATCACTCCAACATTACACGGTCCTTTGAGATTAGCATTGACCTGAAAGCATCACTTTTAAAGTTTTCTATAACATTTTCATACCTGGCGAGCTTTCGGTTTCTCCCATCCTCCGAAGGAAATGAAGCCGTTGAAGTTGGACTAAGCATTATCACTGTCACTCAATATTGCCCTATGCACTCACTTCCACAGTGTAACTCAGCCACCAAAGAGGAACAAAACTCGCTCCATTCCAATCGCCAACTATAGACTTCCAATTGTCTCTTTCCGTGAAAATCCCAACCTTCAGTGCGATTTTAAAAATTATATTTTGTATTAAAGATCAAACCGATTGTCCCATTTTCGAAGCCGAGTTAATCATATCGAGAATGAACTGACGGTTGAAAGACTTAAATTCCACTATATTATGAATATTCCTTGATATCACAAACCTTATCGGCTGGCCAGCTCACGAAAAGTTCTTCGATATCCAACCAAAGAGTGCCGAATTGAATCCCTTTCGTTGCGTTGATTGCAATATAAACCTGGAAATTATCCGAATCCTCCCCGATAGTTATGTGCGTGAACCTGTCTTTCTGCCGATGGACAATTGGAAGTCAAGCAGGGAATCATGTAAGCGTCGACTGTCTTTAGACCTGAATTAACAATTATTCAAATAATTACTGTTATTCTCACCAGCCGCCACAGCATTCCTTATATTCTGCACGCCTTTGTAGTCAACCTCTCCATTCGATTTATAGATTCTACCGAAGAATAAATCATATCCGTTGTCTTTCGTGCATTCGAATGTAGAAGTGCTGATCGATTGAAGATCGAAGGATGAAGCTCTGATGTTCTAATAAAAATTTTCTTTGAGTAATACCCCTAACGATTTCTATTCAAACCTGATTAGCATCGAAGCCAAGGCCCGCTTGAGCGTCTCCAATGATGGACAAGGAAATGACGAGAAATAATATTATCATTTCTGAAAATGAATTTGTATTGCTCAAAATATCAGAATAAGATCAGAATGATCATTCAAAATCATGAGGAATGATAAATGCGGACGTGAGAGGCTTCTCTATTGATATGTGCCGACAAAGATTAACTGAATTTATATACGGATTGGACAGTGACAATACGGAGACACGGAAAAACGCGAAATCAGGAAGAGAAAGTGAACGAAGGCGTTTCCCTTGACAAATAAATGTTGATCCCCATGGCCCATGGGATGACTTCGCTGGATAGATTTGCTCTCAAAAGTGTTTTGCTTGCATAAAAAATCAGAATGAGCTTTATTATTAATTTTCATTTTTACAATTCACACGAGATCACATTTGTACGCACAGAGAGATCAATCTACTTTTACTACATTGTTAGGCCATTTTGAATTCATGAGATCGTCAAAGTTCTTCGACAACTTGTGATACAGTGGCTCCACCAATTTCAATCCTGGAAATATTTTTGTTTCAAATTGAACGTCTAGCCAATATTTCTCACCGATCGGTGTGTGATGTCTCAGAGCTTCAAAGTAATGCAGATGGGAAACAGGATTTGCTACCTGATCTGAATCATAAATTATGAATGCCATAAGCTTCCTCACCATAAATCTTCCCTTATCCATGTGCAACTGCATCACATCGTATATCACACATTTCTCGCAATTTTTGGCTAACTAAAACGAGTAATAAGTTGAATTTCATTGAATACTAATAAACCTCTTCGACTCTTTTCCTCATTGGTATTGAATCGGCCTCAATCGCTTCTTCCATAAATCCCTCGATCGTTTGATTTGCCGCTATTCGAATATCTTCAATTTTCTGAAGATTTGCAGGACGAGGAAACGATTGAAGAATAAAAACCTTGAAAAGTGAGCTGTATCCAGAATAAAATATTGAATGATACCTTCTTCACTTTCTCTTCATATTTCTTCAATTTGTTCATCATATCTATGTACAATTGGTCATTTTTGACATCCGTCGTCCCTAGTGGAACATTCGGTTCGATGTATCTGAATAATATTTGTAAACTGCTGCTTTTTATGGAAAAAAAACCTCGAAGAAAGGAAGAGAACATCGGGCTTGTATGTGTCAATGTCTTTGAGAAAAGCTTGTTGAGTTTTCACTGCTCCGGAACAGTACGGACTCGTAGTTACGATAAGAGGTTCACATTCTTGAGAGGCTTCAGTTTTTAGAATTGATTAAAGAAGTCTCACCGGATACAGTATGTACAGCAATTCTCCCGTAATGATCTTTCAAATGTTCAACTACCATTTTACCATGATTAGCAGCATAACTATTCCCAATTATAAGAAAAGAAAGAGTGCCATTCCCTTGCTGAATTTGCTTTATTTTGGAAATTTCTTCATTATCGAAACGCACCGGAAGATTGCAGAATCCCCATGGGTTTCTATCAACTTTTGGATCGCGGAAGGTGCAATTCGCCAATCTGTAAACAATTTCTTATTGTTTTCAAAGGCTAAATTAAATCACTTGAGATTATTCTCCCATTGCATATCCATTTGCAGATTTATAAGCCGTGCCTCACCTAAAAATTTTAAACGTATTTTTTTAAATGAAGAATATGTGACCGAAGGAAAGAGCTTTCACTGTTGTTCCTAATACCATCTCTTCTTTATCTATTTTGTGATAGAAGAAGTAGACAGACGCGCATGAGAGATAAAGTATTCCAATAAGAATGAAAGTTCCTTTCTCACTCAAAGTGAGGTACCTGAAGAATAGTTAATTGATGTCCATGGTAGATGCTAACCATGTTTCGTAGAAATTGTAGACCAAAACGGATAACGCGAAACAAAGAATCATGGCAAGAAGTCGATCTAAAATTCCCATATTCGTCGATTTCCAGCATTAACCCACCGGTCCATCGATCGCATTCGTGATATTTCAGCACACATACAACAGGCCAGTGAATGAGATAGAGAGCATACGATGAATCACCTCAAGTATTTGTACAGTGATATATTTTTAATAATTAATTTACCAATGATTTGCAATGCTCTGTGAGTTAGAATTGGCGAGGTCAGTTTCAGAACTAATACGAGTGCAGCTCCGATTGTCACGGCATCTCGACAAGCTGACTCCTCAACATCAATAATACACTATTATTTGCACCCAAAAGGTCATACCAAGTTATTGAATGCGATATCGCAAGCGAGAACGCAAAGGGAGAGAATTGAAGGTATTACTGAAAAGAGATTTGCATAAATTGAAAGTTCGGACGTAACAAACCGATGTCAAACCTGCTTAGCACAGGGGAGAAATTTGTCTGTGGAGTCTCTGGTTCTTTGGCAAGCGGAAGGTAGTCTATATTCTAGATAACGTTGCAATTGAAAAATGAAACTTTGATTGTCTAACCTGAAGTTGAAAAGCGATGGCTCCTGCTATAAATTGCCATAATCTCGCTATGGGCGAGTAAAATGCAGCAGATGGATTTATCGCTTTAGAGAACATATTCGAAAACCCTGCTATCAATATAAAATAAGCAGTGACAAAAGAAGAATCCGAGCAAGACGGCTGGAATAAAAATGAATGCAGTGAACTATCATAACTAAATTTACCTTGAGAGAGTGAAGTAGTACCGGAGCAATGAGATAAAATTGAATCTCAACTGATAATGACCATGTGTGCGTGTAGAAATCGTCCACTTTCTCTATCTGTAATCAATGAGGTTTATCCATTTCGAAGGAAAGATCTTCTTACATCTCTGAAATAGTCTTCTCCTTCGTTTCTTCCTTTCAGGTTTGTCATAAATAATGCAGCATGTAAAGCTGACTTTTCACTGGAAACGAGCATTTTGCGAAGTCAAGAAATGGCTTATCACCTGTACATAAAGAGTGTGTTTCCATAGTACAAGAATGAATAAATGGAGCAGAAAAGTACAATCTGTCAGATTGAATTGCCTTGTTTGTTCAATGGGAATAAGCTCGAACCAGCAATAAAAGTGGAAATATCCGTCTAGTTCTTTTGAAGTAAAAATTAATATATGTCGAAATGGCCACTTCTTTATTTTCCAAAACGAGAGAGATGAGAAACCCGGAGAGAACGAAAAATCTGAAAGGGAATTTTCAGCTGAGTCAATAGATGGAATAGCTCACACATCGACGCCTAGATACCCAAAAGGAAGAAGAGAAGGAAAGAAATGGAATGTAACCACTGCGATAACTGCCCATGCTCGAAGACCCTGAAAGGAAAAAGTTCGTTTTTACTGATAAGAGAGAAATTGAAACAGGCAAAAACAAAACGGCCGAGTACATTACAGAGGCCGAGAACACACATTAGCATATCTATTTTCAAGCCTCAACACCTCGAAAACGTGCCTGAATATCATAGCGTTTATCCGTCATAGTATTGATAATGATGAACTGTCAGAATAATGGTTGGAAGTGACGTCGAATAGAGAGGGAAATAGAGGGAGGGGCACTCTAGCAACGCCCTGAATGGGTGGGGTTTCTCGTCCTCTCTTGATTCACTGCAGAGACTCACAGGGTACAGATTGAATTGTGTTTGCACTTATCAATACCCTCAGGAAAAATGTTGCGTTGCTCTAAGCCAACCGAACTGTATCAGCTCACAATATGTTACTATGTTATGTTACTATGATATTATATGGTAAAAAGGAATTGAACAAGGAAAAAATCAATCGCTAATAGAGACACTCTTTATGAAACGAGGAATGGTGTTCTATTCTCATGGAAAAACAGACGTATTGCCGGGTCATCCCGTTGCTAAGCCATTTGAGGACACTTGTGCTTTTGTTGTCTCGGACTTGTGACTACTCACTAACCTCACTATAAATGCACAATTGAATAATTATCAAGAGTCTTATAAAGTATGTAAAAAAACCCAACCCCCCCCCCCTTAAACCCAAGTGAGATATCAAAATGTTAGAAAAATATATTTGTGGAAGTGAAACACGAACACAAGGGGAACGAGTATCGCACAACGATGTATCTTTTCTATCTTCCGAATAATGGAATATTATTGCATTGGCAAAAAGGGAAAACGAAATGGGGACTGAAACGTATGATAACCAGCGGGGGGTGCTATGCTATACACGAGAGAATTCACTTATATTGAATGTTCTAATACGAATTATGACGATAGAAGAAGTGATATAGAGAGTGGTAAAGGGAAGGCGATTCATTCCCAATTTATGATGAAAAATTGGAAGGGATGATTAATGTTAACTGATTCGGTGATGTAGCATTTCCACTCTGTCATTTCGCATCCATGACGTCCTTATCAGTTTGAGCAAATTCTGATCAGTGATTGTTTGTATTGTACGAATGAGTAAGGAGGCTAACAACGCAATGCAAAAATTTGCAGCTGACTTGTTTCACAACGTTATAATTAGGGGCCACAAGCCCCGCCCACTTTCGTCTGACATGATTTTGCCTAAAAACGAGAATCAAATCCGCAAGCTTCATTCTAAACCAAATCCTTCATTCTAAAGTGCGCTGGATAGCTACTGGCATTCGCAACCGATTGAGCACTGCCCAAAATGTGCACATCTTCATTGAGTAGGTCAAAAATGAACTTTAACGATGGGAATAGGTCGTTTTTACGGGTTGCAGTGTGAATATTTTGTTTGGGCATAGTTTTTCTGACGAATACGAATATTTCAGAAATTTTAGAGAAAAAAATAGAATTTTATCATGCTTCAAAAGCTTGCGGATTTGTTTTAAAGATTTCAGTACGCCCGTATTTTTTCGATTCCGATTAGCGCTATACACAGTGTGAACGTGCGCGGGGCTAGTCAAATGAGAGGAGAGAGGCGAGAGGCGACCCCCTTCCCATCTCCCTCCGCCTCGCCTCTCCCTATTGTTTCTAACCCGTCGTGACTATCGCACGCTCTGCCCGTAATTTTAATTTCTTTTTTTTTAAATTTCTCCCTTGATTTGTCTCTCACGACATGGCGAAGCTCTTGCCTCCGAATATTGGGAATGAGTTGGAAATAGGCTCCGCCCCCTTTTCCTCTCGCCTCGCCTTTCCACTCTCCACAACAGTGCGTATCGCGCGTACTTTTCAGGCTGTAGCGCAGCTCGTAGACGAGATATCGACAAACGGCCAAAAGTATGATGTTATTCGGACCATGAGGGACAGTTTCCACCCGGTTTTGACTGTATAGTGATAATTCGGCAATCTGAGTTGTGGCCCCTAGTTATAATGATTCATTTCTACCCACACATAAACGATTCTGTAAGGAATTAAAGGGCAATTTAATTTTAACACCTCATCATCCAGCTCAAATCGCTCTAATGACAATAAATAAGACTTTCCATCTTACCGAGCTTTGAATGTTTTCAGAATCAAATAATCCTTTTGACAATCGACTGCAGACATGGTCCCTCTGCCCCATTGGCTCTTCTCTTTCATTGCACATGCATTTGTGATAGCTGTGGAGAAGGAAAGGGGCTTCCATGGAAAGGAAGATCCCATTCTGATACTCCTTCTTTTCAGACCATCTGTTACTCGCAAGTATCTGCAACTATCGAGCTGTTAGTTTTCTCCTTTTTTCTTAATCGCATAAATCATGCCAAATACTCTTCACTGTTTCCCATTATTATGGTTTCCTCGCATTGAATTGGTGTAACAATAACGTCGATATTTTGAACCTTCGTATCTTCAGAAGATGCATTCCTTACTCATCATTTTATTATTTTCCATCGGTGCCGCGATCGCCGCATACGGTTAGTTTATTTTTTGCCTGCTTTTTTGAGAAATATTTCTTACAGAAGAGGATCGATGCATGGAAGACTACGATCCCGGACCATGCCAACATTATCAGGTATGTCTTCCATCTTTCAAGAAATGTTTCGCAAGGACAACACTCAATTTTTAGATTCGATGGTTCTGGGATCCGGCAGATGAAATGTGCAAGGAATTTCATTATGGAGGATGCATGGGAACAAGGAATCGGTTAGTCGAGAGCTTTCGTTAGTCATACTCATAAAATGTTTAGGAAAATCGGTCTCACGTTCAAACTAATAATTTATAGATTCTCAACCAAACAAGAATGTATGAAACAGTGTAGATACAAACTACACAATCCCGCAGTTATCCCAGGTAGAACAATTCCACTAAAATTATTAAATATTTTTATCGCAGATTTGTGTCTGCTCGAGCCTGATCAAGGAACTTGTGCCGATGAGAGAAAAGGACAATGGTGGTACTACTTCGATCCTAATGATGGTGAGAGCTATCGCATATATCTAGGGGCCACAACCCAGGATGCCGATTTTTCACAATGCAGTCAAATGCGGGTTCAAACAACTCCTCAAGGTCCCAATAACATCATACTTTTGGCCGTTTGTTAATATCTTACCTCTGAGCTGTGCTAGAGACCGAGAAGTACGCGCGAAACGCGCTGATTGAGACGAGGGAAAAGCGAGACGAAAGGGGAGGGGGCGGAGCCTAATTTGCGTGTGCCTCTCTCCCTCCTCCCGCCTCTCTCGCCCCCTCCGCCCGCCTCTCGCGCGTCCCTTTTTAATGCACAAGCCCGGGGAAAATGCTAAAATTCTAATTTTTTCTCTAGAAATCGTAAAATATTCCAAGCAGTCAGAAAAACTTTGTCCGAGCAGAATTGTCATATTGGAAGCCTTGGAAAGTCCCTTTTCGTCGAGGATCGACCCTATTCCCTTAGTTTAAGTCCAATTTTGATCAACTTAGTGAAGTTGTGCATTTCTCGGGCAGCGCTATATCGATTAGGGATACTAAGAGCTATCCATAGCAGTTTAGAACGTGTGATTTGGTTTAGAATGAACCTTGTGCACTCTCCGTCTCGCCTTTTGGCGAAATCATGTCACACCAAAGTGGGCGGAGCTTGCGGCCCCTACATATATCGTCGATTTTTTTGAACGGGGGAACGATAGCTTTGTGGACTTAATCGATTACTTTTTCAGGTGATTGCAAGAAACTTTTCTTCCATGGATGTGGAGGCAACGATAACAAATTCTACTCCCTCCATCTCTGCAATAAAGTGTGTGCAGAGAGGCTCAGTCCCAAGACTGGTAAGAATATTTATGATATCTTGATAGTGTACTTAATATTACACAAGAAATCGTGAATAAATCGCACAAATATTAACCATTTTAGCATGTAATTTCTGTGATCTGCGAACTTCGTACTGCAAAGCTCATGGGAAGTTCAATTACACTTGCGAATGCCGACTCGGATACAGGAAGAATTCACAGTCAAAGGAATGTATTGGTGAGCACGTCACACCATTCTTCTCCGACAGAGAAGGGGGAGATCTTTACATATGTACTTGCGCACTTCACATAAATCTACAAGGCCTGGGCGGAGGGAGAGGCCGCTCTCCCCGCTTGAATTTTTGCAGTCCGATTACGGTGTGGCGGAAAATTCAAAAGTTAATCCCCTTGTTCACCCTTTTCTGGAGAGAACAATGGGGGTCAGAATGCTGTGAAGTATGATGATTGACGCGAATTTTACTGAAAGATTGATTTGAAAGATTTGAAAGAGCTTATTTGCCTTATTCATTAATTTGAAAATACCTACCGTATTCAATGGCAACGAGCCACTTAGTCTCATTAGATGTCTCTTCTTTTCTCGTTTCTTCTAAGAGTACATGCATACTGGCTGTCTTCTATGCATTTCTTAGTAGTTCATTCACATTCCTTAGACGGTTTTCAGCAACTTCTTGAGAGGGGAGAATGTCAATGACGCAGCGAACATGTTTTTTGTCTTCGACTGAATTGATTACGGTAGACTCCTTTCAGATATCGACGAGTGTCGCCAATCCACTAATATCTGCGACAGAAACGCGTGGTGTACAAATACGGTATTTGTTTAGGATATTGGAAGAAATTGAAGTATCAAATAAAATGAAAAAAATGAAATAATTAAACACTTTGTGAAACATATGCGGAATGAACTGAATCTAAAATTGAAGTATTTTTTTAAAAATATGTCAGATCGGTTCATACTCGTGTGAGTGCATGGCTTCGTTCGTCGGAGATGGAAAACAGTGCACTTACGTCGGATTGGGTAAGTCAAAAGGAGTTCGACACAATATCGTTGTTCAATTATACACAATTCAAGCGTGTATTTCTTTAATAATCATACTGCGTTTAGTAAATCATGCAAACAAGTTCTCAGGTCGATCGACGATGGATTGCTCCGATTGTTCTCCATTCGCCACGTGCCGTAATGGAGTCTGTCAATGTGACAAAGGATTTCAAGGAGATGGACTCAATTGCACCGGTTCGATTTTTTACTGGTCCTAGACGCCGTTTCCACTTAATCTGGACAATCTTTGATCGTATTTCAGATGTGAACGAGTGTATGCGACTGCCGTACGTGTGTGATAAAAACGCAGAATGTGTGAATAAGGAAGGTAAGATTACATCGGAGTTTTCAATCTTGAACTTTTTTCGTGTAGGCTCATTCATCTGTCAATGTCTCTCTGGATACGCCGGTAATGGATACAACTGCACCAAATCAAACAGTGAGTTTTAATATAAAAATATAAAAAAATCATTAGTAAATGTATGATTAATTCAGCTTCATGTCTCGACAAGTTCGACATAAACTACCAGCAGACTTGCGGAAGGGAAAATTGGAGGGAGCACTATTATTTCGACCACGATGCTAAGATGTGCACTCTATTCTGGTGAGTTCCCTCTTCAATACTTCCATTGGAATACCTTTGAAGAGGGAGAGACAATTATCTCTACTATTTGAGACAAATCTTTTGTCCCCTTTTCACGCATGGAAGTCTGTGAGGGTGGAAGAGAAAGTTGTGATGTATGGATGAGTGTCATCGTATCTCTCGTGACTCATCGGGGAATGGCGATAACAATGAATCACATAGATAGTGAAGGGTCAACATGAGGATCCTCTTCAGGTACGATGGATGCAAGGGAAAATCTCGAAATGTCTTCTCTGAATTGAATACGTGTACGGAGATGTGTGAAGAGACGAATGTGATGACAAGAGCTGGTTAGTTCTAATGCTGCTTTATGACTTTTTTCGAGGATGAGCAGTTACGATTAGCGGTTTCTTTTTAAGTATTTCACAATATTGACCAATCTGACCCCCCCCCCCCCTCCTCCCCCCTCATCTCCACCCCCACTCGCCAATTCTTGAATTGAGCCTTCCTCTCGTAATCAGATTGGCGAAGTCTTGCTTATCGGCCGCCCATAAATAGTTGTTAGCTAGTGAGATGGAAGAGAGGGAAGAAGAGAGATATCTGGTGGATGGGAAGACTTGTTGATGCCATAGAGGGACAATCATTCACAACACCCCAATAAAAAGATGAGCTCACTATGATGGAATGGACTCCTTAGGAAGTGGTGAGAGTGCATGTTACAACCACTTCTACAGGCACTTCAAGCTCTGGCTACAGGTGTGATCTTTGATCTCTCTCGAATTGACCTCATATAGATTAAACTATAGTCTACATCATCCCGTTGAACCGGGAAGTCCCTCATCTTCCATCTCTCAGTTTTCTATTGAATGCGCACCAAATTGAGCGCGCGTTCTCTTCCTCTTGTCTTTTTCCGAAGGGATATAAATGGATGGGAGTAAATGTGATGAAGAGAGAGAGGGAGACAGGGGTAACTTATGGATGACACACCACAACAAAGACGACGTTCACGAAAAGGAAGAACCCTCAATTGTGTTGTCTTTATCTCTCATTCGTTGTCTCAATACGAGTTTCCCCTCTCTATTCTTTATTCGGGTCGCCTTTTCCCCTCCGTCTTCTGTCACCCCAAGGGACTCTCCCTCTCCTCCTCCTCTTCCACTTTTCCTCCCTTCTCCTCCTACTCTTTCACGCTTCTTCCCTTCTCTTGACCCCATCTCCATCGATTGGAAAGGGGACATCCAATCTCTTCCATAGTCTCTTCGGATAGTCTCCTCCAATGGCATATTCCCATTCGGGATGAGTAATGAAGCTTCGATGTCCGCTCGTAACGAGTACAATAGTGATAGTGATGATAATGAGAGAAGTGAAGAGTAGAGGATACAAATCCGCTTCAGAGATGTGCTGGGACAAATTCGATATGAACTACAGGAATCAATGTCAAGCCGGTGACCATTTCTATTTGCTCTTATTCTCGTCATTTCTATTGCTAATGCAGATTCAAAAGTGACGATCACAGAAAAAGTTTTGTCATTGCAGGAAATTGGCAGCAGCGATACTATTTCGACCATGCTTCTCTCACTTGCAGACAATTCTGGTGAGAAACATTCATATTACTAGGATGATTTACTATGCATGAAAAGTACTAGTGCATGTCTGAGAGAGCAATTTAGTATTCTTAGCACTCGGTTCACTAGCAATTACGTAGGAACAAATACTGTTGAAATTTTTTTTGATTTCTAGGAAACCCAGAAACCGATTACGACGAAGTGTAAATGATTACATTGTCTAGACTTCTCATCTTGCAGGTACGATGGATGCCGATCAAATTCTCGTAATATGTTCGATGATGCTCTCACTTGTCAATGGCTGTGCGAAGCACAACCCATGTACAAATCGAGTATGATTTATTGTTATTTCAACATATGTGTTTCCAATGCGCTGATTTCGAATGAGCTTCGACATTATTAAAAATCAGTGAAACACATTTGACTTTTTCGAATCTGAAAAGTTTCCTGTGAAGCGAATTAAAATTTTTTGAGAATCGTGTCTGGAAGAGTTTGATCACCGATACAAAGAGATGTGTAATGGAGGAAAATGGAGACAGCAGTGGTACTTTGATAAGAACAATAAGGTGAATTTCATGATGGGTTTGATCGTTATGAGAAACTTAGTATTTGTAGAAGTGCATCCCTTTCTGGTACGATGGATGCAAGGGAAACACAAAGAATATCTTCCCTGATGAACTGAGTTGTCTCAAGACATGTGAAGATCCCGCATCGAAAGATCGTTAGTTCCCTTCCATTTCTTTCGTTTGATGTGCATTGTGTGATCACTTTTCTGTTCATCTGCAGTGCTCTTCTCATAGGTCATCCGTATGCAGTCACTCGACCTTCCTTTCCATCTTCACCTCGAAAGACCTCCACACTATCTCCTCGACAACAACAACAACAACAACAACAACAACAACAAAAACAACACAATCTTCAGCGAAGGACAACTACCATCTCGAGAATGCGAGTGAACACAGCAGAACCAAGTATGAGGACGATATCAGGTATTGACTCACTGAAAGTGGATTGATGTGAGCAAGCACTTTGCTGTGTCAATTTCGAGAATTGTTCATATTCGCAGTCGAGGGTCTCATGAACATTATAACGAATGTTAATTTCAGCAATGCAGCCATGGCATTCTAATGACAAACATCGAATGAGGGAGAAGATAGGCGATGTATTCAGTGAGATTTATCTTTTGTTTATGTTTCAATTGTAATATGATCCTAAGTTTCGTGGATAACATGGGCTAGTTTTGTTTTGTTATGACAAAATGCGATAAGCAAGTCCTCCCTCTCTCTTCTCAATTTGTCTTCACCAAAAGGGAATAGGCCATAAATCTCATGCGCGACATCTTGCAATTATCATGCATCGAAGAAGCTAAAGGTCATTTTTGTCGAGATTCCTCCATTATGGATCTTAAAAATAAATATTTTATTTCGAATAATAAATGCGTAATTCAGAGCCGAACATGACAAATGTGTGCGAGACAGCAAATCCCTGTCGGAACAACGGAACCTGCCACTTCAGTGCCGTCAAAAATACGTAAGTGGATGCGTTCCGGATATTTGGAATGGGACCAAATAAATCATGGATGGAAACGGAAATTCGTTGCTTTATTCCTACAAGAAGATACAGGTTTAATCATTGAAGGTACTATTGCTATTGTCGTTCTGGATGGAGAGGAAGTCATTGTACGGAGGTCGTTGGTCAGTTCACTTATTTATTTGAAATAAAATCCAAACGATTATTCTTAGACCGTGACCCATGCGAGTTCCAACCTTGCAAGAACGGAGGCACCTGCAAGGCCAAGTTTGAGAACAAGAAGGTTGGCATTTCTTTGGAATTGAAGAATTTCGGTGAATTAATTTAATTAGAAAACTGTTCATATTCTTCAGACGATGCACGAGTGTTTCTGTGCCACTGGCTTCGGCGGTCCATTATGTTCCGAACGTCAGTTTACTCCGTTTCCTCCCCCTTTTCTTCCTGTTTTGCCGCGCGAGTCTGTCAAAAATTTGATGAAGTCACAACAAATGAACAACCAAAAAAGGAAGAACAAGAATCCACAAGCTCAGCTGATGTGTTGGAATACTTCTTATCTTGATAGAGCGGGAAATATTAGAATAACAAATATAAAATGTGTGCAAAAATTAATTTCAGGACCATGTGATTCAGCTCCGTGTCAGAATAATGGAACTTGTCGAACAACTGCAGCTGCTTCCACTTATTTCTGTGATTGTCAACATGATCATGGAGGAAAGAATTGCGAATTTGGTGAGAAGAAACTTCAATTTATCACAGACTCCCCTTCTTTTCAGTAATCGGTAAACCATCGATTCTCGAGGAGAATTTCGGGTCTGAGGTGGAGCAAGTATCTTCCGGAAAGGCCGAATGGGTTGAAGAGATGAAGGTTTGCTCATTAGTTAACTTTAATTCTTTTTTTTCCGAGAATTCTACCGGAAAATTCGTAGCATCATCTTTCAGAGTCGATTAGCTGGTGCGAAGAAAGCCACACCAAATGAGAAGCAAGCTGATGAGGAATATCAAGGTATACCATACATTGCATTATTTATACATTGTTAATTATGTAGGATGATTGATGAAAAATGAGAAAATTTAAACTAATTCCTAGATCCAGCGACAAAGAAGAAAATTCGAGAAGAAGCAAAAGCAAAGCAAGAAGAAGAGAATATGAAGATCAAAGAGGAAGAGGTAACATGATGAACAAATATTTGAAAAAAACAGTTATAATTGTTTAATTTGAACTTTCAACCTTAAATATTTCAGAGTAAGAAAAAAGCTGAAGAAGCTGCTCGAATTGCAGAAGAGGAAGCAAAACAGAAATTAGAAGCTGAGCTAAAACAGAAAAATGAGTGTACCATTCCGATCAAAATTGCGCATTTCATCTTATCTATCGCCATTCTTATCCTATTCCAATGAACTTCAATTGCTTCTATCCCACCGCCACATATTATATGGGTAACCACTCTTTTCTTTCTCTGCCATATTATTAGATTAGGCTAGAATTTTTCCTTCCGTTTGTTTTTTTCTTCTCGCTAAAATAGATGCCAGTGTTTGAGAGAGTCAGTGATACGTTGTGCACTTTTCCGATTAGAGTGATTGAATAAATGATTACAACAAAATGGTCGTTTAGACACGTACAGAGAGAAACGCGGTGCATAGGGAGAATATACTGATTGGGAAAAGGATTGGATGGAGTACGGTAGTTCAGATAGGTCAGGGTCTCGTATCGATTGCAGTCACTGTACTCGATGAATTCACGATTGTCACGATATTCGTCATTATCGGTGCGACGTTCGGATTGTCCTTCAATCAAGTATTTATTTTTGGACCGAAAGCTGTTTTCGATAAATGTTTCTTTTTTTACAAACATCCTTTCTGATGTTAACTTATGATGTTTCTCTCTCTCAACAGGTGCAATAATGGATCGTGAATCTCACCTTCAACTTGAGAAGAAGGAATGAATACGTGACAATTAGAGAGAACAGCTGTAATGATAAAGTTAAATCTCGAAGTTCACGACAATAATTGAAGATTCACAACAATGGAATGTCTTACAGTGAAGAAAGTGCTTCTCTCTAATGGAAATGCTCTCCACACAGTCATCCCCCACATGAATTGTGTTGTCATTTTGTGCACGAAACAAGCGATCTGAATATCATTATTATACTCTGAACTAAAACGATATATGTCCGCTATACTGATGAGTAAGATAATAATCGATATTTGATTCTAACCTGAAACCTATCCAAATCGGCATTTTGATCGGGTACAATTCGAAGGACGGAATTAACCACTTGACGAGTCTTAAAGAGATCAATTATTTGATTACCATTGTCTATTTCTTCTACATATAGTTGCAAACAGATCGATGGTTAATTTTTCATCCATACTATTTTCTTACCCTTTCATTCGTGAGCATTCCCGTATGACAGATAATGACGATATGAAGTGCAGCGACAACAACCTGATAGAGAGAGAGAGAGAGAATGATTATTGAATATGATTAAAATATATGCTAACAACCATATACTCTAATAAACCTATTTCTGAATTCGTACCACGATATTTATTGTCTCACCTGAATCGCCGCCCATCCAATGGCGAAATGGACTCTCGTATTGAGAGTTTTACGCATTACTGAGTCGAGGAATTGCTCGGCTGTGATGGGTTGAGACAGACTGAAAATAGGTATTTTTTATATTATTGGTTGGTCTTTGTCTCTGAATGGAATGTTCACCTCGCATGATCTTGTGTCATGAAATAGATAGTGAGACAGAGAATGGCAACGGACCACGAGAGAGAAAACAGAATATATGGATTGAAGAATGTTCCTATTCCCTCCTGTGATGAACTCATTGAAGAAGGAAAAGACACGCTTCACTCACTTGGATCACTGTTATTCTCAGGAATTGTTCATAGTAGAATTTGAGTGAGAATACACGTCGTTTGTGCTCGTTATCGAGGGCTTTGATCAGAGTCTGAAAAAGTGAACTGTTGTATTATCTCTTGCAATGTCTGCAATTGAGTCCCATGGAACTCCTAATAACAATATTCTCTCACCGTTAGATAAAATCGGACGATTTTATTGTGTAGACTGTAGTACATGAGAGGGACGATATTCCACACAGTTAGCATTGGGACGAGAATAAAGGCGAAATCATTGAGAGGATCATCGCCCAATCTATGAAAGAATTATAGTTATAAAAATGCAGGAGATAAAAATTGTTTCTTAATGATCTGTATAAAATAAATGTATTCAGTGAAACATACACCAATCCTGTTTGAATGTACTCGATAATTCGATAAATGAAGGGAATGAGGAAGAGAACGGCCGATGACGTGAAGAACCTACACGAATTGTAATTTAAAGGAGGCGTATCATGAACTTTTGAAATTCAAATGGAGCGACTCTTACAACGATAAGCAGGATCTTCCAAGTTCTTGGAAAATTGCCAACGATCTCTTGGCAAATTGCCAAAAAATAGATCAGATCTTTTCGATGGGAATCACCTGCGGGAACAAACAAAAATCCCTCCCTAGCCAATCAATAGCGGACTAGACAAAGATGACCTTTCACTGATCTACCCTCCCTTCCTTTCCCTTAGTGCTCCATTAAATATTTGAAATCTTCGCGGGGTTTTCCCTGATCTTTCCTGATACTTTGGACACGGATATCTCGTCCCAGAGTTGATGCACAACTTTCAAACTTCGGCTTTCTAATATCGTTCTAGATTCCTATCGGATCGTGATCTCAACAACATGAACTAATTTTTCATGATACGCCTCCTTTAAAATAATTTAAAACTTACATTTAATTTAAATTTCACACTCACCACAGCGTGTACTTTCTCACAGGAGGTGAAGCACGGAAGGCCGATCGAAATGAGAGATCAACCTAAAATATAATGTGTGGTGATTGGGATCAATTCCTCAAATATCGCAGTAATGATGGGCATTTTTGTTCTCGAACTAAGTAAATGCGTGAAAAGGTAATAATCTCTGACCGCATCAATCAATCTGATCAATCTCGTGTGTGTCTTGATACGGAAAGTGAAGAGAGCGATGAGAAAACAAGCTATGAATGGTTTGATTCCGGAGATAATGGCAGAGACTGTAGAGGCATGCATCAGACCGAAATTGACCTGACGAGGAAAGATGATTGAACATGAAGACAGTAACAATCCCATAAACTGGTTGTTTTATTTGAGAGAAGAAAGTATTATTCACATTTTCTCAATTTTTCTCAATGGTCACATTTCCTCCTTGCTTCTATTACCTCGTATGCCACGATCAATTGGAAGTTCAATCTCGTGAGATATCCATTGAGAGCGATCAGAAGAATGGCGACATTGAAGAGGATTACAGTCGTCTAAAAGTTAAGTGATGATGTTATTTTGCATTGGACTTTATTGAGAGGTCAACAACAATCGTCTCTCAGTACCAGTCTGACTTTGATTCTATATTCTCTCCTTTACACTCTTCTCTCAGACTTTCACAGTGTTATTTGTCTCTCTTCTAGACTTCCCAATAAACACCAAAAAGCAATTCGAGTGTGAGAAATCCAGGTGGTTTTGCTTCAAAATGAATTGAGATTTGTCGGCCACAACTTTTTGTTGAGTGAAAACAGCAGATACAAATGAAGTCAATGACGAGGAAGGAGCCAAAGGATCAAAAGGAAAATAATACCGTCAATCTTCTCCATCTTTTTCTTCTTCGATTTGTTCCTCGATGAATGAGAACAGGAAAGAGAGAAAGAATTCGAAGGAAGATGAAGACAGGTCGAAGAGAACGAGAGATGCAACCGACGAGTCTGATCGAGGATTCCTATTATATTAACACTACTTTAATTAAGTACAGAATAAAACTTCTAGACAATGAACATTCTTTTTAATTGCTTTTCTCGGAACTTGGTGAAGAAGTTCGAATCCCATCAGACTTTTATGTGAAAAAATCGTCATTCGGAAATTGGAGAGTGGGCTAAATTACCTCGGGGCGAAATGATTCTTCACGTTTCCGTTGATTGCCGGACGGAGATTTGAATTCGTTTGCTGCAAATTCCATCCATTTTCGCTATTCTTAGAATAGCATTCGGTGAACCATCGAAATGGAACGAACCAAAGATCAAAAGACAAGTTTTACAAAGACAAAAGATGTGATAATGCATACCCGTCGGGCGAGGGGCTCGTGATGATTAGAGCAGCTACCTGAAATTAATTATTTTCTTCACATGGCTCAAAGAAATGTTGTTTCCTCATCCATAGAAAACCTCATGATGGGATTATTCAGTCTTTTCCATCTAGAAAAAGATACGAACCATTGGGATAATGAGAGAGAACTGGCTGTCCCTCTTGTTCCTCATCTTCAGTTGAGACATCGAGAGTTTGAGAGAAGGGATACATACCTGAATGAACGAAATGAGAAGACTAGATAGAGATAATACCTAAGTTTCACTTCAGTTCCGACTCTTAGTTCTACACTGCCTACATAATGTGAGCGTAGTCGTGAAGTGGCACTCTAAGTTGAACAAATGTTAAGAGACTGGCAATGAGAGTCGTCATTTACGCCAATGATCACAGGAAACAGCTCAGCATCAGCACAGCTGATGATTATGAACATGAGTCATATGGATTACATTTCGAAGACAAGAAAGTAACCACACATCTAGAATGGAAGTATTCTACTGTGTTGTTCTCATGCAGAAGTGGAGATTTCTTGTGAGAGGGCGGTCTCGAAGAGAGAATAATCGAGTGTGACAGCCAAAAAACCGCCCCGACGTAGTCAGAATGTTCACGATTCATTCAAGGTTCCCAATGGATGAATAAAATATCACCCGTGTGCATATATTCCACAAAATTCACAAGAGAGAACATCAGAGAACATGGGAATAAAGAACGGAAATTGAGGCACGAGCTTAGGGGAAATGAATGAAGGGAACATGAGGTTTGCAAATATGTATGCCGAATCCATTACAGAAGTGGAAACGGGCTTACTAAACGACTATATCGCAGTATCTTTCTCCTATCTGACTCCCACCCGATCTAATCCCGAGAAAACAGCTGAAATAGTGGGTAGTTTACCTTGTCGCAGGTGTTTAATAAGATGGGAAGTCATGAGGAAAGGAGAAGAGAAAGGATGAGGAAGAGGAAGACTAGCCAGATTGAGAATGATTTAGATGGGTCAATGGGAAGGAGAAGAGACTCGTTGAATATTCCTACAGAAGGAAAAACAAGTTACAATTAGGGAAGAGCGTGCCGAAATCAGAGAAAAAGCTAACTGAACAGGGGACGAATATCGTCATTTTTATTCGTGGAATGAGATGAATCTTCAACAGAGAACAAATGGCTCAAATTCTTACACAGTCTCAGCTGACTCTGTACTGTGCTCAAACATGAATTCGGTGAAGGAAACATGGCCACTTATGGCATGACTTCACACTTAAAGAAGGAGTAAACCTCATGAGTCTCACCGCGAAAACCCTGCGCGGTCAATATTTCAGTTTCAACTTTTTTCCTTACCGTAATCTTTTCTTTCATTGGGGCGGTTGCGAGCCTTTCTTTTGTTTTATCGATGTACCGTCATTTTGCTCGTGTTTTCTTTGTCAATTGTTTGTTACTAATAACTGGGGATGTCTGTTTACCCCTTCTAGTGCGTTTATATCACGGATAAATGCCAAAATCGCTTTGAAATGGCCACTATCTATGAACAAGCCTCGTTTTCGTGTATTATTCACCTCCCATTTCATGTTCATAGGCGCATCCGGGCTAATTTATATTTAAAATTGTTGCGGGTTCATTGCCGTCAACTATTGATCACTAATCACGTATATTTTCCTATTTTCCTACCATTTCTACTCTAATTATAACGGTTTTTGCTTGATTAGGCTAAGCAAAGCTCTTTTTAGCACGACATTGCCTTCCTCAAGCGCTACGGTCAGGGACCGTACGCCGAGCAGCTGTAACAAATCGAAACGGACATTGAGGAATGCGTCAAGAAGGTACGTTTTCTGCTTCACAAGTCAATCGGTGTATTAGTAGTAACTGTTATCCCTGTAAATTGACCCTCCGAGTATGCACTTGGTTGGGATTTTACTGAGATTCTGTACTTAGCACAGTTTTTACGTAAATGTACACAACTCCACAAATTAGCGTGCAACTCCCTATCTCAGTCGTTGTTCTCCCGCATGTGTGCAATTACAGATACCATTATCAACTGTTTACAACCAGTTTAGTTATCATAATCACTCGATTCGATTTGATTCAACAGTGTGAACCTTGGCGCTCTCTTTGAAAAGGAGCGTATCAAATTTAAAAAACCGTCTTAATGTCTGAACTATCCAATTTCATAGGTCAACGAGCTGTCCGGCGTGAAGGAGCCCGACACCGGACTGGCACCGCCCGCCCTCTGGGACATTGCCGCTGACAAGCAGGCAATGCAGCAGGAGCAGCGTCTTCAGGTACCGAATTGCCCCGATTTATGCAAAATATGCATATTATTGTGATAATTAACTTGTTGTTAATTAATAAATATTTAGGTCGCTCGCTGCACGAAGATCATCATCGCTGAGGGACAGGACCACAGGTGATCTTCCATTTATATAATTTACTAAATATTCCATTTGAAATTTACGCACTATTGGGCTATCTCCCCGCTTGATTATCTGAGTGCGGGGCTTCCAAGAAGAAATTACCGGAACTTTGCGCCCTCGTTGCATGAAATGTTTTTACACGGAACCCCCAAACTGAGAATTTCGGAGCCCCCGACCAACTAGCTGAATTTAGCCCATCAGTAGCTATACGCACCAGTCCGATATTTTTGTTTCTCACGATGATCCTAACGCGATCCTATAGATGACGGTCCCAAACGCGGTCATAGACTATTTTGTGGCTCGTAGAGAGAAATTTGAAAGACTCTGCGGCAATTTAAAGCTCTGGTGATGTGATATAGGTTTGTGTTATTCAGAATTTTTTGAAGTTTTTTCAATAATTATAAAATAGTGGTTTCCGCCAGTTTGACGATGGTGCTTACCGTAATCCTGTTTTTTCGCAAAACTGACGACAGTTCTACACCATCTAGGGCTAGAGCAACCGACTTTGTATTACACTACTTTGTTCCTTGTAGAGAAAGTGGCTTGCAACATTATCGTAATTGTCTTTGCCAAGATAAAAATGTTGTTGTTTAGGAGGCTACTGCTGAGGATGATTGCGAACTCGATGGTGACCACACGGAATACAACCAAGATCACGAGTAATCTTGAGTTGAAGAAGATGATCTCAATCCTTACCCTATCCCCGTTCATTATTTAATAACTGAATCCAAAGTCTCCAGTTGTGTTTTTCACTAGCAGCTTTATAGCTTCTTTTATTAATTTTATCAATATCACTTATCTAGCATAGTAATCTAGTTAAGACCGCTTGTTTCGTATGCAGTTCTTTATGATTGTTCCGCTTTTTGTAGTGTATGTAGCGTTCTCGTTACCATGTTTATGTATAGAGATACTGAAAATTTGCTTGACGGCTCACTTGCTGTACAATAATGTTGTGAGCTCTGCTGCGTGTAATAAAAACGATCTTTCGATTTGTATGGTAGTTATTGTGCACTACACTGATACAAAGAGTGTATGAAATGGAAAGCTTCCGAAGAATTTTTCTCGTTGTTATAATTCTGACTTCGTAATCATGAGTTTGGGATCATCCAACCTCATTTAGTACTACGGATGTGTGAATCAACAACTTTTTGAGACCCCCAAGTCCCTACATAGTGAATGAGAGAGAAAAAACCCGTATGAACTAGTGACGAATAATTTTCCACGCCTTGTATACTACCTCTCTCGCCATGCTCACAACGCCCTCCATGGTGAAGTGGTAAGTTTCTAGCCTTGAGATCCCACTAGCGCGGGTTCGATTCCCGAGAAAGGCAAATCTCTTGCTAGTCTCTTCTTTTTTCGATAAACAATCTCGATTAATCAATATCGGGTTGGAAGATACAGTACTCCCTGATCTTCCCTGCGCGGAGTCCAAAACTTTGAAAATCCGTAACTGTGCACAGAGGCAATTTTACAACTTCGCATAAACTGATTTTTGATCGTTGAACCATTCCCTATCGTTCCAAGATTCCAGTATATGTGACTAAATATTGGGTTTACTCCTTCTTTAATGGACCATGAGAAATAACCTCATGAGAACAGAATACGTGTGTATAAGATGAACAAGAGAATGAACTGCAGAATGAGGAGACCACAGTATTTGTCTATTGAGAGGACATGGGGAGATACAGAGAATACAAAATATCGGACAGGATAATGAAAAATGTGCAGCGAAGTGAAAGTACATAATATCCAGAGGAAGAGGAAAAGGAACTCGAGAGGGCTGAGCTTGTCCATTTCTCAGTACGATTCCATTCGGACACAACAAATATTTAGTGACCCGAAGAGAGAGATTGGAGATATCATACACACAATCCATCCCATTCACTACAAAGTGAGAAAAACGAGAAAACGAACAACCAGGGAAGGAAATCATCATAGAATTATAATAAAGTGAGTTATTCAGTTGTTCGTCGACCGAAGAGGACGTGATTTCTTACATAATAATAGGAGTTCATTCTGAAGATTGAGTAAACTCGAAGTATCCGAAGGAGTGGGAGGAAATATCCCTGACATCGAATCAATTCTATACAATCAACTAAACCTACTGGTACCCCTAAGAGGAAATGAACTGCAACCGCTCACCCGACAATTCGGAAGTAAACATCACTGGATATGAGAAGGAAGAAGGGGTGAGGTTAGGTCAAGGAAGTACTAGTAAGAGTCTTCTTCGACTCTCTGATGGATTACTCATTTATCGCCGCTGTCATCCATTTTATTATCAACTCCCTTCTTTCTAGTCTCAATTCCTCTCTACTTTCCTTGTATGGGCAAAGGATAATTACACGCTATAATTTCATTCACTCACCCATTTTAGACTACTGCAACTGGTAAAAAGAAGTGAAGGAAACTATGAGACGAATGGAAAATAAATGAGTACGGCCAATTAAGATGATGAAGAGGAAGGATGAGGAACGAAAAGTAATAGAGATTGTGAGGTTTCACTCAAGAGGGAGAGGAAAGTCCAATTATGGAATATTACTTACGATGATAAGTCTGCCCTTGCAAAGAAAATGATCGATTTCACGAGAGAACTAATCGAGAATACCATTCCGCCCCATTATTCTTTACTGCCTTTTAAAATGAGAGAGGAGATGAGATCGGCACCATTGTGAAGAATGAGAAAGAGTTGAAATCATTGTAGAAACTTGCGCATCAACAAAGGAATTGAGAACCACAAACGTACCGTTCTTCCTATTAGCCATCTCAACAACTCTAGTGAAGGAATGTGGGATGATTAGGGTTGGAACGAGACCATCCTTGTTTTCAACACTAGGAGAGCTCATGACTGAGTTGAATGAGGAGAGTGTTCCTGAGTGCTCCACCCTTCATCCTTCCCCTCCCCCTTCTCCTCATTTCAACGACCGAATACCATGAATCGAAGAGAGGAAATTACCTTTTTGTGAACGTCGATCGAGTATCTTCAACATTCTACGAAGGAAAGAAGAAGATGTTGATGTTGAAGGTCGATGGATTACTCCGACAAGAGAAACTGAGGACTTTTCGCCCTCTTCTATACTCATTCCTGGGACGTTTTCGCCACGTCGAAATGAGCCTTCGCAGCGTTGAATTAGTTCTTTATCCCCCTCCTTCTCCCCTTCCCTCTCGACTCTTTTGACATTCCATCATTGGAAAGAGAGCAAAGAATGGATAGACACAACAGTGGGATGATGGAGTAAAAATGGGACTGAAAACGACAGTATACTTCCGGTAGTTGTGAATTCTGAGAAGGAAGCTCAAGGGGAAGTTCTTTGGTTCTTTCGTCCGATGTAGATTAAATGAGGGATTGGACCATCAAAAGGACAACCACGACATGAATACTTATTCTCCGATTTTCGGAGAAGATTTCGGAGTGAATGATCAATGAGTATCAGTCACTGGACTTGAAAGACAGCAACAACAGAAATATGGGGAAATCGAAAGAAAAAATACATTAGATACTCGTAATAACAAATTTCTGGAAAGGCAAAGTATCGATATTTTTCCAGGGTGAGCTTTCTCAAGCTCATATATTTCGAGATCTCTCAAGATCAAAGCTCCAAAGGGTTCAAAGTTTTGTTCGTCTCTGCCGGAAATTATAAAAAAAACCATTATATTCTAAATGAACCTTTGTTGGGCGTCACGAGCATACCTTCTCTATTCCTTATGATGCATTTACTAATTAATCATGTCTACTATCTAAACAATATCGGAATCCCTAACTAACGAACTGGTCGCTGTGATGAGTGTAGTAGCCTAAGATTATTGGCCTCTCATCGTTTGACGCTCAAAGATAAACTTATTTGTCTAAACATTGAATTCTTCATTTCCGACATACAGTGAGATCTGCGTGCAGCGCTGGCAAAAGTCCAATTTGGAACCAAAACAATCTGTATTCTTAAATTTGCCATTGCGACTGAAACTAAAAAAGTATCTACGCCAATCATGTAGTCGATCTAAGCGATCACGAAAAATTACCGTGTGTCTTTTCCCAAGTTTTTTTTTCTGATATGACAATCAGCTAGAAAGAGATGCGCAACGTTCTTACATGATTCGAAGAATTGTGACTATCTCTTATCTAGATACGTTTGAAAAGCGGGAAAAAATAGGGAAAAGTTGTTTTTGAAATGTAAGGTGTAAGAAAAGATAATGTGAAGATTGTTCAAACAATATAAAAAGATCTTCAGGTTAGCTAAATACTCTCAAGAACAATGAACAACTAATTACAAATTTTGCACACATCATTCTACACCGACAGAAAAGGGTTTATAGAACTGGAAACTTGAACTGTGAAATATTTCTGAAACGTTTTAATTTTCTTATCTTCTAATATTCGTCGAGTACTATTCAATATCAACTCAAGTCGTTTTCTCTACATTCCTCATTTTCAAATCGACTAAATCATTTATTTTCGGACTCAATCTGATTGAGGTCCTCTTGATATTTTATAACGCCCAAGGACATTTTTTATGTTCAATGACGAAAATATGTTTATTGTCGCATATTCAAGAATCCCTCTGTACAAAAACACACCTTTTTTTCCGAAATGTCCACTTGAAATGGGACTTCGTCTCTTTCCCGTTCCACTTACCCTTCTGAGACTGAATATTTCCCATATTCGTCACAAATCTAAGAGGATAGAATCCCCCTCAGGCCTTTCTTGTACTCTCAACTTTCCCCTTCCCCTCCCCTCCTCTTTTTTCCCTTTTCAGACCATTTCTCGTCACGGCCTCACCCTAAATTAATGGTGAACCCTTCTGCGGGATTTAATGGAATCCTCCCATTTAAAGAGGTCTCTGGGGTCTCGCAACTATCGAGTGGACTCAAATCCCAATGAACTCCTCTCATTCAATTGAATGGCTTCCCTCTTTAGAGTGACACACCAAACTGTTCTCATTATTTCGTCTATTCCATCACTTACAAATGAGTTCTCTTCCTCTTCTTCTTGGAACAGTCGCTATTCTTACTCTCACAGATATTGCAATATTGCACGATTGGTTAGACTAAAAGGGAACTCTCCCAGTCTCACTCTCATTCAATCTCCAAATAGATCGGACTGAGAGAAAGGAGATTCGATAGGATTTCACACTTTCGTCCGTCATCTATCAAGTGAGTGAGACAGAAGAGAGAAGAACATGATGAGTAGCCAATCAGATTACTCCTCTTCCCTTCTCATCCCTCCCTTCTCTTCTCTCTCCCATCAATTGAAGTGACTGCATCATTCCTCTTCTTAGTTCGAGAGATGGAGATCTCTGTCTCATTCCGACCGTTCTCAACTCTTCTCACTTGACATCTAAGAGACGTCTCTTTGATCTTGAAAACAAGGAAGACGAAGAACCGAATGAGAAAGTAGATGGACGACATCTTCGAAGGTTCATCTGAATGATCCCATCGAAGAGATACCAAATGCATTATATTCCATCGTCGATTCACTCAATATCATTGTCCTTCTATTCAATATCCACCCTCTCACACTGACATCAATCATTTATTTCCCTTCTTTCCCTTCTGTACTCCTTTCCACAATCGAGTTCCTCTTCCTTTCTCCACAGTCAATTCTCTCTTCCTGATTACCTCTGATCAGATTGTTTTTTGCTAGATATTCAAAGGGAGAAGTTCCTCTGTTGTTCGAGAGATAGATGATCAATAGGGAGCTAAGTCTCAAGTTCTCATCGTAATTCGATCGGAACAGAGGATAGGCTGTAAACCTCCTCCTCCCTCTCCTCTCCTTCTCCTCTTCCCTCGTCCCCTTGAGGTTCTCCATGTCACTTCTCTTGTCTAAAGAGACAAAACATGATCGAGTCCATTGACCATCCTGTCTAATTCCTCCCCTTCACAGTCTTCCTCTTCTCTCCGTTCCATCACAGTTCATCTTCTTCATCTTCTGCAGAATGGATTGAAATGGGCAACAATAGTCCGTTTCTCTCCATCTCGATTATCTTATTACTTCTCTCTTCTCCGGTCACTGTTGAGAGAGAGAGAGGAGGGAAAGTACGGAGGAGGGTTATTCCCTCTCTTGGTCCTCCCTCTCCTCTTCCTCTTTCATCTCGTTATACCACACCGTGAGACTGTTATCTCCTCGTTCCCCTTGTATTCCTCTTCTTTCATTCTCACGGTTGGTCAACCCTTCGAGAGAGAGATCACGGCGTCTCCATTGTAGGGAACAGTCTGATACAATCGTAGACTGAGTGGAATCACAAGACCAAACGTCGGAATATCTAAGATTCTGTTCATGATCTTTATTCGATATCCCTTGGACACGCTACTTTCGTGTTTCATCAAATGACCTGTCATCATTCCTCACTCATTCCTCCAATAATTTCTCATTTCCATTCATCATAAACTTTCCTCTACTTCGACTGGTAGTTGAATGGTAACCAATTTGACAGTAAAACAGTTCCTCCTTCATTTCCTCCTCCCCTTCCTCCTCCTCCTCTTCCTCCTCCTCCTCCTCTTCCTCCTCCTTCTCCTCTTCTTCTTCCGAATGTTTAATGCCCGTCAAAGGCAGCGAAAAGATTTGAATTTTCGCACAGTCAGTCAGCTCTAGTCCAAGGAGTCTCTAATAGAAAAGGAGAGAGAGGAAGAAGAGGTCTCTAATAGGGGTGAAGACTACTCAAAAGGGCTTATATCCTTACCCTCTCTTCCCCCACTCACTTCAATGTACTACTTCACTCCATCAAGTCAATCCTCCTCAGATCCCTGTAGGTCAAAGGGACATTGATGGTCAGAGAGACCTCATAGATGGTCTATTCCTACCTTCCCATTATTCATTCTAACCACAGTCCACACAGATTGGTCCTTGCGTGTCTTTTCTTCACCCTTTCCTTCCTATCTCAATATTCATGAAATCGGATCTTGTCCTGTCTAACCTCTTGCCACTGTTTATTATTCGGTCGAAAGACATCTTCTCCTCTTCTTCTTCTTCTTTTCTCTTCTCATCTGATCTAATCTGACTATTCCTCTTCTTCATCCTCTCTCTTCTCTCACTTTCTTCCTCATATCATCTGAGACTCTTCTCATCCTTCCAACTTTGTACAGTAATAATTGTCTCTCTGCTGTTCAGCAGAGTCTCTTCATCATATAATAATGAGTTCTCTCTTTTCTTCTCTGCAGTTGTTCATTCATCTTCGACCATCTCTTCGTCATTTCTTTCGTGTGTTCGAGATTGACGCTAAACTCAATCAGCCATCCACTCCAACGAAAGAAATGGAATGGAATGGACTACCGCACAAAAACGAACGTGTATCTTTATTCGTCTTACCGATAGAATTGGAAGACGTGATGAGAATTAGGAAGAAGTCTCTCATCATTTTCACTCATTCTTTACTCATTCTCACTGATTCCTTGCGTCAATTCAACGTCATTCAATACTCTTACCCATTCATCCCGCGAATTTTCTCACCGCCAGAGGAACAGTTCTAATCAGTCGTATTCGGCTGTTACTTTTTGAATGCAGAGTACACTTCATGGAATAGTTCACACGGCGTCATTCATTTCCTACGATTCTTCATCCCTATTTGTGACCTCTTCTCCTTTTCTGATCCCTTCTTGTCTCATTTTCCGTTCATCCTCAATGTTCTCATTATGGACACGAAGGTCCGATCAAGGCACTCATTTCTTCTATCTTCTCCATTGTGCTTACTCACTTTCTAACGAGGCCAATCATTCTTGCGAGGGAGGCCCATTTCCACGTATATCTTCCGCCTATGTTTCATCCTCACTATTTGTTCGCATTTTGCATTCGTCATCGTTTGTAGCTCGTGTTATGATCTTTCAACATGATATAAGTCTTGAATATTATAGATTTGGATGATTCCTCGGCCGTAGAGTGAAAGATGTGTGAACTAGGCACCATTCCTCTACATGGTTTGTTCTATTTTATTTTAATAATTTTGTTATTAATTATAATTCCTCTAAATTTCTACAGTAGTCTACTGCAGATCACTTGCAGAAAAGCGGGGGAATAACACGAATGAATTTGATATTGTCCATGTCTCTTTTTCATGTGCATCCTAAAGTCGTTTCGATAGACGGCAAAATGAAAAACAATTATGTATCGGATGTAGAGCATCGAACATCATTTGATGCATATGAAAAATTAGACTTAATATTAATACATATGATAAATATTGCAGGGGCGGAATCACTGGCTGAGGCGATCGCTGTTTTCTCCAGCTATGATTCCATCCACCCTTATATATCCGTGTTTCTATGCGTTACGGGTATGTAATTCACTTGTATAGAATAGGATGCACTTTCAACTGATAAAATAGGGATAGTGACCTTATTTGATAATTGATTAAGTGAATCTTTCGTATGCGAAATAGACACGAATCTCAAAATGAGTGTTTGATAAAGAGGCATACGATCGTGCCCTCTCTCCCATCCCTCCCCTTCCTTACATCTTAGCATCCAGTCAGACACGCAATTCGAGCAGTTTATTTACGTGGCAGAGTCTTCCCATTCGCATATCGAAACGAGAAGAAGTGAAAGCTCGATGGGAACAGTCAGATAGAGACGCCCCCATTTAATTATGTACTGTACCCTTCACACAAATTGAATAACAAAAATATGAGAGAATGAAAGCATTACATCGTAAACTTAACCATTTCACATTGAATTGGAGAGTGAAGAATGGACATCTTTGGAAGATGAAGATATTTGCAGGAACAATAATGAACATAATAACGGTGGCCGTTTTAACGAGACCATCGATGATTTCTCCTGTGAATGTTCTTCTCTCAGGTCTGTTTCACGAAAAATACAAATGTGTTTTAGTCAGAGTCTTTTTTTTGAAAAGTTGACCGCATGTGGTACAAAGCAAAACCAAATGATTTTTTTCCAGCGGTGGCGATATGTGATATCATCGTTATGTCGAGTGTATTCGTATTCGTCGTCCATTTTCAATTGATTGCCCTCAAACGGTGAGTGAATTGCTCGGATAAAGCTATATTGAGTAAGGCTTAAACAAGTTAATTCTATAACTTCCAGTTGCGATCCCTCTGATTTCACTCTCAATTGGGCTTTGTTCATGTATGTTCACGCACAAACGAGTGTGATATTCCATGCTACGAGTATTTGGCTCACGGTATGTTTTCGAAAAATATTTAGAATAGCAAAATTACTTGCGATAAACATGTCAAAAAATTGCAGGTATTACTGGCACAGATTCGAGTGCTCACTATCAGAAAAGCAACGAAACTGCCCACAGGTAACTTTTTGCTATATTTTTTCACTGTTATTAGTTGTGGTTATGACGACTGATCTTCTCTCCTCAGAAGCTCTCTCTGTTCGTGCGACAGCTCTCATCTCTTTCATAACTCTCGTTGTCGTCGTGGCTGTAAATATTCCTAATTTCATGACAACTGAGGTATTATTTTGACCCGTTCGGATACTCTATGTTCTTTTTTTGCAACTTCGTATTATTGAAGATGTAATCCAATCCATTTCAGATCGCAAACTACACGGCGTCAGAGTTTCTCTCATGTGTTCAACAGAGTGAGAACGGTACTGACGTCCTACCGGATCACGCTTGTGCGATTTTACAACAATGAATCAATTCAACGCTTTCCGCTCGCTCCTTTTCTATCGCTTCTCAGACTTTTCATTGATAATTAGACGTTTTAATTAGTGCACTCTACGCTTTCCGCTGATGAGAAATGGGGGTAGATCCAAAGGCACATTGTACAAGTTCACGATACATGACAGTTGCAATTGGATCCCCTCACTCATCTTCCCTTTCCAACCTCTCTCTTCCAGACCTTCCTGTATTCGTCGCAGTTCCAAGTGCAGATTGTGACTTATATCAGGTTTGTTTCATAGCCAGTCAAATTAATCTGAGAAATAATCAGTGAAATCTTTCAGTTGGCTCTTTGGACGAACGGTCTCTTCTTCAAAGTTGTTCCTTGTGCAATGCTAACTGTTTCCATTATTGCACTACTCAAGATCATTTCCGATGTTGCCCATAGGAGGAGGAGTCTCGCACAGGTGCGAATTGAAAAAAAAAACAACAACTTAATGAAAACAAAAAATGGAAAAAAGAATTTTTTAGTTGATGAACAAGAAGAAAGTTCCTCGTGATCATACGACGCCAATGCTCGTCGCTGTTCTATCCATTTTTCTACTTGCTGAGTTTCCACAAGTAAGTCCCATTTCAATTGTGAAAGTATGAGATGAATATTCTTCACACCATATTTCAGGGTGTTCTTCACATTGGGAAAGTGGTGTTTACCCATGATACCTTCCATCAACAGGTACATTTATTTTTCATGTAACAATTATAAAAATAAATTCCAGATCTATCAGCCGCTTGGGAATGTGATGGATCTGTTGTCTTTAGTGAATTCAGCTGTGAACTTCATCATCTATTGCGCCATGAGTAGAAAGTTCGTGCCTGCATTATCGAGAAAAAAATGTTAATTCGAATATTACAGATTCCGAATAGTTTTCATACAAATGATTGCTCCTTGCATACCACGGTGCTTCAATTGGTGAGTTGTTTTAATAGTAATTCTCCTATCGTCGATTCTGTTCTCCAAAAGGGCAAACACCCGGACAGAAGGTAACAAGCCCATTTCAGTAAACTTCAATACGGGGCTGATTTCGACATGGAAAGATCTCAACGACCATCTGCCATTACGGATTACACCAAAACAGAACAAGTGAGTATGAAATAAAACTGAAAATTCTCAAATTAGAATGTGCAAATTTCGCATTGCGCACAAGGAAGAGAAAACTCGAAAAAATGGCAGTAAAGAGCACAGAATCGGCACGCGGAAATAAAAGATGAAAGGACGTGAGAAGATCGGCATTTTAGATTTCCCAATTTGCGAAGATAAAGTGCAAGCGATTTTTACGTCAAGGAAAGTTGCAACACCGTTTAAACTCACAATGGGAATATTTTCTTGTAACAACAACCCCTTTTCTAGTTGGCACTGACTTCACAACGTCCTTCAACCTCATCATCTCTCCACCCATCTCAAGCAGCATTTCTCTCTCGCCTCCACTCGGGATACACTGATGGAGGAGTGTCATCCGGTGAGGAATAATCAATAAAAAAAGCAAAATGATCATGGAACGAGTATGAGATTTAATTCAATACATTTAATACTTGCATAAGTATTCATATAAATATCAAATAAGTGTATCTCAGCTACATCCGGAGGTCGTTCATCATTTCTTCAAGTACCTTGTGGCGCTTCTTCCTCTGCAAGAATGTCATTCGATGATCGAAATGTCGTCAGTTATCTCCATTTTCTTCTTCGTTCATCATTCAATTTCAGCATTCGGAACGTTCATCTTCACTTGCCATTCATGAATTGTCATTGAGAATTCCCGAATTGAGAGAGACGAGAGCAACTTGGAAATGGAGGGAGATCATTCCTGGTATGAGTACTTATTTCACAAATTTATTAAAAACATATTATTTTATTTAAATATAAACATTTTCAGTATTTCGTCCGTTCCGTTCTCTTCGTAATTTCGTAATTCGAGTACGTCATCGATCGTCTCTCGTGCCGAATATCACTCTCAACTCATTCAAACAGGTGAAACTTGGGAGTATTTATTTACAAAAATTGTTTCCGTGATTGCAAAGGTAGTCCTGAAGATATGAACGTATTGCAAAGCAAACTCTATCCAATACATTTGGGTGCACCGACAATAAGCGTCACGAAATATTTGTAACGAGCTGTTTTCGTCCGCATTTCTTTTTTTGTTAAATGCGAAAAGTGACACGTTTGTCATTATCACACAGTGGCATCCATCACTGAAAGTAGTTTAAAACATTTTCTGTCTTCACGAGTAGAGATAACAATTGTTGTAGGAAATGATGAATGAAGCAGTGGAATCTTCCCCTGAACGACGTCATTCACAATTGAGAATAGAATGTGCTCCCCCACCTGGACTTTAATTATATCACGGGACTTCTCACAATTTCTTCCGTTCTTTCCATTCAATTCTCTACTTACAATGGTTCTTCGAGGGTACTCATTGCTCAATATTCACATTTATTCCACTGGCCCTCTCTCTCTTACGTGTATCCCCCTCATCTCTAGATCGAAGCGTAGATTCATCCCCATTGTAACGTGACACGTCTCGGATATCGCCCATCACACATATTTATTATTGCAGCAGTTTGGATAAAAGATATCTTGCCCTCTAATCACGTTTTGTGTGCACGTTTCGATCTTGGTCAATACAGGTTCATCGAACAGTCAAAGATAGATCGCCATTTACTCTTTACTGAAAAAAGGCAGCTCATTCATCCTCAGAACACAAACGAAGCCTTGCTTTTCAATATTTCATCAATCTCTTTTCTGCCCTTTCCTCAATAAGTGTCATTGGTTGACTACATCTCGTACATCTTCTCTGTTTCCTTGATATCCATCTCCATTTCCCTTCCCTCTCGGATCCAATCAAGTCCCTTTCCTCTTCCCTCCTCTTCCTTTTCCTCTCTCAATTTCACCTGATATCTCATAATGAGATTGTCACGAAGGGATAGAAGGAGACCAAGTTGCCCCTGACTACACGGAATCCTCTCACGAGTCGAAAGATACTCCGCCCAATCTCGTGATATCTCCTCCTATACATTCACTTCTTCACTTTTTGTCTCCTCCCATCTTCCTCCTTCTACTCTCTAGATCCTTCGCTCCCGTAGGCACGATTTGACTCTCGGTCTCTATTTCCAACCTCCAATCAGCTGTCTCCTCCAAACTCGTGATTAGTTTTCGCCCTAAAACGACAGAAAATTCAATCATCTGCCGTATGTTTAGCCCCCATTCTTCTGCTATTTTAACCTACCGCATACCTTCCGTGTTGATATTCTACGCTATCCATCACCTACCGTGTCCACCTTTCAGGGATGTCTCTTCGTACTCTTATCATCTCTTCTGCTCTCTTCATTCCCATCGTTATCTCTCTCAAATGCTACGTGATCACTCCTCCTCAGCCCCTCACTAATCCACCTGCACAGGGAACTGAGGTGCCTTATTTTTACAGTCTTCAACGTTACCACAACATATATAGCAGACCGAAATCGGTATAGGTCAGATTACGGTAGATAATGCAGTCTAGTATATCCTGCGGAAATAATCGATATCGTCACTGCTACCGTAGTCTTTTGAAAAGGGTTGTTTCCGTGATGCACCCAGATTGATGGTTATGAAGGAGGAAGTTTATCACAGAGTATCACGAGATAGCACCCGCTAATTGTATCCCGTGTTCTCTCAGGTGCTATCGCACCCAAACTTTTGACACACTTTGATCTCGAGAGTATTCGAGGAAAGAGGGGGAGGAGCTTCTGATCTCTAGACCAATCAGAGAAATACTTGCCGTAGGAAACATATCAATTTAGAATTGATTAGGATGTAACTCACTAGGATAATGTGCACTCATCGAAAAACTCAATCATCATAAAGAAATCAAAATTCTCTTACAGACAGAGTGTCCGCAGAATACGAATGTCTGTCTAAAGACTTACGATCGCAATTTGAACACGATCCAAAAGACGTGTGGAACCTACGGCGCAAATTGCACGGTTCGTTTATCCCATCGAATGAAGATTTAATATTTCCATTCAGAATCAGATCGGAACTCCGAATCAACCCGCCCAGTGCTTCAATTCAACTACCACCACCAGCTGTTGCTGCTACGGAGATAGGTAAGATATGAAGAAGAGACTACATTCATCATCGAATCTGCGACTACAATACCTTATGAGAAGATCGTAGTTGAATGCAATGCTCATAGTCAATAAGCGTGCCTAAACTAATCTATCGTAGTCTCTTCCCCACTCTCAGTCAATCTCTTGATGAAGATGTCTACCAAGAGAAGAGATCAAGTGGTCGTAACTAGGGGGGTAACGATGTTGATGCCCCCTCAACATTCTCGTGATTTCCTTCCCTTTCGTGAGATTATTTCTGGTTCGATGGGCACGAAATATTGTAGTTGATTAGGAAAGAGTTGTTCACGTAGGATAAGGAAGTTGTGAAATCGAAGACTGACTTTTCATGAGTCATACAGTCGTCAATAGTTAGTGGCCGTAAATATTATGGCCAATGGGATAGATCAGCGATCCAGAGATTGGCTTACTCACCTACTGCTCACCATTGTCAATATGATGAATGGGTTTTGTTATCCGGGAAGTTGTGACATTGAGTAGATTCATAAGCGAGGGGGGTCAAGAGAGAGAGAGAAACTATTTTTATTCTGATTCTTCCATCAGATGTAATTCGTCTTCCATCACTTCAATCTTCGTCGGTCTTCTTCTCGCTCTTCTCGCTATCTTCCAGTATTGAGAATAATCGGATATCGAACCTCAGCACTACATCAAATATTCCATGCAATTTATTCAATCCATCACACAACGTTAACCTCCACAACTTTCGCTTATCTATTGAAAAGACTCTCGAGCTTACAATAATAAAACAGACAATATCTTGAGTAATATTCTTCAATAATATTATCACATTATACTTCCAATTATGAACCAATTGAGCATTCGTAAGTATTCCCCAACTCGTGAGCAAACCCTGTGATGAGAATGATGTTGATTATCATTCGTATGCCTCAGTATATTTTTCTATAATCACTACAAATTCATCAAATAATTAACGAACAATTGTATATTTCCAATCGATAAAGGAAAAGTGGTTTCGTTACATGTGCATGTTGAAATGAACCGGTATCTGAAGATGATCGTCTGTTGATCGATCCTTTGCTGTAAGCGAATTAGAAGGTATTCCTACTCGGCGATAACTGGAGTAATCATTCGGAAAAAAAATCAAGGACATGTGCAATATTTAGATAGATAACGACATGTGAAATTGCATAACGAAGTCATACCATGGTCAAGAGTTTTCTCAATTTTTATTGTCCTTGCCCATATTTTTTGACCAATTCTCCTATACTTTCTGCGTGTGGATATTTAGGCAAGTACTCAAGAGAATTCAATAATAAAGATGCACGCCTATTATTGATTATTTTTAGGTATGTAGATAAATTGACTGTCATCGATGAGAACTTGGCGTTCCTTTTTCTCGCCAGATGAGTTTACACTGCGAGCAAAATGTAAACCCATCTCGATCCTGTCCAATCATTCACTTCCACTTACTATCACTTGATTCCTCGCTTCTCCATAATGTAAGTTCATACTAGACTAGGGACCACCATTTGAAGATCCGGGAAAAAAATTCCGGGAAAAAGTATGAGACAGAGCCGTGTGTGAAATTCCGGCACCGATGTTTAGATTAACGGAGTTCAAGGAGGGCACGCTCGTGATTTCGATTTTTTCACTGTTTTATTTTTTTATATTTTGCTCGATATTTATACTTTAACTTGAAAGGCCGCGAGTTTTGTTGTTACGAGCGCTAAATAGGCACCGTGGACAACCACCACACCAAAAAATGCCGCATTTCTGTATGCGTCCATGTCCGTTATCGCTGAAATTCGGTTTTGTACGCGCTGGCCTTGGCATTTATCGATCGATTATTGCATTTTAACTTGAAAGGCCGCGAGTTTCGCTGTTATGTGGGCTGAATAGGCACTATGGACAACCCCTGTGCGAAAAATGCCGGAATTCTGTAGGCGTCCACGTCCGTTATCGTCGTTGACAGCTCGTCGTGCACCCCGGGCTCACTTTTTATTCGCATATTTCGATCGATAACTATACTTTAACTTGAAAGGCCGCGAGTTTCGCTGTTATGTGGGCTGAACAGGCACTATGGACAACCCCTGTGCGAAAAATGCCGGAATTCTGTAGGCGTCCACGTCCGTTATCGTCGTTGACAGCTCGTGGTGCACCCCGCGCTCACTTTTTATTCGCATATTTCGATCGATAACTATACTTTAACTTGAAAGGCCGCGAGTTTCGCTGTTATGTGGGCTGAATAGGCATTATGGACAACCCCTGTGCGAAAAATGCCGGAATTCTGTAGGCGTCCACGTCCGTTATCGTCGTTGACAGCTCGTGGTGCACCCCGCGCTCACTTTTTATTCGCATATTTCGATCGATAACTATACTTTAACTTGAAAGGCCGCGAGTTTCGCTGTTATGTGGGCTGAATAGGCATTATGGACAACCCCTGTGCGAAAAATGCCGGAATTCTGTAGGCGTCCACGTCCGTTATCGTCGAAATTCGATTTTGCGCGCGCTGACGATGCCATTTTTCTTTCAAAAACTTTCTTGCACTGTCCTTATTTGATGAGGGCCGCGCATTATCGCTGTTGATAGTTGACTACCAACCCCTGGGAAACCCCCTCCTCCATTTTGACACGAATGCCCGCGGATGGTGCATGCGAAAACGTCCCAGATGCTCTTTATTTTTATAGCTTTTCAATCGAGGGAGAGATCATACAGAATCGAGGGAGAACATCACACAGAATCGAGGGAAAGCATCACATAATGGAATTGACCAGCGAACAGAGTTTTTTCTGATATAAATATAAAAATGTATTAGCCGGAACCGGGAAATAGTCAGTTCCAGCCGGGACCGTCACCAGAGCCGGAGCCGGGACAAACGTCGCCTCGGTGTGGTGTATCTCTCGTTTTCAAGCTAGATACTTCGTTTATTTTGCAAATATCTTTTTTCTTTTTGTATTATTTTAAATTTTTCTTTTTGGAAATTCATTCCACACCTATGGTCTGATGATCACGACAGGCCTTGACGTCTCAAATAAAAATTTGCAATTTTGATGGTGGTCCCTAATACTAGACACTTCTTTCTTATATATATTCTTGATTATTCCAGGGCAAATCCTTACGCATACGCCACTGCCTTTCTGTTTTTGTTCACGGTTTTTCTTTTTAATTACTTCTATTGTACTTCCAATTGCTCCAAGTGGTGTATCATTAAAGCCGACTGCTCAATTGGTGATAATGAATTTTTAAAAAAGTATTGAAGACAGATTTTTTTTGCAGATCGTATCCTATAATATCTGCAAGGGGCTCCACGCTATTGTCAAATAAATACAATTTATATTATAAAAAATGCTGATAAATTTTTGGAGATGATCAATCGCAATGAATATCACGTCAGAGAACAATATTTTCACAAAAATAGTCAAAGTTTCATACGTAATTATTGGCCTTCTCTGTATCAAAACTGCGAAAGAGTAGGCAGGTGCTAATTTGTGAGTAACTGAAAGAATTCCCTTATTCTCCTTCCTTTCTTTCTTCTCATGTCTCAATGATTCTACATGCTTCTCTTATTTTCTCATTGATTTCCTTTGCTGAATCAGTTATTCAATGCTTCGTTACTAAGAGTGATAATTATTCGATTAATCGATGGACAGAAGAAAAGGTTTCCTATCATCTTTACGATTGATCTCAAACAATACATTCAGGTGTCCTGTCCGAATACGGAAATTTGTTTAACTATTATCGATTATGCAGATGATAAAATAGAGAAGCAATGCGGACCGCCATTCATAAATTGCACGGTGAGAGGATTTTCTAAACTAAAAAAAAAGCTCTTTTCAGTTTCAAGGTATCACACTTCCAACGAAATGTGGTAATTCTTCAACTTCTCTTGATACTTGTTGTTGCTATGGCCAACTGTGCAATCGAACATCCACAATCCATTTCCCATTTATTATTTGTATCGCTTTGATTTGCTATGTAACACTAGCAAACCAATAAAAATACACCAAAATTTCGCGTCGAATTTGATAAATGGTAGATTAGTATGATCACGTGTTTTCATTCGCAAGCGAAAGCAAACGAAATCATTCATCAAAATTAAACAAATCAAAATCTTCCCATTTCCTCTAGGATTAGCTCATCGCATAATTTACTCTGCAGAATAATCTATTGTTGACCACAACTTCTCGGCATCAAGAATGCGGATTACTCTCCCTATGGTGAACTACTTACATAATCTATGGTGATTGGAAGGGCAATGTTCTCATAATATTTATCAGGGAAGAAACAGAAAAGCGTCCAAACGGATCAGAATGACTAGATGAGCAATGTCTTTGATAAAGCAAGAAAAGTTGCGTGTAATGCTTGGAAAACCGAGATTATTGTACAAATGGTGACGTAAATATCTCTAATCGATCTCTAATTCGATAAGTGGGACCTGATAGTGATATGTCTAAGAGCAGAAATATGTGAACATCGAAGGAAGGCTCGTGAAGAAACTCGTTCAATTCGATTGGTTGTACTACTTTCTACGACTCTACCTCAAAAGAATGAACAGAAAAACGAGAAGAGTTGGAAGAGTGAATGAAATGAGAGATGATGAATTGCAGAGATTTCCTGAAATATCACATTTTGTTACAAAGAGCACGATTCGTAACACGATGAGACTATTGAACTGACCACTGCAACAGCAAATGAATCCAAGATTGGGAATGGTATCGCAAGTCTCGAAGATATTGTACGTTTGACAGATAGAAGAGAGACCGACTCCGTCGCAGTATCGAACCTGAACATTGACGATAATCCTAATTGTGTAGTAGATCGCGTTACCATTTCTAGGCAGCTAAATTGAGATACCGTGCAAAACGGGAATAATCCATCTTTCCCGTGTCATTCAACTCTCGATAGATACAAACAGATGGATTATTGTGACGTGTTCTCTCAACACGAACAACAGTCCATTCCTTCCCTTTTTCTCTCCTGTTCTCCAAGTGCGAAGCCCCTCTCTTCTCTCCCTTATTATCCACTTGACTTCTCCCTTTCCATTCTCGACTCTCGGTCGGGGGTCTCAATAGAAGGAGAGGAGTAATGGATCCCGCTAACCTCATCTACACTCAACAATAGCTGTGTGAGCAGTGTGTGCCCTTGAAGAGAGTAGAGTACAGGTCGAGAATGAGGGCGAGAAAAAGTGGATAGAAGAGAGAGAGAGAAATGAGATCCCTACTGGCAATGAGATTAACCCACTCCTCATAGGATTCACCGGTCTTACACCTTTTCAACAAATTTTCAATTATTTTCCTTCGCTTCAATAGTATATGTTGATTCAGGAGTGTACTAAAGTTGACCAACACTCACAGTATCATATCCGAGTGTCTGTTTTATGCACGAGAGAGAAGGGCACTCGATCATCTGTAGTTGAGAGCCAGAATAGCACTCAATGGAAGAGGAATAGGAGATGAAAGAGAAGAAGAGAAGAAGGGGAAGCATCTGAAACATAATGAATAGGATACAGAAAGTACATTCAAAGAAAGATTTGTACGGATCGACAGTAAATCTTTCAGTAATCTCGAATAAATTGTTACAACAATCAAGACGAAGCTTCTTGGTGCTCCCGAATGGAATAGAGAGAGAGGAAGAATCAAAGGGCCACCAAGTGGACACCGGAAGAAGGCAGTGAATGGAATGGAATAAGTGAAGAAGAGAGAGAGACGACAATGGAAGGACTAATGAGAGAATGGAGAAGAGAGAGAAGATAAGTGAATCACGTTGTGTTGAGATTCACGCAGAATTGACAGAGAAAAGATAGTGGAAAGGTTTGATCAGATAGAATATCGTACTTTTGATAGTGATCTTGAAATGAAGATATTAGATTTTCGAATAATTAAATCGGTTCAGATAAATCAGACCTCCAGAGAGCAAGAGCGGAAGGAGAGAACAAAGTGGAAAGAGAGGAATGGAAGGGACGAAAGAAGGAAATGATTAGTTGACGGACTGATTCAATCGTCACTCTCTCAATAGAACGCTTATGAAGGAAAGAAGAAGAAGGAGAAGGAAGAATGGGAGGTGCGAAATCTACTGCTGAAGTATTTTGAGATGATCCAACGATGACCATTCGGCCTTTCAAACGATAAGGAAAATAATGTAATGATTATTGACAGCTGGGTCAGATGATTGTACAATGGGCGGATACGCTATTACAACGATGATAAAAAAGTGGAAATTGTGGAAAAATCAATAGAATCGGCTATGTAATTCAACCCCATAGGAAACCATAAAGGACATTGAATTGGCCGAGTTTCTCATGTGGAAAAGGAGAGGGAAGCTTCCGAGGGTAAAGAGTGAGCAATTCTACTCGAGAAATGTGAGATGTCCTTATGAACACGCTTGATTTACTCTCTTCCTCTCTCATAAAACCATCAATCTTTCTCCTCGAAGGGGCTATAATAGATCGGAAAGCACATGTGTGCTAATACAGTGAGAAATGGACAGAGAGAGGAGGTATAATGTAGTAGTAGGTCGAAATGAAGAGTGGAAGGGGAGGGGGGCGGCCTTGTGAAGGAGAGGAGGAGTGAAGACAGATACTGGGTATGACATATAAATTATTATTATTGACCGTGCAACCGGAAACGAGAATGAGAAGAGAGTTGATTCACTTAGTTTGTTGAAAGAAAGAGAAGATCCGTGAATTAAAGCGAAAGATGGTATCTACAATATGATGTTGCGCCCTCTCCGTTACGGACAGTAACCGAAAAAAAAAAGTCATCCTGCCCTGTGAATTTTTATCGATAAATAAAACGACAAAAAAGATAAGATGAAGAGAATCGTCTTTAACCAAGACCGTGCTCCGTAAATGCGACTGTTCAAACTTGAAGTTGAATCGTAAAAGAGATCCGCTAGTTGAATTGTGTCAGTATTGCGTTGTCTCATTATACAAACCGTCCCGGGGCGACTTTAACAACGCCTCCGACTTTGATCCATTCAATGGAAAACATTGGATTGCTCTCGGATAGTGCTGCTTTACCCGAGGATACTCAGACGACCCAAAAAGAGAAGAGAGGGATGACAATACGGATAGAAAGTGAGATGAACCATCTTCTGAATAGACCAATCAACATCAATAAACGTCAAGTGAAACATGAGAATAGCAAGAGAAGAGGGGGTTCTTATGCATTATAATCCGTCCTCTCTCCCACAATGGGAATGTGTCACAATAAGTAATACAGAACCGATCTCCCTGACCGGAGAAAAGAAGAGTGTTTTGGTAGATAATTACTCATGAGAGAAGAACACTGACAATCGAATAGGATTTATCCAACTCTTCGATGATTCAAGAGGGAAGTGAGCAGATGAGGCAGATGGTATCGAGAAGGACGAAAGGAACAGAGTCCCTTCCGATTTGGATGTGATCATGACTAGTTGTGATAGAAGAGACAGTTGAGTAATAGAAGAGAAAAGGGCACCCTAGGGATAATCAGTCAAATCCCCCTCTCGAAACGGTAAATCCTCCCCGTTACTCTGTTGAAATGGAGAGAGAGGGAGGGGGGGGGGCAGAGTTGAGTGTTGTGAAGGGGGTTTGAACCAGAGAAGGCAATATGAATTGGTACAAAGAGAAGAGAAGAGAGAGACAGGCTTGTTGGAAGCAGTGATTAGAGTGATGGATGAACGGTAGAAGAGAAAGAGACAAGAAGAAGAGAAGGTAACAAGACGGTAATATCTCCATGGACGGGCATATCCACTTGTCCTTCATTCTTACTCTCTTGTGAATTCATTGCGAAGTAAACCGGGAAGAGGGGAAAGGCACACTGTAATTAGACTGTGAGATGAGAGAGAGAGGGTATATGGAGCATATGAACATATAGGAGTAGAGGAGAGTGAGGGAATAAGTAGAGGTATTGTACCCGAGCACTCTCATGATTCCACCTTGAGAATTGTGCCATGAATTGACTCGGTTCAGTGTTGAGATGTCATTGCTCATGAGAGATTGTGATCGACAAATAGTCTAAACGTGTTGGGAAGTCCCTTTTTACGAGGCGAAAACAACGGACGAATTGCAATGAACAATTTATTGTTCTGGAATGAAACCGTTTGAGGGAAGGTATGTGGAATGGTTCAAAATACAGATAGATAATATTCGTTGAATTACTGTATGATCTACGAAAATAAACGTTCGTTACATATATTTCTTACCTTCTTCATCGCAATCTCTTCGGGCTGCAATAATTACGATTACTTGAAGATGCTCTGGTGTGCTTCCTCAACTTGGATCCAAGTAATAATGGGTTTCCAACTTGGATCCAAGTACAGTACCCCGGCCTCTGGAACCCAACTTGGATCCAAGCAGGAATCCAACTTGGATCCAAGTAGTTCTTGCCCCGTCGCGTCTATCACACACCAAGCCTATAAGGTTTTTTCCTTTTTCGCAGCTCTGTTTTGACTGCCTTCGGGCACGAGTGTGATTGACTGTCTACGGTCCCCAGTAGGACCGTATTTTGGATGTGACCGGCCCGACATGGTCTAACCGTGCGGAGCCTTTGGTTACTGTATGAGATTACTGTATCTCATATTATCAATCAATAAAAAGAAGGCTACCGTAACCCTTTTCCAAGTTGGATACAAGCAGATTTCCAAGTTGGATCCAAGCAAAAATCCAAGTTGCCCCCAGGCCTGGTCGCAACTTGGAAATTTGCTTGGATCCAACTTGGATTCGCACACCAGAGTGGATTGAACAATCGAAACCGACATAATGCGATAAGCAACAGAGTGGATATGTGAGGTGAGAGTTGGAATGAGGAGGGAACGAGCGAATTGATACGCATTACCAATTATTGTGCTAACTCGATCTTTAGTCTTTGAAAATAATTTTCAAAGTTTACAAATTGTGTTTTTAATTCATTCTTTTGGATTTGGGTGATGTACTCGCACATTGACAATTTTATTCAACGTGTTAAATTTACACATGTCTGAGCACATCGTTGACTTACGACTCTAAAATTTCTTTACGCCTATCACCGCTACTTGTTCACTCTTTCCTTTTCAATTATACACGATACGAATATTATTATTTCAGCGTATCACATAGATAAATATGGAATGGCACAATAAACCGTTTCAATGCAAATCAGATCTTGGAATGGAGAAATGGAATCATTGCTGTTTCTTTGGAATGTATGCGATGAGAGGATGATTGAACCCGTCTTTCGACGACTGAAATCAATATTTTATGGTTGAATCGAAACAATATTCTTACTTTTTCAGATGCAGCATTGACGAATATCGTGTGCTCATTCTTCACTGCTCCGTAACAATGATGAACATGGCCGAAGACGTGTAAAAGAGGCCGCAATTGCTCGACCTCAAATGAAAATTGTGAACTACTTCGGTATTCTATTTTTTAAGGAGATAAAACTCAGTAATCATAATAATTATTGTTGATTACCTTCTCGAGTAGATATCGACATCCCCATCTTTCCAATGGAGGATAGAGATCGAGGTGACCTGAGAGAATGAATCATGAGGCGAATCATCCCCATCGACTGATTGATATATCATACCGATAGGAGGTGAATGAGTAATGAGAACATCGACTCCTACTGGAATTGATTCCCATTTCTCTTTCAATTGTTCCCTTGGCCGATAAAAGGGATAACCCTCGAGTGGATGCCATGAAGAACCGTAGAATGTAACACCATCGATCTGAATTGAACATTGATTTATGGACTTTGATAGACTCGCAATCATGAAAAAAACAGTTTTTCGTGAGTCATCGTAAACGACGATGATGCAGTTCGTAATTCAGAGATCTACACTCACTGTCGTCGATGAATCATTGAGAAACGTGCAGTTAGTCAGTAATTTCCATCCATCGGCAGTTCCTTGGCCCTCAATTTAACAGTGTTGTTTCTCACATTCGTCCTCTCAATTCTTACTTGATATTTATCCTTCCTCATACTTTGATCTTCTTCTGGATCGAAACCCAACTCATGATTACCAGCAATAACAATCTTGTGAGGATGGGACAGTCTACCTGCATTTTTTCGTTTGATTTGGAGTTTCAGTCGTGCACTGAGACCGTACACGTTTAAAGTTAAATATCATAATAACCTAGTTCATCGTTAAATTTGATGAGTTCGGGTGCATCTCCGTACGTAGTGATGTCACCCGCATGAATTAGAATGTCCCCATAGGGAATCAGATCTGAAGAGATTCGAACACTGTAAGAGATCAAATAAACTGGATACTCACTTTGATCAATCATTTTACCTAGATTGCAGTGTGTATCGGAGATCATGACTACAGTAAGATAATCAGTAGAAGGAGGTTCATTCACGGCACTGAAATTGATTTCGTTAGCTCAGAAAAGGCCGTGAAACTAACCCATCATTGTCTGGAGTAATCACATCTTGTATTCGACTCCCTCTCATTTCACTCCACAACCTTTCGACGCTGTTAGGATCGACGATCTTTCGCTCCACTATCATGGCTGAAACAAACAATGAAAGTGAAGTTCGAAAATGTCTATCATCGTGAAATGGCGCGTTGTGTGAGAAGTGCAATGACAGGGGTCGAAAAAGGATCGGTTCCATTGAGAGTGAAAATGTACTTCCTTTTCTTATCGAGATCGGGTTCCATCTTATAAAGTTCTTTGCAAGAGAGAGAACCAACTTGAAATAGGAAGGAATCCAAGAGTGAAGAGAAGAACGGCGAGACTCATGAAAGAAGGAGAGATATACTCAGCTGTTGCAAGAGAGAAAGGGAGAGAACCCGAGGGGAAGAGAGGGAAAAGCGCGTTGAATCAATGGGAAGATAGACAAATAAACAAATGGAGACAAAATGGACGGAAAGAGGTCTTTCCTTATGATTATCGAACACCCACAAAACGGTTTGAAAGTGTTACTGGTAACATTTTTTATGACAAAAAGTTAGTGAATGTGTAGTAATTGAAGGCGAGGCAACACTTTTTTGTTCACAGACCACTGGCGAAAGGAGAAGAGAAAGAGGATAGGACTTACTCCCCTCACTTTTGCAACTAGGCAACGGAATGGGAGGGAAGAAGAGAAAGAAGATAGGGATGTTTTCAAGTGGGGGCCATGGCATTTCGGCCCGTTAGTTTCCGATCTTCTTCCCTCTATCGAACTCTCTGGTGTAAACGACCTCTCTCTTCACTCCTTCTGATCTTTTCTCTTACTCATTTCCCTATCCTCACGAGGAAATGAACTTCACAACAAAACGGCAATAACCTCAAAGGTATCAAAACGAAATCGAAATGGAAGGAAAGAATCGACGTATGTATATTTATTTGAAACCCACAGAAAACAACAGACAAATTCAACGAAAATTAAGATAACGATATAATATCAGAAGTCTCAGTTCATCACAGTGCAGGTAGAAGAATAATCAGTAGATCAGATAAATGATAGCAACCATCAAAGGGCACTGAATGGAAGGGAATTGGATGGAGTGATTAGAGTGAGACTATCACTCAATACCATTATCACTATCGAAAGATTCACTCACTTCACTCCCTCTCCCTCTTTGCAAATAATGAAGAGAATTGAACGAGGAACTGAAAAGAAGAGAGTCTGTGATCACTGATTGAGAAATACACTTTAAGAAGTGATCTCACTGATTCATTTGATTTGTCTACTTATTCTCTATCATTAAACTCCGTGTGAACTCTATGAATGAATTGCAAGTTCATCGTGTTACCCTATCGAATATTAAATTGAGGAGGCCAACGGAACATTCGACTTCCCTCTCAATAATGTATTCAATATGGGTTCGATCACCCTCTTCTTTCCCTTCGATTTGATGTCGTTCTCTCAGTGGAATCGATCATCGGACCACTGATCGTATCACAACGAGGCATCAGACCGACATTTAAAAAAAGTCTCGACCTCCAGCGATTCTCTAGTTTATGGTCGGTTTGGGTGGTATAAAAGGATGACCTCTGAGTAAGGAATCATCGACAACAATCGTCTTTTCATACAATGGGAGGTTCTTTTCTGGCTCTTGCAGCGACGTTTTCGGTGGCAATTGCGGTAGGTCAAGTCCTCACTTACAGTAGGATGAAAAGAACTCATTGTGTACTCATTGCCAATATGCCGGAGAAGGGACAACAAAGAAAAGATGGATGACTGTTCTTTTATCATCGGTTGAGACGTTTTTCAACAGCTCATCATCAGTTGGATTAACACATGAAACGTCTCAACCGATGATAAAAGATCAATCATCCATCTTCTCTTTTTTGTCCCTTCTCCGGCATTACTAACAATAAGAAGCCTTCCCAGTATCCCCAAAATGACAAGAATTACTGAGTATCCACTATTGATGTACTCAATATTGATAATTGTTCAGTGTTCCATCAATAATCCTCGAGTGACGACATCAAATGGAGTCATCGAGGGATTCTGTCTATCCAATCATCCAACTCACGTCAACGCATTCCTCTCCGTCTCGTTTGCCGAACCGCCCGCAAGATTCACCGTTAGTTATCACTCGGACCCCTTAAACTCTCCCCGATACTTCTACCGTATCAATTCCAGAAACCTGTGGCCAAGTCGAATTGAACTGGTGTTCTCGACACGAAAGTGATGCCCAATCGATACATTCAAACTGACACAGATATATCTGAAGACTACCTCTATCTCAACGTCCTTGCATCGGCCACTGGAACCGATTTGATTTACGCTCATTTTGAGATGGATCAATGATGTCGTACTCATATTCTTCAGACTACACAGTTATAACAGTAGTCTACGGAGGGGATGTCACTTCGGGGACAGCGAGAGATCAAGGAACGACCGAACATATTGACAAATATATTGTAGGTCAACCTTGAAATTCCCATTGATTAAAGGAGGAGTAACAGGAAAGAATGCTAGAGACTCTCACACGGAAAGCCCGGGACTTGCAAGACACCGTAGTCAAATGAGGGAAGGGGAAGGAGGGGAGGGAGGGGTGGGAGATAGGCGTATGTAAATCAAAAGCGCACGCTTAATCAAATCCTCTGTTCAAATTCCCCGCCCTTGCCTGGACTCAGGGGAATTCTGGAACTATGCCAAATCGCTATAACTCGGTTCATTGATGTCGTAAAAACATGGGAGTTTCAGATCTCTGGTATGGTTATGGATTGCTATAATCTGACGTTGACAGATTAGCCACAAAAATATTCATGTTACTCCTCCTTTAATCGCCCTATCAGGTCTCAACGGGAGTAGTCGTGGTTTTGATCCAGTATCGAGTGGGTCCTCTATGATTCTTTTCCACTGGCGACTCATTTATGCGTGGAAACTACGGATTATGGGATGCTGCAATGTCTCTGCAATGGATTCAGAACAATATCGAGGCATTCGGAGGAAATAAGGTGAGATAGATAAAGGAGAAAGACTATTGGTAGGGGCCACAACGCATATAGCCGATTTTTCACTATGGGGTCAAAACCATATGCAAATGGTCCCAATAACATCATATTTTTTTGCCGTTTGTTGATATCTTGTCTCTAAGCTGCGCTACAGCCCGAGAAGTACGCGCTCAAAACACTGCGGGAGAGGAGGGAAAAGCGAGACGAGAGGGAAGGGGGCGGAGTCTCATTTGCGTGTGTCTCTCTCCCTCCCCCCGCCCTCTCGCTCGCCTCTCCCCGCCCAAAAGGCACAGGCCGGGGAAGCATGCTAAAAATCTGATTTTTTTTCTCTAAAAATCCTAAAATATTCCGATTAGTCAATAAATTTCTACAGGTTTGAAGCACATATTCCAGAAACGCTCAAATTGAGAATTTCCCGTCTTTTTATCGATTTTTGACTTGCTCAGAGAAAACTTTTTCAAAGCCTGTAAGAATTTATTGAAAGGGGATGGTTATAGCTATCCAACGCGCTATTGGACAATTGATTTGGTTGAGAACGCGAACGGTGTGCCCCTCTCGTCTCGATTTTAGACGAATTCGTGTCCACTCAAAGTGGGCGGAGCTTGCGGATATTGGTGATGCAATTGTAGGATGACGTCACTCTCTATGGTGGATCAGCAGGAGCAGTCATGATCGAGAGCTTGCATCTCAGTCATCATACGACTAGTTAGTCGTCTACTGCAAATCGATAATCATCGGCGTACTCCATCACATCTCTTCCATAAGATGATTCTTTTCTCTGGAGCAGCTCAGAATATTTGGGAACCATCGCAAATTGTGCATCGAGAGCAAAGAGTATTGGATTGACATGGAATAACTCGCAAGAGGTAAACATTTCGAATTCAACTCTGTCATAGTCTATGAAAAATTTAACATTTGTCAGTTTCTCACTGCAATGAGCTCCGCTCCAGCCACTTCTCTTGAAGCAGGATGACAGATTATTGGAGTGTCCAACTTTGATTCCTTGCTTTCAGGTCAGAGAGATAAGTCAAGATAAAATAAAGTAAATGTGCAGATTGGGCGCCGGTCTTGGATGGAGATTTCTTCCCTGCTTCTAGTCCTGAAATGAGAGCAGCGAGATCTACCAAACCAAATCATATTCGGCCTTTCTTTCCTCGACGCAGCTGCCTTATCTGGTCCATAAAAGAGGAAAACGAAGAAGAGAGAAATATATATTTCAAGAGCCATTCCGATTACTCATGATATTCTCAATGATGTGGTTGATTACATGGTTCCCGCTGTTAGTACTATCTAGTTCAAGTAGATCAAACATTATCGACGATTTTAGGGAACCGCTCAGCGCTTCACAAATATTTCGTGGACAACTACCGTACTCAGGCTGCACTTCTCGAGCCTCTCTATCAAGATAAACACGCTCTTATGGCGGTATGAACAAGCAGTTCCAGATTGACCAATTAAATTACCCTAGGCCTTCGGTGAGCGAACAGTGGCTGCATCGAACGATGCGGTGTCTCGGAGATACATGGAATTGTTTGGAGATGATCAGATCATGTATCGATATGTATTCAAACACTTTAGCCCCGCATCGGCTGGAGCCAATTTCCCATTCATTTCGTGTAAGTTGACGATCAATTATAACCTACTCGTGTTTATTTCAGTCGCTACTCACACTTACGATCAATTTTACTTCGTTGGACCGACCACTTTCAATTATACTCATTCGGATGAAGATGTTGCCCAAATCGTCTCCACTGCATTCACAAACTTCGCCAAGTACAGGCGAGTCCAGTCATTATTCTTCCAGTCTAATCCACTTTATTCTTCAGTAATCCGAACGGTAATGGAACTACGACTGATCTTCCCATTGAATGGATACCAGCAACAAACTCTCAACCATCGGTCAACTTCGTCTTCGAGACTCAACCATGGATGAGTTACGAATTCTTCCATGGAAGACCGTATCTCAACAATGTTCTCAATCAGATCGCTGGCACTTTCTATGCTGTTTAATTTCCAAGTAATATAACAACTCAATGTCTGTTTGTTCATTTCCTCATACTGTAAAATTGAAACTATTGGGGCAGCCATATTTTGATTTACCGAATTGTCTCGAAAATAATATGGGAGTTGGCATCCGTAATTGTGTTCTGTAACAAGATAAGGGAGTTCTTCGTTCAAATAAATTTCTTTTCTCACATAGAGGACGATTGCGGTGGGGGGGGGGGGGGGGGAGGAAACTGAGCGTGCAAATTAGAGATGAATCTAGTTACACGGAGCTCCCTATTTGTCCGTCCGCGAAGCAAGGGATTTCCCCCTCTCTTCTGTACTCACACCACACTTATTCAGACGGTCTTCTTATTCATAAGAGGGTAAAAGTGACGTCTTAGTCTCTGCTAATCCTCCTCTTCACTATGGCTTTCTCTTGTTTTGTACCCTCGAGTGATTTGAAGGGGAAGAATTCCTTTCGTACCTCTCTCTTTCCCATTGCTTCCTTCCATTCAAGCGTATCGTCTTGCACAGTCTTTCTCTGTTGTTCACAATGGGAAGGAGAATGATATCTAGATTAAGCCATTCCATAGTTGATAACAATTCCTTCCCTGTCTACTTCAGTGACGCATTGTAGCCTACTTTTCATCTTACTGTTTATGCGTGTTCTCTATTTCTCATGGATCGGCAGTAAATTTAATTCTAAGGGGCATCGCATTCTCCGTAAACCACTGTTTTCTCACAGTCTGAGGTCACAGCAAAATTCGTTACTGTTGTTTTCGAATTGTCCGTTGTATCAGATTTCCGGATCTCTGAATTCGAGGAGCACAATAAAGTGGAGGAGGGGAAGGGGGAAGATCGTCTTCATTGGACTAATACGAGCGTCGTGATTCTATTCCCTCCTCGCTTCAGTTTCATTCCAAAGTGCGAAATGAGATTGGGAAAAGTCCTCGGTACTTTCTTCCTCTTTCGTCAATCGACGGTCTTCCTTTGCGGCACCTCTAAATCTCATTTCGATTCTATTCTTTTCCGTTCTTTCGCTGTTGAAATGACGAATGATTCTGCTGTGGTGTCTACACTGGATTACTAGCCGAGATTCATCGTTCATTTCTACTCAAAACATAGACAAAGAAAGGGAGATAACCATTCATTCATCTTCTGTCCAGTCCATTCATCGTTCACTTCATTCATCTCCAATTAGGTTGCCCCTCTCTCAATTCTCCCCTGACCAATACAAATTTCTCCCCTTGGGAGATGGTGTCACCGTTCTTTTACGATGGATTCATTCCTAGAGAGAGTTGCAACTGCAGTTGAAATGGAAGATAAACGTGGGAGGAAGAGAAGACTAAATGGAAATCTAATCGGAACCGGGAAGGAATTCCCTTCCTCTTTTCTTGTCTTTACTCGACTGCTCTTTTCATTATCTCTAAGCCATCTTAGTCCATTTCCTCACTCATTCCAATCATCTCGACAAGAGGAATCGGTTCTTTTTGGGATATTCTCTCTTTCCCAAATTACAACGGAGAATGACGCTTTTTCAGTGCTCATTCTTCTCTTCGGAGAATTGAAGTTCAGAAGGATTATGGGAATGATCCTTTCTTTCCTTCTGTCCATTCTATTTGAGTAAACCCTCTCCATCACTTCTCATTCCTCTTCTCCCTTCTCTATTTCACTCATTCAAGTACCTTCATTGTTTCTACTTCCACCACTCAATTTCCTTCCTTTGCTTCGATAATTCTCATGAATATTCCAAACAGCCAAATTCTCAGCTTATACACGCAAAAGAACTCTCAGCGCCCCCTCGAATAGACGATGCATCGTTCCTTCTTTACACTTCCTTCTATTACAATTACTCATCCATAGGGTTCATCAAGATTTATGTTACATCTACATAGATACTACGGTCTACAGACTGAACAAACGTATTAATGCTCCCCCTAGAGAAATCACTGTTCCCATCTGGATTCATTAGTATTATTTCCCATGTTCATATAATCACTTTTTCTCATTGATCGTGTCGAGTGTTCTCTGATTGGATACGTGTCTGAATGGAAGATAATAGCCAATGTTTACCTCATTCATTCAACTACAAATCTCTCTTTCGCCCTACAATTCTAACCGACTTCTTCCTTCTTTCTCGGTATACAATTTCAGTGAGCGATCACACGAAGATTATAAGAGTTCCTTGTATTCACTCGAATGTCAAAGAGGGAAGCTGAACAATCTTTCTCTTCTCTTCGTCTATTTCTTTTGTCGCGTGTTCGTTGACTATTCCCTCCAAGTGTCATCTCCCTTCTCTACATTCCATTATCCCCTCTTCCTTTCCTTTATCCATCCTTCCATTCAATCTTCCTTCATCTAAGCCAATCTATCATACCGAGCAATATAATTTTTATATCTTCCAATCTCTCATCGTTTCCTTTTTCACTCAACTTTTCAGTGTTTTCTCTCGGTACTTCCCGTGACCAAACCAATTCCACTCTCTCACTTCTCTCATTTCGGAAGGGAATCGGCTCCATAGCTGAAATTCATTCAATTATCCCTTCTTCACTCCTTTTCTCATCTTCTTCGAAGGTCTTTTTTCTGTCTTTCTAACTCAAAACTTCGTTCGATTCTCACGTCTTAGACAGCTCAAAATATTTTTGTGAAGTAGGAGTCGCTTTCTCAGGATCAAAGATCAATGCACTTTTCCCAATGAATTTCTAGCACGAAAACGTACGCCTTCGATGTCTAAATGCACACTTCTTTCGTTAGAATATCTAATAATGGTGTTATTTCTGCTACGAATCAATCATTAGTGGTGTACAATGGAATAATGTTGTTATTCGACTACCTATGCAGACAACAATTTTTCCTTGTTAGCCTAGTAGCACCTGTTGCTCTGTGATCTCTCATTTGCAACCTACCAATCTCGACTACCTCTGTATTTTCTGCCACGAGCTAACAAATGATTCGTAGGTAGGATTGAGTTCTCGTGAACTGTGAACACGAAAGAGATCAACGATTAGGAAGTCCTTCTTCTGTTTTCCATTGGTGCATCGTCACTAATCTTCTCTTCTTTTCTAATGGAACGGATCGCCAGGTGGTTATTTACTTCCTTCTCTTGTTGTTCAGTATTCTCTTGATATGCATAAGCTTCTTTATTATTCTTCCATTTTACGATAATGCATTTCGAGGATCGGCAGGTTCGAATTTTGATAGCTTTCCACCACATGTTCCTCTTCTCTTTTCGTTTTTTCTTCGCATCGTCATACTTCCTACCCATCACTTCTTCCTCTTGTAATGTGTCAGATGCACCCACAAACCCACTAGGAATGGAAGTGAAAGGGGCGGAGATTCAAGACGGGTCCTATTTCAAAATACGCTCTTTCGTCTTTCTATTCTTACTATGCTTCCTCTATTCAGTCTATTGAGGAAGGTTCATGGTACATAGACTATTGAAATACGATCCCTAAGGACTCCCTCGTTTAATAATCATAGGGTCAGAAAAGTGTGGGGTAACCCACAAGAGAAGAAAGGGGGCGGAGCTTCCATCGGACATTCTCATTTCCTCTCACGACTCTGTCAGATGTCCTCACGAAGGAGAATATCATCAGTCAATATCTTTCCTTTTTCTGTTTCTTATTTACAATCATTGCATGTGTACTATGCCATCCATATCTGAAACAGTCCCTTCCTTCAGTTCTATCCCTTCCTTCCTCTCTAAATAGCAGACATTTTCACCATCGTCACTTGTTTTTCGGGTACATCGCAAGTTCTTCGCAAACATTTGCTTCTGTCCGTCACCTCTGAACTCTTCCCCCCTCCTTTTTTCTTTCCCGTTCAGAAATCTTTAAGTTCATTCCATTTGTCTAAACAGCATAGAAGATGCTTCAGTTATTACATCTTTTTCATCCCTTTCTTCTTCCGTAGGCGTTTTTTAACTTCCTCTTTACTGATCTTTCGAGTGTTTTCTCTTACCGCCAAACACTACTCCAAATCCCATTGTACACGCTGTGTGAATCCGCCAATTACTGATTTATCCCCTCTCTATTTAAGGGTATGGCTCATTTCCCAGAGATAGTGGGTGATCTTGTGTCCCAACCCGAATCATTCTCCTATTCGGATGAACGAATCGGAATGCCTCAACGGGTTTCATCAGCCCAATTCAACTACTTGATCTTCCCTTATTCGTGTCTCTTTCTCATCGGATTCGCAGGGAATGTATCTGTACTCACTTATGTCTTCTATGTCACGAGGTGAGCTCTTACGGTAGCGAGGAGTCCGGACGGGGGTAAAGTGTAGGGATACGTGAGAGGCCCCCTCTAAGTTCCTATACTGTCTTCTACTACTTTTGATACTTCGTATGAATAAGGTCTAATGAGGATAGTGAATAGTCCATTAAGTACGATGGACATACGAAATATCCAAGAATTCACGTTAGAGACCATAGTCGATGATCTTTTTCCTTCTCATGAAACCATAAAATTCGCACAGAAAACGTGCGGGTTTTTCTATTTTGGTGGATAGTCCCTTTTCCCATTGGATGTTCTGCTTCCGTTAATCAACATACAACACATCACAGTCCACACGACGCAGACAGTATTCATTCATCTCCCATTCAGGTCTCTTAAATGGTCTGTGATGGCACTTGGCAATACACTTGTCTACATAATGGTTCTTTCTGTCGTCGATCTTCTCGTTATCCTCTCCATTCCATTCCTTATCACTCAACAACTTCTACAGTATTGGATGTTCGGCAATGCAATCTGCAAGCTGTATTGGGTACTCGAGATTGCAAGCAAGGTATTGTTCACCACTCTACTCAATAAGTGATCATGATTCTTGGTAGACAGGTGTATTGCACAGTAATGTTGACTGCAGGGAATAAATAATGTAGATTAGATGGGTTGGTGACTGGGAATTGGCAGTAGTCGTATCCCCAAACGAGAGAGAGAGAGGAAGCTTCCCTCCAATCTTCGTTAGTCTATAGGCCACATTTAGAATAGAGGAAAGAGAAATACGGAGATCATTAGAGGGAACAATGGTGCAGTGTCCTTTCTTCTTCCAACTTGTTTCCATGAATTCGAAATAGGCATTCAAATGTCATTCCAATTGTTTGACGGAATGAATGACAGCAGTCTGACGAATAGAACCTCTTTGGAGACAACAGAAAGGACTTGCGCTTTCGAACGGAGACTGAACAATTCCATACATATTGTGGATTCCGGATTCAGCACTGAACAAAATAGCTATTATTGTCTACATTCCTTTCGAGGGGAATAGTCTTGAAGATCCATTTTCTCAATTTCAGATTTGTTCAACTCTAATTCTATGTGCATTAGCCTTCGATCGTTACATGGCAATCTGTCATCCGGAAATAAAAAGGGTGAGGAAATTCATGGAATTCACTGCTTCCTTCATAAACATCAGTGCATGGAGACCATTTCTGGAATCTGAATAGGAAAGATGCTAAGAAACGAAGGAAAATTATGATCGAATTAGGATATCGACAGAATCCACTCTGAAATACCCGATTAAACGTGCAAGCTTTTCCCCTCGTGATTAATGCACCAAAGAAGGAAAGGCCGTGAGGGCTGCGAAGTCTTTCGAATGTCTTAATTGCGTCGAAACGCGCGAGAATCACGTATTCTTCGTTGAGGCGTGGGAAGTCTACATGAGAACAGAAATACTTCGTTCCGAGTTTTCTCATTCCTAATTCCGTTACGTGCGCTCTATTGGACCGTGAAATCTGGAATATGGAGATGTTTTCTCGAATTGGTACTCGAGAACTATTGTATTTTCGTCACTCTTTCCATAGAACCGGTCTATGGTCAAGAAGGGTTCTTTTATAGTATCTATCTCTCATGAATAAATGAACCATCTGTGCTCCTATTGACGAATCCGTAGAACATGACTAATCAACAGTACACGGAATACGACCAACGAAAATAAATGGATGCTCATCGGCGCATTCTCCGAATGGCTGATACGAAACAGAAATTTCAAGCGTAATCTGCAAAATTTGCAAAGGCGCAAAATATTGTGAGGTAGCAAGATTGGTGCACCAAAGCTCACGAATCTTTTTCAATTGCTAGATCCTCCTTGATAAAATGCAATGAAAACATTTTTGAGCAGAAAACACTGAATTCAAAGCCGTATTAGAAATTTAAATTTATGTATTACAGGTACATTCCGTTCAACAAACAGCAGCAATCGCTTTCTTCTCCTGTATTTTCTCCCTAGTTCTCATCATGCCAATCGTCGTTTCTGCCACTGTTGCTGTAAGTATTTCACTCCTTTCCTCCCTCTAGAAACCATACTCAGAAGATCATCTTATTTGTACATAGTCTGATTCTTCCCTGTTGTCCAGTCCGTTCCCAGACATGAGATAATGCCAGAATTCCTGATAGAGTCTGCCATAATCCGTGTCAGTTCGGTCGCATTCAAACAGATTGTTTGTGTATACGAGAGATGGCGTCAATACGGGGAATCCCTCTTTTTCTTCGTTTCTTTGGGTGCATCAGATTGGAAAATGAGCTTATCTGTTCTCTATTGCAGGAGTATAAGCCACTCCAGCAATTCCTCGTCCAGAATCGAGTAAGTGAAGGAAGAGAATGGAATGGGAACGGAGAATGGATTGCCTTTCTGCGATATTGAAAGAATGCATACTTACTGACATTGGAATGCTCATACAGTAGACTGTGACAATAAGTCAAATGAAGATACGGTAGTTCCAATTGTCCATTTCAGTCAGTCCATCGTATCATGATGAATACGTGTCAGGATGGATTAGAGGGAACTCATCGACCCGTCCTCATGGCCCTTCTCGCTATTGTTCGTTCATTCCTATTTTATTATATTCGTTTGTAGTGTACTGAATCGATCACTGTTTCTAAATTTTGCATTCGCTGTGAAACAGATGTGAACTCTGGCGGGTTTAGCCAACAAATATCAATATTTCTTTTATCAGGTTGCCTTCCTCCTTCCCACAATCGCCATCGTTTTCTTCTACGTGAAAATAATGTTGAGATTGAAAAGACAGATGAGGTATCCCTTTCTCTCTTCTCACTCATCTTCCATTCACTAATTTTCCTCCCACGAGGACTTTACTCAATAGACGATCAGAATTAGCGATAGTGTGACTTCTTCTCTTGATTGAGGATGAAAGATGATTTCTTTTCAGTGCTCATATTCAATCTCGAATTCCTTATCGGAGAATTACCCTCTACACGTGCCTCATCACTTCATTCTTCCTCATTTGTCATGTGAGAATAAGAAGGAATTACTCTAGCATATTATGGTTTACGAGGGGTCAATGAAACACGAAAACATGGGATATTGGATGACTCAAGGAAGACTTGTAGGGGCCATATTATTGGAAGGAACTATGTAAGATCAACGACATAACCTAGTGAAGAGTCATGGAAAACAAAACATCTTTGAAAGAAAATAATTCGATTATTGCAGATTCCGTTCTGGTCAACTCAAATCCTCGGAGTAGTGGCAGCAATTACTGGATGGGCTCCATTTTCAGTGGGATCCGATCTACGATACATTATGATGGTACGATATTCCACTTGATTATTCCTTTAATCTTATCTCTTCAGCACGCATCTCACATGCTTCCCTTCATTTCGGCCACTTTCAATTGGTTGATATATGCTCTTCTGAATAGTCAATTCAAGAAAGGATTCGTTCTTGTCACAGAGAGGATGCTCAGAAAGCAAACGAGGTTTCTGATTCTTCCCTTCTCACTTCCACTTGTTATTCTGATGTGTATACCTGGAAATGAGCTATTTCTATCGATATTAGATAGAAAGTTAGTTCGTGTGACCGGTATATGTGAAGGGAGCACTTTGAGAGTTGTCGTAGGTATTCCCTTGAGAGTTTTTGACGACCAACGAAGGCTCAGACTAAGTACATAATCAGATTGGGGGGAAAGAATGGAAAGAACGGAAGATGAGAAAAGGAGGACATTTGTAGATCGATGTTGCCCACTTCGAGGGATCTTTGTGATGGAGGAATGACACTCGATGTGGCTAGCAGGTATTACGATTTATTCCACTATTTATCGATTTAAAAATTTCTTATTTTTTCACGCTTTGAAACGTCAATGGGGAAGTAATCGCAATCAAAGCTTATTTGTTACTAAATAAGTTGGAACTATTCCATGTATTCACAATATTCTGAGAAAATTACTACACAATTGAAAATAATGAGCAATGAAGCTACGGACTATAGTGTGGAAAGAAACAGGAACTAGCTAATATCCTTTCGGAAATAGAATAGGGCATGGGAAAGTCAGCAGATTGAAGATAGTGGAGAAAGTATTGCAATACAACGTAATACTAAGTGGAAGCACTGGGACGGATGTGTATAAAGAACGTTATACGTTAGGAAAACAAATATTGTCTATTAAGATGCGATGATGTGGTTGCTCTTTGTCCCAATTGTGAACATCCTCTCACTCTCAGAATGAAGGCTCCTCATTCACAATATTCGAAGTAAACCATCGAGATACTGGTCAATCTAATTCTTTTGTCACACCTCTTCCATTTATCTGTATCATTCTGTATTTATAGGCAGCTTTGAGTTACACAGATCTCATTCTTTTTTCATCGATCTCATTTTCGATTATCTTTCCATTCCGTTTCCAATCGGGAATTGCACATTATTTGCTGATAAATATTTTAGTTCAATATTTATTACAATTCTTGAAAGTTTAATGCATGTAAAGGACACTTCTTCATTTTGTACAAGCAAAGCAATACCGAGGAGGAGTTTGGGTACAGATTGAACTGTAAGGATCTCTCACCCACTCATCTTTCTATCTTTACGTCATTCTTCGTAGAAATGGAAGAGAATGGATCTCCTTCAGTCACTCCCACTCATGAGACTGAAGTTGAGAAGTGAAGGATACTGAGAATCAATGTGAGAAAGAGAGAATGAATATTCTTTATCATCCACAGGATGTGAAAAGAGGAAGGAAGTGTGTGCAATGAGATGAATGTCAGAGAAATGAACTCGTACCAAGAATAAAGAGTGAAAAGGAAACAAGATAGAAGAACGAGATCGATGCGTTGATTAGTCAACTCGTATGAAGAATGATATCAATTGAGATAATGAACACTTTCCTGGTTATTCCAAGCTAGACAATCAAAACAGCTAATAGGCTAAGAGCCGAGAAGGAAAAACTACTATTATTATATTCTTTTTGAATTAATCCATTCGAAAAGTCGGCCCATCGTTTGACGGAAATTCTTGTTGAGACACATGTAAATGATAGGATTGAAGGCAGAATGAGCGTATCCGAGCCATGAAGAATGAATGAAGAACTGGAAAGTGTTGTTTATTTCAGTGTAAGACGGATAGTTTTCTTTGAACTAGTAGATTGTCAAGCTAACTAAAAATTGTGCGCTGTTAAATCTATTTCTTACTTGGTGATGCAATCTCTGATTAATATGTGCATTCGTGTATCCAGTGACGATTCCTCGGTAGACGAGAATAATGTAATACGGAGTCCAACAGAGGAGAAAAGCAACTGAATATGATTTAGATAGATACAAACCCAAGTGAAACTATCATTATTGAAGAATATATTCAGCATTATCATAATACTGAATTATATTCTAATCACCTCACCTAAAATGGCCGCGACGACTCTCGTTGCTCGAGATTCTCTCCTGATTGCTAATGATTCCCGACGTTTACGACGAATTGCACGAGTCACCTACAATTGTTAGATTATTGAAATTCATGATTATTTTCTCCTCACCTGCGTGGCGATTCTTCTCAATTTTCCTCTACTAATCGTACTCATTTTCTTTTGTCCTCCAGTTCGATCGATATCCATATCAACAAGACTTTTCTTTCCTCTTCTTGGATCATTCAACACTGCCGCACGAAGGGTTGACCATGCAGATGAACGACTCAATTGAAATATTTAAACTCTTCTTGATCTTTGGAATTCGAAATAAAATATCTCACCGTGAATCAGCGTCATAACTGCTCTCCGTTCCTTCAGTGAGAGAACTACCGAATGAATTCATCGATATTCTCCTGAATATCGATCATTACTTCTCTATTTCTTCTCTCATCGTTCCTTCTGTACTCACCTGTAAGTCTCACTACTGCCAGAAGCAGAAGTATATGAGGAATGAGATGAATTGGAGGGTGGAATGTCACATGCAGTCGGAGAGGGACAATCATACATTCGAGGAACCTCAAGTCATTCTCATTCGAACAGGGGAACCATTTGAAGGGAAGATACCTTGAGTAGACAGTTGGAGTCCTTCACAATGGGAGAAAGTGGAGGAGTGTTGTTAATACTCATAATAGCAGGAACCATGAGGAAAGTTGGAGGAGGAATGAGAGAGGAAGTGTAACTGCAGTTCCGAGACCTGAATATATCAATGCCTTTTCTTCATATTATATATTCTTTTTACGAGAAAGACTCACTATCATAATTAAGAAATGGGAAGATATCCGAATATATGAAAAGAGTGAAACATACTTGAGTATTCCTCCATTGCTCTTACTCGGTCGACGATTGATTATTGGAACAGAAAGAAGAGGCTGAAATGGAAGAAAGAAGCGATGATCAATTAGATTATTCCTCCAACCGTTTGTTGTTGCTCTATTTCCTCTTTCTTCAGAAGAGGTTCATCTACTGAACTCTCGATCTCAATCGAATCATCAAGAGAAGGAACGATCAGTGGTGCAGTGAGGGTTGAAGATGTCTAGAAAGGATACATTTACGGGGGTCTGAGATCATTTGAATCGTTACGTACCACAACGGGGATTGTCTCCAATGGAACATGAACTGGAACGGGCGATTTCCTTCCCGTCGTTTCGATATCAGCTGTTGTAATTACAGTACAAACTTCGATTTCCTCATTCGATTGAACTGAATCTTCGTCTCGAACCGTCGAGAGAGACGGCTAAACGAAAATCATATGTAGACTTCAAAATCGAAGTACAAAATAGTACAACATTTGCAGCATTGGAAGTTAGCTATAATTCGTACCTTCAGACTGGGATGAGATGGAAAGGGATGCAATCCAAATGGAGAAGTAGGCGAATCGCTGTTGCGTCGTTCCCGAGAGACTTGTGCAAATGCCTGCAGTTTCATCCGTTGAATTCATAGTTTTCCGCCCAATCAAACCTTATCGAATGCTTCCATAATCGTTCCAATTCCATTTAATTGTCTCGCGTCAGTCGATGATTTCCTTCGTTCTTCACGACGATATCGACGTTCTTCACTCAATTTACGAAGAACCTTCAATGATTATTTATTCATGTATTTTACTGAATCTCGGCCCAAACTTCTCAATGCATAACTACTCTCCTTACCTCATTGCCGGCTGTCTCATTCTCGTCTTTTTCCTTTCCTATTTTCATTTCATTCTCTCTTTCTTTGGCACTTTCGTGTTCCTGTCGAATGTGAGCCATATTGGAGACAGAGGAAATGTCCATCGAAGGAGGATCCGGCACTGTAAATTCAAAATTTATCATATTTATCCCTATCCGATATTTTAATGCGATCTTTGTACGAAGGTAAGTCCGAAGAAGTACTACCCTTCACTGTAAACAAAGTAATACTTTGATCCCTCTGGATGACCAACAGTCCTAGTAATCTCCCTTGCCTCTAAGGAGGCTTACACTCATCCCCATTTTCTCATTATCTCGAAATGCTGCGAAATTGAGAAAATTTGCAGGATGAGCTGAAGGAAAATAAGTGTAAGTAAATAAGAATGAATCGTACCGATGGAAACTCTTTTCTTTGCGGCGGCCTGTCGATCGTGTTCGAATGTCTCTGCACAGATTGTTGGACTTCGCCATCTACAATATTAATATTGTATTCATATCCTAAACAGCTGGCCTTACCAGTGGGTCCCACCTAGCGTTGTCGTACGACTGTAAAATCGCTTGACGTGGATACACCTTTACCCTTACCATATCCTCAAACTTTCGCCAGTATATCTACAGTTCAAACTCTATTTCTAGAGTGAGTATTCATCATTAATCTTAGTATCTCATTGTTTGTTCCTCTAGTCCATATCATACGATACCCTCGGGAGATCATTCCTTCCCTTCCATCTTCGGATATCACTCCATCATTCTCTTTTACTACTCTGCTGTCGTCGCAGCCAAACAACTCGTAATCAGCCCTATGGCTTCCCCTTCCCCTTCCCCTCCCTCCTCCCTTCTTCCCTTCCCCTTCCCCTCCCTCCCTCCCTCCCTCCCCCCTCCCTCCCTCCTCCCTTCTTCATACCTCTGAGGTGGAAGAGCTATCGAATGAATCTCCGGTTGAGAAGGACTTCTCTCCGCTTTGTGTCCAGATCCACCAGAGGAACGACGAGTGGGCGAACCAGAATTTGATCCCGTCTGAGACAATCGAGAACCACGACGGGATCGAACCTAAACAATCAAGTGTTTTGACGGAAATGATGTAATAGGTCGTGGTTTGACGTGCTCTCATTAGCGATTACGCTAACATTTCCAGGTACTCTTCCACATTTTCCCTTCATCTTTCATCCAATCAACACCCGGAAACTTGCGTGAAACCCTAGACGAGAATGAATGAGTGGTTGATGAATAACCCAATCTCATCTTCCTGGTCTTCTCCCATATCCCTCTCTCCTCTTCCCCTCCTTTCCCTCACCTCTTCTATAATCACTCGAGGTAGACTTCTCTTCTTCTCCAGTCGATTTGTACTAGACTGAAATAAGGAAGGGATAATTCATTTACTTGTTCCTTTTATGTGGTGTAACTTTTCTCTTAGGCGATATAAATCAAAGAGAAAGCATAATAAAACTAAGAAATGACTACAGAAAGCACTTCCATCTCCAGGAAAAGGGTGATTTATGTTTGAAAATGCTTGAAGAATGATGGCATAAGACATGTGAACTTCTCCCTCCTTACCTGTCCGAACATGTAGAGTTGATGATGTCGAAGTTTCCTGAAGATCTTTACATACATGTAGACAACGATAGCTCCAGGAAGAAAGAAGGAGAGTAATGATGATAAAGCCTGCAGTGATAAATACATTTCCAATATCAATCACAATTACTCACTATGTATTGTGGACTTGTGATCCAGCACCATGTCAAGGGATTTTCCTTATTTTCCCTCTCCATCAAAAGAGTCGAGGATACAGCCAAAGCCATCAACCACATCATTATTATGTATCTGCAATACCATTCAATGATGTATGTCTCCCCTCAGAAAACCTTACGGAAATGTTCCTGTGCTGACTGAATGTCGTTGGTATTCAGTAGGAAACATGATGGCGAAGTATCTGAAAAATGAATAAAGTTTTTCTTCATTACATCATCCTTTTTCCTCATAGTACTTCACTTTCGAGTGTTTCTCAGAAGGAATACTAGACAAATTCGGTTCTTCTTATATCTTCCCTTCGTATGTAATGGACTCCCCTCCCTCAATTCGAGTGAGTTATAAGATCCATGGTCGAATTCGACCCGAATAACACGAGTCTCCTCTACCCTCTTTGGCCCCTCAATTGAGGTCTATTCCAAGAGAGAGAAAAGAGAGAAGTCAACACTGTCGAAATGGAGATGGACCGTTCATTTCCTTTTCTTGCGTGAGGACGAGAAATTCACTGGATTTCTCCCTCTCTCTCGTCTAAAAGAGTCAGTGACTGAGCCCCCTTCACAAAGCCCATTGGCGTATTCATTCATGACACCTACGGAACGCGTAAATATTCGTGGTGTTCGCTCATTAGCAATTGTGATGAGGAAAAAGAGTCATTCAGCCCCCCTCCCTCCTCCTCCTCTCCTCCCCTCTCCCCTCCGTCCTCGATTTTACGTCGATCTCTTTTTGCTACGATTTGACACGAAAAAGAGAAGGAACGAAGGTTGACTCATCGAGATGACTATGTCGTCATCCAATGGAAGAAGGGAGGAAGAAGGGCGATGGTGTTGCCAAGAGGGTAGATTCCATCCCTCCTTCCCCTTCACACGTGGGCACTGCATGCATTGAGTCTCCTTCTCGTCTGAATAGACAAGGACCCCCCCCCCCCTCCTCCCTCGCGTCTCTCTCAATACAACCTGATTACCTGGGGTGAAACCCCTCGTCATCTCTTTGGGACACAACACATTGGCCCTCAGGGTATTCAATCGAGGCCACAAGATACGGGATGGTGAAATACTGATGTTTATTGTGGATTCTCACTCAGTCATAGACAATAAGAGCTTACATGGAACAAGGAAACAGATTCGGAGACCCTTCGACCCTTCGACCCTTTCCTTCCAAAGATGTGCACTTTGTGAAGAAGAGTGGCCTTCCATTATCCACTCATTTCTTCTCTTTTTAAAGGTGAAGCGAACTTTGCTGAGACCCTCTCCCCAATAGAATCGAAAATGATTGGTAACAGGCAATTCCTCGAAGATTGCTCGCCTATGTCAACACTGTTTGCAGGGAGAGAAAAAGAGAGGGGAATACGAGCCTGAGATTCTTGCTAATTCCAAGGAGTTCTCTTTCTTTCTCATGGGAATTGAAAGAAATGACTCGATTCGAAAAAAACTTGATTCAGAATTGAGACAAAACCCTTATTCTACGAACAACTTTTTCACACAATGAAATGGATTGTTGACGTACCGATCTAATGAGATAGCCACAAGATGGACGATTGATGCAGTAGAGGAGAAGACTCCGCTGACCAAATGAAGTTGACACCATGTAAATCCAAGATTCCATTCGTCATTGTAGATCTGAAAGAGATCTGATGATCAATGGTTTTACGTTAGTTTCGCACTCATATTGACCATTAGCACATCTAGAGCAAAAAATGTATAGTCGTCCAGCCAAATGAGTGACCATTCAAACCCTTTTTCCTTTCCCGTTAGTTCACTCTCTTCTCTTTTCTCGGAACCCTCATCTGAATGGCCATAAATTACGGTCTCTCATGACATTGCAGATGAACCATCGATGGCACTTGTTCACTCTTAGCCCATTTCCTTTTCCCTCAGCCCTTTCTGTTATCGTTGTGCTACAAGTTTGTATTCTCTACAGTGGCCGATGACCATTCTCCAATTGTATTCGATCCTCCCTGTTGTCCTTTCCTTCCCTCGTGATACTCTACCCTCCTTTCCTCCTACACAGATCGACCCTTCGAGATGACACGTGACGATTCAGGCAGCAACTCCAGACAAGGATATACAGGGAAAAGGGCGAATGAACTATGTTGGCCTCCCAGTTAATCAATTATTCGAAACGACGAGTGAGTGAGACTAAAAAGGGAATAGATGAATAGGGAATGAGAGATAGGAAGGGACTGAACGTCTTCCCTCTCCTCTAAGCTCCTTTCCAACCAATTCCCTTCAGCATTCCGAAGTATTCTACTGCATTTATCTCTCCCTCAGGTGGAGACTAGCTATGACCAATGGAAACCCGTAAAGATGGAGATAATTTGCAATGCGGGGGTCGATCCTATACCTGAGTCAGAGCTAGTTCATTATATTTCAACTCGTTTTTTATTCGTTTCCTTTGCCCCCTCCCCCTCCCCTCCAACTCTCCCCCCTTTCCTTCCAGCCCACCTTTGAGTATAGACTGAGTGGCATAACGAATGTGCCTACGAGAAGATCCGATATTGCAAGTGAGGCGATAAACTGAAATTGAAGTGCTTCTCACTACACTATTTCCATTCTCTAGGGATTTCTCCTATCCTCTTCTCGGCAACTTCAAATACGTGAGAGAATGGTCGGTTATGAGAGGAGGAGGAGGATTCCGAAATGGGAAGAATGTTTTCAGAGATCGAAGGAAGGTCTTTGGGGACGGATTCATTTCAAAAGAGGGAGGGAAATGTTTCGAACGAGTCACGCGTAGGAGAGCCCTCTAGAGGACTTATCTCGGACAAGTGACCCGAACTTGACAGACATTGCAAAATTTGGACATTTCCGAAATGTAACAGCGAATCAGTCATTACACAGATGTGATCATGATCACATGCATCTACAATACGAAAACAAACTAACTTTGTTCGTAGTGACGACTCTCAATTTTCTATCGAAGAGAACAACGAAGATAACGACGAAATTGCCAAGAACGACTGTCAAATTGAGAAGAAAGAGAAGAAGATGAGTGAATTTCCATTGAGGATGAAGATGGTGATGAGACATCTGAAATGCATTGAAGATATGATCGACACTTGGATTGTCCCCATCTCCTTCTCATTCCATTCCCACTCTGAAAGTTTTTAGATGGAATATGGTGGAAAGGTGGGAGAGACGCGACCGATTATGAATTATTTCGTTGTTCGTCGAATCGAAGTGAGAAATAGAAGGGAAAGGAGGGAATAATACTCGTGGAGTCAAAGAGAAACCAATGACAGATGGAACACACTTACACCTGTATGAAAAGGACGAAGATTCGAGAAACAAATCAGTCACGAGGGAGGAATAAGACTGACTGACTACTAACTGAGATCTTTCTGTGATCATCATACACCAAGAATGAGCCAATGTGTCTTTCCTTGGAAGGAAGAGATAATTGAAAAGAGAGGCAGAATGTGATCTCTTTCCCTTTCTCGGTCCATCTACTCAACACTCCCGACTTTTCATTATAACTGATACGAGTAGACAGAGAGAAGGGACATAAACCCCCTGAGGGTTTCCCTCTTCTATAGACACTGAGAAACTCTGAGAGGTTAAATGAAATGAGGGAGGATGAGAGAAGAAGAAGGGAAAGACTGGAGATGGAATGGAGATTGATCTACGAAAGTGGAAAATGGACTGAAGGGTGAGAACAAAACATGGAACAAGATTTGCATTTAGAATGTGGGAGAAGAGTGAGAGAGAGAAGAGACTGACCTCTGTAGTAGACGATTCATTTTGGAGCGAATCATTGAAGATACTGAGATTATACATTGTAAGAGGTCGAGACTACATTCGAAAAGAGGAGGAGATGGCTAGTAACCTCTCGTTTTCCTTCCCTCGCGCCCTTCCCCTTCTCTTCTTCCTTTCCCCTCTTGAGTCTCCGCCCCGTTTGAGATAGAAGGAAGATATCCTAATGACGAAGCACTGATTAGAATGAAGGGAAGGGAAGGGAAGGTGGAGAAGGAGGAGGGGGAATCTATGTCTGGTCAAGATTGGAAACCACAATGGGATAGAGAGAGAAGAGTCAAATTGATGGGAAGATCCGGAAGAAAGAAGGATGTTCGTCTATCTCTTTCATTCAAAAGAATCTCGTGAATCGGAACGGAGTATAAATATCTACGCTTTTCCCTCTCTTGCACAATTCTCAGTTTGTATATGAATTGCAAGAGGAGAGAGTTGCATAACATCGTCGTCTTTTTCGATCGAAAAGAAGAGACTAACCATCGAGTGGAAATAGATGGTAATTAATGAAATTAGATGTATTGTATCTCAGAGGAGACTCTCGTGAGATGAAAGAGACAAATTATTGAGAGAAAAAAGAGAGAGAGAAGGAGAGGGTGGATTTATGAATGGTCAATGGGAAAGAATAAGGATGGAGAAAGAGGAATGATCCCTATGTGTGAAAATGGAAGAAATGATTGGATGATTTTTCCCTTTTTGTACACGTCAAATCGAAGATCATTACGATGACTTCTCTAGAAGGAATATTGAAGCAGATTTGAATGAAATGGATTCGATGATCTCTCGACGTCTAGACTTAACAATAGATGAGAAGATCTATTCATCCCACCCATTCTCACATGCATCAATCGGAATTGTGAGTACGAGGAATCCGGAAATCCTTCTTTTTCTCAACTTTTACATGGAATAAATCTGTCTGATAAACAGTACGAAAGTAAGAGAGTGATCAGTGAATCGAAATGCTCTCTACTCTCAAATTGATATTATTCTCTTGACTTCCTTCACTCAGAAAAAGAGCGAGGGAGGAATTGAATCAAGTCTCCAATGAAAGAGAAGAAAGGAACAGCGAGAGAGAAAAAGAGAGAGAGTAGTTGAGGACCACCCTGAAGAATGAAGGGATTATTGTACTCTAGGAGATACTCAGTTGGATGAAGAGATCAAAGATTACCAAAAGCTCTGCAGATAAAAGTTGAAAGATTAATGCCTTTGCCTTCTCTTCATCATTCTCCTCCATGTTTTTCCTCGATCGGCCCAAATTGGACCCAACGGAACAATTATTCGTTCTCAAATCACATGCAACGAAATAAAAGGAATGAAACTGAAGGACAATCTATCTCATTCTCAATGGAAAGAAGGAGAGAAGGAGAGGAGTTATCCACCCTATGGAGACAGTAATGGAAAGGAGAAGGGACAAATTGAAAGAGGAGAAGTCACGACGAAGGACGATGGAGAGAGGAAGGAGGAGGGGAAGAGGAGGGAGAGAGAGGGGGGGGGGAGGGAACTGTGGGAGTGACCCCGATTGATGACTTGTATTCACGACAAGAGACAGAAGAGGAACGTGTGTGTTGGTCAATGAAGGAAAACCTCATTCTGGGTAGAAAGAATGGCATATAAAGTGAGCATTGTAGTCTACAACTATTCACGAGCAAAGCAAAGAAGGGAAGAATAAGGAAGAATAACATGCAGTTGGAACGAATCTTACGAATTCTATCGTACTGAGCTCGAAACTGAGAAGTAGAATACGATTGGAAGATAGTTCGAGTGTAGGAATGAAGAGAGGAAGAAATGAAGTACAGTGTAATGATACTCGAAGGAGTTCAGAGGAAGCATCGAAGGAGTATACGATATGACATTCGTATTCTAAGGATCGTAGAGAGTGTGTAAGAAAGTAGACGAATGTGGGGATAAATCTGTGCTGTAGAGCTAAAAACAGAGGAATCGAAGGGTGAAGAAAGACGAGGAAAAGCGTGAGCATCAATGGGAAATTGGAGGATTCTTTCACTTGTTTACTCGTAGAAGAACGGTTGAGAGGGCATAGAGAACAGACAAGACCATAGACTCTTCTCTTCTGGAAGTAAAATATTGGATGAAGAAGGAGAAAGAGGATTGAATGGTAGGTCGATTGAAGTGAATTGAAGTGAATAGAATGGAGAATGAGACATTCAATGAGTACTATACGACGAGGAATGAACAAATTATTCATGAAGTCTCCCAATGAGAAGATGATGAACTTCTGTTGATAGCCGAATAATTACATGGGTTTTTAGAAATCATTCGAATAAGAAATAGTCAGAGATGTAGACGGAAATATGGAAGTGAAGTCATGAGATAAAATCGTTCACTCGAATTAATTTGATGGACATGAACTTTTATTTTGCGTGTAAATATTTTGTGCAGGGACGTCTACTGAGGGAATAGTACGAATCGACAATGGAACAAAGGGAGAAATGGAGGTTTCTTTCACTTCTCGCAAAGGAAATTCGACATCGTGATGAGTTCAATTTCATTGTTCGAGTGCAGTGAAGAAAAGAATGGAAGAGAGAATGAAAATGAGATAGAAAGAAGTCTGGAAGAGAATTGTTCCGTTGCTTCGCGACTAGAAGAGATCTGGCCAATGGAATTAATCAGATAGAGGAAGGATAAGGAGCAAAAGAAGTACGATTGTCATTGAATGAATCTGAATTGTATTCTGAAAGGAATTTCCATTTCACTCTCAAGATTATACACCAATCTAATCAAATTCGATCGAAGCTTCGATTCAATAATTGCTTTCACGTGTCTCCATCGAGTTAATCAAAACATTGAGCAGATACTACGACGGACAACAAAATAGAAGAACATTCTGTGAGAAATCTCCGTCATTTGACTGGGAAAACAAACTAACGAAATTAGAAAGGGCCGTGGTGCTATCCCCGTCCGAAAGGTTCAACCATTTTCGTAGCCGAAAGGGTTCGTCAGAATTTTTTTAAAGCAACAAAAGGATGAACAGGAGAGTGGACAGAATGACGATGAATACAGAATTATTCACATTTCGAATGGATTTCGTCCAGTATTTTCCCTTTCCGATCCGTGCATTCAGAATTAATTGTTCGGAATGTCTAGACTATTTTTGTTCCCTCGAAGTTCATTGAAGTTTTTCGGTAACTCACTTATCTAAATTGGAATAATATTAATAACAGTTAGATAGTCATGATGCATGTATGTAAAAACTGCTTCTGCAAAATTTTTTTGGTTTACTGTTTTTTCTTTCACAAAAAACAATTCCAGTTAAGTAATGGTCTAATATTTATATACTAAGCATCTTAGATGTTTATTTGAGGTCTTTCTAGAGAGATTCAAATAATAGTATCGTGAGTATGTCACATTTATCAGATCCACTGATATATAGTGGCGGACCCTATCTCCATCTCCTTCTTTCATTTCATCTCCTCCTTCAGATTTCTTCCTCTCATTTCGTTCATTTCCGTCCAATCTTCATTGGTATCTTTTCGCTTCATCATCCTTATCCCTCTTCCTCTTACACTCTCCTTCCCTCTCCCTTCTCTTCCCTCCTACCACCTAGTCTCTCATCTCCCATCACTCTTTCTTCTCACCCTTTCTCATTTCCCTCTCCTTCCCTCTCCCTCTTCAGAATCTCTCCTCTCCTCTCTCCTCTCCGTCAGAATCGATTGGCCTCTCTCACTACTCTCGTTTCTCTCTTCTCTTTTTCCTACACTCTTCGTCCTTCTCTCCTTTCTCTCTCACTTATCGATAGATCCTTCCACCTTCTCTTCCTTCCTTTTATCCCCTTCTCATTCAGTTTCTTCCTTCAATATGGGCAACGAGTCGTCTCTTCCCATGGAAATGTGCAGTAATTGTCAGTTTATTCCCATTTCAAGTCTATTTCGAGGCTCACTTCTCTCCCTCGAATTTATTGCCTTTTCGTGGAATTGGATAGAGACGGAGTAGGGAGAGAAGAGGGAGAGATTCAATAGAAGGCTTCTCTCCATTCGAATAGACTCCCTTTTCCCTTATGGATCTACTTGACTCGCTCTGTAAGATTCAACTACTATTACAGGAGAATGGAATGGGTTTTCAGTTTTATCGATGTTTCCCTTGACTAATTGGTCGTTTGTCAGTCGATGCGTACGAACTTCGTCGATTGGCACGTCGATTCAAGAAGCTCGATATCGATGGAAGTGGATCACTTTCTGTACGCATTTATTTATTATTTTATTTTATTCATGCTTTAAATCACACTTGAAATCGCTCGGCTCTTAGTATAATGCGTTGTAAAGTTAGAAACACGCCTTGTTTTGCTATTTATCTTAACCAGTGTCTGTTTTGGCAATGTTTTTAGTTAGAGGAATCATTGATTTTTGTCTCTCTTATCGATTTTGCCCATCCTCTATCTTTTCCCTCTACGAAATCGAAAGTATCACCTTGGTTACACTTTCTCTCTCTCTTCCTCACTTTCCCTCTCTCTTTCACTCTCTTTAATCACATGGAAGATTATCACTGAGGGAAGAAAGCACTCAATTTATGGGGATAATTGGAAAGGGAGAGGAGACGATACTTTGGTGCTGATAAAAGGAAGAGGGCGATATTATTCCGAGAATAATATTTAATTAACATAATAATTGTACATTTTGTAGGTGGAAGAGTTCATGTCTCTTCCTGAACTTCAACAGAATCCTCTTGTACAGAGAGTTATCGATATCTTCGATGAAGATGGAAATGGAGAAGTCGATTTCAGAGGTGAGATTATTATGAAACAAAATTTTAAAAAAATTCATTGGAAAGCAGGGATTCATGAGGATATTCCCTCAATATTGGTGAAATAAAGCGATAAACGATTCCTTCTTTTACCATCTCTGATGCATGACGTTTTGTCTTCTTTTTCGATACTCCGAGAAACGAAAAATATCCCCTCCCATCCCTCCTAAGGATGCCCTCTCCTAGTTTCTTCCTCTTACAACTTGTTAGCCAGGGGAATTAGTGAGGCGAAAGAAGAAGTCCACTCAATTTCTTCTCCATTTCAGAGTTCATTCAAGGAATTTCTCAATTCTCCGTCAAGGGAGACAAAAACACCAAATTGAAATGTGAGTTATTTTCTCGAGCGAATTTTTTCTCATTTTCGTCCCACCATAGGAACAAAATCAATTTCGTAGTGTTCAATGATAACTAAAACGATTTCGATTATATAATGGGACGAAAATGAGTAAAGAATGTGTAGCTTCTATTCTATCTCTTTCTCCATATCGTGATGGTTAGTGTCGTGAAAAGTGCCTATATTTGGTTGATTTATACTGTGGATAAAGAAAAGGAAGAGGACTTATTTTGAATTAATATTGGGGGGACAAATACAGGCTATCTAAGATATGAACTTGCGGTAACTAAAATCTTTCCTCTCCTCTTCTCCTTATCCACATAGTTGTTGTACTGTGCCTCGTTGTATCGTTGTGCAGGCACAATTTCTACATGGCCCGCACACGATTACATCAATTATGAGCACTTCCTTTGTTCTCAATTAAAGTTCTTTCAGTTGCATTCCGAATCTACGATATGGATAGAGATGGATTCATTTCCAATGGAGAATTATTCCAGGTAATGAAATTGTCCCTTTTATTTTGACAAGATTCGCAAGGCTCGATGGATAGGTTGTATACAAAAAGATAATTACTTTTGTGAAAAAAAACGCACGCGATGTTTGATTCGTGCCCAATTCCAATTTTGGGCGGGTTTCGGAAGTCTTTTTGTCATGTCGGTTTCTCTTTCAGCAATACCGACCATTAATTTAACATCGAATTGATGTTGTAGATGTCGTGAAACATAAGTGGTGCTTGCGAAATAATTGGGTAATTAAAGGTGCTGAAGATGATGGTTGGATCGAATCTGAAAGATACTCAACTACAACAGATTGTGGATAAGACCATTCTATTCCATGACAGGTATGGAGAGATCCCCTGTGCCTAGACTGTATTAGAGTTGCTCAGTGTGCATAGTTTGGTTCTCACTTTCGATCCGTATGACCTATTCTTTGTTCGCAAGATGAAACGGTTATTCGATCATGCAATGTCATCAATGATCAGTGACAGTTCACACCATTGTCAACATTACTTTATAGAAAAAAACCTTATAATGCTTAACTAAGTTATGCAAAACAATTTTTAAAAATTCAGAGACAACGATGGGAAGATTTCATTCGCTGAGTTCTGTGACGTAAGTTCCTCTTGATCTAATCCATTCATGTTAGTTGTCATAACGAGAGAGTGAAAGTGGATGAGTCTAACCTCGATCATCGATGGTAATGTCGTCTAACTTATCGTGAGAGTTGAATTACTCAATAAATAAATCGATAGATACCGTAATCACTGCATGGTCGATCGTCAACTGAATTCTCTTTCTATTAGGTGGTGGAGCACACGGAAGTACACAAGAAGATGGTCCTAGAGAACATCTGAATTCTATCGAAGAGAGAAGAGGGAATTCATTCCCCTTCTTCACTTTCATCTCTACACTCGCTATGCCTTCTCTTCCTTTCGTCTGTCCTATCGGCACAATTCGTCCATACTTCCCCATTCCGTGTTCCTTCCCTTCCCCTGCTTAGGATCCCCTCTCTAGTCTCCTCCTCTCCCTTTACTCTCGTCTAGGATCACTAAGGTCGCTTCCGGTTTAATCAAATTCGTCTCTAATCAGCATAAGGTCGTTTCAACTGCCATAATACTCTCGAATCCCTTGCTAGTCACAACTTCTCTCATGTACAATTTCCCCGTTCGTTCTCTTCTTCACGATATCCTTCCCTTTTCCACCATTTCCATCTGTTTCTCTTACTGTTCACTAATCACCTTTCCCTGTGTATAAGGATGACTCTACCGTACCCTTCGTGGTCTCATCCACTCGTGACCAATTAACTCTTCGGCCCTTGTCCTAACTAGACCGTGTTTCATTTGTCGTCTTCACTCTCACAGTCTCGGAATAAATATGAGAATGTCCTTCTGTATCGTCTCATTGTCACAATTCACACTTCACAAGTCGATTACTCACTTCTTTTTCTAGGTTGATGAACGAGTGATAAGAGTAAGGAGTAACAACCAGTAGAGAGTCTGTGATTCACACAGTAACAAGTCGTTTCATTCATAACACGAATACTCATCAATCACAATAATAATTTCAATACAAGTCAATATCTCATTCAGGTCGTTGGAAATCTGGACGTACACGAGAAAATGGTAGTGAAACCATGAATGATCTTCCCTTTTCTTCCTCCTTTACTCTTCCACTCTCGAAACCCGCTAGCTAAAGGAGGAGCAGTGAAGTGCAATGAAGTATAACTTGTATTGGAACTGTCTATTCGAACCCTTCTCTCCCATATCTTTCCCCTATTCATTCACCCAATCTTCTCTTCTCAGTAGTCATCATTCGCCCTTCTCAAGACCCCTTTGACCTCTCTTCCCCCAATATCCCCTCCCCCCCCCTTCCTCCCCTCTCTTTCCCCGTTCGACAACTGTATTTATTCTGTGTTCATTCTTTCGTCCTTATAAAGATCTCATCGTCGTTCTCAATGGTCCTTCACAGTCTCTTTTCCATTTGACCGTTCAATCAGAGTCCCTCTCCCTCGAGGGCAGACAGACTGTAGCCAATAGACACACTTTCCCTCTCTCATTCAATTGGCCAAACTCTGTCATAGATCATCCGAGATCTGAGAGAGGTACTGATATCAACCCGTTTGTTCCTTCTTCTCTTTCTTCTTCTAACAACAAACGACACGTTAATACTTGTGTTGTTTTGTACCCGATCACTCTTAAGAATGGCGAATAAAGAGCGCACTGTTCTCAGCCCTTCCTCTGCCCCTCCCCCCCCCCCCCCCCCTTCCTCCTCTCTCCCTTCGTCCCCGATGGGAGATAGTCCTCTCCCCCTCATTCGCTGAGCGTGTTCTATCATCAAATGAGTTAGTTGTTCGCTGACTTCATTGGATCAAGCATATAGTGTGAGTCTCATCCTTCATTCAATCGAACTTTGTGTGAGGACAAAAGTGCGTATTCGTCAGACATCTCTCAAATTCCGATCTTAGATCTGCAGTTAGTGTTCAATCTCGTCAAAGAATTGGTCCGCCCCTCTCTCTTGAGCGAATGCTTCCCTCAGCAAAAGATATTACTCATTCACTTGCTCCGTATAACAGTTCGTCCCTCTTCTCTTGGTCAAGAACCCGCAACCTCTCACCCCTCTTATTTCCCCTCACGAACTGTCTTCTCTCTCTATCAATCCCCTTCTCTAGCTATCTCGTTCATTCTACTGCTCGTTCTCTTTCTTTCTTCTTCCAACCATTCATTCTAAAAGGAAGATCAACTCCAACGGGAGATCTCCAACTATTCCTTCTTCTTTCCCCATCACACCATTAAAATGCGATGGCCAACCGTTAAATATGAAGAGAAAATGCAGGTGAGAAAAGTTATTTTCGTAGGATCGAAGTGTCTTTGTTTTCCATCCCTTCGAAGGAGAAGGAGCATTTCTATCGTAGAGATTAATTCGTCATCATCTAATTGTGATATGACTTTTCCTCGTGATCAATCGTTCCCTTTCCTTATCCGATGTTCACCCATCACAAAATGAACATAGAATTGGCTCATATCCAAGCACAAAGCTTACACTACAAAGTTGGTCTAATCATAAGTAGCTAATGAACACAATGGGTATAAAAGGGGTGTGGATGATGAGTTGGAACGAGATGAGATGGGATTATTCCAGAGATTCTTCTATCGATTGGGAGAATCAATCGGAGAATATCCGTGGAGATGGATTATTGCACTTATTCTATTCACTGTCGTATCCTCCGTAGGATTCCTACGATTTCATCAGGTTTGATCGTTGGTCTATCAAGAATGTGCGTCATTGTCTTGGATGAATTGGCCGGTATTCCCTCGGATGCTGTAGTATAGTTCATCTTCGCCGAAAACGAATCCTTATTTCGTAAACTATCCCACAATGACGAGCCTTCCTTTTCAGATCAACAATGCTCGTCTTCAATTCACAGCATCTGATTCTCCTTCTCATTACGAGGGAAGAGTACTCGAAGAATTCCTGAGACAGAATGGATCACTCAATATGATTGAGGTAACCCACCTTCAGTCTGATTGCAACCATCCGAACATTCGATCATCAACATCAATGTTAGGTGATGATTCGTGCTCGTGATAATGGAAGTCTTCTACGTGATGATCATCTAGAACAACTTCAATCGATAATGACCGAGATAACGGATACGGTAGGAATACTCCGTCCTACAGTAGTCAATCTCACTCATTCAGGTCTCGGTGAACTACCGTGGTCAACCGCTCACTTTCAATGACATGTGCGAGCCATACTGTAAGAAGAACGAGCCATTGAGGGCCCTTCTCAGTCTCTACTCGGGAAATTACTCACGATTCGCGGTTAGTTATTCGTATTATTTATAGAAAAAATGGATACGCTGGAATACTGCATTAGAATGATTTTGTCATAATTTCACTAAACTATGAATCACATAGAATAATCGGGCGTTCAATGCATAATTCATTATATTCTCCCTTTAGGTGACTTATCCAGTGATGGATATGCTCGGTCAAGAAGTATTCATTGGTGCCAATGTCTATGATGTTGATCTAGATGAAGACGGAGAGACGATCAAGGTACTGTATCCCCTTCTGACTAATCAATAACTACCGTAATCCAGGGATTTCGATCTGCGATTCTTCACTTCTTCCTTGTTCACAAGAGCAGGAAAGTTATGATCGCATGGGAGAACAAGGTGAGTCTTAATTATCCATTTATAATTGTATTTTCGCTTCTCAGAATGTTACGCTTCAGTATTCAGGTGGTTGATCTTCTCTATTCGGACAAGTATTCCCTCCTCAACTCGGGAGCTGCTTCTGATAATCTTGTTGCTATGGAAGTAAGTCAAAGATCTTCACTGTTCCATTCTCAATCTTTCCTCAGATTCGTGCAATGGGAACTAAAACAGCTCCTCTTCTTCTCGTCGCTGTTTTCTGTTTGATGATCTTCCTCGTCCTGTCTTCAATCAGGTCACTTTTATCATCAATTGATGAAATCAAGTGTGAAAGTGATATAGAATCGTTTCGTGTGAGTGAGTGTCCTTTCTCTTCATTCAAACTCACTTGTTCATATGGCTAACAAATACTGAGAACTGTGTAGCCTCGCAAGAAGTTGATCACTGCTTGAGAATACGAGTAAAATTGTGTGATTGAAAGAGGAAGCAAGTTGTGAGACAGCAAATTCTTACGATTCAACAAAATAGGAGTTTAAATAATATATTGTAGACGTCGTCGTCGTGAATCGAAGCCATTCGAATCAATTCTTGGAGCGCTCATTCCAATTCTCGCTGGAATTACAACGGTGAGATCAATTGATCAATTGATCACATTCAAATCTTACCAAGAACGGAAAAAGTAGTAAGGGCGATCTTCATTGCTGCTTCTTCAAAAGTCTCAATCCGAGCGCCGTTTGACCCCTAAAGAACTTTCGTTGCGCACGCGCACAAAATATGTTTCACAATGGGGATATGACAAGAAGCGAAGTATAAAATTCGATACTTTGCACATTTTGTATGCAATGAATTGTGAACAATAAATGTTCAGGTCGGAATCGTCTCTTCCACAGGTCTCGCATTTCAATCGATTGTCGTTTCCACTTTATTCCTTCTTCTTGCCATCGGTCAGTTATTTACACTGTAGAGAATACCAGAGAAGAGAATAGAGACCGATTGCATTCAGGGTTATAATTCATAGTTTTTAGGTATCGACGATGTTTTTCTCATGCTTTCCTCATGGCATCGAACCGATAACACGAAGGATATCAAAGAGAGACTTGCGCTGACTGTAATGGTAGGTCAATTACACTTCATATGGATGATGGATCACGAAAACTTCCTCTTTCCTACAGGACTCCGGTTGTTCAATGACAGTTACCTCGATCACTAATTTGATCTCGTTCGGTAATGGAGTTCTCTCGACGACTCCCGTTCTGCAGACATTCGCCATCTATTCGACAGTCGCCTCAATCATCTGCTATCTCTATCAGGTTCGATTATGTTTCATCGAGGATTCATTCTGAAAATATTCCTGATTTATTTAGTAATTTTGCCTTGAACAGTACACAATTAGTAAATTTAAATCATAAAGATGTAATAGATACGTTGTCCATGGATCATTCTGAATAATCCCCTTCCAGTTGATTCTCTTCCCTGCAATTCTTGCATTGACTGCACACAAAGAGTACAAGAGAGTCGATGAAGAATGCACGTGAGTCAATCGGCATTATTATACTCATTCATTAATAATTTACATTGTAGTTCATGCTGCCTTCCGGAGGAAATCGAGACCGTCTCAGTCATGAGAACAAAAAGAGAAAATGCCCTCAAGTGGCTGGCCAGACTGGTCACGAAGAGGTGAGTGAACGAATACGGTACAATCACAAACTGCTTTATTTCAGATGGATGATCCTTCCCATTATTCCCACTCTCATTGTTTTCTGGGCACTTTCTGTCTATGGAATCGCCAACATCGAAACTGATCTATCCGTCCAGAAGCTTGCCCTTCCCGATAGCAGACTAGTTGAGTTCAAGAATGAGTATGACAAGTCACTCAAGGTACGGTATTCCTTCCTCTTGACCTACTCTGAATATCGATTCAGGCGATGCAAACGTATGCAGTGATTGTGAGCAATCCCGGTGATCTGAGAGATCCGACCAAATATGAGGAAGTCAAGGTATTATCATTTCTTTTGAACGCTAAATTGTGATGGAAATGGAAATCCTTGAAACATTCAAATATAAATGATGATTCAGAATATGGTTCACTCGTACGAGAATGCTTCTTATGCATTCGGAGAGAAGTCAACTTTCTTCTGGTTGAGACCATACGAAGAATTCCTTCAATTCTACTCTAGTGATGGAGAAGATGAGGTACGGTACTTTACGGTTATTGTAGGGATACTGTATGAAATGATTAATGACCTAATTCAGGATATTGCATTCACGTACAAGAACATTCCTGATTTCCTCAACAACGATATGTATCAATACTACAAAGGAACTCTCAGGTACACAATCGCATTATGCAGTCAATTCAGTGATAATATATCATTTCAGAATAAACGAGACTGCATGTGCACTGAACGAACCCGAATGCATTGAAAAATTCCTCTTCTCCACTGGATTCACGACTCTTGTCAAGTATGATTCATTTCGATGACAATAGTTCATAATCGTTTCAACTTAGGAAGCCTTCATTACACCATTGTTCTTCAGATTCGCAGAGATGTATCCTCTAATCGCTGAGTGGCGCGAAATCGCAGCTCGTTATCCCTCTCTCAACATCACAGCTTACACAGAAAGAAGCAACTTCGCCGATCAGGTCCTTCCTTGTTCCCTATCAGTTGCATGATATTGCAAAACGAGGCGAATTGGTATTGATCACTCCATGAAATTCTTTCTATTCGCCCAGTGTTCAAGGGCGCTTTTCCTTCGTTTCCGTTAGTTTTAGAGTCGGGGTCATTTCGAACTCGTTCTCAGCAGAAAATTGGCCCATCTTCTGACTATTGAGATATTCGAAAGATACGAAGAGTCAGTAATCAACAGTACACGACTTTCTGCATTGATAGGGGTAGTGTCGAGAGTGCTTTATGAAGACGAGAACGTTTGTGATACAAAATAGGAACTGGTTGTGACTAAGAAAGAGCACGAGAAAAAGAGCGAACAGACTCGAGGAGTTTCCCAATGAGAGAAGAATGGTGAAACTGATCATTGAATAGTTGATCTTTTGATTGAATGACTCTTCGAATTACAGTCGGTCTCCCTCAAACCGGTGATCTGGGAGACTCTCTATTCTGAAGTGATCTGCATGGGAATTTCATTCCTCGTATTCATCCCTGATGTCATCTCCATTGCATCTGCTATGTTCTCGTTGATCTCTGTCAATTTGGGTTAGTTTTTACATAAGAAACCTACATCACATCAATCACATCTTTCCATTCGATCTCTTATTGCACGGATGAAACATATTCCAAAATTCATTTTCATTCCAGCAATAATCTTCAAATTTCTGCAGGAGTCTTCGGTTTCCTCGCTCTTTGGGGAGTGGGAGTCGATCCTCTTTCAATGGCTTCGCTTCTCATGGCAATCGGATTCTCCGTTGATATCTCTGCCCATATCAGCTATCACTATTATGAGAACAAAGCCAAAGTGAGTAGGATAATCAACGGTATATAATGGGGGGGGGGGGGGCTTCACTGGCCTTGATCTGATTATCAACCTAATCGGTTGTGTGCAATGAAGCCGATTGGAATGTGTTTCATTCAATATTAGATATCCTCTCATTCGATCATTTGCTGTTGAGTCAATAATTGATTAATAATCTTTATTGCAGAGTCCTCGTGAGAAAATGGAAGAAACGCTCGTTGAGATTGGATGGCCAACCATTCAGGTACGCGTATTCTTGAACCATCCATAGAGATCAAAAATCAATCTCTTCATCTTTTCAGGGTGCTCTGTCTACTCTCTTCGCAATGTCTCCTATTCTCCTCAAACCGTCATATCTCGGTCTCGTCTTCCTCAAAACAGTATTTCTCGTAACAGTCTTCGGTCTCATTCATGGTCTCGTTATTCTTCCCGTTCTTCTCAATTTCTTCACCAGTGTATTCAGGAGGAATCAGGTATGTTCAACGATAAGTTTCGAATAGCACACCCATAATACAATCAAGAATATCCATTACTGAAAGATCCCATTTCAGGTGCATCAATCAGAATCATCGGAAGCAGTAAATGGCGTTGCTCCTCATCGAATTTCGATTAAGAGTTTCGCCCCTCCAAAGGAGGATCGATAGACATTTCTCATTAGTGTTTCTCCTTATATCCAGTCGAATCTTGCGAGTTTTCTTCTCTACGGGTGCTAATTATCGATTGTCTTTGTTTCTGTACATACTTTTCAATGAAGATTCTTTATGTTCAAAGCTCACAACGATCATTCATTTGCTGAAGAGAAACGGGAAGAAATTCAGCGAATACGAGTGAATGAAATGGACTGGGGAAGAGGAATTGACAATGTTCCTAACTATATTGTTCCCTAACAATCGTTTTGATTAGCTTAATTGTATGGAACGAGACTGATGATTGATCTAATGATTCGTTCAAGAGTACATCGAATGATCAATCGAAGTACGGAGAAGTGCATAGTTGGGAGGGGTTTTCGTGAGAGAGAAAAGGAATGATGACCAAAAAAGTGAAACAGATCGGTCAGAAGGTACAAAGGAAGCACGCGAGAGAAGAGAGGAAAGATGAGAGAGCTGATATGGAAACAGGATGAGAATTGGTTGAAACGAGTGGATATATTGCATAGGGAACGATATTGGACACGAGCAAAGACACGAAAAGGAAGAGAAATCACGGAATTCAACGGTTGAGTGTACAGAAAACGTGAGAAAACGTGAGCTAAAGCCTAACCGGAAGTTTTTGAACTAATTGGAACTTGATGAACCGAATAGATTCGTGAATCGAGGATTCCGCTCTCAGAATGAGACTAGCAAATTGAGATAACTAACGAATTGAGTTAAAATGGGTAAGAAAGTTTAACCATTCATGAGAATGCCTTCCTTCTCGTTAGTCTGATCTCATTTCCATACATCGGTCGAATAATTAATTCAGCTGCGATTCGCATGTCGTGTGTGGCTAATTTGGCTTCGACCTGCGTTATTTTCGATGTTTACAACGTTACAGAATGCGAAATTCACCTTGAATTGCCTCAACAGAATAGCCAGTACGCACTTCTCCTCCATTATTGCGAAGCGCTGGCCTACAAATATTCGTGAACTATTTTCGAACAGTGCATTTTTCGCACCAATGCAATTTCTTGATCCGGCAGAGAAGGGAATGTATGAGTAGGGATGACGATTGGCTTCAGTATCGAGGAATCTCTCGGGAAGAAACACTTCAGGGTCTGGCCAGTAACGAGTGTCCTGGAGAATTGAAAATTCAATTATTACTTTGAAAAGGAGCAAACATCGAATGAACATTTTGACCTTCTAAAATCATACCTTGTGCACCATGGATGGCATAATAACGATACCCGTTCCAGTGGGGAGAAGATGATCTTCTGCAATGGAATGTATGAACTTCAGTTACATCAATCTAGTTTCCGTCTCAAGTCTTATCTGAACTCACTGATTCTGAGATCCTCAGTGACTTGTCGTGCAAAGATGGGAACAGAGGGATAGAGTCGAAGAGTCTCTTTGATTGCTGCTTCCATGTACTTTAGTCTACTAAGATCTTCGTATGTGACGTCACGGTCAGAATCACCGAAGATCTACAATGAAGATCTACATACAATGACTAGAGACTTGATGAGACTTGAGAGATGAGAAGAGATTAGTAAGAACGATACTGAGAGTGATCTTTCTCTAAGAAGCATCAATCAAACCTCATCCAATTCCTGTTGAACTCTTCTCTGTTTATCAGGATTCGCTCCCATCAAATGAAGGAACCAATTGATTGAAGCTGAAGTCGTGTCGTGACCCTAAATATTTCGTAGTTGGTGTTTCGAATCCGAAGATCTCAGATGATTTAGCAATGAAAAATACCTCGAAAGTGAAAGTGTCGACCTCTTCACAGATTCCTTCCAATGAGAGATCACCCTGACAATTGAAACGTTAGCTTTTCAGCGATAAACAGCGAACCTTAGCATGCATATCAAGCATAAGATCAAGGAATGCCATTCTCCTTCTTCCCTCTCTCGCTTCTTTCTCCACTAAATTCTGAACTCCTCCAGCTTCATCTGCCATCTTCTTACGAGCACGAATTGCCTGAGAATGAATTTATTTGATTTGTAAAAGGCTGCACCATTTCATACCATTATCAAAGTGAGAAAACAATGAGTCAAATATTCTGAGTGAAACGTAACTGACCGTTCCAGTGAAATCGTGCAAGATCTTGACACATTTCTCTTGTTCTCTTCCCTCTCCGAACCATCGGAAGAGGAATTCAGGATAATATTGAGGAGCGAGTTGACGACGGAATACGATCTTCTTCATACTGAAAATATAGCATGTGATTGATTGTTGGTCATTTTCAAAATTTAGGCAATCACTGACTCCATCACAGCATCCAAATAGGGAGAATGAGTATTCTGAGCATCGATATTCACTCCCAATGCAGCTTCACAAATGATGTCAAGAGTGCAGAGAGTCACTAAGAAGTGGAAGGATTAGATGGAATGGATTGGAATAGAAATCTGATCATGAGCCTCTCAATTACCTTTATGGAATACATCCGCGTATTTTTCTCCTGCCGTCTCGAATATTCGAGTGCAAAGAGTGCGGGCGTGTCTGTTGTACACCTGAATGAGAAGAGATTGAGGAATGAAGGAACATGACGAATGGGACCTCGACGAAATCCTTGAGGATATCATAATGGAAAGTGGGAGTGAGCAGCTTTCGACGAGGGCGCCATTTCTCTGGATCACTAGAAGATAAATATCATTGACTGTTTCTGGTTCATTATTTTTTAATCGAACCTTATGAGAAGTCCATCTCCAATCCACGCAGAAAGGAATCGATAGTGAAATGGTTTGTGTAGGACTTTGCTAGAGGAAAGAACAGCCTCCACTTCCTCAGCTCCATAAATGAGAACGAAGGGAAGACCCGAGAACTGATTGAGTACAATTAATGAAGAACATTCATTAGGATGATGATTTTGAGAGCAAGATAACATTTTAACACATTCCGATGCTACAGAAAGTACTTTTCACATTCACACAGTGCTAATCAACGTTGCTCACCCATATTCTGCATATTCTATCTCCATTCTCTTCCAGCATATATCCCAGTCCCTGTGCCTGTTCGAAGAACTCTTAAAAGATTCTATTAACCATCAAATATACGAGTTGAGCTAACCATCAGCTTCGAATCTGAACTGGTGCAGGTTTCCAATGAAAGGAAGAGCAGCGGGGCCTTGCATTCCTGTCATCCGATCGTAGATATATTTCGCCTGAAATATTGTTTCATTCAAGACAAAGCCAGTAAAAAGGAGTACTTTCATCATCACAAACAGCTCAAATGCTGTATGTAATTGTAGTCAGAGGTAAAATCGTAAACCTTGAAGTAGATTAATCGAAGCAGCCACGTGAGAGCTGCAGCAATGGAGAATATTGTGACGAAACCCATGAGAAGGGTTGATCACCAATCAGAGAGAGAAAGATCACTGGAGAAAGAATGTAGACAAGAATCAATATTGATAAAATTGTAAATTACAGAGTTGTGTATACAACCTTTGAAACACATTCGGAATGAAATAGGGTTTCATTTTCAAAGGAATTATAGTGAATGGAATGGTCTAATTTGTAGTTGGTGATGTGGCAATGAGAAGCACTCGAAAGAATGGATGAATAAGAACTACTAAGAAGATGGAAGAGGAGATAAAAGGGGAAGAATGAGGATAATGAATGGAATGGCACAAAGAACACTCAGCTGTCTGCCAATGAGAAGAATGAGTACAAAAGAACAGAAGTGAATGAGGAAAGAGACAGAAAGGTTCGAAGAAGGAGTCGATAGATAGAATTCAATGAACCGTGAATACGAGAATGATCGTATCGAACCGAGTCTAGAATTTACATTCATCCTGGACAATCAATAGACTCGAATGAAGAAACGATGGAAATGGAAACTAATCTCGCCCTGGATCAAAGAAGAGTCCGAGTAGAACAAGAGAAGGGGAAGAGTCCCTCCTCTTTTTTGTAGATTGTTATCGGAAGGAAGGAAGCTTCTTTATCGAGAGTGAAAGGGGGATTGAATATTGCACCTGGGAGAGGACATGGAAAAGGAAAAAAGAAAAGGGGAATGGTAAGGAAACATCGATTAAGACAAACTATCCAAATTATTACGAGAGTGATCTAGGGCCCATGGTTAGGAAAATAATGGCAATGGTGTCTAGGAAATTGACAATAAACCTCAACAATAACGATATCTATATTCTTCCTTCACTTCTCGTGCATCCAAATTGTCTGACTACTTCATTCAATTCCCTCAATGCGGCCTCTCCACAGACTGATGCTGATTCTTCTGCCAGACATTGTCGATACTCGAGGAGACCAACACATTTGTCCTCAAATGAATGATGATCATAAATAAATGTTGTTTGAAACTTCACGTTTAAATATGTTTCAACGGCATTCAATATGTGGAAAAGGATGGTTAAAATTAATTAAATCATATCCGTTTTTATAAAAAAAATAGAATAACGTGCCTCTTCCTCTCCAGGAATGTAGATTCCCTCTAGGAATCTCGTACAATTTCCCTTCGATTGTTGAGTGGAAAGACACTCGAAATGAGTAAGGAACCGAGCGATATTCTGAGGAGAGCAAGAATATCCAAGAAGATCACGGAAGTAACGAATCTGTAATGGACGTTATCCTCAGATATTGGCTCCTTTCACTTCGGTGAATATAGTAACACCTCTATTGAAAGCAATTCTTACTTAAACGTACTCTATGATCATCCATACACATTCGTATCGTGTGCAATCCGGCACAGAGGAAGAGATTCGCATAGTCATCGCATAATTCGAGAATTTCGAAGGATGAGAGCGAAAAGAGAGGGAAAGTAGTCTGCAAGAAATTACATAATTTAATCTACTTTCAACTTAAAGTGATACGATACTTCAATCCTTTTACTTACATTGGCGATTTCGTGTCTTCCCTCCCTCATTCCCATCCATCTCTTCAGTAGGGGTCTCATACAGAACTCAGATCGAGCGAGCATGTGGGGACGACACTCAGAACGAATATCAGATCGATGGAGATTCATGTCATTCTTCTTCTCAACAACGACCTTCATGATCACTTGTTTCTCCATCTTCTTCTCCACCATCATTCTCTCTGCTCTCGTCGTTGATTCAGAATGAGGAGTTGATTCCATTGTCGTTGTTTTCGAAGTAGATGAGGTCATCTGTTTCGTAGAGGAAGTGGAAGATGCCGATTCCGTCATCGATGAGGTCGATGAAATCTCAGTGTCCGTCGATGCCGTCATCTTCATCGTCGATTCAGTATCAGCAGTGGATGAGATCGTCGTCAACGTTGAAGCAACGTCCGAAGATTCTTCCTCCTCCTTCCAAGTTGGTATTGTTGATGATGAAAGGGAAGTCATCGTTGAAGGAATGGATGATGAAGGTTCTTCCTCCATCACTGTTGTCGATAATGAATTAGCTGTCATCGTTGAGGATGGTAAAGTGGATGACATCATAGTCGTTATACTCTCAATTTCCTTCGTAGTCGGAAGTTCAGTTGTCAACTCGATGAGAATCTCCTTGTCATCTTCCGCCTCACCACTGAAATGCAAAACTTTTTGCTGAAGTTATGTCTAAAATTGACCTCAAACTCTTGCTTGCGAATATCCTCGGTCCTTTCCTCTCTTTCTCAATGACTTTCTTCAGAGAAGAAGAAGAGGCTGTGATAGGTTCAATGAATATTTGATCTCCATCCTCGAGAGTAGTACTGATCTGATGAAGAACGATATTGAGTTATCATATAACGAGTAAAAGCATGGAAACTCGCCACTTTGACAGTCTTTTCCTTTTTCTTGTCTAAATTCTTCTCGAAATGTTCCATCACGAAATCTCCTGTAATTTCCTCTTCTGACGACGACGAAATTGTAGTCGATTCGGAATGAATTGTCGTCCTTTGAGAAGTGAAGATATCTTCTCCCATCAGAACTGTCATCAGATCAACCGAATCATCTCAATTATTCATTTAAATCATTCTTCTTCGAATCTCATTCTTAATTTTGATCGGACCAATTCGAGACCAGTTGTATTTCAAAATATTTATAGAAACTATGTGTGTCTTGTATATTTGATGTGATTTCAGTAGTCGCCATTAAACGTACTCATCAATTTGTGACATCCAAGTGTGAAGACAGTAGAGATGAATAGATCGAATGCATCGGGAGAGCATTCAACGAGAGAACGACGAGAATAACAGAGGAATTCAGGTGATGAAGAACAATCTCCCGAAGGAAGAGGAGAGGAGACTGATTCACAACCCTGGAAGAGATTACAATTAGGGTCGAATGAATTGTGACACGAATAGGTTAATTTACGGAGTTCGTGTAACTACTTGTGAGAAGAGCGAACAAGTAAGCGTATCTGAATACTGGACAGACTCATAAACAATCAATTACGTAATCGAAAAGCGAAAAAAGAGGCAGTAAGCTAGCTAGAATTAGTATTGCGCAAGAGATAAAAGCGAATTGGATGAGTTTAGAGCAGTCTAGAGAGCTAGATTGATTAGAGGACACAACACTCATTGAACCTTCATTCCCTCCATATCTCGCTTTTCCCAATCGAATATTTCCTATAGAAGATGGCATCGATGATCAGAAGATTAGTTGATAAGTAGAGAGTCAAACCTGCAGTGTAGTGACTCTCCTGAGACACTCAAAGTCCTCAGTGAATGATTGAGAGAGAGAAGCAGTGCACATTGTTCCTATCCGATTATCCATCGTATTCACTGTCTGTAATCAAGAGTTTACACTATTTTTTTAAATTAGGAAATCTTTGATGGAAGTGAACTCACGAGACTCCCAGTGCAATTGAGATCGAAATGAGGGCCCAAACAATTCTCAGTCGTTCTCCTGCAACGGATCTCTCCCCACATTTTCATCCCTGAACTCCTCACCTGTAATCCTCGCAAAGATCTCTAATCTCAGCAGTTGATAATGAGAAAATGTGAATGGGGAGAGGAGCTGCCCAATCCGAAGTTCGACTGAAAAAAATTACGTTTCACAGCGAATCCAAACATTTCACTTCAAATTCGCTTAGTTTTGATTTCTCTTGAAGAACAAAACACTAATTACTAACTCAGCCAATTCCGAGTAGCAATCTTTGAGAAATTCTTCTTGTACGATGGAACATTCGATGGTAGGGAAATGGGAAGAATTGGAGAGAGAAGACAAAGAAGACGAAGAAGAAGAAGATGATGATGGAGGAAGGAAAGGATCACTATCGTTACCCATTGACATCCATTCAGGAGAGGAATATTGAGAAGCATGGATCGGAATTCCTAAAAAACAACATTATTTTCGTTGTAATGTCCAAACTAACCGGTAAGATTAGCTCCGACAGTGTGAGGAATGAGAGAAACATTGATCGAACGAGTCTCTTTCACTGTCTGAAAAAGTATCTAGATATGTTTCAGAATGTCTCCAAAGCAGGAATTTATCATAGTGGATCAATTTCGGAAAGATGCAAATTAAATAAATAATCTAACAAGTGAACCTGTAGTTAGGGGCCACAAGCTCCGCCCACTTTGGTGTGACACGATTTCGCCCAAAAGCGAGACAGGGAGGGCACAAGGTTCATTCTCAACCAAATCTCTCGTTCTCAACTGCTATGGATAGCTACAGAGGTACTCTATCGTTTGAACACTGCCCAAAATGTGTACAGCATCACTAATTAGATCAAATTTGCATATAAAAGAAGGGAATAGGTCGTTTTGACGGGTTGCAGTGTGAAAGTTTTGTTTGGGTAGTAATTTTATGTCTAATTATAATATTTTAGATTTTTTAGAGAAAAAATTAGAATTTTAGCATTTTTCCCTGGCTTGTGCCCTCTTCATTTGTGCGAGCGGGGGAGGCGAGCGAGAGGGCGGGGGGAGGGAGAGAGACACACGCAAATTAGGCTCCGCCCCCCTTCCCTCTCGTCTCGCCTTTCACTCCTCTCCCCCAGTGAATTGCGCTTTTACTTCTTGGGCTCTAGCGCGGCTCAGCGACAAGATATCGACAAACGGTAAAAAGCATGATGTTATTGGGTCCATGAAGAATTGTTTGGACATACTTTTGACCCCATTGTGTAAAATCGGCAATCTGCGTTGTGGCCCCTACCTGTAGTGATTGATCGTCCTCGAATAATATAGGAGTTCCTTCGATTATATCGTCATACGCTGAACCCTCTTGAAGGTCTGTAAGAACTGAAGTGAATATGAGAACAGATCGATTACGTGTTCACCTTCATCTCCTAATCGCATCTTCTTCAATTCTTCTTGGATATACTCTGAAGGTTTACGTTAGAAAATATTTGTCGGAATTTGCTAGCCTTTCGTATTCGCCATTGTCAGTTCCCCAGTCGAATTGGATACTCGCAACAATTGAGCCACTTTCTCATCGAAACCTAAAATGAATTTAAAATGAATTCAATAAGTGAATAAATCGAAAATTCCATACCCTTGATAGTGCATCCGAATGCATTGATTGATGCAGCGAGAGTGATGAGCGTCCCTTCTCCACACTCTGCATCCATCTTATCCCTCGAACAATCGAAGAGCGAAACGAGGGATGCACATTTCTGAGGGAAACATTCCTTGGACTGTTCTGTACCATTGACTGACCTTCTCATGAGCAGAGGAAGGCATAATACCCAGTAGAGAAGAAGAGCAATGACGAGATTTGAGTAGTGATCCAGAGATGCATGGAAGGGCATCTACAGTGGAAGAATTGTTACAACTACGATTGAAGAAGATCGAAACTAACCAAGAGCAACCTGTGAGGTAGGTCCACAGAAGAATTCAACGTTCTCAATTACATGGGATGGAATTGATTGAGAATGAGGCATTGAAATTATGTCCTCAAGACATTCTGCTCTGAACAAAAATTGTTTTCCAACGTGCAAAGAAGGCTATTTTTAGTATTCCTAAAAACGGAACGTAGCGTGATGCTTTGTTTTTCTCATTTGCACAGTTCTCAGGATAAATAGCTTTAGTTATGAACCTGATAGATGCATACGATTCACAGAGGAGAAGGAGAGAAGAACGAGTGAGATAAGGCATCTACAGAGCAGAACAGATTGATTGTGCACTGATGGATAATGATAGTGCATACACTGAATACGATAGGCGAGTTCTTTGCTTCTGAATCGTGGAATCTCTCCCAAACATCGAGAAAGGGACGAATACATCGAGTTACTGCGATTTCCCCTTCTTCAGAGAGAACTCGAGATGATGGAGGAATTACTGAGATGATAGGACATTCGAAAGGTAAAATGACATGGAACCTTCTATTGCACTTGTGACCAAGTTTAGGTGATACAAGTATGAAAGGAGGAGAATGACAATAAAAAAGGAGTACCTGCGGCAAAAAGAGGTGATATTAGATAGAGTAGCAAAGATAGTTGGATCATTGCTTGTGTATCTAATCTGAGGGAAGGGCTCCTATCCTCCTCTCTTTCCTCTTTCTCGAGGGAGGAATAAACCAGTCTAACGGACCACTTGGAGTAACTAGTAGACGAGTTGTGATAGCGATAGAGGGGATGGACAGATGAAACAGCGAAGAGGCTAATTGATAGGATGGATCGGACACTTGATTCAGTTATTCTTCATTGAAAGGGGAATACAGACAAAGTACACATAAAGTTTTCACTTTCAGGCCGTTTGACATTGTAATTAGCCATCGTGTTCCGTTTAGAAGAAATGTCCAAAGAAAGTGATTGAACCACGAAAACTGTCTGAGTACCTGGAAAGAGTCACTCGGAGAAAAATGGATGCTCAGATTACTAAAGGGACATTCTCTGGATGTCGTGTGTCTTCCGGATATTTGTATTTTCTAAAATCCATCCATTTCTACATACTGTATTGATACGTCTCTTAGCAGGCCTTTGACCGTTACTGAATACACCGACTGAATACAGAGAGACAGTACATCCCCTGTAGCACCTCTCCCCCTCATCTCCCTCTCCCCTCTCCCTCTCCTCAATCCTATCCAGAGGGAATAGTTCTCACAAGACTTAGAATGAGTCATTCCCTATACACAATACTGACTCATTCTCCTTCCTTCTCTCCTCTTCATAACAGCTGTCGTTGAAAGGAAGGAGGAGATTCTCGTGGGAGAGAGAACACTTAAAAGTCTCCTCTTCTCTCTCTCAGTCGAAGAAGAATCTTTCCTATCGACTGATCATGCATATTCCTCTCTTCTCCCTTCTACTTCTTATTCCTCTTTCGAGTGGTAAGTGACCTGACCATCGAAATCATTCCCACCCTTGTTCCTTCTATCTGCCCTCAGTGGTCCCAGGTTGTTATAGATCATACAATTACTTTATTTCCCCCAGCATCCAATTCCCTCTTCAGCGTACGTCTATCCTTGTCTGGATGCGTGCGAATGTGACACTACCGATGAAGTTATCCACTGTCATAATGGAGAAAGAAAGACTCTTGCTCTACCCGATGTGAGTACTGTATTCTCCTTCTATCACAAACTGATTCTATTCCAGGAGGGCCGTCTAAGGGGATTTCATGCTATTGGAATGACCTTCAACAAAGTGGAGAAACTTCCCTCTGAAGATGAGATCATCGACAAATTCCCCGACGTTCTCGTATGATTTTATCTTTTTTTATTAGTCACTATACTAACCAGCGTGATTGCCTCACAAATATTTTGAAACATAGATAGCGGGCTTGGAACGCAACCAAAAAAGATTGAAACATACTTTCCAATTGAGGAGAAATTTTAACAGGCGATCGACGTGGAACGAAATCCCGATTTCGATTGTTCTTCTCTTCTCGAATTCACGAAAGTGAAAGTGATCTCTGATTGCTACAAGAATATATCGGATATCTCTCAAATCCCGGAGATGCTTCGTCCCTCGAAGGTGGGAGTTGTGTGGATGAATGAAACTGCTGTGAGTGAGACTAACATTATTAATACCCGTTTAGATAGGTAGTTTTCACCCGACAACTTTGTCTAACCCTGATCAGTCAAACATTCGAAACCTCCCTGAAGAGTCCCTAAATTGCACTCAAGTTTCCGGAAACTGTGGTCATCAGTAATGTATTTTGCATGGGAGAAGGAGTCGAAGTTCAGACTTCTTCTTTATCCCCTTCTCCTTCCTTTCCTGTCTCTACTAATTGTCAAGTGTCAATCTCCGAGAGAGCAAGAAACTATCCATTATTGATATATCGGAGTAAGACTAATACCAAATGTGCATTAGTCTAATCATTGTCTGAGTATAACAACAGTAATGAATTCCCACGGAAGTGCGTCAGTGAGAGTAAAAACCATTGAGAAATGACGAAAGAGAGACGAAAACATTCGGATGGCATACGCATCAGCTTGAAACTAAGTGTAATTTTTCACAGGGTTTCTCTGATCGGAAAAATGTATGTCCAATAAGAAAATTAAAGGAGCCGTACGAGAAACGAGTGCAATTAACCCTAATGTGCACTAATCTAGAATCTTAAACAAATCTACATATTCTGGAGATCGTTTTGATACTAAATAAACTAAAATGGGTTTTGTTTGAGGACTGTGATTTCGAGTGCACGGCTAAGAAACACTACAATGATCTTCACAAATACGTGATGAAATTGTGGGAAGTTATCAAGGAGAAATATCGTACATTCGATAAGGATCAAGCACTCGAACAAATTAAGGTGTGGATGGCTGATGTTGTGAAGGTATGGGGAGATCTAACCAATGAATAGATGAGAATGGTAGATCCCCCGACCTCACCCATTCCCTCACCCAAATTGTTAGCAATGGTGAATTTGCAGACTTTCTTCATTGAGACTGTACAGTCGATCAATCGCAAAATCGATAAGTCCCTTGACGAATTCCATCCCAGAAATCAGCAGAAGGTAGGACAAAGACGTGGTGGTCGGGTAGAAAATAACTTTCAGACGATCACAGCCGTTTCTCCCGCCCCGACTCTTGAAATGGTCACTAGTGAGGATTTGGATTAGATTATTCATTTTAGACCCTCCGTGTATTTTCTCATACTTCCTCAAAATCTGATTGTTATTTGTTCGTCATTTCTCTTCCTCTTGAACCCACCAACTGTTCTCTTTCTCAACTACGTAGTCTCTCTCTCATTCTCTCTCAGTTCAAAGTTCAACAAAGTCAATCGAATTTATTAAATCTCATGTGAAACTCAACGGAATAAAGAATGCCTATCACAGCTGAATGGAAATTAACGGGTAATCAATCGATGGGAAAAGGAAATGGTAATTGGGAAAAGTAAACGGGAGGAAGCGAGAATTGGATACCCGAATCAATCGAAATAGGGAAGAATCGATAGGAGGTGGACCTGATTGAGGCCCGTTTGTCATAACAAAAGAAGCTTTTACGGACACAAATAGATGACAATTGTCCGAGATGCATAATCGACACATAATTGAAGGGGAATTTCTTCGGTTTCTGAACAGACACCGCAGACAGGTAAGTTAATCCAAATAATCAGAGTATAATTTAGCTAGGAGGAGGAGGAGAATGGAAGGCGTCGGCTGGCATTGTGAAGTTCTCTTCGAATGATTTAGATAAGTAATGCCACCAGTAGATCAACTGAAAAAAGACACGTGCTTACAATTATTGTGCACATTTTTTGATGTTCAAAGACCAATTCAACATGTGCTGATTCTCGAGCTTCTAAACAAATTGCAGGGTAAACATGGTTCCTCGTTCAGAAATAAATATAATTCTCCGTGAGAACTGGGAAAGTTTTCGAGAATCCGCATGTAGCCTGATTTATCTCGTCTAAAATACATGCACCCCTTCTTCACCCCTTCTTCTCAACGTGAACAACCACTTCGTCCCTTCCTCTTCTTCTCGTTTTCTCACACATTCGACCGAAACTAAGCCAATTGAGTATCACACAGGGAAAAGGACCCGCTAATGCACTTCTCGCATTCTTGCATCCTTTTCACACGTTGGACCACTTGTTTCGTCCAAAGGCCTAAGAACGATCAGAACGGACCCCATCTCATATCCCATTATTCTCGGAATAGAAACGTTTTAGAAAAAAAGATATGCAAATTCACGTTGAATAGAGTGAATGCGAGAGGGAAGCAAACGATGGAGAATTTGTCGACACTTTCGGGGTGGAATCTCATGAAACAGCCGGGAGTTGGAGATGAACGAGATGGATGAGGATGATAGTGAGAAGAGATCTCAACTCCATTCGAATGAAGCTGAAAAGGAGAGATGAGGAAGGAATCAAATGATATTATTGAATGAAAAGAAAAAGAGGAAAGGAGTGATTGGACATGCATGTGCATCTTGTTCATTGAAACGATGTTATTATAAGCATTGAAATTCCCAGTATTGTCTCGCATGCTAAGAAGGAGGCTGATGAAACCACTTAGAAAATCGTCATCCTCAATATTTCAGTGAAAAACGTTGACAGAATTATGAAAGCATATCAGTGCGTTCGCCTAAGAATCGCACAATTTCTGAGTTTTTCTGTACAGAAAAAACGACCATATTTGTTTTTGCTATTTTATGGTAGGCCTAGGTGCCCCGCATCGATTTCTTTTGATGAGATGGTCATAATTTGTTAATTTGCATAATTACATAATCCCAAAGTTTGACTACTTTTTCACTTTGACGGTTGTAACTCAGCGGAGAAATGTCCGATCTTCACAAAAATTTGGCTCCAGACTAATCTTGATGTGCTGAATCCGTATATGTATATGTGTTTATGCAAATTCGAACTTTGAATTTTTCGACCTTTTTTTGATAATTTATTTCTCGAAAACCTTTCCGGTCAATAATTGAATTGATTTTATGATAATCGTCTTATTCCTCATCATTTCACGCCGCTAGGGAGGGGTGCGCGGTGCAGAATGACGAGTTTTCTTCAATTAGGCCATATCTACTTTTGCTTGTAAAGTCTCAGTACGCCCTTTTAAAAATCTGAAAAAAATACAGAGCATAGATATCATCATGAGACACAACATATCAAAAAATTAGAGAGGTGTTCTGCCTTGTTTTCGAGAAATAAATTATCAAAAAAAGGTCGAAAAATTCAAAGTTCGAATTTGCATAAACAAAATAAATGTACGGATTCCGCACATCAAGATTAGTCTGGAGCCAAGTTTTTGTGAAGATCGGACATTTCTCCGCTGAGTTACAACCGTCAAAGTGAAAAAGTAGTCAAACTTTGGGATCATGTAATTATGCAAATTAATTTTTTTGGAGCATCGCAATATCAAAAATCGATGTAGACCACCTTGGGCTATCAGAATATGTAAAAATCCTAAAGGTCTGGTTTTTACTGTATCGGAGGGGGTGCGATTCTTAGGCGAACGCACTGATATAGGTGTTTTCCGTATTTTGGTGCAAATAAGACCAAATAGCATGCGAAATCAATAAACAAATAATCAAACGGAATAAACAAAGGAGTAGTGATAGATACGACAGAGGGAAAGACGATTGAGGGCTTACTCCGATCTGAGAATCGAGGGAGAGACAAAGACGTTGCTGCAAGTGCACTAGAGTGAGGAAAAGAAAGGTGAACCCATCCCAACGATCACAGTCGTTAGATAGACACATAGATATTAGAATCGAAGAGGGTACGTGTTTCAACTTTTAGTGGTATATAAGGCACATGGAAAGGTATATCCGTGAATATCGCCTCGTAACAGAAAATGGCATGGTATCCGTAAGTTGTTCTCCTACCTGATCGATGGAGAGTGGAGTGGAAGAGTCGAAAGTACTCATATGGAAGTGAATGGGAGAAGGAGAAGAAGTGGGATGTATGACCTTAGAAGGGAAAGCAATACCAGCAAGAACGATAAGCAGAACCCTAGCAAGCGTCACTTCAGTCTACATGAATGAGAACGAACGGAATAGACGGGATGATAGAGGAAAAATGTATTGTCACCTCGTGTATTGATCTCGCAGTCATCGTTCCGTCTCTACAACTTCCATTTCCATTCACAGTTCCGTTCCCATTGATGTTCCCATTCATCACTGCAATTCACATACGTTTCATTGCATTGTCAAATTCACAGAAAGTACGGCTACTCGCCAAATATGTATATTAGCGATATAATAATAATAATGTATAACCAACTGGGAATAGTAGTAGTCTCATCATCGAGATGTAATTGTCTTCTATTCGTCACTCCTCCATTCCTCATTGATCGCGTTGCAGCTACTGCTGGACGACGTTCAGATCTACAGTAGGTACTTCTTCCATCCTTCCCTTCCCACTCTCTCCTCTCCCTCTCGCTCACCTCTTTCCCCATCTGCTACTATTCTGACATCGAGTGATATAACAGACGAAGGCCAATTCGAGCATCGTTCCGAATACAAATGAAATGCATCCAAGCATCCACACGTCCATTGCTGAAGGGAGGGGTTCAAATTAGGGGATATTGAAACAAGGATCTATCAATTGTAAGACATCCTTTGGATTACATAATCATTATATAATCATGTGTAGACAGCAAGATTCCATAACTACAAAATCTCACCCTTCACGTAGGAAACTCTCGGAAGATTCTTGAGGATGTTTCCGAACTGGAAGGTAAGAGCAAGAAGGGAAGAGATGCCAACAGTAGTTCGAGCTGGAAGCGCCTAGAAGGAATAGAGAATGATGTAATTTCTATTTGAGCTTATCCAAGGGCCGAATCGGGAGATTCTTTTTGAAAGAACGAGATTACCTTTGGTTCCATGCAGAATGACACCCAAGAGACGATGATAGTCAAGTACGTCGGGACGTACGCCTACAAATTAAATTGATTGCTAAAATATCGTCGAAATCGATAGAATTATCTAAAAAGAGCGTTTACACATTACACGTTTCTACCATTTATTTTTCATTTATCATTGGCAAATTAACGCTGGTCTTGTTATCCAGTACATATTATCTTCTCAGTGAAACTCACTTGAATGATGTAGAAACCGTAGCGACGCTTGAAAGTGAACTCGACCTGAAATGAATATTAAAATGGAGAGACGAAGTGAATGATCAAACCTCCAATTGATCCCATTGTCCATTGGGATAGAGCAGATTTCTCTTCTGAACCTTGAATTCGACCATATCGAAGTCAGGCAATTGAATATAGTGAATGAAAGTGATCGGAATGTCCATCCACACCAATTCGACCTTCACTGGACAGGTTACACTGAATTACACTTGTTCGAACCTCCTCTGAATTGTGTGAGTAGCTCTCGAATATAATCCTGCATCTCTGTACATCAAATGGGAATCGTCTCAAATCGAGATCACAAGGGGCCTTCACAGAAAGACGATGATTAACCCAAACTGTTCCATTCTGAAAGAGAACTATGATGATTGGTCAGTCTCCATGAACTCCTAATTCAATTGTCTCTCCATTTCCTTCCTTCCTTCTTTCTCTGCAGAAACTTCTTCCGTCTCTCACTCACACGCAAAACTTGCAAAACTAATCGACTCTCTCGCTGATATCCCCAATCTCCGACTGTTTCTATTCCTTCTTTCCGTCTTCTAAAGAGCAACTTCGTGTAAGTCAAGCGTCTTTCCCATGCATCGTAGTCTTCTTTTCGTGTGTGAATAAACGGAATTCCAAGAAAGGGAAGAGAAGGGAAGGCACTACTCAGATTGAAGGCTAAGGACCACGCAAATGGGATGGTATTTCAGAAGAGATGGGCCAAATTGAGCTCTGGGTGCATGACTAAATCAAATAGAAGACGACGGAGAGTGTCTCCATGTAATAACAGTTAGGGACAATACCTCGTATAGAATGAACATGATATTGTCCGTGGGAGAAGCATGGATCATCGTCTTTTTTGAATTGATCAGACAAGTGTTTGGCGTCCAGATTTGATTGAGGAAACGAGACTGAAATAGGGAGAATTAAATCACAATCTCATGTTCTAGACGAGATCAGGGAAATGAAGGGTGCCTACCTCCATTGTAATATTCTTCTTGCATGCTGGGAGATGACCGAAGGAAAGGGCCGAATCGTGCCATAATTGAGTGAAGAGAATATCAATTTCGAAGTCCGAAGAGATTTCATTGAGGGAGCCCATATCCTACAATTGATGAGTATCAGTCTACGTTGATCAGTAGTAGTGGAACAATGCATCAGATCTTCCATTCATGCTCATTTCACTCCCTCTCTTACTCATCTCATCGAAACCGAACCCTTTCCATGTCGAATGCCATCTGTTTGTCCGGATTTCCCACTACAATCTTGCGCTTTTTCGGGAACAAATTGTAGCCAAGGAAAAAGTGCTATTTCTCTTCCACACGGAGTCCTTCTCCCCTATTCATTCTCTCCAATTCTTTTCTTAGTTATCTTAATTATCTCTTTATGGGGTCATCTCATCACTTCTCTGTTCATCTTCTTCATCTTCTCTTTCTCTTTTTCGGCCCCCACTTCTTTTCTCTTCCCTGTTTGTTCTAGTAGACAGACGAGTCATAATCGATCCCATTTCTCTCACTTCTTTGAACCCGAAAATGTTTCTCGATCTTCTCATCATTGTATGATCTCTTTCAGTCTACATGAGAAGGTGGAAGAGAGTAGGAGATGATGAGGGAATAGATTAACGAGGAAGGGAATGTTCGCAAGTCGTCTCTATGCAGATATCATCAAGACCACAAATGTTGCACGCAACCCAAAAGTGCAAAACGTTTCTCATGTTTCATGTCAGATGCCTTTTCGTAAAGCTACTGTGCTGGAAATGTATCATTGAAATCATACCTGTACATGCATTTCGATGTGAACTTTGACCGATTCTTCTGATTCGGGTAACATCTTTGTATAATTGGCCATCGTAGCGGATACAATCGCACCCTCACTCATCGTCCCTTCGGCGCATTTACGACGTTTAGAACGAGACTGAAGAGAAGAGATCGGTTATGTTTCACACTATTATCAAATGGGAGACTGTTCGGACAAGAATGATACATTGTTCATAAAAAATAATAAAAATATAAAACTAAATAAATAAACTGACCAGTGCGAATATGGAGAAGAGAAGGAGAAGAATGGAGCCGATTCTCATTGTGAAGAGGGCATTCGAATGAGAGAGGAGAAGGAGAGGAGAGGAGGAGGAGAGGGAGAGAAGAAGGGGCGGAGAGAAATTAGAATAATTGTAGTGAAGAAAGAGTAGACGACACGTTGACTGCAATGGAGAAAATGAAGAGAACGAAAGATGGACTCCGATTAGAAAACAAATGAGAGAAGTAGACTGGAGGGAGGGAAATCAAAGAGGAAATATCTCTTTTGAGCAACATCGAGAGTGGAAATATCAATTTCGACGAATCGGAGAAAATCAAATCAAACGCAGGAGAAGAAGTGGGAGTGAAGAGGGATAGGATAGAATGTTGTTCATGGAAAGGTGATAAGGAGACTGAAGGAAGTTAATGATTTCGATCGATTTAATTATGAAGATATCAGAAGTGAATATGGTAGACTCAACGGGGTGATTGTGAAGGGACCGATCTGTGAGTGAACTCATCGTGAGATCATGTGTGAAACTAGTGAAAAGGGAAAGAATGAGGGCGTTAAAAAGGTGGTGGATGCAATATGAGAGGAGAGACTGAAAGGAGAGATGAGACCTGTTAGGGAGAGGAGAGAAGGTGCAAGAAGGGAGATCAGAAGGGACTGATCCTACGTGGTGATTCAGAAGGAAGAACAAAGCGAATTATCCTGTCGGTGCCTACAATCTTTTCTCTCGTTGGAACAATCTCATTTCCAATGGAATTGCATTCAGATGTTTCGTTTGAACGAAGAGAAAAGATCGAATTCAGAAATTGAAACAACGTGACCCATTGATAAGCTCGACGATAGGAAATTGGGAGAAGATAACAGGAGGATAAGTGGAATTACACTGTTGTCGCTCTGAATTTCCGTTGAATCTCCACTATCAATTTCCGTCTTTTCCATCCCACAAAACAATCAAGAATCGAGATGAATACTCGGATTCATCCACTTGAATAGGAAGGGCCCTCGTTCAGTGCAGAATTCCTCGAAATACCCTCCATTTCCTTCCCTATCTTCACTCAATCAGAAAAAGTAAACGTGTTCTACTCGAATGGAGGTCGTTCCTCCAGACTGAACTTAACTCATCCCATTCCCTCCTTCACTTAGTAACGAGACCTCCCGAGAGAAGAGAAGAAATGAATAGAATTGGAAGGATGAACGGATTAGACTCATTCACAAAACTATCTGCAAAGAAGGAGAAAGGAAGTGAAGAAACAGGAATGAGAATCGGATGGAGAGGAATTACTTGAACATTAGAGTGAGAGGTCACGATAGAGACACTGAACTTGAGAATACATTTGACATAGTTGTAGGGCAGAGTAAGATAAAGAGAGAAGAGAGGTAAACACGAGGGAAGAAATGAAGAAGGTGCGGTTAGGGAATTTGTCTGTCTGGGAATCAGCTCATTCTCATGGAGAAGCAAAGATGACGTGTTGGAGGAAACGGAATACAACTAACTGCAATACCGAAGAAATACAGACTCAAATACTCATTTTGAAACTCATTTCAAAACAGAACCAGTCGTCGCAGACTGAGAAATGATTGGTATTTTTCCAGAAAGAGAAGAGTTTTCGTCCGTTCGTTCTATTTAATTGAAGGAGGTGCTTGAGAGTGGTTTGTGCTCTTCCTTCCCATGGAAAAGATGATGATGATGAGTTAGGCTGAGAACTAAGCAATGGAAGGATTCCCTTGTCTGGAAGAGATCAAGAGAGAAAGAGAGAGAAGAGGAGGAGTATTTGTGTGGTCGATGAATGAAGGGAAGAAGTTACCAAATGAAGACAATGAGAAAGAAATTGCACCCAATAGACTAACACGGGAGAAGTGAGGAGACTGCTGTAGAGAAAAGAAGAAGATGAGGTAATCTGAGATAACCATCGGAGTACTGTCAAAATAACGAAGGAAGAAGGGAGAGAGGGAGTCAGATGATGACTGAGGAGGGAATGCGAGGAGGATCCACTTAGTCATAGAGAGAAAAGACAAATGGAATCATCGGCTTTTTAGTGTCGCGGCGATAATGTTGCTTTTAGAAGAAATGGAGGCACTTTGGAAGAATGAAAGAGATGAGAAGGAGATGGAGAATGAGGATGAGAAACGACGACATAAGGTGCCCATTCGGATGAGATTCGAAGAGGAGTCAGAGCATGGAGGAACATACTTCCTCCATTGAATTGTGCAACGAATGCATCAGAGTATCTACATTACAGTGTACACATAAGCATGCTGCAGCATCTATTGAATTTCATGAACAGCCAAGTACAAAAGTAAAGTATCGTTCTTCGGATTTGGAGCAAACAAAGTTATCGTCAACTTGAGGGAAAAGTGCAGTAGACATAAGATCCGCTTGATTTCAATGTAGAACTGAGAAGGAGGAACGAAAAAGAAGGAAATTGAGTTAGACGGACAAGTTTCAACTCCTCGCGCCTCTGAGACTCCATTGGGCCTTTCTCAGACAGAAGAGAGAAGAAAGATGAAGGATCCAAACGAATAAAGAGAAGAATGGAGATGAATCCATTGAGAAGAGATGTCAGCCAGAGAAACGAATGAAGTGAAGGAGGGACACGAGAATATTTGAGGTAGACGATGGACTGTCGTGGATTTCTTGGAGGGTGTGGGGGGGGGGGGTAATGGGCAAGGTTATATGAGGAGGATCTGAGGTAGAATAACTTATGGCGAAGGGAAGTGAGAACTACTATTCGATTAGTAGGATAAATGGTAGGCATCGAAGATTCCTTGCAGAAGAAAGGAAGAAGTGGAGAATAGGCAACAATTGAGAGAACGATGGAAATAAGATTATTGAAGGATGGGAATATCGAGATGATTCGATGGACTAGAGGACTCTTAAGAGTGTCTGATTGGAATCATGGCTGGTCGAGTTGAAAGAGGGAGAGAAAAGAGCTGACACTCCGTCTGTCCAGTCGAATCATAATCAAAGAAGGACTACGACGACATATTCTAAACGTTTTCTCGGGTATTGTCATTACGAAAATGTTGCGGATCATGGTCCTTCTCAGATTCGTTCGACGTCACTCAATTGTTTCGAGAAATTATAATCGAGGAAGTATTCGGTGCAGTGCAAGTCACGAGGTCACTCTGGTTTTCTGATGATGGAATGAAAGGGGGGAGGGGGACAGAGAGGCAAAGGGGGTAGAAGGGGAAGGGTGCGAAGAGGTCGACAGAAGACGAAGAAGTAATCCACTCAAAGACGCCTTTCCACTGCAACACAAGGAATGAGAAATTGAATTAAGAGAGGAGAAGAAAGAAGATGACCATGAGAGGGCACGTGGAGATTGATACTGATAGGGGAAGAAGAAGGAGAGGAGGGAGGGGAGAAAGGGGGAAGGTAAGAGTGGAAGAGAGAAAGGAAGGACTGTGTCCATTATGGATGATGAGAAAACGGACAAAAATGGAAGGGTAGAAAGACAAGGGAAAAATGAAGGTGTGAGGTCGAATAGAGGTCTATCTTGATCTATTGCTTATCGTGCACTCGAAATGTTCGGAGAAGGACTAGAGACTCATCCTAGAATGTGATTCCCTTCTCTCTCGAGACAGAGAGGTCCGGGAGAGAGAAGAGACGAGGGTATGAATTGGTGACGGATTGATGGATTCCCTCTTGTCACTCCTTCTCTTTCTCTACCTGAGCAACACTTTATCCCAGTTTCACAATGTATAACTATTGATAAACCAGCACGGAAGTGGGCTTTTCTAAGAAGGAGCTATGATGGGAAATGGTAGGCAAGAGCGCATGTGGAATTACTGCTTCAGTGATTTTGAGTTGCAAGCACAATGGATAACCGGGGTAAATAATGAGAAAATAGCAGAATCACTCCGATTCTTAATTGACCTAGACCTTGTGAGTTTAGTGAGCACAAAGAACAATTCCTACATGAAAATGACGAATGAGCACCGGAAAATGAATAGTTGGTTAGGCATAAGGCATAAAGTCCTAGAGGTGATTAGGAAGGGGATCCTTGAGCGGTGAGACACGAGCTCTTTTCTCGAAGAAGAATATAATTGTCTCAGCGATAGAGAGAAGAGTCGCTCCCACATACAGTCCTATCGTACCTCCGATTTCGGCTGGAAATGAGACTTTTGGAATAGAATGACAGGTGGTTTGAGAGCGTTGTCTGATCGTGATTAGCTCCGGCACTATGTGCCGGAGCATTTTGGGTATGGAGTCGGAAAAATTCAACGTTATTATAGATACGGTCTGGGAACTGATGTTTACCTGCTGCTCTAATTCGTTTTTGCGCCAAAAAACTACATCACATGTCAGAACGCAAACAACGCATGTTTTGTCAGCGAAGACGACTCTAATTTCGGGCAAATTTAGTGCTGACTTGACGTTTGACGGTTTCTCGATGTTTGTCGAGTTTCGAGCGTCGTAAATTCACGTAGACCGAAGAACGAAAGAAAAACTGACCAAGAAGCAGAAACATGTTGTAACTCTTGAGTTGAACGATTGTTTCTTGCTTGAAATGAGCAAAATACACCTTGACAAGAAGGAGATTCACTCTGGAATGCAGATGCTCTTATCGTGTCTAAAACATGATTCTCCATACTCATCATATTGTGTTCCGGGTGAATAAGACTGTGCAATGGCAACTTGTCTCTGTACTCGACTCATCCATTCCGCACGTAGGAAAGAGTTCTTCTGAAAGACTTTGTCATGCATGTCACAACGTGCTTTAGTCCTCTTCTCTACATCATCATTAGTCCGTTATGATTCGTCTCCATTAGATTTTATCACATCTTCACAACTGACATTCCACCTGTTTCACTCTGAGTGAAGAGGAAAGACACGACAAAGACAAGACATCAAAGAACTTGACGAATGACCGACAACGTTTGTTTGGGGATTAAGCAAATGCAGAATACACCAGTGCAGTGTGACCTTTCTAGATTTGACCAACGTGTGCACATTTGAAATTCAATCGGAGTCAAAAGGTGTGATTTCCCACTACGGAAGTTGAGTCTGGGTCCCATTCAAGCAAACTTTCAGGCAGGCAAAATAAAGAGAGAAGTCATCTCATCTTTCTCTTAGCCATATAATCTCTGATAATTTACTTTCCAAAGAAAAACTATGACATTCTTACCCTTAGAGTGAGCAACTTAGGCGGCAGTTGCTGTACACATTCCTGAATCTCTACAATTTGTGAGATGGAAGTATTCGCATGATCAGATGTAGTCAGATCCATCTCTCTCATGAAGGAATCACGAGTGGAGAGAATTGATTCGACTCGAGCGGATAGGGATGCGATCTAAAAAGATTAATCAAGAGTGAAATAGTGTGAATGAAATAAGAAGTACAGCTTCAATGAGATCCACGTGAATGATTTTTCTCATCTTGAGTAAATCGACTATTTCCTGATTATCCTTTCCGCCTTCCCTGAAATAATACATTAATGCAAATATTGTAAAACAATGTTCACTTACTTGTAAAGTGTCTCGAACTCCTTGACACTAATATCAAAGTCATGCCATTCGAAGACCTACAAATGATATTTATTACTATTGCTCCTGTCTCCATGGAGGCTTCGCAAATGTCAGACTGGGGCAATATATTTTTATGAGATATTGAAGTGGTTCACCTTCGGAGTTTGGGTCCATTTGAGTCGTTGAAGGCAAGTGACCAACTTTGATGAGAGATCTTCGTATTCCGTAGAGATATTCGGATCGTGACTACTTGCTATGAGCCTGCGAATAAATAAATGTTTAATTGAACTGTCGCATTGAAGTATGAATTACCTCGTGGTCTGTAGTAGTTTGTATGTGGGAATGAATTGGGCAACGCAATCACTCAAAATTTCTTCGATATCTTCCTTCTCGGAGTCTTTGATACGAAGAACACATTTACGAGTGGCCAGAATCATCGATAAAACTGAATGAATTCACTGAATATTATTTGTGTTGATGATTGTTCTTAGAGCAAACATGACGAATATATAATTATCCTCCCGTCCTAATTGAGTTCTCGTCATGTTTCTCTCAATTGCTCGGAGTAATTTGGAAAATAAATAAGTTCGACAAACTTCGCTCGACAATTTTGTTTCTCTCGACAAATTCGATGGATCGAATTCCATAAGTGTTGAAGGGTCGATTGAGACCCGATTCAATTAAATCGAGATCGAAGAGAGCTTGATCCACCTAGAAAGGAGAGAAGAATGAGGATGAGAAGGGGACTGACCATTGTATCCGTGAGATCATCTTCCACGGTCACACTCTCGATATCATAATCAGAAGTGATATTGAGACGAAGAATGGAGAGAACTGATTTAAGATGAGGCGATAATACCAATTGAACGTAGCTGAGATGAGAAGGGGGCGATTTGTTTAGATATTATGATTATTATGTGGTAGATAATATGACAAAATCGGATTGGCAGCAGAAAATGAACAAATGCCAGACTAGTACGAACACTGTGAAACGTAACTGAACGTGCAAAATTCAAATATTATTCCTTACTTGGCAATATGTTTCCACATTCTCTCACTAGAATGGAGATCATGAAGTGCTCTATCGAGTGCTCTTTTTCCATTATGTAGAACACATGGAACTGTACTATCAGAGGCCGATTCAATACCAAGAGAACTAAACACCATTATTCATTATTGAATTCTGTTATATTATTGATGTACATAATTTTTCTATCAACAAAAATACTAACTCGAGTGACTGCTTGAGGAAAGATTGGGCTTCAGATGCAAGAGCCTGCACTGCCCTCACAAGAGGAATTCTCGTATTTGGAATGATTTCGAAGGCGGGCTGCAATTTAATCTTTTACTAAATAGATGATCGATGACGAACCATGAATTGAGTGAGTCGTTTCTCTTTGTCTTCTTCCCAATCAGTTCGAACGAGAGAGGCCACTTCAGAGACTGACAATTCGCCTGATATATTCATTTTATTCTTTGATAGTGAAATCGAATAACCTCCAAAAACTACGGAAGAGTATGAGATATCATGACAATCCTCGGGACATTCTTCGTATGTGTTCGATTCGAGTAGGAGATGAGACTGCAATATGAGACCGTTTGCGAGAGAGTCGGACAAGAGTTGGCACAGCTCAAAAATCTCAATTCTCTGAAACTATGTTGTTTGGGGTTCTCGAGGATGCGGATGACGATGTGCATAGTCATTTTTCATATCGACGTCCCGTTGGCTCCAGATGGCGTGACGTCGAAAACAGTTTTTCCAGATTCCCTCAGTTAGAATAACAGCTAAAATCAGGCGAGTTTGGCTCCCGAGGTAGAATTCGATGCTGATTACAGCTGCCAACTTTATTTTTTGCGAATTTCAAAACTAACTGTGTAAAATGGAAGTTCTCAGGGAGCTAATAGGGATCGGGGAGAGTACCATAGATCGGACGGGAATGATGCAAGGATTCCAAATGTATTTTTACATTGTCAAGAAAACATGCGGATAAGGTTTTATGTAAAAGATAGTACACCGGTTTGTAAGTAAATTTGACCATCCTTCCACTTGTTGACTTCCGAACTTTTATCGATCTCCTTCCCTCTCCTTCTCTCCTTCTTTTAACCTAACTGAGGAATTCTGGAAAAACTGTTTTAGACGTCACGCCGTCTGGAGCCAACGTGACGTCGATATGAAAAAAATGAGTATCCCCATCGTCATCAGCACCCTCGAGAACCCTAAATGACATTGATTCAGAGAATCGAGATTTTTGAGCTGTGCCAAACTCCTTTAGATTTGTCCGATTCTTAGGCGAACGGCCTCATATAGATTTTTATAATACTAATTCAACTCGTGGTTTTAGATCAAGAAGAAATTTAGTTCATCCGAGGGTCACTTTTCTAGTCGGAGCTCTTCACACGAATTATCCCCTTACTTCCTCTATTCTTTGATGTTCCCAGGATAAGTCTACTCATGCATTCGAAGCTACTACGGTGTAGTCATCAGCCATTCTAGACAACTTAGCGCGATGAGAGTTCAGAAAACACATATCGTAACTTTTAAAAGAAGCCATTTCGACAAAAATAGAGAAAAATACAAAAATATACCGTAATATTCTCTACGCAGATGACTTCTTGTTGGAGAGTGCAAGGTGGAAGGAGATGCGATTTATTCACTGCACTCACATAATGAGTCTCCTGAATTATATGATGTTTACATCAACCTCAACATTACGCTACAAAATGCTCACCAGAGGAGATCCCTTCGTTAGAATGTCTCTATTCCTCGGACTAAGAATGGGCACACATCCACATGATTCCTCTATTGCCTCATAGCTCTTCACCCATTTACACGCAGCTCGAGAATATTCGACCTGACATTGAACAGATTGGTGATTACATTATTATTATCACATTTTAAATTATCGCACAACGACGATAGAGGGCAGAAACGAGAAGGGATGTATTGAACTCCGGATTTATCCAGGAATAAAAAATGAATCATACTTGAAGGGGTGGTTCACTTCTACATACCTCTGGGAAGGTGCCGATACCTCGTCTCCCACAGTGATTTTCGTGACGGGACAACTTTAATTTAGATGAAGCAGTTCGATTCACGGAATTCAAACCTTTCTCATGTCATTGATTGGAATGGAGACGATCTTCCCTGCATCCAAGTGAATTCCTTCTGCGAAATGAGCAGTGGCGGGAAGAGTCTGAATAAAATAAAATAATTATTTATTCCATACATCAACTCTAGACGAATAGCACACCTTATCATAGAGAGATACGATGACTCCCGGTTCAGACACTGTTCCTGGTATTATTTCGTATGTTTCGAGATTTAACAGTAGAGTAAGCGTTGTTTCCGGTCCTGATAGAGAAGAAGATTGCAGATGGAATGGATATATGAAGTACCTGGCCTTCGCACAGTCAAATTAGGCGAGACAGTGAAACACAATCCTTGGGGAGTCAAAATCGGTCTGACGTCTTCGATGCAAGAGGAACGACCCTTGTCATATTCACAACTGCAAACTTATTGTATCTTCAATTTTCTTTAATTTCTCAATGTTCTGATTCATTTCTTTCCCTCTGTGCCCGGATGCTCCACTTTAGCTTCTCCTTCTCCATTACACACACTAGATTGTAATTGCAAACGGCCGGAAAGGGGGAAAAAGTGTCTCAATTAATCTCGTGCCACAACTACACAAACATGAAAAGCCACGATTTCGGACAACTGTGGGAATTTGTAAGGCTAAAAAGTGAGGAAAGATCGAAGAACGAATGAGGGACACTAGAGATACGAAAGGACAACACTGTGAATGAATTCGATATGTACCATCGTGTATGGGAAACACATTTTACATTATAGAATATCTGACCTGAGAACGAGATCATCAACATTCTGTAGACTGTGCTTGTACATATCTCTCAAATCGACGTGATCGAATGAATCGAGAAGATGAGTCGAATTGAGGAAACTTTCCTCGTCGTCGTGGAGCAAACACATCGTCTGATCATTAATTTGTTAGTGTTTTCACATAAGTTTCTTAACCTCACCTTTAGAAGAGGTTGTGAATACTTTGCTACGCTGGAGGCTCTGTAAAATTCATTTGTTCTTAGTTCTCAGAAATATGTCTCACCTCAATTGCATCTTATTGCAGATTAATAGGGAAGGGAACTGCACTTCAGTCGGAGCATCGAAACTTCGATGAGTGGCAAGAGGATTGAAGATGAAGTAGTATGTTATACGTTCAACCACCTCAATGATGGCATCTTTACTTTAGAGTAAAAAAACGTAAGAAATATACAAAAAAAATAGTATTGCTTAGTCTACTAACCTGATAGAATGTCAATCCTAATGAGAATACCAACATCAATCCCCAAATGATCCTGCAAATATTAGCGGTAATACATATGTTGCAAGGGAAAAGATCACCTGAACCAAGTTTTGTACTTGGAATGGAGATATCGAAATCCAATCATTGATGTGTCTTCGGCAAATCGATCTGAATAGAAAGGTTCATCGAACCGCAATGGGAATGAATTCGATAAACGAACCGAGAGTTGGTCGAAGATCTTCCTCCATTTCGATCTCCGATGAATAAAATGATGATCGCATACACTGAATTGATAATTTTGAAAAAAAAGAAATCAAGCAAATGCTCGGGATGTGAGGATAAATGGCTGACATCATCTGTTCGCGTTCGCCTTCGTGGCATTTTGAAAGAGGAACGATCGACCACTCGAGCAATAGTGGAGATATAGACTGAAATGGCAAAAATCGCTCGCCATTCTCTTGAAATTGTATGGTTTTTCAAAATAACATGTAAATATGCGGACACTCGACAACCCTTCTGATTCAGAAAGAGTATACAGATCTATTGATATCTTTGAAGAACGATGAATCAGATGAAAAGAAGTGAGTGAATATCAATGGAATATCTCACTTGTAACGGGTAAAAGAGAAACACGTGGGAAATACGAATAGTTTAGCGAGATGGCAAATATCTGATGAATGAGGAAACGGTTTTGGCAAATGCGTTATAAAATTCCTCGAGCTTGATGTTAGTTTTTTTATTGAACGGAATTTATCGAAGGTAAAGATCGAAAGTACAGGATCGGATAGTCAAGAGGATGAGATGACAAATGAAGGGAACGTCAGAAGAATCAGAGGGAAACGTGTGGATTTGAACCGAAAGGAGATCAGATTACGATGAAGAGAGAAAGAGAGAAATAGATTGAGTTGGAAGTCAGTGAGGGATCTTAATATCCATGAATGACCTCAGACTTGACGTGATAATTGTGACTAGACGAGAGGAAGGGCAAAAAATGAGAGAAGGAGGGAAAAGGAAGGCAGAATGACTACGACACGACATGAATACGACTGTAAGAGGAATCGAATTACAAGAGAAGGGAAGACATTGGACGACAAAGACAAAAATGCACTTTAGAGATAGAGAAGAAACATTCGAACCCATTCAATGCAGAAAATTGGCACTAATCTTCCTGGAACTATCTCCATCGAACAATGATTAGCCAATACAGAATGTTCAGTTGTTCCTTCTTTGGTGTCTAGTAGTAACGAGTAAATATGAATACATTCGAATCAGGTTATGAATAGGTTTATTCGAGTAGTTTTCTACCGAACTCTTCGCTCTAGAATAGTTCAATTCTTCGATTTTCCTTCTTTTATAACGGCGAGGGCATATGTACCGAAATAGATCATGCCTGAAAGAGAGATTATGAGAATTAACGATCTAACAAACGATTGATTACTTCCAATGAGCGAAGAAATTGACCACAGAATGAGAATGAGAACCCAGAACTCTGAAATACATCAATTCTCATCTAATCGTTTTTGATTCATACTGTATAATTGAGCTTCAGCGTCAAGCGGAATGAGTCCTTGCTGCAATTTAATTCTTTTTTATTGTTTTTTCTCTTCAACAAACCCGATAGAAGACAATTTTTGTATGAAGAGATTTGGGAAGACGGACGTATCGATCAGTTTCTCAATTTGAGATATTTGACTAATCAATTAATGTAATCGATTACTTCTTTGGAATGGACGAGCGAGGAATTTCTTGATTGAATAGAATATTCCCTTCTTATATCCACCTTTTCCATCTGAATCATATATTGATAATGGAGTCATTCATTCATAACGAACTCATTCGAGCGAATCCACCATTCGGTCGATGTTTCACGAGTAAATCTGAGAATCAATCTGTTTTCAATCAGTCGCTTCTCACAGTACTCACGATTTCCAGGTAATTCAATTTTGTTATTGTCATTTTCATAATCTCCATCATAATCCGAATCACAGCTTGAATTGCATTCAGGTAATGGTTTCTTGCAATTTTTCTTGCAATTCATCAGAGTTTTATCACAATCCGACTTGCAATCAGTTAGATATCCATCACAATCAGTTTTGCATTCTGAGATACTTTTCATCGCTTTTGTTTCTCCATTCAATGGACCTCCAACCGAAGTCTGAAAAAAAAGTTCGATAAAGATGGATAAAGAAACAATTGAATACCATTTCGAGAGGAGAGGGATAGAGGAATCAACCACTTGTGATGAGAAGAAGAGAGGAGAATGAGGAGAGAAATGAACGAATTGACACGTTTGCGAAAGAAGGAAGAATATGTAAAGAGAGAGGATAAAATAGATACATTATTTGTAAAATCTTAATTTTATGCCGCATGAAGATTTCTAACAATTCTCTTTCGAAAATAAAGATACGATAAAAATACTTTATCAGTGGTTTTGCAACGAATTATCTAAGTATTTGAGTGTGGCTCATTCTGGTCGTCCTTGTCTGGCCAAATACTATTGGGAATCAATAGGGAAACTCTTCTTCTGATTGGAGGATCCATTGATTGAGGAAGGAGATTCAATTTAGTAGCTCTTTCAATATCAGCAATTGATACGCGATAATCAAAGAGAAGATCATCGAGAGACTCAAATATTTCAATCAATCTCTTGTCCGTTACTCTAATTCTATTGAAGAATGATAATCAGCGTACCAAATCATTGAAATTGTCTTCTGCTTCTTCAGGAATAACATATCCTTCCGTCTTCGTATCACTTTCTCGATCACATTGTCTTTCCATTATCTTCTCATCTCTTTCACACCAGAAGCCAACAGCGAACACCAATTTGGATGGACTGAAATATTAAGAGTAAAAAAAATGAAATACATATTAAAAAATTTGAATGTTATTACGTGGGAAATCGTCCGATTTGAATCCGTATGCCCTTCTTTCCACTCAATTTCACGATTGATTTTTCGAGCAATTGTGAAACACGGAACTCGCGATTTGTAAATTCAATTGCTGACTGGACCGCTGAATGAGTTGATTTTAACAAACGCAATTAGTGGTCGATAAACAATTATCATAAGAAGGATCGATTTCTAGGGCAATTGGTCCTTGTGGAGAATACAAAACGAAGAGATTTGATAATGATTTGTAGCAGATATTCTGATCGATAGATGAAAGATGAGATCCGCGAATCTGATATGGATTATCTATGTATCCATGAATGTTCTATGAAAATAAACTTCAGATGATCCTGAGCAGGGTTTCATTTCAATCTCATGTTCATTCGTCTTTCGATGTGGAGGATTCACTAAGAAATCATCAAGAAGTCCCGTCGTTCCTTCGTTTGAAGCAGGAGAAATTTCAAGAAGATCTATGGAATGGAAATTGGTAAGAAAAGGAGATTACAATACATATACCTGCGAATAAATTATATAATTCGACGTTTACGAATGTAGGAATGGTCACGTTTTGTCTAATTGATGGTCCCATCGCAAAGAAAATAGCTTCCATTTTCCTGATAAATGTGAATGTTATAAATTCTGAGTTGTACCATACTTATCGAGATTATCAGCTCCGTGATTGCCCATGTCCTCTTTTTTAACTTTCCACGTTTTCAATCTTTCTGTTGTTCTGAAAAATTAAGCTATTTCTCCATTTTCTAATTGATTTTGACTCACGGCCAGAATAATTCACCGGGATTACCACAAAGGAAAGGAGAGCCGAGTCTTTCGTGTGTGTAATGATAACGAAGAGGAATTTCTTCACGAGTTCGATAAATGCGATAATGTTCTCCTTTCTTTCCTTTCAATGAGTTCAACGCATCGGGCGGAATACCCAAAGAGAGAGAAACACATTAATTCGAAACGGAACACTCACTCTCGTAGAAATTCACATGGGCATTTGTTTCAATATCAATGTTGGCGAAGATCGGATTAATCTCTTCCATTACAATGTGATAAGAAGACTAAAAACACCTATCTAAATGAACTCAAGTGAATGAAAATATTTACATTCTTGATATTTCTCATTCCGTGGTCTGAGACAATTGCAATATTAGTGCATCCGAGAACTCCCCCCTAAATAAATACTAATAACATTGAATAATATTGTAGACGTGCTCACATCATGTAACCTTTCTAGTGTGTACTTGAGCAATCTATCAGCTAGAAAAGTTGCTTCACGGACCTGTAATCAACGCAGTTTGGTCCAAATTGTTAGCAGAAGACGTGGGAAAAATTGAACAAACGATTCAGCAAAATACGACGAAATATGGCGTGTTAACCTGTCTGCTATCTAATCCGAAAGAATGTCCTTCTTCATCTGGATGTTCGAGATAAAGCATCGCGAGATCAGGAGGATCGTCAGAACTCAACCAATCTGTCACCTCAAATTAATCGTTCACTAATTCATATCATAATTATGCTTCAGATAACAAACATTATTAATTTTGTCAATTAATCCATGTCGTTCATATTTCCGAAAATGGAACGTTGCTTCAACGCCTGAACTTAGGTATTTTTATGAGAGCCTTACAATGAATGAAAATAAACCATCGATTGCATCATACGCTCCAAGCCACATGTAAACTTTCGATTTCTTCCCATTCTTCACTACTGTATTCCAAATCTGAAATATTGAATCTATATAAAAAGAGAAGAAGCTAAAGTCGATACCGGTTCTCCTCCATAATATTCCCCTTTCGTCTGATCGTAATTTACCTGAATTGATAATTCATTTTCTTTTATTGACTCTAAATCTCACTTTATTGACTCTGAACCTATTATCAATGATTCCGTGTGTTCCAGGATGCAATCCAGTGGCAATTGAGTAGTGATTAGGGAAGGTTCTCGACGGAAAAGTAGGAACGAGAGCCTCGGCTCGACCACCACATTCACCCATCTACATCAGAATCAGTCATATATTTTTGAATCCAAAGAATAGTCAGATGGGTTCTCAGTAGAGTTGTTTGCTCGAGTGACACTCGGCGAGCGCTCGCACTCGCCGAGTTCATTTTCGATTCACTCGGACCGGTTGGATCACTCGCGAGTGAAAAATGAGAAATTCACTCGCGAGTGAAAATCCACTCGCGAGTGTTTTTGTAGAACTCGAATCGAGAAATGATTGAATTTTATTTCTCCATTGAACCCCCCCCCCCCCCTTGAAGTGAGAGACCGGTCACTTTGCATTGGCGAGGGGAGAAGGAATGAGGCAAATTCAATTAACTCGGCGAGTGGATTTGACTCGCGAGTGCGAACAAAGGAATCCACTCGCGAGTGAATTTCTCATTTTCCACTCGCGAGTGCCGAGTCATTCGGAATAACAACTCTAGTTCTCAGTAATAACTAATGCTTACTTTCAACACCGTTGGAGTTTCTTTCTCTTTGAGATAACTTTGTGCAAATCCATCGAAGCTGATAATGAGAAGAGGAGGAGTACCTTTTCTATAAGATTCGTCGTATACAATTTCCCTTTGATTGAACATCTTCCTCACCTCTTCCTAGTACACTCTTTCATCCACTCGCAACTCATTACTTCAGGTTTATTCTGAACAAAAATAAGCATACAACCACTTGCAGCACTTGCAAATATTCTCACATCATTTTTCACCTTGCTGGTATCGGATTCTGACTCATTCTCGTTCCTTTCTTCCTTCGGTGCAGAGAGATATCCAATAAAGAAAAATGCAACGAGAAGAAGGAGAAGAATAGTGACTTGAATAAATACGCGATGAAGATCATAGAAACATGTGGAATTAATGGCAAAGATCAATGTAATTAGAAACATTAAATAAAATAGCTCACCAAAACCAGCGATAATTATATATTTCTTTCCCTTTCTTGGTTCATATTCGTCTTCCTTCTGTACTGAAGATGCATCTGGATTCTGAAAGAAATTTTTAAGTGATATTATCTAAATGGAGTAAATTCACTTGTGTGCTTTCACTCATCGAGTGGAACTCTGCTACTTTCTTTTCTGATTCTTCTTTGACAGTGGAAGTTAGATCGACGAAATAAGAAGAAATAATCCGTCGAAACTGAAGGAACCAATCAGTGAAGAAAAAGGAGGGCAGAATGAAATAGGAATGAAGAAATTTACAAATCAGAAGAGATAAACGAAATTTGACTAGATAATCGGGAGTAATTATTATCTAATGAAAATGAAAATGCAAAACGGCCTCATTCTTGTACCTTTTCAACGTATCGTAATGGTACAAAATTTGAGGTCATTTGCATTCCCTAATGCTGACGCCAAAACAACGTCGAATAAAGGAAATTATACGGATTTATTAGTTCGGATGGTTGAAATCTGATGACGATTATGATTGCATATTCCACATGTGTCACAATTATCTGCAGGAAGCTGAGATCAATTTATCATTCTGTATGCAGTTCCCAAAATGAAAAAATAGTACAATTTGAACAGAAAACGACAAGAGTGAACGGCATTATCAATATTGCGTCAGGCATATCAAATAAAAAGTAGTTACGTGACAATTTCGAGATATTGTCTATTAGAGAAACATGGATTCGGTAGGGAGGATAGGAAAGGTAGGATAGATCAGTACGTCAGCATTCTCAAGATGCTCTCAAAGGGTTGAAATTATTAGCTGTGACATGAACAATCTGTAATGTCATAAATAAAATTGATGGCCTCATGAATGCAGTGTCTGGAATCGGCAAAATTCGTATCCCTTATGCGAATGGAATAGATATCTGCGTTTTTTTGAGATTCACGATATAAATCCTTGTTTATCTATCAGCGGCTCTTGTTAGCCGTGGAAATCATATGAACCCGTTTTAATGTAACAACATCAAAATCAAAAGCAACAAATTGCGTCTAGAAGAATGTTTGAGTGGAGAGGAATAGGGCAATTCTATTTCTTGTCGATAATGGCATCGATTTCGGAAGTAGCGACAATTCAGTGAGATTTTCGATGTCAGCAAAAGTTGTTCGATAGCCGAAGAGAAGAGCGTCTTCATCCTAAAACATTAACTGTTTTTTACAGAACACGAAAAGTAAAAAAATACCAAACAGTTGAAGTTTTCAACAGCTGAAGATGGAATGACGTATGCTTCTGTTCTCGTTTCTTCTTCATTAATACAATAATCCTTCTCCTTTCTCCATCCTTCACCCTCACACCAAAATCCAGTTGCGAATGCAGATTTGACTGATCTGTAAACATTATCTGAATAAATCTCTCTTGTATTTCTTACCCATCAGAACCATAGACGAATCCAATCTGTATTCGAGTACTTTTCCTCTTTATCACATTTGTCATTGCTCTCCCCACAAGTGATAATGATGCAAAATTCGTCCAAGTAAGTTTCAGAGTAGATTCGAAAACTGAAAATTCGTTTGATAGTTTGAAAATAGAGCTGATTGTAATACTTTGAGTTGTAAGTGCACTCTTTCCTCCTTCTTCATCACACGATAATCCAATCAGTCCATCGTTCAACTTTGTCATGAACTCCCCTTCATAATTTCCTGTTGAATTAACGAGAATCTCCATTCCGACTGTTCTACTCAATTGTCTCGAATAGAGAAGAAAAAGTCGTCCTGTAGCGATGGAACAGACAGAGGAATCTTCCGATTGCAGATATCCAGTTACATTCGATACAGAAATTGACTAAAACAGTTGCTACCGATACAAATTATGTGGTACGGTTTCAGACCTGATTTGATCCATCACAATTTTGAAATGTGATTTTCTCACATGGTTTTACATTGAATCTTTCGAATTTGTTGCATCTCTTAGGTGGATCCACAAGAAGATCGTCGAGAAGACCCTCTGTTCCATTGTTTGGAGCAGCAGGAATATCCATTACATCTCAAATTCATTTTTATCTAACTTCGATAATTGCTGAATGCTCACCAGTAAACAGATTGTATAATTGAATATTCTGAAATGGTGCAAGTGTAATATTCTGACGAATCGACGGTCCAACAGCATAGAAAATCGCCATCATTTCACTGAAGAATTGATTTGAAATATTTATGCGCAATCCTAGTTCAACTTATCCATATTATCCCATCCATGTTGACCCTTATGACTTTGATTTAATGCCCACTGTAGATCATTATCGTTCCTTCAATTTAATCTGTGTTGCACAGTCTAAATTAATTCCTAACTCACCTTAGAAACATGTTTCCCGGATTCCCGAGAATGTAAGGATATCCGATATTCTCATGGTCAAAATGGAAACGTAGAGGAATTTCGTCAGCCGATCGATAAACACGATAATCACTTCCGTTTTTGCATTGCAGAGGAGCAATTGGGACTTCTGTGAAAGTGGATATACTCGCGAATATAATTGAATAATCGATACCATCATAGAAGAGAACGTTGTTGCCTGCACTAGACGTCACATTTTTGTCGTATTTCGGGTCGATTTTATCAAGAACCGTTCGCTGAGATTTGATTTAAAAACTAATGAAAAATAGACGGAGTGAACATACCTTTGTGATATTTCTCATTCCGTGATCTGATACGATTATGATATTTGTACATCCAAGAACTCCCGCCTGATAATGATTAAATTGTTTTGATTACGATTAAATCAGAAAAAGGCAAGGCTAAAATAAGGACTAACCTTATGTAACTTGTTCATAATGTAATTGATATGTCGGTCCATTCGATAAGCCTCTTCGAACACCTTATCAATTAATTTTTTATTCTATGTTCAATCAAATAACTTTCTGCGAATTTTTTCAAGAGCTACAGTATATTCCCACATAAGTAGACCTCTTTGGAATCGGGTCCAAACTTGTGTCCTTTTCCATCGGGTTCTTCAAGATACAACATTGAAAGGGCGGGAGGATCATCAGATATGAGCCAGTCTGTCACCTAACGATGGAGTGTCAGAAGTGTCTGGAAGTAGACACTTACATTATCAATCTTCGATATGAAAGAAACGTTCGGCTCGTACATTGGATTGTGAAAAGTGGCCTCGATACCTTCAAAAGAGGAGTTACACTTTCTTTTTCTACTAATTTGGCGCCATAAAGTTCTAGGTTCATACCGTATATTTTCTCGTACGATCCCAGCCATTGAAATGTTTTCGACACTTTTTTATTCTTGACGACTGTATTCCAGATCTGTTTGATTTATTTACTTCGTGATTGGATTCTACAAATGTTTCACTTACCGGTTCACCACTATAAAACCACCCCTTATTCGAGTCGAATTTTGTCTGAAAAACAAATTATTGCACCTTTGAAACCCCCTACTAGGGAGATTACTCACTTTATTCGGAGTATAGAAGACGTTATCGACTATTCCGTGTGTTCCCGGGTAAAGTCCAGTGGCGATTGAATAGTGATTAGGGAAAGTTTTCGATGGGAAGGAGGGATACATGTACTTGGCTCGACCACCACATTCGCCTATCTTAAATTATCCATTTATGTATCTAAGTACTGAAAAATGAGCAGTACCTTTTTAATTGTCGGAGTGTTCTTCCAATCGGCATATCGATTGGCGAAGCCATCCAAACTGATCACAAGAAGAGGAGGAGTTACTGATCTGAGATGAGTAGGGTTTATGATGGTTGTTGAATGCAGTTATTTCAGTGTTCACGAGTATATGATCTCATCTTCTTCAAATGATCAATATCCCACCTTTCCCTCTTGCATTCTTTCATCCATGCACATGTCATCGGCTCGTTATTCTATAATGGAATTGCATGTACACCAAACAAAAAAGAGTTTGATTTGGGTCATGCAGAATATCGAATATCTAAAGAAATGGAAGATCATCGAAAGACTATCACAATGATTTGGTGTATGTAAAAATGGCCAACAAAAGTTTTTCTACAAAAATGGCCTCATGAAATCGCTTCAGATCATTGGTACTTCATTAATATCTGATACAATTATCCTCTAGAAGGGAGCCTGTCATTCTCATTTCCCATATATCTTCCTATTCCGAGCGGTCTTCGTTGAGTCAACTATTGAAGAAGTTCCACATAATTGATCTAAAGTTGATCAAACCTCTTCAATTTTCTCCTTGAGTCTCTCCAATTCCTTCTCAATTCCTTTCGTTGAAGAAGAAACGAAGAGAGTAATGAATATTGTGGATATGATAATGAAGAGAAGAGCCATTCCTCCCAGGATATAATTAAGAGTAGTGAAGGAGGAAGAGGATGAAAGAGGAGATTCCGATTTGGTGCTCTGAAAGGTGATTTGGGGATTGGAAGAAGAAGAAATCTCTTACGCTCTCTAGAGCAGCATCCGATACTTGTGCCATTACCGTTATTCCCTAGTGTAATCGATGCTGAAAATGGGAATAACGTTTATGATAGAGAACAATATTTCAGAGTTGATATTGTGAAGAAAATAGTACGAACGCGTTAGATAAGAGAAGAAGAGAAGAAGGGAAGAAGGGGAGGAGGGGAGGAAGAAGAGGAGGAAGATGAGAAATGAGCTGGTCGACTGACGTTGATCTATTTGAAGATTAATAATTGGATATGCAAAAGGGAAAACGTGATTCAAATGATTGTGAGAAAAATGGCTGTTCGTCATTTGCAATATTTTGCAGAGTAAGCAAAGATGCTCGGTGTATCAATAAAAAGACAAAGGAAGACGAGAAAAAGTATTGTTTGAGATCATCTAAGGGTAAGCTCTGTCGACGTTTTCACTCGATTTAGTTAGAAAACGTACAGTCGAAGTAAAGCAACCAATCTAAGATATGATAATATCGGCTGCCATGAACCTTTCGAGAACTTGGTAAATAAACTATAGTCCATGCATCAACCAATTAGTAGATCAGAGAAATAGCAAGATGGGTTACGAAAAGGAATATCTCCATTGAAAAAGTACTTTTGAGACAGTCGATGATACTTGGGCGAAATAGAAAGTGATATGGAATGATAGGATGATAGAGAAGGAGAGAAATAGACAAGTACCGAGCAGTTTATTATCACAGTGAGAGACAATTGAAGTGATTGGATGAATCCCTAAATTTTCGATGAGACTCTTTCACTATGAGCAGGGATTATCATTGAATTAACAATGAGAGACAGATCACTCGAAATAAGTTGAGGCAAGTGTAGAATGAGCAGTGGAAAGAGAACGTGGAGTAGTCGAAAGAAGGAATTCAACTCGCAATCGTTCCCTTTCTTCCCATCCACTGTGATCTTCCATTAGAGCACGTAACTGAAATGAGAGATCCGGTTCGTAAACAAATATTTCCATCGTTGATAGTGAAAAGGGGAGTGACCAACACGGATTGTTCCCCCATAATAATAGTTGGTTCTCTCTCTATTGCATTCCTCTTGTCAATTCACTCATCTCACTGCATCAATTATAACTTCCCATTCACAGATACAATTCACACGCAGTGTTTGGTTTGTTGCGATGTCAATTCTTAATCTGCATAATGTCAGTCATTCGATGGTGGATTTGCGCAATTCAAAAGCTTACAGTGACATTCTGGGATTGAATTTCACGAGTTTTTAACGTTTGGTAATTGGTAATCTGTTCTTCACTTACCAATTGATTGACACATTCAGCCCTTCTCGAATCCATCCATAATTTAGCCTCGAAATCTCCTTCCACTGCTGTCCCTGCACCCCATAGAGACAACTCCAGCAATTGCTTCGACTGAAAATGCTTATTAATTTATTGATCGATAGCATAACACTTTTTTCCACGAACATGTAATCCGATTATTCTGTTTTTACCAAGGAATAATTTGTCATTCTAACCATAGAGAGTGAGTTGCTCTTATCCGAATGAAGACTCTTCGCAGCAGCGAGAAGTGCTCTCGAATGACGAGTTTGATTGAGAAAACGAGGAACGTCACCATCGATTCTGTAAGATACACTGTGATATTATTAAAGTGATTGTTCAATCGTAGTCCATTTAAGTACATTTGATTGTGACTACCTGTGATGGAGTAGTGTACACAATGCTCTTAGTGCATATCGACACAATCCAACTTGTTCTGAATCTGAGTCGTCTGATGATTCCAACGCGTCCTGAAATATAATTACCGTGAAATAAAGCGTAAATCTTGATCACTCTTCTATTCTTCTTCTAAAATGAATGTTACCGGGAGGAAGAGTAGTTGAGGAACGTCATTGGATTTATTCCACGTTCTATAGACGAGAAGAAATTCACGGAAGTTTGTGGAAAGCGTCTCGATTCCGTCGGTCTCAAATATTTTATTGCTGGAGAGGAAACTGTATATTACAAAATTCATTGCACATTCATTAATGCGAACATCGTGAAACATATTTAGAAATATTTTTTTCTATTGATTTCCAAATAATGATATATTGTGAAAAAAGAAGTGAACCTGTAGTAACTTGAGTGCAGAGAGGAGTCGAATGAGCACGAATGCAATGTGAGCTTCGAATTGTTCGGCGTCCATTGTCTGAAGTAGATAAATACCAATGTCCTCAGTCTACGGAAAATGGGAATCATCGATAAAAGAATGAAATGGGGCAAACGTGCATGATCAGTTAAATAATTGGAATTTCCGTGACGCCATACCCTATGTAGATTCTGTGCAGCGAGAGCATGGAGGGAGCATAATTTCATTCTAGGCATAATAACTGCCTTGAGAGCAGGTGGATCGTCCTCCATGTGATCACGAAGGAATCTCAAAGAAATAATGAGAGGAGCCAGTTCGAGAATTGAAAATGAGCAGGTTTTGAATGTTAAAAGTCGTTGGATATTAAGTAAATTCAATTTTCACTTTGCAATGGCTCCATCGATATCTTCAATCTCTCCGTATGTGGATACTCCCAATCCCCGTCGAATCACTGGCGCGTAGTGAGAATGAGGGGAAATCTGAATCAATTCGATTCGTATTCGAATGCGTTTCAGAGAGTTTATGCAAATAATTTACGCACGCAGATTCTAGTGTGTGAAAAAAGTAACTGACCATCACAGTAACATCGTGTTCCTTTCTGTCTTTTGTGAAAGAAGCATCGAAGAAGAAGGAAGTTCCTTTGATTAGCACCGGATTTCTGTAAGATAGAAGATAAGACTTTATTCTTATAAGAGTCAACCACATCAGAAATTTAGACATGGAATCAATAATTGTAACCTGTGCATGTGTAGATTGTGGAATGTGAATAAAGAGAAAGGTCCTCTCATTATCATCTCCTCCTTTCTATTTCTCTCACTTAATTTCTCTACTACCCATGATAGAGTTGACACAGTCCCAGAACACATCTGAATACACGAAATATTACAATGCAGAAAGGTTCAACTGAACGATAATTGTGTGCAGATTGACAGATGAACATTATAGATACTATTAAATACAGATACCTGAGAGTAGCTGTTCTCAACAGCTCTTCCTCTCTGAAGAGTAACTCCAGGGGAAAGGGAAAAGGACGATCGAGAGATAAGAGAACCCTCGTTACGGATCGAATCTGAGATTGAAAGCACTCATAACCTCTTCCTCTCTCTCTCTCTTTCTTCCTTACCCATTCCACTGATCTCATTCAATTGTTCTTCTCTTGATTTCGTTCTTCTTCCATTCTGAATATTATGTTGATGGAGATCTGTTATTCGTCGACAATTTCCAGTCATCATTGGCTGAATTGATCTTTGATCTTTCTCTTCCTTCTCCTCTCTAAACCTTCTTCTCGAATGTTTCTCTCATAGCTCCGACCATAGGCGTCGGTTTGATGTACGTAATTTGTTCAGCTCGCTGAAAGAAAGAAGTCACTTTACGATATTCTAATCGATTCATACTGTATCCTCAGGGGAAGAGATGGACGGGAATTCGAATGAAGTGGGATCATCAATATCCGTTTCCTTCACCCAATGAGCAGGAAGGGAACGGCGTCTGGGAAGACTAGAACGTCGGTCAACAAGTTTGCTTATTTTCAAATAATGTTCTATATTTTTGCTTCTGATCATCGTGAACAACACGGGCGAGCTCGATGACATTTATTTTACTGGGACTGAAACTCACTTGTGACTCGCGAGACTTCCATTTGGAATTGAGATGGCAAGAGGAACGGTTTTGACTGGAGGTATAGATTCCTGAAAGAAACAAGCATTCTAATGGATAACCATCAGGAGATATTCTACTTTGACTGATTAGTTTTCTCACCTGTGAGAATGGTGAATCTGATTGAATTCGTTGAGGTGAACGATGAGAAGAAAGAGATATTGGACGAACGGACGACTCGGGTAAGTAGTGACTGAAAAGTATTCAATAAGGATGAATAAAAAAATATGAATATCGGATCAATCAAGATTCGTTTTAAAAATATATGGATAACTAACGATATTGGTGATGGAATTGTTCTTCCTCTTCCTTGACTTCGAGCGGAATTTGTACGAGATGGAGAATTTCCATGTAGAGATGAACGACGAGAAATAGAAGGAGAAGCTGGAGTGAGGAATGATGAAGATGAGAGATAAGTCTAGACTGGATTGGTGAGGATGTGGAAAGGAAGGGTCAGGTTCACTACGAAGAAGAATATCGCAATTATCAATTGTCGAAACTGCATGCCCAATAAAGAAGGTGTCACACATACCTTCACTTCCATCCATTCTCACAGTTCCAACAGTAATTCGTCTATTGGGTCTTCCTCCATTCGCAGCTTCTGATGCACTCTCAAAAGAGGCGAGAATCATTCGATGAAGAGAGGGATAATCAGGCTCCATCCTTTTTATTCCCGATCGGAGAAGGGATGTGGTAAGTAGTAGAAGGGAAGAGACTAATGAGAGAGAGTTAGAACAAAAACAGAGGGAACAATCACGACAAATAGATAAGAGAAATATGATGAAGATGAGGGAGAGAAGAGACACGTTATTTGCACCTCTGAGGAGGTGGAGATAAGAATGTGGCTAAGTTATGATCGAGTAAAGAGATAAAGAGAATGAGATACAAGTGGCTATGAAGATCTATGGACTATTAGTCTACGTAGATACGAAGGTAGACAGAAGACCGTGGGAACAAATCGATCCTTTAGGAGAATAGATCTTACTTGGAATCGATTGAGTATCTTGTGGAAGTTTCTCGCTTTTCTCGTATCCTTCACTGGAGAGGGAGAACGAGAGAGATCAGACGATGAACTTACTCTGTAGTTTATTTTTATTCGAAAACATATTTTAAAATAACGAACGTGTCATCGTCGAGTCGATTTCCAGCACTGTTACTTCTCTTTTTCTCTTCATCGATTCGTGATGAGAGATTTGATTCTGATCGATTGTCCTGAAAGATAAAAGATCAATTAAAATTCGAACCTTGGATTCCATATAACAGGTATTCAAAAACTTACATAGAACAGATATTCATTCTTATCATTGTTCGAACAATTTCATAAAATAGTCATTGAAATAGATACTTGCCAAGTGCATTTGTGCTCTTCTCACTCTCGGCGTCAGAATCCTCTGTGGGGCAGCACTTCGATGTAGTGGTCGACGAGAGGATACGGTGGATTCATCATCGGGAGATACTGTAGGGTATACGGTAGGATAATAGATGAGGTCAATTAGGTGCATCCCCTTCTCTCTCTCTCTCTCTCAAGGGAGAAGATGTTTGTTTTGCCTCTAGGCAGTGCTGGTGTATCTCTTTTTCACACGTTTAGATGAGGAGAGGAGAGAAGAGGACATTTGTCACTTTGAGCTATGGAATGGGAGGATGAACACTATAGTGGACACTAAAAACATCCTTCCTTTATTTTAGTGAGGAAGAAGAAAGGGATAAATTGATACCTGCAGAGAAAGGAGGTTCTTTTCTGTAGACTGAGAAGGCCGAGTTTTCTGATGGTGCGACCAATGGAGACGTCGATCTATATGATGATTTACATGTGGATATTACATCGGGTTTTATTGAATTATAATCTATATATATATATATATATATATATATATATCGTGATTACATAATGAGACGAACTTCGACGATCCAACGGAAGGAACGGAGTAGGGAGAAGGAGTTGTGTGTTCTGATTCATCTCTGTCACAGATCGAACAGCATTTCGACCCTCGAATCTACAGAGATCAAAGATCAACAAATAATTTCTCAATCTGTGATCATCGATCGTTAAACCACCCGGAAGGCATTGATAATCACAGATTGTAGTCGGCTTATCACAGAAGAAGAAGGGGGAACTTGCAACTTGACGAGAGATAATCAGCAAACTTCCCGTGAGAAGAAGTTGCTCTTTCACTTATACACTGTTTTATTGAAAAATCTCAATCAACTTTTCAAATAAATTGTTCAGCAAAATGCGTCAGAAATATTTCGAGTGTTTGCAACTACGTGAAATCAAGCTGAAATTTTTACGATAAAACGCTTGGATCTGAATTATGCTCAAGATCCACTATTGGAATTTGGAGATTTTTATGGATATTGACTCACCTTGGGTACGAATAGTTCACAAGGGACTCGAGGGATCATCGAATTGAGAAGAGATGAGAGAAGGGGTCACGATGATGGATGAAGATGAGAGGGAGAGAGAAAGGAAGGAGGGAAAGGAGAGGGGAAGACGAGATAATCTGAGAAGAGATGGAAAGACGGTTTGTTCACTCTCTGTATTTCAACGGAAGAGAAGGAGAGGAGGGAGATCTCTTCCGGATCTCGAGAGATACCAATGAACTCATCCAGTTCATTCAGTTGGAGAGCAGATCCATCGCATCCCATAACTTCTCATTTCACTTCGTTACTATTTCTGCTAATGTAAATCTTCAGATTCTCTGCTAACATGCTAACATGATGTTATGCTCATCACTGAATGGAATAATTTATTAATATCACGAATCACTTGCTTATCACAGATATGGCAACTTGAGGCAACTTCTAGAAACAAAACAAGCAACAATGTACATATAACCTACACTATCATAAATTAGATTAGAAATATGGATTGGAAGTAGGTTTTGATAATGGATTGGACCTTGATGTGAATCTCAGTGAAAGCATTCACTGATGAAGGAGGAAGGAAAAGAATGAGAGAACGACCATTCGCCTGTAAGCAAGACTCATTTCAATCCATTCCGGAATTATTGAAAACTATTCTCAAAACAAGTATCAACACCAAACCCCACTCCGTCAATATTTGAACCATTCCTATTTCGATATAAAATACGCGAAATTTAACTACAACCAGTTAAAATATAATACCTTCTTAAGGAATATCCACCAATCGCTCTCAGACTTGACACAACATTCTCCGAATTCTTCCTTCTCATCCATTAACTTCTCGAATGAAGTACACGCAACTCTGTAGAGAAAAAAATTTCATTTTCGCTGCATCTGTTTCCTAGTCTACATTTCAAGGTATCTTCTAAACTCTGGAATTAATAAAATGTAGATATGTCTCGTGAAAAACAGCAAAACATTCTGTGTATCTAATTTTGTATGATCGTATCACTTTCTTCGTTTCTAATATTTCTATTATTGATTCCTACAGTGTATATTCCCCTCCCCTCACTCACTTGTGTATATTAGGAGGTATAGGAGGTGGTCCTCCTGCAGTACATACATCGAGGAATGTAGTACGAAGAGAGAGAGAAGAAGGATTGAAGTATATATAGTGGAAGTCCATATCTGATCGAGTTCCTTCTGATTGATGTTTGTTCGTTCTGAAGAGAAAGGGATGGATTATGCGTAACTAGATGAAAATGACCAAGAATGTGTTCTATATTTGTCTTTCTTATGCAATTATTCTTTCATCTAAACTGATATTATTTTAATTCTCAATGTAAATCATATTTTTTGAAGAACTCTCTCAATATCCTTATTCAGAAAAAGAACGATCTATATAATGTCACATCTTTTCTTTGATTGAAACATATGTCATGAGAATAAAAAATATTTAACTGACGCTTCAGCGATACTGGATGCGAGATGAGGAAGTTCCGTGCCCAGACAACCCTCGATATCACGCATCAAATGACGACTCACCTTAATTATTCCGACATTTAATCAACTACAACAAATACGACTTTGTAATTGAACGATAAAATAGTACCGTAACATCTCCCTTCACAAACATGCACACGGTCGCGTTGAGACTGCGATATGCTACCTGCAAGAATTAAACTCTCTTTTTTTTCTGGAGTACTTTTAAATCGCCTAAAAATGCTGACCAAATGGTATTTGTTGAGTGTTTGACTCTCTTCATCTTCACTAAGATATACAGTTGGAAGAGCATCCTTCCCATCAATTGGCTCATCTGTCGAATATTCACGAGGACCAGTCACGAATTTACCCTGATGACCAGTCGGCCTTAACGATTAGGTTTACTTGAATATATTATATACTATTTAATGTATCTGCCGTCCCTTTCCCCTATCTTCCAAGTTTGTCTTGCTAATTCCGATAGCAATCTTTAGGCTCAGCATTTTCGAATTCTCTCTCGCGATATGAATCTTCTTTGCCCTTTTTCAAATCTGTCATGACATTCAAATGGTCTAATCTTGTACTTCAATCAGTTTCGAATATCTGTCGTACCACTCCGTAAACCATTCGCTATACTCACCTCTCATTGTCAGATAACCATCCATTGCACAATACTGTATCGAAATCTGTCTCATCGTTTGATGTTGGATTGTTTTCTAATAAATCTCCCAAGAATATTGACGAACGAAAGTTAATTGGTAACAGGTTGAATACTATCTATCGTACCCTCATACCGTACCTCGACAAAACACTGCTCGGTTCTAATTCCGTCCTTAAACTCATGGGAAGTAGATTATGACTGAGATAGTGGAAGAGAGCTGGGAGGTCTTTCTTGGGGACTGTGTAGTAGAGAAGACTCTCTTGGTAGAGGAAGATCAACTGAAAAGCATGAACTTAAGCAGGAAATCTACAAATAATCTGCCTTGGTATGTCGAACTGATAGAAGAAGAGACAAATGACATAACAATCTTACCTTGTCTACAGCGGGGATTTGTTCTGTCAATTCAGTAGTGAATGCATCGATATCACAGAAGAGAGCGGAATCTTCGAGACGAAGGAAAATAACTCCACTGAAGTAATCAAGAAGAGGCATCTGATTGATGAATCATTGACGTTTTGAGGAACAATATTGTGAAAGAGCTAATTATTGTAAGAAACTTGAACTCACATTGTAGACTCGAAGGACTGATAGATAACGAGAGAAGAAATATTCGATACGATCTTTGAATTGAGTTACGTCGTTCCTAAAATGTTTTCCAAGAAGAATGAATCTCATCGGCATAACAATCAATCGACATGTCTTGTTCTTCCACTGTACATTGTTTAAGAGGTTCACTCTTAAAAAGACGAACTCACTTGTGAAACTCAGTGAAATTTCCGAAGAATAGTTTGAACATTGTATGTGCCTTAATGAGAATAGCACGAAGAGAGGGAGAAAAGAGGGTATAGTCCATATCTTGAGCGGCCTTCCTGAAATATCACAATTAACACTGCCTCCAGTATCTCAGCAAAATAGCTAACTTGTTCATGATTAGTCCAATCATAAACTGAGCTTCCTCCACCATAATGTACACATGCACTGTCTTCGCTGTGACAACATCTCTGAAAGGAAGGGAAGCTGATCGAGTATACGGTAGGAACTAGAGTCAACTAGATTACGGTAGATCTAGTATTCGATTCTTGTCTAATACAGAGTAAACGGAGATAATAATACCTGAATGGGATCTCTTCAGTCAGTTTGCTCTTATCAGCGGTTGGAACAGACACAAAGTTGTCAGTGAAATTGACCACTGCTTCGGCAAATCCAGTGATCTCAGTCTGCAAACATCAATTGAGATGAAGAATGTAGGCGAGTTAGTATTCGTTTAGCACCAACCCTTAGTGTATGAGATTTTTCTTTAAAATCAAATGAAATTGAACCCACTTGCTTATCAATTGAGTCCGTTTTCGGGTAGTAGTACATGATTCGATTGCTTTCTTCACCCTCCTTCCCTCCAGATTTCGGATGAGCGATGAAGAAACAGTCCATGATGTCCGTTAGTCGATTCTGAGTTGAACTGAGTACTCATTTGGCTAATTGCAATAGCTAATGTTGATAAACAAAAGAGATAAACAAAGGAAAAAATGAAGACAAGCCTAACCTGGCATCCTCGGAGCCCTCCTGTGGTTTGACCCGGTCCAATGAAGTACATAGGACTGCTGTGCATCATATGTACTGAAAACATACAAATTTGGCGTTGAATTACATAAAAAAATAGATTTACAGAAATTGAAAAGGAAAGTGCACCATTAAACATTTTGAATATTTTTGGTCCCGGAGCTTTTTCCATGACTTTTGGTGCGTCTTTCTGTGACTCTAATTCGCCAGGTTTTTGAGTGCTACTTTCTGTGTTCGTCTGTTTTTCGTTATTCTGCGTATAATTCTGTCTAACCTCTCTTGCATTTATCGGTCCACTGCACAAGCAACTGATTTTATTTGCAGGAAAACTATGGGCGATAACGTTGAAGTCGTGCCCGAGGCCGTTCCGCCTGTTCAAAGTAAGTTCTTTCAATTTGTTTTTTGAAAATGTCAATATCCTTTTGTTTTTGAATTGCCTTTTTTGTTCTTATTATATTTTGGGTCATAAATAACATGTCTAAACTAGGAAGGTAAATTTGTTCATCCAGGAATGCTCGCCTCTGTTTTCTCGTCCTTGGAGATTCCAGGAGGCGGAGCTTGCCTCCTCCTCTGAGTTGGTCTAATATAAAGGGTCCACTTGAGTACTAATCGCACTAATTTTTCAGACGGTGGAACCCCTTCAGTCCCTGCAATGATGCCCGATTTTGTTGCCATGCCTCTGTTGCAGCAGACTGGGGAAGTCTTCGTCGGTGCTGGAGCGAAGAAGGAAGCGCAGCTGGTCGGACTCGGTCTCAAGAAACTTCGTACCAAAGAGAAGGTTCGTTTTCATTTATGTTTTGTTTAGACTTTTCTTTTAGTTATCTATAACTTGAATATATCATGCTTCACTTGATCATGAATGGTTGTTTGCAGGACAACGTAGCTGCTGCGAGAAGGTACTGCCTAGATCTCTCTGTCAAACAGGTTATGCAGAAACAACAACAGTCCCATCAACAGAATGTGAGTATTTTTTTCCTATTTTCGAAACATGCTTAACTGATTGTTCACGGAATATTAAATTTTATATTTCGAACTTCAATTCATTTTCTTATTTCAGCAACAAAAACAAGCGATGTACTCTCAAGCGCTATCTCTGATGGGTCGAGTCTACATTGGATCCATATCATTCGAGGTCAGTTAAAACAGTTATAATATCAATTGTTATTGTCTAACAATATTACATGAGTTGCAATCTGACAATATATGCTACAACAACTTGATTCAAATGCTGACCATTTCTCTTTCAGGTTCGTGAATCCGATTTGAAGAAGGCCTTTGAAAATTTCGGCCCTGTGAAAGCAATCAACATGAGCTACGATAACTCGACTGGAGTGAGTTGTTTTCTTAACTTTCATTATACGATAAAAGAGGTAATAAATTAATTGATAATTTCAGAACCATAAGGGCTTTGCCTTTCTCGAGTTTGAGATTCCTGAGGCTGCAGTGATAGCACAAGATGCGATGAATGGATTGATGATGGGTGGAAGGAATCTTAAGGTGAACTTAATTCTATTTTGCAATCTGAATTAATTTTATTTCCTATTTTGAGAACATTTTCTCCACAAAATATCTTTTAATTACTACTTCAGAAGCGTTTTCTCAATGTCCACATGCAACTACAAGTGGCAAAATATATGGAAGCAATTCCTCAGTCCTTTTTCCATAACAGGGGACTGAGGAATTCCTTTCCAACGAAATATTAATCCGACATTTCCAGAAAATTCGAATTCATAATAGAGTTCGACTAATCTGTTATCGTTTCAAGGTGGGTCGACCAGCCAACATGCCTCAAGCGCAGCCAATTATCGATATGATCATGACTGAAGCCACCAAATACCATCGAGTAAGTTTTATTATTTCTTTATTTTGCTATGAGTCAAATCAACTAACTAATTGTGAATAATTGCAGGTGTATGTTGCATCTGTTCATCCCGATCTTTCCGAATCCGATCTCAAATCAGTGTTCGAAGCATTCGGAGAAGTAACAAAGTGCCAATTGGCGAGAAACAATGCGACGAATAAGGGTGAACACAGGTGCGACTTATTCCATTACATTCATACAAAAAAATTATTGCAGGGGATTCGGTTATATCGAATTCAGTACTCGACAGGCTTCACAAGAGGCAATTGCAGGCATGAATATGTTCGATCTAGGTGGACAATTCCTGAGGGTGAGTAAACAATATTGCTTACTTTTGTGAACTATGTGAATATATCTCCTGGTTTCAGGTTGGCAAGTGTATCACTCCTCCCGAGGCACTGAACTATCTCATGCCACAGACTTCATCCGTCCTTCCATCTGCAGCTGCAATGGCTGCTGCATCAATCACTGCCAAGATCCAAGCGACTGAAATGCTTCAGGTGAAACATTGAGATGGGGTATAGAGGATAAGGAGTACGGTATGGGAGTATTGATTGATGGAGGGAAGGTCCCCTCTTGAGGCGATGGCATCGGGACACGCTGCCTTCCAACCACTACGATGAGGATTCCGTCCATTCAAGAGAGACAATTCACTATATTATTGTTTAATTTCTCCCTCAGTTATCCATATAGAATTATTTAATAATTTGGGTCTTGTTACGATAACACAGTACAGGTAAGCTAGGCAGAATCAGCATCTTGTTTTATTTATTTATTCATGTATTAATGTCGTTGTTATTACTATTGAGTTTTTTTCGACTTATCGTTGCGATGTTGTACATAAGACCTTCTTATAAAGATCTCATTTTTCAAACCATATCCACTTTTCACTATAGTTGATTCATCGATCGATAGGAGGGGCTCTGATTATCTGGGAAGCGCTTTTTCATTCCAGAATATCTCCATCTCATCAGAATCGTCCCGAATTCAGCATCACACGATCTTTGATCCCTCTTTTACTATCTTTCAAGGTCACATCTCTTTCCGATGTGGTCTGTAACCCCGAGGTTAATTGCGATTAGATTCTCTGAATTGCACTTTAAAAAGGGAAGCGTTTTCTAATTCCAGAATCGTTGAAGAATGAATTGTGTCCCGATTGGCTCATCGTGCACGAGGAATGGAGGTGGAATGGGCAATTATTGATTGATTGGAGAGGGGGGATTCTCTCCGGGGATGAAATTGATACTAATGAACCCGTTGCAATGCACAACTCCTTTTCAGAAACCGAAGTCTCAAGCAAATCTGGTTGATTCTGCTCAGAATTCTCCCGGTCAAAACTCACCCGGATACGTCCCTGCTGCACCCCATCAATCTATTGTTAGTTTATCATTTCTTATTATCCACTAATTAATTATGATTACAGGGAGTAGATCCAGTGAATGGACTATACATCACATCTGGTCTTCCTTCTGGTCCCTCTCCCTGTCTCGCTCTTGCCAATCAGACCAATCCCATTCCTCCTCATCTATCGGCTGTTGCTGCCACTCCTCTCGCACAGACGATGCAATCAGCCAGTTAGTTCATATCCATTATTACTTAGAGGGAACGGTTCGTGTTCCAACAATGATAGTTCTTTCAATATACAATCTCAATCAATGAACTAAATATATTTCAGTAGAGCCTCCTCCTCCTCCTCCGCCCGTTCCCATGGATGTAGGCAGTCCACAGAGATTCCAGCCTGTCGTGAGCCTTTTTTTGTTTATTTTAGTTTGAAGATATTGAATTGTTGCAAATGTCTGATATTGAGTAATGGTCATAATTTCAGCCTCCTCCTCCCTTCGGTGGTGCCAATGGTTCGTTCAATGGAGCTCCCGTTCCTCCACCACCCTCACTTATGGTTGGTATTTGTGAACAGATTTTGTTTATCTTTAGTCTAAATACAACTTATTTGACTGATCGCACTATCATATCTTCCTAATATAGTCTATTTTCAGTCAATGCCAGTTCCTCCTCCCTTTGCTGGTTCGATGCCTCCTCCTCCCCCTCCTCCCAATGGAGCATCCGCACCCATTCCCAATCAATCGGTATGGATTTATATCATAGGTGTCCAAGGAGAGTGTTGGAGAGGTGCCCCCCCCCTGACCATGTATAGGGATACATGGTCCAAAATTGGTTGATATGTTATGGTGTGGTAGCCATATACGGTATCTAGGGGTACTGTAGGACCGATTGGGATGGTGTTGGCGCATGACCCACCATGACCTACCAACACATTTTGGACCATGTATACATGGTCATAGGGAAAGAATTTCGCACATTAGGAATGGTAACGGAGACTTAGAACTAACTCAGGCTGGCATTGTAGAGGCGTTTCAATCTTTTTACAACAACCTTTACAAGGGAGATGGTGGGATAGGATACAGGGAGGTTATAGAACGGGATCCATTTGTACCTATTTGCGCGTCGGAAGTAGACCAAGTGCTTAGGCACTTCAAATCTGGCAAAGCACCTGGGAAGGATAGGATAACGGGAGAAATGCTAAGGATTGGGGTTGACCAACTAGTTCCTACTCTCACCACCCTTTTTAACAACATCATTACGGGTAACATCCCTCAAGGTTTCGGTGACTCGCGTACTATCCTCCTGCCCAAAACTGGTGACGCTACTCTACCTAAAAACTACAGACCAATCAGTTTGCTGCCTGTTTTACAGAAAGCATTAACTGGACTGCTCAATAAGAGGTACGCGCCGGTCTTGGATAGGAACAAAAGCTGGGAACAAATGGGTTTTAGACAAGGCCATTCCACTATTGACGCAATCCATACTCTTAAATCGGTCATTGCACATTGTGTTGATTACAGGCTGCCGATCTATCTGCTTTTTGTGGATATATCGAAGGCTTTCGACAGTGTATTCACAGAAGCAGTATTCAGATCGATAGAGATGGAAGGAATTCCGTCGGAGGTGGTTTCATTCTTAGCGGGTCTCTCTCAGGGAAGTAAGAATGCGCTGGTGGTCAACGGGAGTGAGGTGGAAATTAAGGTTGGAAGGGGGGTTCGTCAAGGAGACTGCTTGTCCCCAAGACTCTTTACTGCAGTTTTAGATAGGGCATTCCGCCAATTAGACTGGTCTAAGAAGGGAATTTGCATAAATGGTCGGTTCCTTTCTCATATCCTATTTGCTGATGATGCTGTCATTATCTCACACGATGAACGACAAATTCAAAGCATGGCCGTGGAACTAGAAAAGGTTTTGGCGGGAGTGGGACTGCAGCTCAACGGGGATAAGACCATCGGAATGACATCCAAACCCCTACCCAGAATAGTTAAAGTAGCTGGAAAGGTTGTAAAATTGCAGGAAAAGGTGGTATACTTGGGAAGTGGGATAACAATTAACGGGACTGACGACTGGGAAATAACACGGAGAATTCAAGCAGGGTATGGGGCATTTCACAAACACCGCTCATTTCTCATCAATCGGGGTATCCCAATGGCTCACAAACGTCGCTTATTCAATGGCTGCATTCTCCCCGCGGTATTGTATGGTTGCGAATGTTGGGCTCTGACCAATGCACAAATGAATCGATTATCAGTGGCTCAACGTCGAATGGAAAGATGGATGGTAGGTTGTACTGTGCTCGATCATGTCTCTAATGAGCGGTTGCGAGATTCAACTCGAATTCGGGACTTTGTTCGAGATGCGCAGAAAAGGAAATGGTTTTGGTTGCACAAGATCGCGAATGACGACAATTGGAAGTGGAGCCGGTCTGTGATCGAATGGTTCCCGACAAGAAAAAGAAAAAGAGGTCGACCAATGACTAGATGGAGCGATATCTTCCGCAAGACTGTTGGCCCGAACTTTCTCAACGAAGCAAGAAAAGCCAGTTGGAATGCCATGCACATCAGAGCTCTCACCTAACCCGACCTCTTGATAAATGTGTAATAATCGTAAAAATCGTACATGGTCAGAGGGGTGCCCTCCCGGGAGGGCACCTCCCCGAGCGTGTCGTGGACACCTATGATTTATATAATTCATTTTTAATATACTTCCTTTCTTTTAAATACTCAAATGCATTCATTGTAGGTGCCCGAACCGTCCGTCCCCTCTCGCCGTGGAGGATTTGGAGGATTCGCTGATTCGGTTCCTCCCATTGGAGGGGGCGCCCCTGGTACTGCACCCGCTCCTGCTCTTATCGATCCAATCACGGGAAAGACGATGGAACCACCGAAACCAAAGGTGCAGAAACCAAAGAAGGAGAAGAGATCGGATATGAGCATCCTCGACAGAATCAAGGTGAGATATTTTATTGTGTCATTTAGATACATCGTATTTGATAATTACATTTGTAGTATTTGCATTGTAGGTTCAAACGGTGAATATGAGTGCAAAGGCGACATTCGGTCCCGTTGATGATGGATTCACTCCCAAGGATGAAGAGAAGGAAGGAGGTGAGCAATAGGAGATTACTAGGGATGGCCAAAATTGTCCAATGGGCTGTCTGAGACAATCGACTGTCTCAAATTTGGGACAGTCGACTGCCCCAACTTCAAAATAATGATCAATATAATTCTTGTGAAGCATATTTTTCATTTTGATCATTTTGACTTTTTACCTTTCAATATCTACTAAACAGGCCCTTCAAGAATGATAGAAACATGATCTAAAGCTCTTGAGACTTTTTTCGTGAATATTTTAGTGCTTGTAAACGGTAATTCATACGTTGGGACAGTGGACAGTCCGTAAAGCGAGATATCATTCTCTCTCTCTCTGACTCATTCCTGTCTCGAGCGAACAGAGCGGTTCGCTCACACAGTTTTGGCCATCCCTAGAGATTACCAAAAATGCTTTCCTTTTTTCCCCATCGATTATTTTCAATTAATTGTTTTTAAGTGCGAAACTGATGTGGATGAACAGTATTTGTTAATTATTGAATTTTCCAAAATAAGTTATTTCAATTTTAGAGCAGTTGGCTCTTATGGGAAGTAAGCAAGGAGACGTACACGCTATGGCACTCGCGTTGTTGGATGGAAATAAGGCACTCGTACAGGTTGGACAATGATTTGTATTCAATTTATAGTTCGTAATTACAGGCGATGAAGCGAAAGGAAGAGAAGGCGAAAGAAGAAGAGGAAGGAACTGCTAAGAAGAAGAAGAAGATCAAGGCACCCAAGGCACAAACTGGACCTAAGGTAAAGAGAATGAGACATTCGAATGAGATAGTTTATTACACGGTGACATGTTCTACCAAAGTTCAAAAGAAGGTATAGATATTGAGTGTAACGATACTATTTTTCAGTTGAACACGGCGGCAGCCCTTGCAGCAGCTGCAACAGCCGGACAGATGAGTGATGCGATCATCAATACAGCTGCAGCCAGTGAAGATGCCAGTCTGAGCAGTCAAGAGACTATCTCCATTAGGTGAGGGGCGATGAGGTGTTTAGTAACGGTTTTCCTTATTTTAAATGGATACACCTTTACCTTTTTTACCTTTTTATTTTAAATCGTACTGGACTACTGAGGATTTATAAATTGTATTTCAGAGGCAACGATGCCCGTCATCTGTTGATGACGAAATTGATGAGAGTGAATAGATCGAGTGTCGTCCTGCTTAAGAATATGGTGAGTACATACCTCTTTTGTGTTTCATCAATGTATATTCATAATATTAGTTTATAATGTTGTACTTGCAGGTGACTCCCGATGATATCGATGAGTTTCTGGAGGGAGAGATCAGAGAAGAGTGCGGAAAGTTTGGAAATGTATCTGAGGTGAGATTACTCATTCATTACTTGATGTAGTCACTGTCATATTCCAGGTGGTGATTGCCTCTGACCCTACAGCAGGAGTAGCCAAAGTATTCGTTCGATTTAATGATCCGACTGAAGCAGAAGCAGCGAAACAATCACTTGATAAGAGGTTAGTTCGTCCCCTTTCTGAGTTCCATTCGAGAGATTCAATTGAACTCTTCAATCCTTTTAACTATGCGTTCGCTGCGAGATTTTCCTACGAGCACGTCAAAATGTGCGAATCAGTGAATATTTGATTTATAAAGAACGAGTCAAAGTAAATATTTTGAATTAGTGGAAGGCGGTGCTATTTCTAATCCGATTATGAGAGTATGATGACGTCAATCGAAGTTAAAGTATGCAACTCAATCAATGTAATTGTAGATTCTTCGCTGGTCGATCAATCATTGCAACAATCTATGATCAAGTAATGTTCGAGCATAACGATCTATCCGGATAATGACTTCATCCTTATTTCATCCATCTTAATCTAATTATTGTTACTCTAACATATTACCGTAGTTTCATTCGCTCATTGATCTAGCCCCGTTTGCACACCAATCCGTGTATATTTGTCACTTTTATCTTTTCTCTCATTCACATATTGTTTTCATATTTATGTACCTCTCAAGTTCACTCAGACTGCTTCGAATCCATCCCTTTGTTGTTCGAAGTGAGAGCAATTTGTTTACAACAGACTCCAATCTTTTCTTGCTGTTTTTCTCGCCTATTCTTATTTGTAGCCTTTCAAAAGGTATGTCATTCGATAAATTGATTGAGATAGATTCATTTAGAATTGATTTTCTTACAACGCAGTTCGTACTGGTGAAGTATCTAATTTATTTTGAAGCCGGGAATGAAGATGAATCATAGAAGAAAGGGGGTTGGGAAATATCGCAGTGCTTTTTCCCACACAATTCATTGGTTGACGATTGAATGCCTCTATGCTATTCTCTTCTCTTCTTGACTCGTCTTCCTCTCTCTCTCTTCTCATGTTTATTTGTTGTTGTTCGATTGGAGAGAAAGAGAGAGTAGAAGAAGGAGAAATGTCACGTGAGATGGCTAGAATATTGTCTACTACCTCATCTTCAGTTTTCGTATACGTCTGATACCCTTCATATTCAATATTCCTTTGATGTTTTCTTGTTTTTAGTTAGCGATGCCCCGTGAATTTCGAAGATCTCATTGGAATGCTTACTCTCTTCTCTCTCTTCTGCGTTCTATGCATACATTTGCCTCTCACTATCAAATGGTCATCGCTTTCACTAATAATGTTGCATTTCAAAGCATATTTATGAGCGAATTGAGCTCATAGATCGGAATTTGTTTCATTACAATTGTGATCATGGCTAATACTGGCCTTCCCTCTTCCATTATTTCACATGGTCTGTTTCAATCCATCAATCGCATTCTCTCCTCTCTTGATCATTCTCTCTTTCTTCTCTAACAACACTTCTACCAATCAATCTCCTCCCCTCCCTCACTCAGTTCACACTTCCGATTTGTCCATGATATCATTCTCACACCGCTCTTCATTTTTATTACTTCATTCACCATATATTCTGTCGGGTATTACGTTATTCGTGAGTCCCCTCCCCCCCCCCTTCTCTTTTCTTATCTTCCTCGTTGATTTTTGATCTTTCTTCAGATGTCAGACGGAGTGAGTGGATGTAAATTCTGTGACATAGCTCATCACAAGAAGGAACTCCATCTGAGGGAGAGCGACAATGTGAGATCTCCTTCACTTTTATTTTATATTAGATGGCTAGACACCATGTTATTCTCTTTAACTTCTGACACTATTTTTTTGGAGTGAACGTGAGTTGTAATTGTTAGACAATATACTTTTAACAATGACGACTTATTCATGAAATTGGTTCTAATTTCAGTGCATCGTAATCAGAGACATCAAACCGAAGGCACCCCAACACTTTCTCGTTATTCCCAAGGTTATTGTTTTTAATTCTAAAAAAAGTCTTATTCATCGAATTTGCAATAATGTGTGCTATGGAACAAGCAAATTCACAACTACTTGCATTTTTTAAATATAATATACGTCGTAATTTCTTTTTTAGAAAATCTCTAATTATATGGGTTACAGGTTCACATCGCTCGTCCGACGGATCTGACGATAGCCGATAGAGATCTATTGAAGTGAGAGAATTCCCCTTCCTATGGACTATTTATTGACACTGAAATGAGATACTACTATATTTACATGAGAAATAATCACATCGCAAGAATAGCATTGAGGGGAAACAGAACACCGAATTACGGTGACGCAAGACGAAAGTAGTAGTTTGGTTATGACGAGATTGGAAGGGAGAATAACGTGATTTATTCTCTTCCATTTTCTTCTTGTGAAAAAGACACTTATTTGACTTCAGTGAAGAATCTGTTCTGAAAACTGATTCCAATAATATAACGAATTGATTGTATTGCAGAGAGATGGAGAGCCTTGGTCGTGAATATCTTCGAAGAGAATTGAAGGAGAAGGGAGAGGCTGATACGGTAGAAGATATGCTTAGGGTGAGCATATTCATTTTAAATTCTATGACATGGATGAAACACAAACACGATGAACGAACCACTCTTTTCAATTATTCTCAGTGGTCTCTCCTTTTTCGTACACTTCTCCATCTCGGACACTAATAAAAAGTAGTGAGAAACGTTTCCCAACTGAGGGAATACTCACTTGTTTTGATGACGAAAGTTCGTAAAGTGTACTCATTAAAATTACCCCAAGGGATTAAAGTATTAGGCCAGATAATAGGTGCGAAATCAATTTGACGGAGTGTTTTCTTTGAGGCGACAAATGATTCAATTAATATTTGTAGGTCGGATTCCATTGGCCTCCGATGGTTCGAGTGAATCATCTTCATCTTCATGTCATATATCCCATTAAGGAGGTACTACTTTTTCATTGTTATATTATTGAAGAAAGAGAGTGTTCCTTCCCCTTGTCTTCTTCATTTCATTCTCGAAGCAGGCGAATTTTTAAGGCAAGAAATGAATTATTTACGTAGAAGAAACAAAATAATGAGGGAAGTGAGGTCTGTCTGCGTTTGACTAGCGTGAACTAATTATGAATTCATTCAATCTTTCTCAACATCTGTTTCTATGTTTCATGGTAATTATCTTATCTGATCATTTGCTTTTCAGCTGTCATTCATGTCGAAGGTTCTCACATTCAAACCCGGAAAGGTGTTCAAGACTCTTCCCAAAGTAATGGAAATCCTCGAGAATAAGGGCAATCTCAAAGATGAGAAATAATTCTCCCTTGTATCCCCACTAATCGATAGATTTGCATAATTCCTGTAATCATACTTACCGTATCTTGCTATCTCACCATTGTCTAACCCTCTCACTTGCCTAGAAGGACATTGTAATTTGACAATTTACTTAATTTTTCATTCCCTTGCTCTCAAATTCAATCGTGTTGTCTACGTGATAGACTGACTATAGAAGATCATTGTTTAACTGTTGATAACTCTCTCATTTCTCCATGTTCTCTCATCTGAGAGAAAGAGAATGAATAAGAGTCCATAGTATACTTTTCTAGTCCCGCCCTCTTGAAGGAATAGTCAGAAGCTTCTCCGCCCCATTCTCATTCTATCTAGAGATTCTCTCCCATCTCGTCCTGCTTATTTCGTGTCTACGGGCTATATTTCAATAAACTTATTCCATCATGAAATGTCGCTATTCCTTGTTCATTCCCTTCTAATGAAACATCCACATGAACTTCATATTTGAAACGTTCGATACAAACAGTTCTCCTTTTCCTCAATTCCATCAGATGAATTCCATCTTTTGCTCTTTTTTCCTTCGCTGGTTACGGTATTTCGGGATAGAATAGATGGATAATCGTATCAGATGCGTTTTCTCTCCTTGGCTCTCTTCGTTCTCGTTCTCTTCACTCTTTCATCGGCATTCCGAGGAGCATCTAGAACATTCGACAACAATGTTCAGTAAGTGATCAATCAAGAGGAGATACGGTAGTCATACTGGTTGGGATACGGTAGTTCGAAGTAATCATTGTTTACTTTGTAGACTTGCTTCGATGCAGGGATCTGCGACGGGAGGTGAGTGGGAATATATCAATTATTCACAAGTTCCACCAGTCACAAAGTTTCCCCTTTCCCCCTAAGATGATCGATTCCTTAAGAACAGACTTTCCACTTTCTGAAGGGCTTTTGAGTGAGAAGTGGAGAACTGTGATGGCTGAGAAATGAAACAAATGGAGTTGATCTTTGATCTTTACAGGATTCCGAGCTCGTCGAATTCCTTCCTTCGTGATTCAACCAATGGATAGAGAAAGACGAGGACCTCTATTCGAATACGAATTCGGAAATTATTGAAGAGATCTTTTCATTCCCATCTCAAAAGTGGAATCCACCCCTCATTCCTCCCTCGTTTCCTCACAATTACGATAAAGTCGATGTTTTCTCATTCGATCGTCTCTCATAATCACACAGTACCTCTTAAGTTAATCCATTTCTGGAATTGCAAATTGATGGAGTAATCGACCCAATAAAAGGGCTCGAATCCATCCTCTCTCCTTCATTCGTCCGTTTGTCTCTTGAAAAGGGCGGCTCTTGAACCTCTCTCCCCTCTCCCCTACTAACCTCTACTCAACTGACTATGGTGAGGATCCTCCCTTCGATACCCCAATCTCCTTCTTACCTTCCCCTTCAGACCCGTAGAATGGCCCGTAATAAGAAGAACAGCGAGACCATCCGTAGAAGAAAGTTTAGCGGAATGGGACTCTATAAGAGAAGAAGCGTTGGAATGAAGAAGTACCTCATGATACGTACGTTTATCCCACCCATCTACCGTATCATTGATCTATCCCTTGAAGAGATTCAAGGCCGTCGTTCCCCTCAGTTATCGATTAAAGCTGCCCCAGTTTCCTCTTGGATCTGTACTAATACTTCCTGGACAAACATGAAAACTGTCGATATGACCACTTTTGAGTTCAGTATGTACCGTATTCCCGTCTACAGTAGTCGACGGTATCCCTTCAAGGCTCTGAATCTGCGTCCTCGCCCATCTTCGAAGACTTTGGCAATGACGAATTCCTTGGAGAGTGTAAGATACCGTAATCAAGATACAGTACTATTTGAGTCATCTTCAGGCATGCTCGTGTACAATGTGTGGATATGGGTGATGGAACAAAGTGATTGTGACTTGGAGACAACGTATTCGGATGACGAAGACTATGCAACTGTCTACTCTAACTGCAATACGTCGTGTACTGAATGTGATATGGCTGAATTGTTTGAATGGATGGACCAATGGACGAATGATGAAATACTACAAGAAAGTAAATACTGTATGATACTGTATCTACCGTAATCCTTCTCATTGAAGACATGAAACTGTTCACTGAATGGACTACTGTGAATGATGAAGAAGAGGTTATGGTGGAAGAAGGTACAGTACACCAATGTATCGTATCCACATCGTATCGAATACAGAGACGAAGAAGATTCTGATGGGAACTCCTCCCTCAAAGAAGTCTTCTTCATCTGAGTCGATCTATGATAATCATCATCCGATTGTACCCTCTGGATGGATTGATTCAATTCGTGATTCCCTTCCAACCACTCGTAAGTCAATTGAAGTCAACATGTTCTACGATACTTTATAAGAGGCCGTTTGCGAGAGAATCGAACAGAAATGTACAAAGGCCAGACAGCAAAAAAGTTTGAATCTGAGGAAAGTAGGGTTTCAGGGACATTTTAGGGTGCTCTACTCGATAATCACTGTCTCATTTGATAATATGCAAATTTGAGCTTTCTGTGGCTCATTGAAAACTGCACTTTTTTTTGGATGTTTCCTGAAATATCTCGAGAACGACTCAAGCGATCGCCAAATGTTCAATAGAAACTCTGGATATATTTCGATGAGGAATCGTATGGTGCAATTGAAATTTTTATAAACATGATATTTTTCGAAATTCGGAAAGCCACAGGCGTCACACGAAAAAGGTGGGCATAATTATGCCCCACACGTTGTAGGTGGCAGTATCGGTGACCTTCGTGCCAAGTTTGGGAGCTGTAAATGTCTGCAGAAGCGAGTTATGATTTTTTGAAGGTAAGAAAAACGGTGAAAATCTCTTCATTTCGAGTCGCCGGCACCCCATTTGCATACATTTCCGTCCAATCGAGACTGTTTCAGGGAAGGGAGAGAGGAGAAAGATACGAAATGTATGCAAATGGGGCGCCGGGGACTCAAAATGGAGAGACTTCCACTGTTTTTCTTAACTTCAAAAAATCATAACTCCCTTCCGCAGACATTTACAGCTCCCAAACTTGGCACGAAGGTCACCGATACTGGCACCAACAACGTGTGGGGCATAATTATGCCCACCTTTTTGTGTGACGCCTGTGGCTTTCCGAATTTCGAAAAAAAAATTTGTTTATGAAAATTTCAATTGCACCATACAATTCCTCATCGAAATATATCCAGAGTTTCTATTGAACATTTGGCGATCGCTTGAGTCGTTCTCGAGATATTTCAGGAAACATCCAAAAAAGTGCAGTTTTCAATGAGCCACAGAAAGCTCAAATTTGCATATTATCAAATGAGACAGTGATTATCGAGTAGAGCACCCTAAAATGTCCCTGAAACCCTACTTTCCTCAGATTCAAACTTTTTTACTGTCTGACCTTTGTTTGATTCTCTCGCAAACGGCCTCTTAAGATGCTTTCAACTCTGACGTTTCTTCTTCATCTTCTGACTCATTCACTGATTCTTCCATCTCCGAATCCGAATCTGAGGATAAGATCGATTCCATCCTTCGCACTGCTCCTACAACGCGTTAGTGATTACGGTAGATTTATCAATCGATAACTGATTACATTTCAGGTATCACTGCCAACACGAATGGTGTTTTCGATGAAGTCTCTTCCTCTTCATCGACTTCTGATAACGAGAGTGGGAGGGAACCAGTGGTTCTCAAGAAGATAACTACCGTATCCTCATCGACTCAGGCAGCCACTCAGGTACTGTAGACTACTGTAGACCATCGTGTACCGTATACATTGCAGACTTCAACTGTACGTGCACTGGCCGAATGTGATGAACTACTGGAGAAACTAATGGAGATTAGGAAGAAATTGGAAGAAATGATATGACAAGAGAAGGAATAAGATGATAAAACTGATCTAACAACTAATTGTTGAGTCTGACAAACACATGAAATAGGAATACTTGTCTATTGCGCTACACTTGAACTATCAAAAAAACATGCCTGGCATAAGTCAATTTATAGTTAGTAATGAATAATTTATTGACCAAGCTCATCTTCCATCAATATCACAGATGGGTAAACGGACAGACTAGTTAAGAGTGAATGATTGCTGGAAAATGGGCTCAATGGTAAATCAAAAGAAGGAGTTTGGTGGCAATAGATACCAACAATAACAAATGCGATTCATGCAATGCAAAATGAATAAGGAGCTAGATACAGTATACAAGTACTTGTATGATTATTGACAGTTGGTTACCGTATGATTTAGTCGAAAAGAGTGGAGAGATCTTCGAACGCTTTCTCGAGATTGGCACGGAAACGCTGCGAATCCTGAAACGATTCGTTCACTACCGTATCCTAAAATCGATATCACTTACCGTATTTTTAGCCGAGTGATAACTGGAAATATGGGCGCAGATTGAGTGATTGCCCGCAAATCGATAGCAAATTCCTGTAATAGATCAGATCATGCATTTACAGTAATCATGTATGATTCCACATACCGTAACCAGTCTTGGCAACAGCTCCGAATGATGCTCCCAACCATGATTTATCGCTGAACTCGTTGTCTTCCTTCATCGTATTCGTCACGTTGGGCACCTGCAATTATCCATTTTCACTGATTTCGATCTCCTGGGGGATTGCTGTAGATGAATGGATACTCACATGGGAAGTAGAGAGTAGCCATTCCTGTTGGATGTAATGATTGAGGAAGGGTGAAGATGTACCCGTTGCCTAAACAAATAATCGATAATTCTACCGTATTCTTCCATCTCCTATCGTACCTGTGACATGACGAATAGTACGAATAGATGTCGATCCACTCCTTTGTTCACCATACAATCTCTGTTATGAGTGGAATGAAGTTCACACGCCTTGCGAAGGAGAGAAGCACGTGTGCATCTCTGAGAGGAATAAGAGATAATAGGAGCAGAACTATCTACGAGGGTATCATCGTGAAAGAAAGATTCCGCGTACACGAATACATTAATCTTAAAACACTAGATAATAGATTGAGTTCTTCCTAATGGTTCCTCATTCTCACTTACATCAGTCTTTCCTCCATCTTCCATTGCTCGTACGAATTCACACGATTCATCAGTTACCGATCGAAGTGTTTCAGTGCGAGAATTGGCATAGAATCGAGATGACGCTGGTTCGTATGTGAGTACGAATCGACCTTGATCCTGCATAATCAAAATATGTTGTATTGCACGAATCAAAAAATTGGCAGCAGTTGAGTACTCACTCTATAATTGGCCAATTGAATAGCCATCTGTACGAATGCATCGGGAGAGCATCCACACTTCTTTATTCGTCCCTTTCCCCATCCACGATAGATTAGAGATGCCATATCAACATCCGATGCTGCCTCCTCATGAGTAGAGAAACAACGAGAAATCTCTGTGGCCATCTGTAAAGAGAACAAAGGATTAGTGTAGTTTACGGTATTTTATTATTTTGGCATTATTAAACCTTTTTTATTGAATCAAAATACTTGACCAACCTCCTCTGAGACTTCGATCTCAATTCTCTCTGCGAATTTGACTCCTCTTTCCTTCGCTTCGGTAATATTGAACGATTTTTCTCTTGCTATTTGTACGTCGAGAGGAGGATAACTGAGAAAGGAAGAAGTGAATTGGATCATTGGATTCAAATTAATGATGAGATCTCCACTTACTTGATAATATCATTCTCCATCCACACGAAATTCTCCATAATATGGTCGAATTCACTTCCATCGGCAATCGAATGTTCAGTTGTGCCACCACACTGAATAATAGACGATATTGAACACGAATATTGTTATTGAACGGGAGAAAAGCCACACAATACATTCGAGCATAACCATTTCACATTCAGAGAATCCCAGAACTCACCCTTCCATTTTTTCCAATAATATAATTGAGTGATTTGTCCACCCATCGATTCGCTCCCTCTCCCGTTAACATCGATTTCATGAAACGAGACAGCGTATCCGGATTCTCCTGCAATCAAACTTCATTGATTTGCACATGTGATCATTACTTCGAGTATATTGAATACAGAAGGACAATGTATTTGCGGTCGGTCTTACTCGATATTCTAAACTCACTTGATCATAATCCCAATCATTAACAGGACTAAGGACGATAACAAAGGCAGCAGTCTCGATCTCCTTCAGTGCTTTCTTATTCTTAGGAATCGATTCGAAGAAACGACGACGATTCATATGCCAATCGTTTCTGAAACAGATTATTACATTATATTCTTGTAGATAAAGTAAAGTTGATCTCTCCGATACCTCTTATCATGAGTAAGAGCGGGAATTCTTCCCTCTGCTCCTTCCACTTTCGTATCGGGACGAGTGAGCAATTCGATGAAGACACTGTAGAGCATATTGATTAATCTCATCTTGTTTACCAACATAAGTGATCAATCGAATCACATGTATTTCTGCACCGATTCAATTAGAGAGACTGATTCATCAAATCACAATGGTGCAGAAGAGAAGAGAACAAGGAAGAAGAAGGGAAAGTTTGCACTTACTCTGACAATTGATCGACAGAATAAATTCGATCATTCTCATCGACGACGTCAATTCGATAGATTCCCCCATCGTGGAGGACGATTACGTGACGAGAAATACCTGATGAGATTAGACATTATTTCCATACTTCCTCCTACCCTATTTCTAGGTACGAAATTCGGAGATATTTACGGTGTCAATTTATGTTTCATGAAATTGTCAACACTTGTAGTAAAAACGGAGTTGGATAATCTCATGGAATCCACTCTCCTACTCACCATAATTGTCTAGATGATCAACCGTCTTTCCGGGTACTCTCGATACAGCATACATCTTATCGTAATGACGAGCACACACGAGACCACCGCCCAACTGAATGAGATTGAATCATCGTCTTACAGTAACATTTGACTACAGTAGTCCTCCCACTAGTATACCATATTCACCGGTGAGTAAGTCTGTCTATCGATCGATAATTGGGAAAGGAATTCGATGTATACGATATGAGCTGCTCTGACTGCTTGAGTAGCGGGAATATCAGAGAAAAGATCGACATGAGCGACAGAAGAATTGATCAATAGAGAACTCCTGAATGGAATTGATTGAGTACGGTAATCGTATTGTATCTATTGGTCATTGTCATTGCAATCATGTTTCCAATTCCTTGTTCCATCACTTGGTCACACTTCTCGTTTCTATATTTGATTGTTATCCTGTGGCCATTCTTATTACAACTGTTCATACAATCGTCATGCTCATAACATTCTATTCGCCATTCATCCTTAGTCATGCACACATTCAACTCCCTTCATAGTGTACTACTCGCTCACTCGCTCACTTCACTCACTAAAAAATATACTTTGTCCCACCTTGTTTTCTTATCAAAAACGTGCAAATTATACGCGTGACTGGGAGGGAATTTCACCCCTTTCCTGTAGAGAGAGAGGGGGGGGGAGGGAGGGAGAGTAGAAAGGAATGATCAAGGTAGAGTTCACTCTCATTTCACTCACTCTCTATATGACCACAGAATGAAAGAGTGTAGAGCTGTGACAAATTTGCTCTTATCATTGAGCAAACTACACTTCAATTTTTCTACAGGGTATCAAGAGTACCAAGGGTGGTTTGGGTAGTCCTCTCGTAGCTTGCAAATAGTGATGCTATTGTGATCTTATCAGCTACTCTCTCATCACAAGGGGATTTATCTACATTTGTGACATTCGCCATTTTTTGGCAGAATCTGAATGAAGACTAACAATAAGAACGGATTGTTCACCTTGAATAGTGATAAGCGTACGTCTCCCAGAATCCAGTGACATAATTATCCTTGAAGAGAGCGTACAATTTGGTGAATCTACAATTATTTACCGTAAAACAAGTTATGCGAACAGTATTCTTCATTTCCCGAAATCATTGCGTACCTCTGCAATTTTGGTCCTTCTCCCTCTAGGAAATCTCTGGCCATTTTATCAATCGCTGCGAGTTCTTCCTTCGAATGCAATTGACGAATCGATTCAAGGAATCTACAGTAAACCATCGTGTTCTCCTATCAATCAATATCTACCGTACCTCTCTACAGTATCTTCCAATGCGGGAACGGGGAGAGAAGGGAGAAGGGCATCACATGACTTCAATCGAGGAGGAGTCAAAGAGAGAAGAGAACGAATCATCTGAGATTCACTATATTCCAAGTCTGACTCGAATTGATCTTTCTTCCATGCCCTCCACTACATGTGAATCTCTCAACAATCATTGTTTTCGACAAGACTTCCAAATGCTCGAAAATTGCAAAACCCATTTCCCACTTTTCAAACTACACTCGAAAAGCACTACAATCGTTCGGGAAGAGCATGGCACTCTGATCTCTCACAACGTATCCATATCCCCTCCATCCCTTCTCTATATTCCATTGAATAACTCACTCCCCACACTTTAGTGAGAGTCGATGGATTCTTCGGATTCTCATACAGCCATTTCTTGTATTTGAAGTAGAAATGACGAAGGACGAAACGAGAGAAGAATACAGGGAGATAAGCTGTTGAGAGGGAGACAGCACACAAACGGACATACTGAAACCATTCATTTATCCATGTTACAATGAAGTTCCTCGTTGAGAATCAATCAAACATCATTGTGTCCCTCACCTGTGACACTGCACTTTCTCCAATTTTGGGAACCAACTGCAGTAGTTTGCTGCTATCTTCAAATCGAGTGAAATATGCAGTAGATGCAGCAACTGCAGCACCGAAGTAGAAGGGACGAACCGGATAGAGAGAATTGTCGAGATAATTCTGTGATGAGAATCAATGATTCATGTGGGATATATTGAAGTCATAAATGATGAAGAGTTATCGTGGATTCACTTACATATAACTTGTATCCGGCCCTTTCGATTCTGGAAGGAAATTTCGTGAAAAGAGGGAAGGGAGGTCGAATTAGCTTCTTCCCAGAGTTAGTCATTCTGAAAAGAGATTCACCATGTTGAAGCAAAAGTGAACAAATGAAGAAAGCATCGAATTCGGAAGAGTGTCATTTCTCGAAATGGCGAAGGCAGAAGAAGCTGTTAGTTGAAGGATGATAAGGGCGAATGAATAAGTAAGAAAGATATGAAAGGACATCACAACAGAGAAGAGAAGACATAACAGTGTAGAATAGAAGAGAGACAAGTGATTGGACGTCCCATAGTACAATGCTCTCTGACCCCTCTCTCACTATACACAAAATGATTCGCACACAGAGAAAAACACGTGGAATGGACACAAGAATGGAGCGAACTCTTTGTGTAGATCATCTTTCTATTTTCGGGCACAAACCAAACCGCCCCAGTTCCTTGTGATGATTGGAGACCGCTTACGCGAGAGAGAGAGAGAGAGAGAGAGGGGGGGGGGCTCGGACTAGACAGCTGTCTGCTTCTCTATTACAATCAAAAGTTCTATAAATGGTGTCTGATATCAGTGGAAGAAGGGGAGGGTCTAGTGAGATAAAGGAGGTGATACCTTAAGGAGTGGAGGGTACAGAGTACCATGTAAGTGTTCCATAGAGAAGGGGAAGAGAGTAGGGAAGTGGGTCAGAGAAGGAGGGGAAGGCTTCTCTTTTTCTCTTTCCAAGGTGCAAGGGAGGCACGAAATAGAGAGAGGTGGAGAGAGAGAGAGAGAGAAGAAGCAAGAAAGCACAAAAAGTGAACACATTCTTCATAGAGAAGGAACATCTGTTAAGAGGCACTGCCTTTCACTTTTCCTCAAGGGAATGCAGAACGTACGAATTTGCAAACGGAACGTGGGAATGAAAAAATCTTCTCCTCTCTCTCTCTTTCTTCGTGCTTCTCTATGAGGATCAATAGAAGCCACAGTGCGTAAATAGTAGACAAAACGGCAACAGTAGACAGACATGAGACAGTCTGCATGTCACACCCTCTTTGCACCAATTTCCTATAAACCCTGTGTGATAAAACCCTTCTGTAAGTGAGATTAACGTAATCTAACGGCAAAGTACGCATTTCTAGATGTTAGACTCTCGGAAAATGGAAACATGAAAATTATCAATGAATATTTTATAGACGTTTGATAATACATGTATTTCCTTTGCACACGAGTATCTACACAACACAACTATACCAGTCTAGTAATAATCGAGGAAGATCATAATTCGAGTTATATTGATAATGATGAGAATCTCAAGATCGTCTACAAGCTAATTAATCAATTTCTCCATTAGAAAGATGGTTTAATTCTTCTTTCCTTTGCCTCTTCCCCTTCCTCTTCCTCTACCACTCGAACCTCCTTTCTTCGGAGCAGGAATAAACTCAACATCGTCACCAGAACCTAAAAACATATATTAGATGGAATCGGTAAATCATAGTTCTCCGTATAACAGTTTCACAATTTTCATAATGATGGTAGAAAAGAAAGAATATAATTGTTTCTCTCTCACTCATTTCCACATCGCTCATTCTTTCCTCATCTTCCACTTCAATCACAGGAGGTTGATTCCTTTTCGATTGTCTTGTTCTGGGCTGCTTCACAGAGATAATCTAAACAGAAAAAAATTGGCAAATTAAATATTATTTAATAATTGACCTCAACTTCGTCTTCCACATCATCCCAATCGAGTGGTTCTTCCTTGATTTCGCGAATTATCGGATCTGAAATTACGTGAACATTTATACTGCGAAGAAATGATCTCCTTAAAAATCATCGAATTTATTCCATTAATGAACTAGGATCGAAGTCAGAACCATTCATCGTTGATGGAATGGATTCGTAATTGCAATCAAACCAACATACAATCCATTTCATCTGCTTCTTCGTAGTTCTCCATTCGAAGATTGTATGCACTAGTACGTTGAGGCATAATGGGAGCACCAACCATCTGAATCTGCACATATTCGTTCTATTCAGTAGTGATGAAGTAAGCTCACTCCAGGGATAGCGGCCATTCGATTGACAGTAGCTGAGAATAGCATATGTCCCACTTTGGTGGCCACTCCCGATACTCTATCCATTATGGCTGCAGTCACATTCGACTTCACTGCATCGATCTGTGGCTGGTGCTTGAACATCAACGGCTTCAACAGCTGAAACAAGATTCATCTAGATAGTGTGTGCTGCTAAAGGATTTCATGAATCCACACATCAATATTTATTCGAATGCATCTAATTTTGAGCCACTCACATTATCGTAGAGTGACTGGGCTCCATTGGTCACTGGATTGACAGAGTAGACGACAAAGATCAATCGAGCAAGCTGGAAAGAATGGAAATGAAAAGATGGTTCCGAATGAGAAAATGATACAGTGTATGTATAGAACTCTCACTTCGTATCCGGGGATGAGATAAGTGAGGAAAAGGGAATCAAGGACGAACTCTACAGCGAGAGCTGCACCGAACACCGCCCAGTACTTTAGCCAATAGATCTGATAGCACATTATAGATTGATAATCAGAGAAATTTCAAACCTGAGCTCGCTGATTTGGTTTCGCGAGTGTCTTAAATGTGTAGAAAGCGGGGAAGAAAGCGCCTACGACCGTCGAGACGCATCGTAGGAGAAAAGAGAAGACCATGAGATCTGTGGTTAACTGGTTACAACAACAATTGAAGGAACAACGTGACATTATTAACGAAAAACAAGTATGAAACATGTAGATGTTAAGAAACCTTGTTGATTAAAATTTTTGAAATTCGTGCGGAAAGGGTGTACGGTGGGTCAGACATTAACAAAATATGAAAATCGATTAGGCGCAATATCTGAAGATTTCATTTTGTATAATTAACTTTGAAAATTTTAAATTTATATTTCGAGGCATTTTATAAATCAACTGCAAAAAATAATTCATTTTGAAGAATATTCAAAAATTACCGAAATAATGATGCTGACCTTTCGCCAAATTTCAAAATCGCGCCTTTTCTTGTTTCTCAAAATTTTGAATTTCTTTATCGTAATTCACGTGTATTATCGATTTTCCCATTGTCATTTCGTGTCATTATAGGTATGAGACGGTAGCTGGACCTTAGCACTCGCTAATGGAAGAGGCTGAACGAGAAGAACCCTCATTTCTGCTGTCAATTGTTGACGCGTATGCCGATCTCTGCGACTATCTTCTATCGTCGTTTGTGGATTCGGCCAAGACGGTGACAATGTCGCTCAACTCGATCGTCGTCAACGCTGCCACCTTCATCGCTAACGTCCTCTGGATTCCGGTTAGGATCATGAGCTTCTTCTTCACTCTCTGCTCCTACATCTTCTTTGCCCTGACGATCCCTGCTCGAATCTGCTTCAATGCAGCCGCTAATTTCCCCATTATCACTATCCTCTTCGTGATATCATCCCTTCTCTTCCTTTATCTTATCAAGAAAGTAACACAGCAGAACTTCGTTCAATGGATTATGTACACGGCAGTTCCGTACATGGCTTCTATCGCTTTCACCGTGCTGGGAATCTTCGTTCCTCAGGTGGATCATTCTATCACTCTTTTGATGTACCCATTTTGATGTACTTTTTAGCCCATTATATTGTTAATAAATTAATTTGAGGTGAACACCTTCGTAAACATCATCAACCATCTATCCCATCCGATCCAATGGATTCTCGATTTGATAGGTACGATAAGAAGAAGAGCAGCAACAGTGACACGGACAGTGAATATTCTCTCTCCAAGACGAACTCCCCCTGCTGCTGGAAGTGAGTATTCATCTCATCTACTTTTTCCACTTAACGAAAACATTTATTATGAAAAATATGTATTCCATTCGGTTTCAAAACGTGAAAATATTTAGACAATAATTTACTAGGATCAATGACTCCCATGATTTAAAGGCTTTTCCTTTTCGCTTCTTGATATCCTGATCTTGAGCACTCCTTATAATTTAATTTGTAATAATACTGATTTTGTTTAAGGTATACGTCGATCTCCCCGTCTATCGGTATCATCTAATACGACAGTCGATGGTTCAGCATCTACTCTCGACTGTGTAGTCTGTCTGACTAATCGAAAGGTTAAGTTTCGAACATTTACCAATATTTGATTTGTCTATTTGATTGACTATTTGCAGGATATTCTATTTCGTCCGTGTAATCACATGGCAGTGTGCAAGGACTGTCTTCCATCACTAATGGATGAAATTGAACCCTTTTGTCCTCTTTGTAGAGCTTTGATCGAGAGTCACTTTCAGGTCTACTATTGATTACTACCGTTAATTCACTTTATATATCTTTCCATCCTTAGATCGTATGATGATTAGAATCTCATTCATTGTAAATATACATTCTGATTAAATCAGCAGGCTGCCATTTTGTACATTTCGAATCATTTCCATATCCAGATTATTTTGCGATACCTCAGAATAGACAAAAGCTTTAGATACCATTCAGACTGTGCTAGAAACTACCTCACTTTGAATAAATATGTTCTACTGTTAATTGATCTATATGTCGATTTTATTCGCGTTTGGAGCGCTATGTCATATCTATATTTAATCAACGTGTGATTTTTTAATGGATCATAGTATTTTTTTTTATTACAGAGAACATGAGGCCCAGAGCGGCTTCGGAAAACAGGTAAATACATGTTTGGAATCCATATTGTTCTCTCCCCTTGGCGCTCCGTCCAATGAGAACTTTACACGAAATAGAAGTGCCATCCCATCCTTCATATTTCAGTTTGAATACCCGTGATAATCCAACTGTCGTTAGGTATTTAGAAGGATAGATAACTATAATCCCAATTACAGTGCTATACCGATGACGGCGCCTTCGACAATGCAGAAGAAAAAAGAAAGGGCGGAGAAGATCAAAGAAGCCAGAGAGAAATACAGGTAACATTGAATTAATTACTTTAGCAAGATATATTTTGTTAGCTATCTGCTATTGCCAATCATATCCCAAATATTATAATGCATTCGCAAAAATGTACATGATTGAATACGACTCTTATCTTATATTGTTGAGTAAACTCTCCCGATCGAAACTGCCTCCGTCTACTGCAACTGTCCCTCTCGATCGACCAACTACCTCAAGATTGAGACCTCCGAGGTGAACTCTATTATTGCATCTAACCTTAACTTATTCCTGTTCTCTATACCCCTTTCTATTTCAAAAGTTTAAAAAAAGTGCAAATGAAAGAGGGAAACACGTTTTTATACGACGAATAATGAAGATAAAAACGTATGTTCCATTTGTCTCGCTCTTTTGTTTCTCGTGCGGTCTGTTTAATTCCGAGGTCGGAGTAGAGTTTTTCATTTGTTGAAGGTAGTTGATACGGTGAATGTATTGAGTGTGTCCCTATTTAACATATCCCCTCTTTGAGTGTTTCTGCCCTTCCTCCTCCTCTATTCCAATGTGATCCATCTGGAGCTGCATCACTTCGTGCTGGTCCATTGCCTTCGACTGCAATGGTTAGTACTCTCATTCCTTGTATCTCCATTAAATACCATTGTTGACCATGACGAGCCATGTTCAGACAGGCCGTTCGTCAACAGTTCCTCGTCCATCTCTCGCTCCGAGATCATCAATGGCTCCATCCATGACAACGAGACCGATTGTGAGACCATCTGTTCCAAGGTGAGATAACATGTCAATCAATCTCGTTATCCTCTTGAATTGAGACCATCGATGCTTCCTCGTGGTTCGGTTGCTCCATTCGTTGGTCTTCCCTTTGGATCGAATTTCAATCTATCATCTTCATCATCGTCCTCAATAATTCGTCCATCTTCATCGAATGTATCCTCTATTCAATTTGAACCAATGGGCGAATCATTGAATAGAATAATGAGAAACGAACCATTGCCAATGGCATCGGGAGCAAGAGCCAGTTCAATCGCGAGAAGAGTCAGTCCATTCACTTTTCTATTTTGACGGCGTTATTTGTGAATACGATGAGTAATGATTAATATAGTTAATTCAGGGTCCTCGTCCCTCAATGATGCCAGGTGCAATCAATATCTTCACTGCGACTGGAAATGAGAGATTAGAAGCTGAGAGATTACTCGGAACAATGACACCTAGATTGAGAGTAAGTGACGAAGGGAATATGCACTCTTTTTCATCATGTTTCGTTTTTTTTCGTATTTCATGCGTTCCCACTAAATTTAGACCTGGATTCTATATTTTAAGATGTGTACATTCAGAATCGAGGAGATGAGAGCGTAGCTCGATCGAGAGTGAGATTCGATATGGTCGAGAGCATTCAAGAACAGAGAGAAAGTGTCGGAGATGATGTGAGTGAGATATGAGGAAGATGATTTAGATGATGAGATAGAGAGTGCATGGAATACTTAAGGTGGATGAGGGACCTACGTCTACAGCAGTTGTCGAACCATCCATTCGCACCACTCAACAGGTATCTTAATGAATCAATATTGTGAATAGGAAGGTTGATAATGTAAGTGTATTGAATAGAGTGAATAAGTTAATTTCAGTCTTCTCTCCTTCATGATCCTCTTTCTCTTCTCTCATCTATTCCATCCTTACCCTCAATTACTCGACCTCTTCTTCCTCTATCGGTCGATCCACCTAGAAGTATACTGAAGCAGAAGAAATCATCAGTAAGTGTGCACATGCATATTTGAAAACACATTTGTGCTAGTTTTCTCAAATTTTTTTGTGAAGTGAAAATAAGAAAGGGAAAAAATGAATAAATTGTAGCGAGGAGTTGTTAGTACGTCCTCCTCCTCGTCTACTACTATCATCTCTGCTTCTTCTTCTACTACAGTACTCGGTACATCGAATGTCGATATCACTGGAACAAGAGATGAAAATGAGCGAGGTATACTGTAGTCACAAGAGTACGGTAGGAAGATAATATTGATTGTCAGGTACTCCATCGAGAGGTCGATTGACTCCTTCTAGGAATGGAAGTACGAAGAAGAATAAGAAGAAACATGAAGGAGTGAGTGAAGAATTGATATTGATTCTATTGATTGACATGTTTATTGGACGGTTTGCTATCAGATGATGGATGTATTCGCCATTCTGAATCGAATGACGGAGGAAGAAACGAGAGATACACCTCATGAAATGATCAAAGCGTGTATGGATATGTTGAAGAAGATGGATAGACAGAAGATTGAGGAGAAAAGATTGGAAGAAGAAGATACGGTATGTCATATGTCGATGATTGGTTAATGTTTCGGATGATGTGGTGACATTTTGTATCAACTCAATTGTAATTTGTAGGAGGATGAAGAGGAAGCAGTGATGAATAGAGGAATTCTTGAAGAGAATGAAGAAGTGGATGATTTCCACGAGACGATCCCTCTTCAACCACTCGAGGTTATCAGTCAGACCTTATTAAAGTATTTAAAATAGATATCTTCAATTTCCGTGCATATTTCATTGGTCTGATGCATGAATAGATTAGTATCACTCTTCTCATCGTCGTCATCATTCTAATTCATTATTCTCTCAGGTTACAATTGATGGAACTCCACGTCGTCGATCAAGTAGACTCAATTCCAATCATGGGAAGAACAGCAAATCAGCTAGATCTCTATTTTCGGATGAATAGAAGACTGTGTATCCCCTCCCCGCTTCCCAGTTATCCATCAAGTTGCCTTAATCTCCACTTCCCATATCCATTACTGATGTCAATACCACTAACTCACAATTAGCCACTACTCATTTAAGCATACTTACTATTCACAATTGACTCATTTCCGTGCAAATTGACTACTATATAGACAGTATTCGGCTCTGCTAATTGGATCTCTCCACATTCATTGTAAATATATACTGAATTGATGATGCATCTGCCTGTAAAATTTACTTATTCTATAAACAATACTTCCAAACTACTGCATTGATACTCTCGGAACAAATCTCGTTAGAACGTATGGATATTTCACTAATGAAATGGGTAAGAGAGATTACGATAAATGATTGTAGATCAATAAGAGGAATGAGGCGAGCATGCCGAGCTGCAATGCAGCTGTGAGTTAGAAACGATCAAACGATCGATTGACAATTATACCGTATTCAGGCGTCTCTCCTCAACGACCTCTGCAGTCGTTGCGGGACCCTCTCGATCGATTGGAAATCATAGACACAGTCAACGGAGTACGGTAGCCATTGCAATGTCGTCTCAGGACGAGAAATTGATACAACGAGGAGAATTCCACGGAGTCGCAGCCACTACTGGAGGGAAGAGAGTTCCATCTATGCAATCACCCGAGGTGTGTAATCATTCTCTCGTAGGTTAATCTTTGATCCTTGAGTTGGCTCTATCTCGTCTTCACGATAATCTCCATCGTAATTACCGTGTTAATCCAGAGAGTGTAATGATCGATCTCGTTCTCAAATTGGAAAATGGAGACGGTAACGTCCTTCTATATTATTTATTATGTAGTCTGCAGTTATTTTGATCTTGCTAGATAGATTACTGAAGTAAAATATAATATTACGAGAAAGCATTGACCGATCGTAATTCTATAATATTGCAGAAGCCTTAATCTCGCTACTGAAACGATCTCCAGAGAGGTGGATTCCAATGTCCATTCGATGTTGTGGTCAGCTTTTATTCCTTTGAGCGTAGAAGGGTTGAGTTCATTTTTCTCCTAGTAGTAAATGTGATTATAATGAATATAATTGCAGGTCGCGCTCTGTCGTCAATTCAATTAGAAGGAAGAAGAGCAATAGCAAAGAGATTGTGGACACAGATTGTAGATAGAGGTAAGAAGAGAAACCAGAATAAAGATATTATCTAGGATAAAATTAAAAATCAGAATTGAAAATTCTAATTTAGGATTGCCCATCTCAATCGAATCGATGAACGCCTATTTAAAAGTTCTTCTGGAGAATGAAAATAAATGGAATCCAGTGGATAAATTAAAGAAAATCGAAGAGGATCATGGTCTTGTCCCTGATCAAGTACGGTAGAGGATAGATAGATTACGGTAGATTGATTATCATATGATTACAGGAGACATTTCGTCTTCTACTTCAGAAACTATCATTGAAGGGCGAGATTAAGGAGTGCAGCAAGATGGTGAGTTACTGTTTCAAAATCGAGATTCCGATCTTGAAATGATCAAGTAAACTACCTTTGAGTTAAAAAAAAGGTTCTGTATTTAAATGATAAAGAGTGTAAAAAGAAGAGTATAATAACAGTGTTACGAGATGGCTCGTCATGGTCAATCTCCCTCTGATGACGTCTCTCATTCTCATCTCGTATACGCTAATGCTGTCAGAGGATACGATCACAAAGCAGACTCTATGATCGAGGTGAGAGAAATTGCGAATTTAAAATATTTAACATATTTATTCAATGGTTCCCTCTAATTAATTATGTGTACAGCAAGCGTCGACGAAGTTTGGATCAGAGGGGGAAGCTCTCAGTCTGGGTGCTGCCTGTGTAGCTGCAGCATCTGGAGGAAACATAGATCGATTGAGAGCTGTCAGATTTTTTTATTAACTTCAGGGTGTGAATGAACTAAGTATTGCTCATCCTTGTCTTTATATTAAGTGGGACTTTTTTTTTGAAATGTCAAATATTTAAATCAGTGTAAAATGATATATTGGTTGAGGTGCTTCGTCGATCAGTGGACGAGAATCTCCGTCTGAGATTGCCCATTGAAAGTGTATTCGAAATAATATGGGCATTGAGTCAGAAGTCAGGAGATAATGATAAGAATTATCAATCTGTGATGGAAGAGGTGAGGAGGGAAGGATATGGGAGACATTCCCCATGACTTACTCCTTCAGATTCTATCTCGTGCTCAACATCCTCAAGGATTCTTTCGTTTTCTCTATCGAGAGGCGAGTTTATTTCATTCATTTACAATTTCAATGATATGAGAACGATGAAGATCTTATATGTTATGATTGTCCTTGAGTATTGTATAATTGTAGATCGAACGTCATATATCATCGTATCATTTCCGTTCATCGATGGTTTTATTGGGAGAAACGATGAGAGTGAAGAATTCGTTGCAGAGACAAGACAGAAATGGTCAGTTTATCACCATTTCACTTTCATATCCTATTTGTTATTGAAATAATTGAATTCATCGCATTCCAAAAAAAACGCGAATAAGATTATTTAAGTATTCGCGGAGCAGTTGATTGGACGAATGTGTAGAGCGATGATTAGATCGAAAATGGAAGAAGGATCAATGATGGAAATGGCGAATCGAATTGTTACAACAATGCATATTAGAAGGTTAGAAATTTGCACCGTTCCTGATAGTTTTGAGTTCCGTTTAACTTAAGAAAGGATCTGATTTTGAACGAATGTGAACGACTAAGTTATAAATTTGCAGTCGTTTCATCCACGATGAACTGATGCTGTCGGCGTTGATGTTGAAGGTGAGAAAATGAAGAAGAATGGAATCAAGATGGAATTCCGATCGTGTCCCGTCTCTAATAATTTCTCTTGTAGGATTGTGATCCATACGAACGATTTGATTCATTTTCTTCAATTCTTCCTGTAGTCGATCCGAAGAGAGAACGACCTCATCTCATCCTTCCCATTCTTGCATTGTTAGCCCTTTCTAGATATTAATTTTCACCTTCTTTTTTTTATACTAGTTAGATATAATTTTCCATATTTGTCTTCCAGAACGAATTCAGTGGACGATCGTCTCAAATTTCTCTTTCGTGCTTCGGCTCTCGGATATTCCAATTTCGATGAGCTCGATACGGGTCTCATGGCCCAATACTTATTCCAGCCTATGTACAGTGAGTTTTATTCATCGATTATAGGAGATAGGGAAATCTAGTTAGAAATGCATATTTATTGCCTTAAAGGAGTTTATTCGTTCTCCTGTGTCTTAATCGCCTTAGATTTGATGATATAGATAAAGTGGTTCAGGACATCAATCGTGGTTGGCCAATGAAACGTGTCGAAGGACTCCTATTATGGATATAATGACTGATATAATTCATAGCTACGGAGTGTCCAAGCCTTGTGTCTGGTGGGTCCTTAATAAATTCTTTAGCACTCACGAACTGTGCATAAGTATTATGCTATTGGCAATATAAACTATGAATAAAAGTATGAACAATAAATTAACGATGAGATTTTTTTGCAGGCGGATGATGAATAACTGGTGGAAGATTAAGAAGGAGGAAGAGAGGAATATAGTTATTGAAATGAGAATGAAACCTCATGCAGATGAAATACATAGGTTTGAGTATTTGGAGGAACATTTGTAGTACATTCGAGATAATTCAGATGGCTTCGCTCCGAGTATTCTGGAATCTTCGAAAAACGAAATAAAGAGGATGCACCCACTTTTGTTCTCTCGAAGGCTAAGCTGGAGAATGCTATCGAAAAGGGTGTTAGTCTGTGTATTTTGGCAATCAATTTGATCTCGCTTTGTTGGTAGAGAAATGCATCTGAAAAATAATAGCCAAATTTCAGGATGCTTCAACAATTCTTTCTCTTCTTTCCTCTCATGGATGGCCAGAGGATGTCGTTCTCGCGTCATTCGCACCTAGAATACTCGAATTATTACTCGCCAATGAGAATAATGCGAATATTATGAAATGGCTCACTGCACTGTCAGTTTAAATCAATTTCTAGTAGATACTGCGTGCATTTGACGCTTCTTTTTAACGAATTAAATAATTATAATACATTCGAAATAATTGTATTATAGGTCTCGCGAGGCATCGTGTAGACAGGAATTACATGGGCAGGAGATTGCCACTCCTCTCGATAGTAGTCATATCGTGAAGGTGAGAAGGGAGTAGGAGAGGGAAGGAGTTGATCCATTCAGGTCATTCGTCATAGTGCAAAAGAGACTCCAATGTCGACCAAGTCATTGATAGAGATGGCATACGAACTAAAAAGACTTTTCCCACGAGGTAAGTGGGAAAATAATGCATATTTTGCTGCGAAATCTGTCGAATTACCAGCTAGATTTCCATTTCAGCCGTGTTTGGCCAAGATTCATTCTTGGAAACGATTCCCGAGACGAATAAACTCATTGCTGCTTGTTTCATCGTGAGTTTGTTTGCGATTTGACCATTATGGGATACGGTACATCTATTACAGTAATGAATAAAAGGTCAATTGGACTTGTTTTCAGTTCAAGAACGGTAATCAATTGACGATGGAAGCAGTAGACGATATAATTGAACTAATGAGAACACTTCTCAAATTAGAGATTATTGGACTGTCTCCGAATGCAGAAATTGTCACTCCTTTCTGTGTACTTAAGGTACTTCAAAGGTCAGCGAATGTTATCTTTTGAAACTCGCGACAGACCTAGTAGTTATATACGAATCTTTGAACTAATCAAACAGTTGTATTAATTTAGATTTGGATGGAACAGTGCAGTTACATTGTGGCTGCGTTTCCAATCTTCATTTTCATTCGGGAATGGAATGATTATTCTTCTTTCTCATTCACTCTCAAATGATAATGTGATCCAAGGGAAGGAGAGCATTCAGTACGGTTAGTACGATTATGTATCCTCGTGTTGTCATTTCGAAATTATTAAATGAGCAGATAGTTTCACGCGCCAGAAAGGAAGATCATGACGATGAAACCAGATTAATAATAATGTAATTTGCAGTTCTTCACAAAGCTCACACATGTATGTCTCCTTCTCGAATTCATGCACTGCATGCAGCCACTCTAGTGAATACGAGGAAAATGGAAGATGAAGCTGTTGAATACTTTCACAAATATGGAGTGAGTCGAGAGAGAGAGAGGGGGGGGGGGAGGGATAGGAGGAAGATGAGTCTACTTCAGTCTGAAATATCTCCATACGATTGCGCTCTCGCCTATCGACTCATTAATAGCGTCAAATATCCTCCAGTTTGTTTTATCTTCTTGATTCTACTAATTTCGCGAATTCGCTTTCGATAGGTCATAGGACATCTTTTCACTACAGCTTCTCACATTCGGTATGATTAGGGTCTGTTTCAGTCGGATAAGTTCTTCATTCGAACTTTCCCTTCTCTCTGTCTCAAATATACTTCATTAGCTGAGATGAAAGATGGAGAAGCGAGGAATATGCTCACATCGGCACTCAAATTCTGTGGTAAGATAAGATGTGTTGAAGGGGAGATGGTACCTACCATGAGAGGGTACGTTATTTTTTTCATCTATATTGGAAGGTATTCGTGAATGTTTCAGCGTATTATTAAACGGAGGTGATCACTAATACAACTTTGATTAAATAGTTTTTTTCAGAAGTGATGAGACTCGGTCCATTGATAGTAGAGATGTGTGATATGTTTGCTCGATATGGAGTTCAACCTGATAATAAAGAAAGAAGGAGAATTGAGAATACGATGGAAGAACATCAGAAATTAGTAAAGTGAGTTATGAAATGTTGATAGTTTTACGGTGATGTCTTGATCTTTTCCGAAATATGAATTATTTCTTTCAGTCGATGGATTTTCTCTCCCTATGGATTCATTCAAGCGAATCCTGAACAAGAATTCATTAAGGAAGACGAATGGAAGAAATATGTTAGAAGAAAAGAGATAACGAGTGAACCCATTTTGAGCTTATGATAGGATATACTATAGAGAAACATTAGTACATTGTTATTGTTGATGTTTGTTGTTTACTTTACATTGTTAGTCGAGAGTTCTTTAACATAGTTCATTGATGAATTCTGACACGGGTTGTATCTAATGGATGCGATAAACATAATATGAATTGACAGTTATTGGAGGATGCATTACAACTTTCACAATTGAGCATACAAATTCCATTTCATAATCGAATCCTCCCTTTTTCTTTGAAATACATGTTGTGAATAGTTCTAGACATTGACTCGATTCCCGGAATAGATCTCACTAGTTTTGTGTCCGTTTTCGGGGATGGACCGTGAGAGTATTTGTCTGTCTACTCTGCATACAAAGTGCGTCATCGTGGGAAGGAGGAGAGGGGTCAAAGGGGAGGAGGGGGGGGGGAGAGGGAAGGGAGGAGTAGCCTGAGGGGATGGAAGTGATCAGAAGAGAGGAGTGAATAGTAGGTAGTAGATCATCGATGTTGTCTCCACTTCTCATCGATGCCAATCAAGAAAACTACTGCAATCGGTATCCTATTTTTACTTTGATTTAATATAGACAAAAGAAGTGAAAATTTTGATTTCATGGATAATTCACTTCATGTGCACATCTTTGCGATTACATTTGACATTTTTAGATTCATATATGATTATGTGTGTTCGTCTGCAACATTCATTTACTCACTATTCACTCACACATAATCATTCCTCGATTCATGCTTGATCCACAAGAAAGACATTAGAATGCTGTAATTCAGCCGTTCATGTATTTTTCGATCTCATCTTTGCGAATCTAGAATCCATAAAAGGTAGCGCTGACTGGTACAAAAACTCTTCGTCTCTCTCAATTCCATCCTGTCAAACAATCTCTCTCTTCCTCTATTGACCAACTGTAGAGGAGATCGCGATGAGTAAATAGTGAAAGATCATGGAGAAAGTTTGATGCTCTTCCTATTGTGATTTACTGTGGAAAAGAAATGACAATGATCGTTGAAGATAACTTTCAGATCGACTCGCGGAGCTTCCAAACAACGACGAGATCAAATAAATGGAGAGATTAATCGACTAAGAGAACTACTGCCATTGTCCGATACTTCTAGAGAAAGACTATTCCAATTACAGGTATAGTCAATGATAGAAACTTAATTCTAATTGATGCTCAAGTTCAATATCTCTAGGTGATGAGTCTTGCTTGTGTCTACATTCGAAAGGAGAAATACAGCAAGAACAGTGAGTGTACACTCGATTTATCAAATTTGAATGTAATTGTCAGACTGCGATTCGACTCTTCTTCCTTTCTCTCCGATTGATGTCACTCGAACACTCCCTTCTTTCTTGATTATCGTATCTCTACAAGGTAATATTTTATATTTGAAATCGGGCAAGGGAATTTAATTGCAGGGAAGCTACTCTATATGAGTGATAATGCGAGTGAACACATCGGCCACTCTGTCGTTAGTGGTTCAGCATATTTTTTACTTTTGCAAAGATAGGATGGGTATCATACCAGAAAAAAGAAAGCTTCAGGAAGAGTTGATGTGCCAGGGAGACAATATTCTCGATATTATCGATATTCAAGACGTCTCCGCTGTTTCTTCTGCACTCGCGTCACTTCGATCAAAGACCAAAGATCAAGTTTCATTCATATGCAGAATGGGACTCAATCGAGTAGCGAAGAGACAAATTCATCAAAAAGTTAACTAGCAATCACTTTTTCTGATGAGTATTGAAATGACTTCAGTTTCTGCTCTTCTCTGGGCATCGATTTCATTCTCGTTCCTCCTCTTCACTATTAGCTGCTACTGTATCCCCATTACTGAATCCAGAGAATATCGATTGTTTGTCAACCGGGTCAACTACCGTATTCACGGCGAAACTCGGACTTGATCTGAAGTTCACACAGTTGGACACACTGTAAGTGAAGAGTACGATGGATCTATCTTGAAATGACTTTTTTTTACAGTGGATTTGAATACTTTTCCATATCTCGAACATATCTTTCATTATCTTCGATCTATTCGCTCGTTCATCCAGAAGACGTGAAGAAGTTAGAGAAGAAACATCGAAAACGTCAGAATCTAATTTCCAGGACCTAATTTCTAAAAATGATAGCACTCATTCGTAAAAATAATGAATTGCAGTGATGGAAGAGCCCGAAGGATCAGTGATGATTCTCATTCGAATGATTACTCAACATGGAGAATTCACTTACTTCCATGTTATACTTACACTCACGTTAGTATCTCTAACTCTATGATCTAGTCTCTATTCTCAGTTGTCTCCTTCCTCCTTTTCTTCCTCTTCTCGTTTCACCTGAAGGAACCCTTCTTGCTAATGCAAAGACTCATTACATTGCAGCAGCTTTTCAAGCTCTAACGTGAGGGATTAGATTAACCATTTTAGGATACTTTAGATAATGAACTCTTCATCTTCAGAGAAGAAGAAGGTTTGGCCGTTCTATCTAAGCCTTCCATATACAGTACTCAGATTACACGATCTAAACATGATGAAAGGTTCGTACTGAATGATCTTTGATCTTCTTGATAGTGATATCAATTCCAGTCCTCTTACTCCTATTTCACCCGTCGATAAGAGAACATTATTCAATGAATCTTTCACACCAGAAAGTATTTCAGTTCACAGTCTGATTGAGGTATTCGATCATTTTCAAAAGAAGAGATTCCAGAAGTAAAATTCCAGCTGGATATTTCATCTCATTCTCTCCCCTCCAGTTCTAATTCTTATCAATCCGATTCAACATTTATGTCTCCACAATCAATTCCGACTCTTCCTGAATTGAAACATCTCGATGAATACTTTAATCAGGTAACAATCTGTTCTCTGTCCGAAGTGATCACATCAATCCTCAGGTGGAAAAGAGTTCAACAATCTCTAATGCTTCTCTATCTCCTCCTTCTCTTCATAATCATCCCATTGATCCCCACCATTATCCACCATTCTTGACAAAATTCTAGATAGTAATTCAGAATTCTAGATATAGTTTTTATTTCTTTTTTTGCTTACAGGTACTCTGAAATGTCTTTCGAAATCTCTCAACTGGTAGAGTAATCTCGCAACATATTTCTGTCGTATAATTTGTCCTCGGGTAAAATATATTCAATTTCATTGCTATGTTCGTGTTCAATCTTGAAATCGACGTTAAATGTTTCACATGGAAACACGTTTTAATGTTATTACAATTTTATCGCAAGGATATTATTTCTCTACATAAATTCGCTAATTTTCTTCATCCTCAAAAGTCCATTCCGAATCGAATTCGGTAGGCACTTGTAAGATTACGATTTTTTGACTGGAATACTTCAGTATTCGATAGAGAGATTATATACAATATGGGCATAAATCTGCTTCGGCATCTCGAGAAGGTCAAAACTCCTTCGAATCAAGTATCAACCCCCTCCCTCCCTTCTTTATTCCCCGGGTAAGAAGAGGGGCCAAGGTATCTAGATCACCATCCATCTTCCGGCCTCTTCCTCCCTCTGCCTCTAACGTTCAACAACTTGTGGATAAGCGTGAAATATTTTCCCGATTTGAAGTGTTACAAATTCTTTTCTCAAATCAATCATTTCGAAAGCATTAATTCTCATTGTTCATTATTTTTTGTCTTTCTCCCTTCATTCTCATTCCTTCCTAATCTTCCTTCGTCTATCGGTCGAATCGACGTCTGCCCTACCGAATTTATGTTTATATCACTAATATATTCTTCATTTTCAGAGTTGACTCACATTGCCGTCCCATCGGTGCAATTCTACATATTACTACAAAAATTTAGATTCGAGTATCTTTGGAGAGCGGAGGAGGGAGAAGAGAGGGAAGGAGAATGATCAAGAAAGAGAGAGGACTCTTGCATGAATTTTGACATGATAAGTTTATAATGATAAGCTATTGATTATGACAAAGTTAGAAGTGAAAAGAAAATAAATTATGAAAGGAAAGATTGTAAATTGATTGTATTTGAATGTGAACGAACGATTGATTCTCCCTCAATCAGATTATTTTTTCTGCTTTTCCTGCAAATGCAACTGAACGAGAGGATTTAAGGACGAGAGATCCTTCACCAAATCATACTTATTTCTATTTTTCGCTCTCTTCTTGTTCTCCGTTTCCTCGAAATGACCGTAAGGTAAGGATTCCTCACTCCTAACCTCTAGAATTCGTTGTCACGCCGTTCATCACGATTCGTCACGGCGTCCGTCACGAAACGTCACATGTAACGGACAGTTCATGAACAGTGACGTTTCGTGACGCCGGGACGGATCGTGACGGACGGCGTGACAGCGAATTCTAGAGCCTCCACATTTTCCTGTCATCCTGACTTGGATACTGTATCCACTTCGGATGCAGTAAGTTGTCTACTCGAACACCTACAGTAACCAGCGCGCTTGGTCAGAACGACAGGATAGTGTAATCTGCATTGACAATGACGGTACTTGCCTACTGTAACCTGTGAGTGCAGGTTGCAATAGATAGGTACGGTGTTTCTACCGTAGCCCATGCACAATCAATACAAACTGACTTAGTTCTCTGATTACTGTAAATACGCGAGTACCTGAAATACTGTATCCCATATACAGTAGCCAGGTCAACGTGTGGGTTCCGGTAGAATCTTCGTGTCTGTTACTAACCTGCAAGTCTCATCCACAGGTTACTGTAGATAACAACACCTAATCATTGGAACCTTTTTAGTGGCGCATCGACTGTCGACTGGAGACTGTGGATTACTCGTGCATCTCCGGCTATTGTAATTCAATCTGCCGTACTTGTACAATTTCCTACTTTCCAGATTCCTCATGTGAATAATGCGGAGTGTGCGATAATTGCATTCAGAAACTCTGTATGGGATGCGGTGTTTGGGAATGTACGAAGAATCTAACGAAATCATATCCCGATCAAATTTTGATTACAGTGTAAAATTCTCTCGGGATCTGCCACATTCCTTGATGGAGCTCGTACCAAATATATCCGATTCATGGAGAATTCGAAGAGAGAAATCGTTGTGATGTTTGAGGGAAACCCTTGTGCCAATGTAACAGATTTGTTCCCACTCCATAATTAATGATTTGTTATGTAGACTGATTTGACGATTAGAACATCGTTCATCTACGAGAAAGAAGGAATAGAGAATAATGCGGAAAACTATTTTCATAAAATGGTATTCGAAAGCAAGAGAGTCTTGAAAAATGTTTTATTTACAGGAGTCTGTCATGGAAGGTGTATTCTACATCACCACTATGATTAAACAAACTGATAACAACTGATAATGTTGAAGATCGAAGAAGATAAATGAAACTATGTGGGAGAGAAAGAATAGAGAAAAAAAAACTTGCGATAAATCTGTAAATACGCTAAAATGTTAACTTTATGATTACGTGATTAAACACCAACATAGAAACGAAATTGAATATATTTAACCCGAGGACAAATCCTGCAATAGAAATTTGTTGCTAGATTGACCTACCAGATGAGAGATATCATTGAAAGACAATTCAGAAAGCACCCATGAAAAAAATCGAATAAAACGAAAATTAGATATGAAGACGAAAGCGGGTAGTAATAAGGGTCAATGAAATGATGAAGAGAAGAAGGAGATAAAGAGGAATTAGAGATTGTTCAACTCTTTTTCATCTGGGAATGTCATTCCTATACAATATCACCAAGTGTCGGGAATTTAATCGTCCTCTCTACATATTCGACAAGCAAGGCGAGCTCGGTTATGTGCGATTCCGTTCTTTCTGAACGAGATTGTGTTCATTCTACTTTCATCTGTTTGAGAATCTTTCGAGATCCGAGTTTGGGTTTAGGAACAATATCACATCTATCTAAGGTGGAAAATGGTTCAATACAGTTCTTCAATTTCTCCTTCTCTCCTCCTTCTCTTTATCATCCCATTCATCATAGCTTTTTCTCATAGGAACTATCTGAATATCGAAGGATTGGCCCTCTGGTGAAATGAAAAAAATTAATTTATATGTTCATACTCAATACTTAGGGACCACAACCCAGGATGCCGATTTTTCACAATGCAGTCAAATGCGAGTTCAAACAACTCTTCATGGTCCCAATAACATCATACTTTTGGCCGTTTGTTAATATCTTACCTCTGAGCTGTGCTAGAGACCGAGAAGTACGTGCGAAACGCGCTATTTGAGAGGAGGGAAACGCGAGACGAGAGGGGAGGGGGCGGAGCCTAATTTGCGTGTGCCTCTCTCCCTCCCCCCGCCTCTCTCGCTCCCCTCCGCCCGCCTCTCGCGCGTCCTTTATAAATCGTGAATGCACAAGCCCGGGGAAAATGCTAAAATTCTAATTTTTTTCTCTATAAATCGTAAAATATTCCAAGCAGTCAGAAAAACTTTGTCCGAGCAGAATTGTCATATTGGAAGCCTTGGAAAAGTCCCTTTTCGTCGAGGATCGACCCTATTCCCTTAGTTTAAGTCCAATTTTGATCAACTTAGTGAAGTTGTGCATTTCGCGGACAGCGCTATATCGATTAGGGATACTAAGAGCTATCCATAGCAGTTTAGAACGAGTGATTTGATTTAGAATGAACCTTGTGCACTCCCCGTCTCGCCTTTTGGCGAAATCATGTCACACCAAAGTGGGCGAAAGTATCAATACTACTCAAGTATTGAGATACTCAAGAGATGTTCGATATTCAAGAGCCATCGACTAAACGCGACGTACCATCGACAACTAAAAGCTAAGAAGATTCTATCCCTTGACCCATCGCCACTGAGTACGAAGAACCCAATCCCCTCCATTATGATGTTTCCCCCTGCAGGCACCAAGCCTTGAATCAGGATAAATGTCTAGTGTTCAATCTTGCTATCGACATGTAATGTTTCACAAGAATGCATATTTTAGTACAGTCACTGGCCGCCCTCTTCAAGAGAAAAACGGACGAATGAAGGAGAGAGGAAGGATTCGAGCCCTTTTATTGGTCGATTACCCATCAATTTGCAATTCCACGAAGGGATTACGAAAGAGAGAGATATCTGAAGAGGAAGATATTGTGAAGGAGAAAAACATTAGGATGATAAACAAAAGTGGTGAATGTAAATCCATTGCAGTAAGAAATCATAAATAGTAGATCATTTCACAATGATTTCCTTCTTGTTTCTGGTTGTTCTCCTCTTTTCTTCCATTCGTTCTCAAGAAAAAGATTATCTTTTCGTTCCTGGACAAGATTTCCTTTTTGATGGAGCAGTTATCAGTGAACTTTCCTTTTCATTCTACCAATACATTTCAAGATCTGTCGTTTCGAGAATTTCTTCCATCGTTACGATAAGAAATGTCCATGGGGATGGAATGTCACGAGAGATCGAAATGCAAAGGTAAAGAGGCAGTTTGATTCCATTATTCTTTATCTTTTCTTTAGATAGCTCAAGATCAATTGGAACATTGGCATCCATCTAATTCATGGGCTCAATATCCCATATTCCATCCATTCTGTTGTAGACCACTCTTTCCATTCGAAAATTACACTCAATTGGTAAGAGAAGAGAAAATGAATCCATCGAAGAAGATTCATTACAGAGATGCAAATGGAGTGGATCTTCTTTCCTCTGTAGAGGTCGATGTGAAAATGGATGGATGGATGTAAGTGGAAGTATCGTCATAGATAGTAATCATATCTTCTTATCTCAGATGACTGTTGCTGGTGTTGTCGATAGCCCCAAATATAATTGGCAAATGGAATTCGGGAAGACTTGTGCCAATGGAGTCAAGTACTTCTGTTGCCAAGGTGGAACAAAGGGAATCTTTCATTCTTTAATTTATTTAAATTTCAGTTTGACGACACATTCACCACTTCCTAATTGAAAAACAAATTTTATAAAAATTGTTGCGTTTGGTTTCACAGAACACTTTAATTCTTCTTCTTCTGATATTTTTTGCAGTTTGACGTGTGACATTGTTATTTTCCCAATTTTGAACAGCTTTACTGCTAACCCATTTTCACATATAGTATAAAAGCAATAGGATGTGTTCTCTTGGATAGATTCGATGCGTATTTTTCTCTTCCCTCTCTTACTCGCCTTCACGAGCGCATGCAAGTTTGTCGAGATACGATTATATTTCTAGATAACTTTCATCTCAGTAAAAATGCGCCAAAATATTTGAAAGCATCCACCTATCTATTGCATGTTGAAAACTACTTCAAGACGTGCAGTGAACAGTGAGATTTCGTCGATTATTCCAGTGAGGAATCTATTCAGATGCACCAATAAACCACTGAATCTCATTGTTCGATGGGCTAAGGACGAAGAATATGCAAGATGTGTCAACACATTCTGTCATCCCTTCGGGTAGTTGGAAAGATGAGTAAGTTTTTATAAATAGATTAAAATTATGTGTGGTCTGGTCGATATTTATTTTCAAGGCGATCAACACTGCTGCATGGAAATTTTAATGTCGAATCCTTGATGTGGACGCGAAGAGATTGCATTGAGAAAAAAGGATGTTTATGTGTTGAATATATTCCTTTTTCAATATATGTTAACTTGAGGACTATCATCATAATTGGAACGATAAAGACATAGATATCTGCATGAAATACGCACTGGGAATGGAGAATACACTCGCTGCAAGGGGTAAAAGGCTATTCTGATTTTAATTCTTGATTTAGAAGTCGATCGATATTGGGATCGTCATAATTCCTCTTGTGGCTGGTCAAAGTTCTGTCCTCCAGTGAATAAATGCGAATGCGGAAAAATAGACAATAGTCCAACAATCGATCACGATGTTATTCCACGTGAAAGACAAAACGACGAAGTTGGAGATGGAATGATCAACTTCTTCACTCAATGCTCACAACGGTTTATATTCTCTATCAATGAATTATTCATCTCTCTTTAGATGTGAATCGATGGAAGGAGTACTAAACAAGAAGGATTGTGTCAATCATCTTTGTTCCTTCGTCATTCCTGATCAAATGGAGAATGAAAAAGAACGATATACAACGTGAGTTGAAATATTTCAGCCAACTTTGGAGATATGCTTTGATTGTAGTGAAATTTACATCACTGGAAACTATGGTATCGATGTTTATCGGCTCTTGGATGTACCGAGAACATGTAGAGAAGAGTTTGCAAATTTCAGGTTTCAGAAAATCTGATAAGTGACATTCAGAAACAAAGCTAACGAACGTGAACGACAGATATGTCTGATGGTAATGGTCGATTTCGAGAGATTAATGGCTGCCAGAGGTTCTCTATTTGCGTTTAAAAATACTATCTATCTACAATGAATAATTCAGGAGTTGCACGCAATTGGACTCTGGAAGGACAAAGTTGTAAGGGGAAGGAACACTGTCCTTCTTTGAAGAGATGCGACTGTATCGGAATGCCTTACCCAACGTTTTAATAAATGAGATCATTGCAAACCCCTTGAGAAAGTGCGTGGTCCGCATGAGAGAGACAACTGCGAGAGACTGAACATGGAGGGAGAAAAGTTACATCCGCTCTACATTCATTTATCCGTATACAATTCACGAACACAACAATTTAATCGAAAGAGAAATCAATCAAATCATGGGTAAGATTATTTTCCGAATAAGTGATAAGAAGATGGATAATGGAAAGATATCACCGATTCGGAAAACAACTTTCGCACCCAGTAATGATAATTGATCACCAAATTTCGAGAGATTCAACTCAATATAGTTACTCAAGGTAACGTCAAATAACAATACACAAACGATAATATGAAATAAAAATAGTACATAACGATATAGACAATAAAGTGGAAAGATGAGGCGCACTTATGACAATGGCAATGCGTTTTTGAGAGAGTTTCGGGGCATTGTTCGCTATCGTTTTCTTGAATACAAAAGTGCGAATGAATATGAATGTTCGCAATCATAAGTAGACTTTGCCTTATCTTTCTATCACATTAATTCTTGTTATCAAGAAGTTTTTCGCGTGGAAATCCATTGAATGGCGAAACTTTGATTTTGGTTTTTCGTCGAATCTTTCATCGTCATCAAAGATAACACAATTTACATTCAATTCCTGAACATATATTATTCACAAAAGAGATTTGATGAGAAAATAGATTATTTACCATCTCCTTCTCTCTTGAAGGACTTCCATTCGTCATATGCGAAAATCGATTCGCTTCAGACGATTTCGAATCACGGAGAAGTGAATTCTAAATTTCGAACTGTGATGATGGTTATAAAGTATATTTGATGTCAGCACATACCTACAGAACATACCTTTGCTCTAAGAGTGAATAGAGTAATCCCACTGTGTCTTGCTTCGAGTGTCTTTTCAATAAGAGTAATAAGATCGGGTCGAAAGGAAGAATCTTGATTGATTAGTGAGAGAACTGTCATATCCATGTTTAGTTCCCCTTTTAGCGCTAAAAGAGTTCATTCTTTGTTTTCATTTCACATGGTATTCTCACTATTGTATACTCTCTATCGGGAAGAGTTCCTATCTTTCGAATGCTCTCCCACTCATCTTCACTCAAAGGAGAAGAAGAAGGAACGGATATCTAGAAGAAGAAGAATGTTGATTGAGCTATTGCATGCGAATATACCTCAGCAATAGTGATTCCGAGTGAGAATACGTCTGCTTTTGGAGTGAACATGTGAGCGAACAATTCCGGAGCAGCATACTTTTTGTCTCCAAAGTCAGCATCCATCGGATTATCCTGAACACATTTAAGGTATTACTTTCATGATCATATTTCTTCGCAATTTCGAGTTATTGCATAACGGTTTATCGATACCTTCGTAATATCCATTGCCACGGAGAAGTCTCCAATTTTGCATCTCAAATCGTCAGTTACCATTATGTTTCCCGGTTTGATGTCAAGATGAAGAAATTCAAGACAGTGAAGATGATCAAGACCCTAAACGAAAGTCGTTTTTATTATTTTATTCATTCTTTATTGCCCAAATATAATTACCATCATGACATCTATCATTGCAGTGTGCACATACCTACAGAACATACCTTTGCTCTAAGAGTGAATAGAGTAATCCCACTGTGTCTTGCTTCGAGTGTCTTTTCAATAAGAGTAATAAGATCGGGTCGAAAGGAAGAATCTTGATTGATTAGTGAGAGAACTGTCATATCCATGTTTAGTTCCCCTTTTAGCGCTAAAAGAGTTCATTCTTTGTTTTCATTTCACATGGTATTCTCACTATTGTATACTCTCTATCGGGAAGAGTTCCTATCTTTCGAATGCTCTCCCACTCATCTTCACTCAAAGGAGAAGAAGAAGGAACGGATATCTAGAAGAAGAAGAATGTTGATTGAGCTATTGCATGCGAATATACCTCAGCAATAGTGATTCCGAGTGAGAATACGTCTGCTTTTGGAGTGAACATGTGAGCGAACAATTCCGGAGCAGCATACTTTTTGTCTCCAAAGTCAGCATCCATCGGATTATCCTGAACACATTTAAGGTATTACTTTCATGATCATATTTCTTCGCAATTTCGAGTTATTGCATAACGGTTTATCGATACCTTCGTAATATCCATTGCCACGGAGAAATCTCCAATTTTGCATCTCAAATCGTCAGTTACCATTATGTTTCCCGGTTTGATGTCAAGATGAAGAAATTCAAGACAGTGAAGATGATCAAGACCCTAAACGAAAGTCGTTTTTATTATTTTATTCATTCTTTATTGCCCAAATATAATTACCATCATGACATCTATCATTGCAGTGTGCATTTCCCTCTCTGAAAATTGTCCTCTTTCTTTCCAGATTCCTTCCAAGGAATTGGCACATAATTCCATTAAAATGATGAATGCGTGAACACTTTTTTTATAGATTGTTTCGATTCTTTCCCACCTGTAGAAATAGTTCTCCATTATCCCTCCATGCTCTCTGAAAGTGAACTATATTTGGATGGGGATGAAGAGACTTGTGCAATTTCACCTGCAAAACCAACAATAGAAAATGGTCAGGGAGTTCATTATACTTGCAATCAAGGAATTTACGTTATTTTACATGACACACGATAAAGATACTGCAATGTAATATTACAATACGAACCTCTCTTTCATTTGAAGTGCGGAGTATTTCTTCCCATTCTTTGCTTTGATTGTAGACAGAAAATACTTCTTTATTGCACTTTTCTCTCTACTGTTATGACCTGATATAGCGATTATTTGACACTGTGACGTCATTGTCAATTCGTATGTCACCAACCACTCCAAAATCTCCCTTTCCCAGAATACGATCGACAATGAATTCTCTTTCGTAGAAACTCTCTTTCTTATCATTGTAATCATCAGGAAGGGAGAGCTGAAATTAAATACATTTTGGAAACGGGGTGTATCCAATTAATTACCCTTGTTCTCTTGAGTGGTACTTCATGTTGTTGAGATCGGAGAGGAATCCGTGTTGTGAATCGAGAAAGAGGAGGAGAAGGAGTGAGAATTGGAGTGAAAACATCTAGGAAGGAGAGATGACGTCGGAAATGATGTGATAATGAACTATACAATGAATGAACGAATGAATAAATGGTAGATACTGAACCATTGTGGAAGGTATGCCAGAAGGTCTATCAGAGAAGAGTTTAGGGAATTGGGTAATAAGAGTCGCTTCATTGAAAGGTCAAGAGGGTCACTACTTTATTATCTGTCACTAAAATATTCATTATAGGATTGTAAAATATAGGGTGGTAGAGAGAGAGAGGAATGAAAAGAAATATAATTTATCTGATAATTGGAAAAGGAATGAAGAATAGTCGACAATTCATGTATATAACCACGTCTTCAGAAGGGTGCACCGCAGGGAATGAAAAAGAGATCAACGATTGAAGTGAGAAATACAGGAATATAAAAATCGAGTATCTTTAGCACAAAGAAAACATGTGGATGGTTCACGAATAAAACGAAGTCTGGAACATGTCTGATTGAAAAATTCTTTTCCAAAATCTGTTGTGAAAACGTACATTTTAGCGCTTGCTCTCAAACAGTACAAACCCTCTCTAAATAATTTGAGTACTTCCACAAAAAGAGACTCGATAGAACAATACACGTGAATTTTATCACTGAAAAGGAGTGATTTAATTCATATCAGACAACAAAAACCTACGTATCGAATATTTCAACCACCCTCGATACAGTGTCATTGCGAATTCTTCTTCTTCCAATCTGAAAAATACGTTTCCTATCTAGCTTCTGAATTTGTAACTACGTAATCTCTTTGTAAACTTCGACTGTTGTCGACTTATATTTAATAAATGATTCAGAAGTTTTAGAATTCATCGATGTTTCTACTTCAGTCAGATCCCTTTCTCTCTGAAAAACTTTCTAACGGCAATTGGACATTATTCAGAAATACCTGAGAGAAATCGACGTTGGGAATCGTCAAGATTAGTAGAATTATGGGCAAAAGAGCGAGTTTGTACATGCTTCCGACTAGAAATGAGGAGATACTTTTAGACTCGAGAGGTGGGGAACTAATTGGGAGTAGAGACTGAGGGGAATGTAGAGAATTAGGGATTGAGATGACTACAATCCTCCCTTAGGCTTATCATAAAAGTAGTTTCAATGAGGGAATTCTGGATTTAGTCTCCACATTCTTTCAATTTCTAACTTTTTCTCATTAGTTTATCTTTCTTTCAAAGATCAATTCAACAAGCAATCAGTTCATTTCTGATTCTTTCTTTCTGGAAGTAATCTGTTCATCCCTTCGTCTTCTCTTTTCTTAGTGGAGCAAAGAAGAGACAAAAGGTGAGAATGTCACTTCGAAAGATTTGCAGAAGTGACCACACAGCAGAGAAAGTAATCGGATTATCTTAGAAGGAGCTTCCATTCTTCTCCCTCTGTTAGAACAATCGAAGAGTTCGGGAAACACCCTAAGAGGTTTGATTAAGGTTCGAGATGAACTCTGTTCACTTCACTCTTTGTCTCATTCCTCTGGTGTGCGAATCCTACTTGGATCCAAGTAAAAAGGGGTTTCCAACTTGGATCCAAGTACAGTATCCCGGCATCGGGAACCCAACTTGCATCCAAGCAAAAAACCAACTTGGATCCAAGCAGTTATTGCCCCGTCGCGTCTAACATGTACCATGCCTTTAAGGTCATTTTTCGCAGCTCTGTTTTGACTGCCTTCGGGCACGAGTGTGATTGACTGTCTACGGTCCCCAGTAGGACCGTATTTTGGATGTGACCGGCCCGACATGGTCTAACCGTGCGGGGCCTTTGGTTACTGTATCTCATACTATCAATCAATAAAAAAAGAAGGATACAGTAACCCCTCTCCAAGTTGGATCCAAGCAGATTTCCAAGTTGGATCCAAGCAAAAATCCAAGTTGCCCCCAGGCCTGGTCGCAACTTGGATTTTTGCTTGGATCCAAGTTTGATTCGCACACCAGAGTAGTTGTTCCCTTCAGTTTCATTCGTTTCACACACAGAGTCCGCACAATCTTCCCTTTTCATTCAGTCATTTGACACCTCTTGGAACGGGGATAAAAAGTGAGTGATGACGATGTTCCAGACTCGACTCTTCTTCGTCTCTTTCTCTCACTTCTTCTAGACAACGGCCAATTAAAAGGGTTCTTCTTCACCTTTAGAGGATTGAATTTCATTGTAGAAGAAGAGAGTCACTGTATTTGGAGTGCGGATCATAGTCTTCGCTCCTTGTCTAACAATGCCGCGAAGGTGTCAAGGGAGGGAGGAGGGAAGAGAGAACTGAAGACAGTTCTTCCCTTCCATTCAGTAGAGAAGAATCGAGAAGAAGAGACATGAATTGTCTACTCCTCATCTCTACACTACTAGTGAGTCCCTCTTATCCTTATCCATTCTCATTCTATCTCAGGGCGTCGCTTCATCAGCATCAATGGAATGGTGTGAGTATTGGACTCTTCTCGATCAGAAAGAATCTCATCCTGAATGTGCTTTATTCTCTAACTCGAAGGTATGATCTATCACTGATTCTATGTCAATCACTCATCTCAGGAGACAATTCTCCGTAGGATAGGTCGATATCCCGAGGAAGTTCCGTCTGTTGCTGTCCCCTCTTCACCCATTACTCCATATGAACCTAGTGAGTTATCAGTAATAGATTGTGATCTAGAAGTTGAACATGAAAACATGAGTGATACTGAATCCCTTCATAATCTCCTATTCTTCAGTTCTCTCAGCTGCTCCTCCAAAATGTGAGAGTGATAAGGAGATATTCGATTGTATGGAATGTGAGAGTAATTGTGCCAACACAAATCCTCCATGCACCAGAGTCAGTTATATATATACCGATATAGTTATTCAATATATTATTTATTTTGTTGAAAAATGTAAGAAACTAAATTGCATTGCTCAGACACTTTTCATATGCGCGCACTGAAACATAACCAGTATGGACATAACCAAAAACATTTCACAATAACAAATTTTCTTCAGGGAGAGATGGATAGTCAGAGCAAAACGAACCTGTTTTACTAATTTTTTCGGTTTCTGCGATAAAGAAATGAAGATTGTATGTTCCTAATCGAATCCATCCCTCAGGATCTATCGTGCACTCGAGGGTGCATTTGTGCAGGAGGATTCGTTCGATCCATCAATGGAGAATGCATTCCCATTGAATCCTGTCCCGTTCTCCCATCAGAGAAGGAAGCCAAGATATACATTGATAGTAAGTTACTTGCTTTCTCAAGTACCTATTGACGTAAAGGAAGGTGAGAGAAGTTTTGATGACGCTCTTCGTTCCTTCCTATGACTTCCTTTCCACTCGTGAAGTCATCACTCGAAATGGGCCCTCGTTTTAAGATCATCTAATGACTATTAAGAGGAACAATTAGGATGGAGTGATTAATGGTCACGATAGATTCTACTCCGTAGTAAGAGAAAGATGCGTCATGCATTCACTATGCATTGCCACAAGATATTACGTTGAATGGAGAGAGGGGAAGAGATAAGAGGGCCAAATGGAGTACGGTAGTGATCTATCACTTCCAATGTTACAAACGAACTCATTGCTAATGCAGCGTGTTCCTTTGATCTCTTAGACTAGTATTTCAGAGCGGTTTCCAACTGTTTTCTGAAGAATACTGCTTCAAATCTTGTATTATGTGAATCAACTAGAAATCTCTAGACGCATATAAGAAGAACTGTCTCGGAAGGATTTAAATCAAATCCAAATCATTAATCTCTTAATTCAGATGTAAAACGATACATGCCTGTACTCGTGAACGATCTATGGAAATTTCTCTTCGGTGTCGAACAACCGAAGAATTCCATAGTGAACACTCCAAAGATTCTCTCTGCAATCTTCGCCGATCATTTCTAATTAACTAATTAGTCTAACTAATAATTAATAAGTCATCGTAATAATTTGATTGGTCTCAAGTGTGTGCTGTGATAAAGTACTGCTACCTCCATTGAATGATCAAACTACAAACTACACTCTTCCCTTCTCTCGTGTCTCTCTCGATCACACGTGGTAGATCACTGCCCTCTTCCCTTCACTCTCCTTCCTATCGATTGACTATCCTACCACTTCCTTACCATTTCTATCGGCTTTTCCATTTCTTTCACTGTTTTGTTCATGTTGTCTATGTCTATTTCCTCTGTACTTCCATTAATTCTCATTCATAATCAGGAATGTCTAGTCTATCTCTTCTCGGGGCGGATTCCCTTCTAGGTCGTCATCTCATTTCTCTTCTTTTCTCTTCTCAATCTCCTCTTCTCCATCTTCCCGATCACATTAGATTGTGGAGTAGAGAAGAAATGGAAGAGCGACTTGCACTTGGTGAGTAGTCTTGAGGTGTAGTAGTGGAATTAGAGGTAGTTCGACGAGAATTTGTGAATTTGAGTAGTTCGTTCGAACTTTCGTTCGAACGCGTTCCTATAGTGTATTCATTTCACAGTAGGTTTCTGATAGTTTGAAGAAAATCGCAATAGCATCCCGTTCTGGTTAGTCACGCTCTTTGATTGTGAAGGAAATGGTATGATCCTATTCTGACCCCCTTCCGTCATTGTAGATTCCCTTCCCTCGTCCTCCCTTGTCTTCCTTCACGGACTCGATCGATTGGAAGAGGCAATCGAGGGAGCTGAGGTGACCTTTGATCTTTCCTTGCCAATTGACCTTTGATCTCTCTCAGATCGTGATTAACTGTCACGAGTACGTCGATTGGTCCATTCTCCCGAATAAGGAGAGACTTCGAAGGGAGAATATCGATGGTCAGTAATGTATATTGAACACTTTGATTATTCTTTTGAAAAGATTTTATTTCGATTTAGAGGGTATGCACCTGGGTCGGATAAATCATTCCATACCATTCTCACCTTCATTTCATTTCCTTCTGAAACATATTCCATTCAGTTCCCCTCCGTCTTCTCTCTATCATCTCTCCCACTGCCCGTCTCATCCATCTCTCATCCACATTCGTCCAGGTTTCATCTTTGATCTTCCCATGAGTCCATTGTGCTTCGTCGATCTTCTACCAGTCTAGTTTGATCTTTGATCTTTGTTCAGTCGTGGGCTCGTTGGCCGAATATCTTCGGTAAGGAACAACGTGCTGCGGACTACGAAAGTGGATGGCCATTCAAGGCACGGTAGCATTATCGATCAATCGATTGACTGATGACGGTATTACAGGAGTACTGTACATCTCGTGTAGTAGCAGAGAGTGAAATACTGAGAAGAGAAGGACGAACTCTCATTGTGAGAATACCTCCACTCTATGGAGAAAAAGATATTAACAGTCCTGTCACTGATATCATTAAGGTACGATAGAGAGAGAGAGAGAGAGAGAGAGAGGAGTAGGGTAATGGATGTGTTGAGATGTCATCTCTCTTCTCCTCTACGATTCCCTTCATTGGTGATGGATGTGGATGCACACAGGTCAGTTACACAAGTCATCTAAGGGATAGAGAATCGTATTCAAAAGTCTGGTTGTTTTTTGTCTGACTTCTGCTAAAATGGACATAGTATAGTGTACCTCTTCATTCTATTATGAATAATTCTTTTAGTTCTCATACGCTGGCAATGTTGCTGCTGGTGTTCTCCGTGCAATTTCTCATTGTCCGACGAAGGAAGAAGATGAATCTGATCTGGGAAGAATTGTAATCATCGGAGATGAAACTCCAATCAATAACACGTACACTACCGTACTCCCGTTGGTACAGGTACGGTAGATCCCTTTCCCTTATAGGACTCTTTCTAGTCTGCAGTTTTGTTGCGGAATTGTTTCATTGCCGAACCCCCTCAATCTATCAATGCTCTGAATGGGGAAAAGGAAGGGTCCTTTGACGAAAGGCCCTTTCTCATTCCCCAAAGGAGCCATTGTGCTCATTCGAATTGCGAGCAGAGAGTCATTCTTTGTGTTGTAAGAGAAGCTACTCTAATTATTCAGAAGGGAAAAAGAATGGAGAGGTCAAAGGACCATTCGGAAGAGTAGTCATGATTAAGATAGTGTTCATTTCAGAATGGTAAACTTCGTATTTCATCGTTGAAGATTCCATTCTTCCTTCTCTTCATTCCTTATTTCATCTTCTCCTTCTTCATTCGTCTCTTCTCCAAATTCTTCGATATTCCTGCAACGATCACAAAGGTTTTTCTCTTTCTCTTTCTTTCTTTTCTTCTCCTTGAAAGAACAATCCACTTCGTTTTCTGAAGCATTGCTGCAACTTTGAAGGGTCCTCTCAGAAATATATCGTTCTTTGTCCCTTTGACCTACAAAGTGCCTACCGTAGTCCATTCTATTGTGAGGGTGCACAATTATTAGATCTAGTACTCTTCAGAGTTGCAGCACTAGAGATCTACGAATTGTTCTTTAGTCTATTATTTCGTTTGAATATGTTTCAACCGTTCTTTGAAGAGTTAGAATTGACAATGAGTTTGTTGTATCTGATAACGATTCTATATTCTAGCTGCCGGATCCATGGGTGATGTATTTCTTCTTCCATCATTGGACTTTCTTCTCTTCATTCAAAGCTCGTTTCTTCCTCAATCACATCGATCTCTTCACTAAGGTATGAAATCCATCTAAAGGAGTCAATCAATTCGTTGTTCTATTCAGGAAGATGCTCTCATTCGTTCATCTGCTTACTACCGTAAACTCAATCCATCCGATATCGTACAGTACTCTTGGGAAGGACACTGAGTACGGTAGCCGATGGATGTATCGATTGATACTGTCCCTTCCCCTCTTTCAGTAGTTTCCATTGTTTTCTTCATCATTTGATTTGTGATTTCATTTCTCGTAGATGTAAAGTAGTTTTATTAGAATTCAGTTGAATAAATGCACAAATAACATGTTCAGTGGCGATTCGAATGCACAAATAGAAGAGCTCATCATTAGGGAATGTGGATTGAACCCGAGAAGGGAAGGAAGGGGGACAGGGGAGAGGGGAAGGGAAGGGAGGAAGGGAGGGGGAATCGATCTACTCGGTTCTTTCGTACGAAGGATACCTAGGGAGTGAAGTTGATGGAAAGTGAGTTCTATGGAATGTTGAGTGAGGGGAAACCAGAAGAAGGGACACATTAATTTCGATCCATCATATAGAATAGAATGAGTACAGGAACAGTAACAGTAACGAGGAATGAAGTACAAAGAAGGGAATCAAGTCGAGAGGCCATTCGAACGTATCCATTGAGATGTTGACGACGAATATTCAACTGAATGAGATGAGAATGAATCCCTTCCTGTTCCATTCCACTCAATTCAATCCCTTCCTACTCCCTTTATAGTCTATCATTGAAGGAACGAACTTCCTTGTAAAGAAGAGTGCTCGTGAGCAATAAAGAAAGAAAGAGTTGAGCACTAATGGAAAGAGAAGAACTACCCATTCCGATGCTTTTCTCTCTCTAGAACTCTATCTGAATCCCTCTGAATGTTCAACAGAAGTCTCCATTCTTCAAGGTGCGATAGATGTGTCATTCCTCTCTTTAACAGCTTGTGAACCTCTCTATCTCAAGTAGTCCCCTCCTCACTCTAGAAGAAGCGACTAGAGACAAATGGAATGAGAAGTGATTAATCAATGAGATTCAATGGGCCCTCCCCCCTCCCTCCCTCTTCCTTTGATCTCACGTTGCCAGGAGGGGAAATGGCCTATCTCTCTTTCCACTCTCCTCCCACCTCACTTCTCCCTCCTTCCTCTATCTACTTGGATTGAGATTGAATGAGCGCGCTTTCGAGAGAGATCAGAGTAGCAAAGGTTAGAGATCTCAGGCATTCTCAGGAACAGACGAAGAAAAAGAGGAAGGATGAGACTAGACTATGAGAATGAGTCTACGAGTGAAGGAATGCACTCATCGTCATGGAGAATGGGACTGCTTCACACAAGAGAAATGCTTACCTCCGATTCATGCATGCACTCATATCCATCAGTGAAGTGATTATTACAATGGGGGAGTCGATCGAGGAAAGGGGTTCGAGATGACTGAAGAGATCAAGGATCATTGAGGGACGAAAGATCAACGATCACCTTGGAATCACTGGAATGGGTGTTGGGAAGAAGATCCTTTGTGGAAGAACATTTGCACTCGTAGAGCTGAAAGGGAATTTAAATTTAAATAATGAATAAAGTGATCGTTCACATTTTCCTCTAGGAATATCTTTTATAAAACCATTCTTTTAAATGTCGCGACATTCAATTACGTTTCACGAATTTCTTATAAGCCGAACATTCAATTCTAAATAATGAATACACGCAATGGGAGTGTAAAATGAACAAATTCTAAAAATTGAACTATGTTATGATAAAATCAATCAATCCCAGTAATAAAAATCTGACCATGTGTGTTTTTGGAGTGAGAAGAAAGAGGGCGAGCATCCAATCTGGAGGCTCACGACCGAATCTGATCGAGGATACAATTATACCTTCCTATTGGGATGCTCCTCTCACCTTCCCATTCGATGAACTTTCATTGACAATCCCGTTGACATTGCAGCTACTGAGACTGTTACCATATTGAAGAGGAAGTAGATTACTGTAATGATCTTTGATCTCTTTCAATCTCATGCGTCATTCTTCCCCTCCACTCTCATTCAAAAGCATGTTTCATCAGGTGCAAATTGGTGATAAAACCTTAGTGTCATTACACTCTTCGATAGTGTCGACTCACCCATTTCCGAGACTCATTCAGTCACTCTTTTATACGAGAAGTAGAGGGGGTGGAGTTATAAAGGAGTGGGGGATAACCATGAGAAGAAAGGAAGACTAACCAAGTAGGGGAACGGATGTTGACGAATGAGGAACTTTCTCTGATACGACAAGAGAAAGAACAGCCATTGTGAGAATGGCTGTGACTCCAAGGGTGAATCGTTCCTGCAAGAATTAAAGTGAGAACTTATTTCCGTTATTTACTTTGTTTTTCTACACCAAAATACAAAATACAAGATCGAACCATATGAATAATTGATTAGCTGACCTCTCTTTCTCCAGTGGTTGAGAATCGTGCGAATAATCCGACAACAGAGATAGCACACATGATGTATGAAGGGAAGGTCAGAGTCACCATGTAGAACAGTGGCTTTCGTCTCACGTGAACTTCGTAGATTATACGGGAAATCTGAGGAAAAGATCAAAGATCAATAAAAGAGAATAATAACTCACAGCGATTCCTTCATGATCGTACTCTCCTTCCTTCACGAGAATCTGGAGATACGTTGATTATTTTTTGTTTTGCTTTAATTATCTTTACATTGGTGAGTTTCCACTCTTCATTATCGGTATAGTGCTGCAGTGAGTAGGAGATTATTGCGTGCATTCGAATCTTGTGGATGTCATACGACCACGAGGCAATCTGCAATTACGGATTCACTTTTGTGATTCATTCAGTGTTGTAGTCTCTCGTACAAGTAAGTGGGAACATACTTCACCACCCATTCGTCAACCCCATTATCTAAACACCCGCTCACTCACTCGTGCTTCTCCCCCTCCCCCATCCCATACCAGGCCGAATAAACGACTGCGCTCAAGCACATTTCACTTCGAAATACTGCGAATGTTTCCGAGACGTCAGAAGTTAGGCAAATTTGGAGATAAATAGAGCAGTATTTTGTTTTAACCGGATAACCCTCAAGCCCAGAATAGTGAGATATGTACCTCGAGTGCGCATCGTTGTTCATCAAGAGGAAAATGTTTGATGTTAATCTCGCAAGAGACAGTGTAGACAGCAGGTCGAGATATCTCAACTGTTCCATTCGAATATATTGTAACCGGAGCACGAACTGATGTGAGAAGATCCTCATGGGCCAACCTGAGATGAATTGTATGAGATAATTCACTTATATTTCACCAACAAAATATACTTCTCAACAACCTCAATTCAATGATAATTTAAGTTCATCTGAGCAACAACCCTAAATTGTGTGTTCTCTGCTGTCATCCCCTTCCTTCTTTCTCTTCTTGACCATTGAATCCCTTTGATCTCCTTCCCTCTCTTGCTAACAGTTGCAGCAGATACACGCTATCACATCTCTTCCCATCACCCCCCCCCCTCTCTCTCTCTCTCTCTCTCTAGATACCTCCCTACTCCCTCTCTCCCCTCCCTTCGCGCCTTCTCCGATTCTCTCGATGATCTCAGTGCAATATTTCAGTGAACGCAGTCTGATTTATTGAGACGACCACAAATTGGAAGGCGAGGAAAGAAGAGGAGAAAAAAGAATTCCCTGAGAAACGAGGACGCAGTAATGGAAGATAATGAGAAATAAACGTGTGGAAAGTGATGGAAAGAGCAGATAAAAGAAAGAGAAGACTAATCCTCTCACTCAGAAGGAAACGAAGACCGCAACATTGAGAAATACCAGCTAATTTGATGTATGAAGAACAACAAAAAGAGACATATAAAAAGAGCGGAGTTTAGTCTCTAAATACTTACATATTGAATATGATGATATCTGGTATCCAAATATTCTCAATTGGCAGCCATGTCTTAGTCATTCCTTCAAAATCAGATGCGTTCCATGCAAGAGTCGGATCTTCCCATTTCTGGAAACAAGTATGTTTCACGAATGCAATTTCAGTAATGATTAACGATAGTCTCAGTGTTAAGCCGCTTTTCTCAATATACGAAGCTATTTCCACTTACCTCATCGACATAAACGAGTGCAGTCATTGTTTGTCTCAATTCGTCGATACCAAGAATATGAACAAGATCCATTTCATAATGAACATCGACAACTCCGTCGGGAGGAGCTCGATTATCGTGATGAGCGAGAAGATGAGTTGTCAATCTCTTTGACGTTCCTGCAAAGATCAAAGATCATCTTTGACCCCCAAGAGAAGAATAATAGGACTAAGTCAGTGTGAATAATCGAGACTGCGTATGTTCCCAGTCGCTCTCTTTTGCAGAGTATTCTACTACATGATCATTGTTCAAAGTGCGGATTCTCAAGGGAGGGAAATAGATAGATAAAGTGTACATTCCATTCATTCATTGCTGACCAATGGAGACGATTGGATTGTGATCCTTCTGATGGACGATTTCCACTCCATTCCCATTAGACAACGAACCATCTGGATACGACTCCAATTGTGATTCATCCTCCAGTGAATAGTCCTTTGTGATCAGCTGCCATGAGGGATTAATTAGTGAGGGAGGGATACGGTAGAATGGATGGTATCGACTACTGATGCTGTAGTAGTTACCACTACGGTCACAACATCAGGCAAAAGAGGCAATCACGACTACATACCATACTGGACGGAATCTATCCGGGAAAGAGACGAACCTGCACTTTCGGTCGTTTGTCGTTCTCAGGTAATTGAGTACATTCTATTGATAAAGCAAATAAGAGAAGAGGAGTGAGCAGAAGATAGAACATCTCTCTTACTGAGAGAAGAATGAGATCGAGATGGAGAAGGGATCTGAAAGGGGCGGAGTCTGAAGGAGGAGGAGGGGAGTAAATGCCCTCAGGGAAGGAGAGGACACGGGAAGACGTTACTCATTCCAGTCAGTACATGTCCAGTCGACTAGCATATCCGATGGATAAATCATCCACTTCTTTCGTCACGAGGACACGCTTAGAGAAGTATAATAAATACTTTCAAGGAATATTTCTGTAGTCCTTGGAGTCTTAGGAAATAGATCACAGGGTGGTGCGTCCATTAGCTGAAAGATGTACGAACAATTTTAACCTTATCTTATTTGTTGACGGCTAAGTATACTGCGAAGCAATTTACATGCTATTCTGGTTTCCTATTTGAGTTCTTCCCCAGAGTCCAGAGTTTCAATCTCAATTGTGCAGAGAAATTACGCTGTGAGTATCCCTTTCTGAGGAGAGAAGGAGAGCTAGACTTGATTAGAGTAGAAAGGTTTTGTATTTAGGTACATGAACTGCTGTTAGATGGACTGCTGACAATGTTTTTTTCAAATGCGGTAAAACAAATACATCCTGAAATAACATATTTCATTAGATATAATCAGCCTTGCCAAAGCAGTCTATATTGACAGAATATAGAATACAGAATACAGATTTATCACGGTAACATGCAATGGACCTGCAGGAGGTGATTTTTTTCTGTGCACTGCCAACGAGACAAACAATTATCAGACTGAAATAATTGTTGAAACCTTTACTTCATTCGTAGAACATATCCGATTGTTCAATCTGGAAATGACAGTGGTACACGTAATCCAACAATGCTTCAATTTCTTCTCAATAATTCTCGGGCTGGAGGTAGATATTATTCACATCTAGCAAAAAATGTATTGTAATTGATCTCGCGATTCAAAGAAGAAAATATTTATGGCAAAATCATATCACGGAATCATCTCAAATTCCTCAGCCGTTATGGTTGAATACCAGCCAGTGAAAAGAATCGGTAGCCTAAGAATGGAGAAAAAGGACTTATTAGACACGTATTAGGAATGGACTAGAACAACAAAACAACGAAAGATAATCTAGAGAAGGGATTTCCTAATTGAGATCAGATGGAATTTCTCCCTTTAGAATGGGCAAGGGATGAGCTTCTGTATTGAAGACCCATTCATCCAAGGACATCTCTGAATTTGGAGTGAACGTCAGATAAGCGTATTTGAGAGTTTCAGCCAGGAAGAAAGACTGTTGAACATCATCGCGACCCTTGAAAGAATCACTTGATGAGATGAAGAGTTCACTTTTAAGTCGAATACTGTCAAATGTCCAACCTGATTGAGATTGTATACATTCTGCAGTCCCGTGAATCCTGCTTCTACTCTACAGTTCTTATTGATCGCTGTGATCGCATCCCATACCCAATCACGATATTTCTGAAGAGAGAAGAGATTAGATGCCCTCCCATCTCCTTCTCTGACCTCCTTGCCAGTGATTCTCCATAGATAGAAGAATCCTTCAATGACTTCAGGACGAAGGATATATCCGTGTTCCGATCTCCTTCAATGAGTATTCATCCATCATTTCATTCCTTCTCTTTACTCACTTGCTCGTTGCATCATCTTGATCATTGAAGTAGAACATCTCAGGGCCGATTCGAGACTCCGTTCGAATGTACGATTCGTGACACGTATGACCGAGATCCTGTAGAAGAAGATAGTGAATGATGTGATGTCTGTGATTCGTACCTCAGCCAATTGCATAATTTGTTCCTTCCTCGTTTCATTCTTCTCATATTTCGCCTCGAGTGCGAACATTCCCACACAGAAACACGCGAGATGACCCATTTTCCTGAAATAAATAGGTGTTGTAGAGGAGCGGGTCCATCTCCATCTTACTTATCAGCATGTCCTCCCTTCAATTCGGCTGCGAAACGAAGACCCGATTTGGAGGTGAAGATCATCCTGACGATTGTGTTTTTGTTTTTCTTTTCGCGCTTGAATATTTCAGTTGAACTTTCCCTCACTTTCTCTGAATGGCATCAGATGCGTCCCAATACATTCGACGAGCTTGATCGTCCTTGAAATTCGTCTGAAAAAGATTTGTAGGTGCATTTCGAAATACATTTTGTACCTGAATCCACGACTTGATGAGATACTCGTAGAATGAATCGCCAAGAGCTCCGAGGGAACTGAAAGTGGTATAATAATTTATCTCGGTGCAATAATAGCTTACACATGAGTCATTCCCGACCATCTTCCAGTCTTCGGATTCATGTAATTTGAGTACAATCCTCCATCGATCTTCTCTGATTTATCAAGAGTTTCGCGGATCTTTTTCACCTGGAAATTACCATGTTGTTTATTGTTGTGGTCGAAAGTTAATGTTACCTTATTCGCAAAAATATTCTTGCCCGTAAGATGGGATAGATACGTGAATTCGAGATGAATTGATCCGAATTCGGAAAGAATCGAACTGCCTCCATTGGCCCAGCCATAATTAGATGCTGCCTGAAAATAAATTAATTCATGTATCGTCTTCATTTCATTATCTCCTCACCTTAGTTCTCATATCGATATTGGAATATGATATTCCACTGGGAGTGTTGAATGCAGGCAGAAGCGCCTCTGCTACTTCACGAGCCTTATCACTCAATTTCAATCATTTCCATTATTCAGCTATGATATTCCCTCACGTATAAAACTCTTCTCCAGTGAGTGCTCTCAGAGCGAGAAGACCTCCCACGAATCGAATATTCGTCTCGAATACAGAGAGAGTTCCTTGAGCATTCCCAATTGAGAAATTGGCTTGAATGAAGTCACGCGCCTGAAAGAAACCGAATATTTTTACGATGATTATTTACTGGAATTTCAGTTTTACACATCGGGTATTGCTTCATGTGCATAGTTGATCCTTTACCTGTTTATATTCATCCTTCAATCCCATCATCCATAGAGTATCAGCTGCATCAACAATCGTCGCTGCCATCTTCGATCCTCCGAATATCGCCTGATTGTTTGGCGTCTTTGCATCAGGACGAATCTGAAAACAATACATTCAACATAGAGAAAAACCATGTCTTCATTCCGCATTCTGTCTTGATTCACTGTCCTTTCAAAAGAAATCGAAAGAATACATAATTGATGGATCATCCGTCTTCGTGATTAATCCCCCTCATTCACCTCATTGTATCCCCAAGTGTAGTTCCTGTATCCATACCAAGCATGAAGCATCATCTCACGAACAAACTCCCGTTTCTTAGCTGAAGAGGGATACTGTACTCTTCATTTATTGATTGACTACCGTATCCCTCATTGGGTACAGTATTCCTCACCAATATCATCTCCTTTGTCTTCATTCACTATTTTCTTCTCAACCTTCGTCAACTTTTCTTCTCCTTCTTCCTTCTTTTCATTTTTCTTCACTGATATCAGTTTCTCTGTCTTCACCTCTTCTTTCATTCCGGGGAATTCCACCTTATCTTTCGTTTCCCTCTCATCCTGCAGAAGATTGATCTTTGATCTCTGTCTTTCAAAGATAGAGATCTCGCCCATACTTATTCCTCTCCCTTTCTTTTGAGTGCAAGAAGGAGAACCTAATGGAAATGATGTTATCTCGACCTAATCTCTTTTGTTTAAGTGAAATGGAAAGTATCTATCACGAGCAACAGTTTGACTTGTGTAGTACATCATTTTCGTCTTTTCTTCAGATATATTTTATCATTGAAACTGAACCGATATGCATGGTATTCCTTATCGTAAAATAATAAACCGTTCCGCGTATTCCGATTCCTATCGTTCATTTTACATGTTGACTAGAGGGCTATTGTTACTAATCGTTTCCTAGCAGCACTAGTAGTACATACTGTGAAAATGAGAATTTTAGAATTAATCAATAATGAGCAAGCGAATAAAACTTTCCGTATTATGCGATAAACACCGTAGCGTCTCCGCTGAGCATTTGAATGTTACGATAAGAGAGAGAAACGATATTCTCACCTTGATACTTCTTATCCTGACATCTCTAATGGAAACTTTCTCAGGAGTTGAAGGAGAGAATGAATAGAGAATGAAGAAGATAAGGAATGACGATGCAGAAAGAGCGAGAATCGGACCACGTTTGAGGTTGACCACCTTCATCAACCTGAAAGAGAACATTGATCTTTGATCTTTGATCTTTTATATTCATGTCTTGATTTGCAACAGAACAATTTACTGTTGAAATTTATCCAAAAGAGCAATGAATGAGTCAACGCACAAAAAAAGCATCGAAAATGCTAATCAAAGTGTATTTAGAAAAGGATAGCAAACAGAAATTAGTAACATGACCACAATGAGAAAGAGGGTGTGAGTTGAGAGAGAAAGAGGAATCACCAGGTGAAAGAAACTCCGTTGCTAGTGGAAGAAAACTTGGAATTACTAAGCATTGTCAGTAGAGTATTTACTAACTGATGAGAATTTAGAGTGAAATTAGAGGAACCAACAAATTAAGAGAGGGAGAAAGGACGAGAATGAGGGGACGAATGAGAATGAGACGGAATTCGAAATTAAAAATATGTGGAATGGATAGGGTAATGAATGCCTTCTTTAGATTTCCCTCAGATCAAATTTCCGAATTGCAATCAAAGTTCGATGAAGAAACACGAGCGAAGAATGATAGGAAAGAGAAAGGAAACGAAGAGGAAAAGAGAATAGAAAGGAAAAGAAGAAAGGAGAAAGAGAATCATTGTGTAGAGAAAGAAAGAGAATGAGAACAAGCTTCATCTTATTGAGAGAGTAATTATTATCAGACAATGAAAACACACAAGTAATTGTCTCGAAAGGGAGAGCTTCCACTAAGTGAATCTGATCGAATGAAGAAAATTTCCGCCAAAGGAAAAAGAGAGAAGAAAGTGTTTATACTAACGAACTTAGAGCTATTGAGGGACATTCGAAATGATCCTATTCTTGTGAATACACTTTGTGCATAAACTATCGAAGAGTTCGAAGAAGGATTAGAGAAAGACAAGACGAGAAAGAGAATGGATAGAATTGTCTCCCTCATCGGAAGTTCGGCAGTAATAAAGACCTCCTTCAATGTGTCAGAAACGATCGAATGGATTAAGAAGTGGATGATTGACTGAAGTGAAGAAGAGAAGAGAGATTAGAAGCAGGTGCTTCATAGAATGGCTTCTTTAGGATACGAAAGAGATGAGAAGAGTGAAGAGGAGATTAATGAAGAGATTGGAAGGAACTGGGAATAATACAATTGAAACGTATCCGAAAGTTACTTGCAAGAACACGGAAATTATTTCCCCTGGGGGAATGAGCAGATAATTGGACGAAAACATTTGGATAAACGGAAAATGTGAGAGAAAAGGAGATGAATGAGAACAGATGTGGATCATTTCCGGTAAAGTTTCCAATGGAGGGAAAGAGAGAGGAATGGAGTGACGAATGAGGAATATTACACGATTATCATCAATGATGACAAATCTGTCTTTAAGTCGTAAAATCAACGGATTTCCTTCGTGAGCTCATAAGTGGTGGAAGTCAATCTCGAATTGAGAGTTATAACTGGAGAGGAAGAGATGGGAGGGAGGGAGGGTGAGGGGAACAGATTGAATAAGGACTGTGAAGAAGAGATGTCTAATTGGATGGATCATCATAAAGAATGAGAGAGATGACTGATATAATCCATGAAGGACCTTGACAAGAACACTCGCACGTTATCTATCTCTTTTGAGAGAGAAAAGAGTGAGAGAATGAGATGCAGATGAAGGTGGACGATGGAAAAAGAGAGAGAGGGGGAAAGGAAAGGGAGGAAAGGGTAGGTCAACGATATCGCAGTAATTCTCAATTCGTTTGGCGACAAGTTTCACTACTCGTAGAGTACTCGTTCTATAGCAATAGAAAAGAATAGGGAGTGAGAGAGGGAAAGAAGGGAGGAAAGAGAGGTTCAAGAGGAGAAAAGAAGAGATTTGAGTGGAAGGAACGAATAAGCTGGTGGATTGGAATAGATCGAAAGGACCAAGTGAGAGATTGAGGGAGGAAACCCTAGTGTGGACATACCTAGTCATTCCTAGGCAACCACCTCTCTCTCTCTCTCTAATCTCTCTTACTCGATTGGTCATCGATATCGATTGTATCGGTTGATTCAAAAGAGCAAGCACGAATAGAGAGAGGGAGAGTCTCCTTTTTGTACCCTAGAGCAAATAGAGAAGAGAATGGAAGTGAGAAAAGAGGAGAGACATTGATATGATTGCATCATTTTTCATCGCTTCATAGAGAAATCCCCATCTGGCAAGTCAAACATAGAGAGAGGATGGCAATGAACAAACTATTCACAAGTTGAAAACTCTTCCCTATCACTATCTGATGGAAACGTGGAAAAGAGAGAAAGGAAAGAGTTCAGAGTGAGGAGTGATTGGTGATAACATGAGTGAGTGGCATCATCGATAACCTTTCCCATACAAACTCTTTATCGATAGTGAATCGTAGACAGTGGGACAAGGGTAATTTGAGTGTACCAGTGAATGAATGGAAACAGGAAGAGTCAACGAAATGTGAGAGAAATCCTTTTGGGATTGGAGAACAACGAGAATAACGAACGAGACTGAGAGAAATACGAGACTTATTCGGAGATTGAAGGATAGAATGGGATTGAGTTATCGAGAACTGAACAAATAGGAAGGAATTGAGGTAGATCAGAGCACCACTAAAGTACAAATAGAGAGATAACCATTACTAACAGCATTTTGATGCATTTCTGATTCGCCTCATGGGATACAACAAAATTAAAAAGTTAATTAACCGAGTCCTCGATGACAGGATATAAACTATCTTCTTCTAGGAGGAGATTCATCTCTTGGTCTCTTTCCGAATACAGAGAATGTCTCTTTATCTCTCCCTTCTCTCATTCGAGGTCCTTCCTGCAAGCAATTCATGAAGGGCATGAAGAAAGAAATGGAGAGAGAGTTCATGCATTCATGAGGAATCAAAGTCTTCCGTCATACTTTACACGTCTGACAATGAGGTATGCCAGAACTTCAAACTCATCAGAATCAAGAAGACTCACCTTGACACTTCTTTCCTCTCTCCTTCTCTCTTTCTTCTCATCTCTTCTTTCCCTTCTTCCATCATCTCTACCATTTCTTCCTCTATCTTTATCCCTTCTATCTCTTTCTTTCTCTCTCTTCTCATCTCTTCTTCCATCTCTATCATCTCTTCGTCTTCCTCCTCTCGGTGAATTTCCTCTCCTTCTATCATAGCTTCGAGACCTGCAATACATTCATTCAATGGGAGAAATGACTCAATATGAGAACGTTGATCCATTCTCACAATACCAATCCCATTGTTAAATCTTCCCACCTGCTTCTATCTCTTCTATCTCCTTTTCCATTCGATTCTCCATTCTTTTCCTTTCCTTCCTTTATAATCTTAGCTGCAACTTCTTCAGCTTTCTTCTTCTCATCTTCAATATCTTTCTTGGGCATCTTTGCTTCGTGAGCTTTCTCCACCACTGCTTGGAGAGCAGTCCAATTTGGCTGCAATGGAACACCAGTTATAAGAGAACTGAAACACGTATCCTAATAGTACATTAGGAATGATTACTTATTTTAAAAAAAACATGAACAGAAAACAAGAGACAAAAACGGAACTGACCAGTTTTCTATTGTATAGATTGACGAGCATATGGGCAATGGCTTCGACGTCTCTGTCACTTGCATCGAATAGTTCGAACCTACAATGAATAGAGTGAATGAATGATTACGGTAGAATGAAATGTAATAGTAACCAATGGAATGGTTCAGATGGAAGTGCAACGGGAGGTTCGACAGTTCTCGCAGCAAGGAAGATGCATGCACATGCAATCGTCTCGGGAGTGTATCTCAAGAACATATCTGTACGAAGACCATCGTTGATGTATGACCTGCAATGACATCTAATTACAAAAAAAGAAAGATGGAAGATTACCCAGCCTTCAATGACTAAAGTAGGAGTGAAAAGACAACTGACCATGCCTTCTGAACGAGATCCTTTCTATCGCTTAGATTGAGAGTGTGAATGTAACTGAATATCAGCTTATGTGGATGTTTCACATGAACTACGAATCCCAGAGCGATTAGAATCTTCGATTCCGTCTTCTTCATCTGTAATCATCAACAGATAATAGTTTACCGTCCTGAATCTGTGAATAAAATATACGAAATGAAAAATAACAACGAAGATTTCGAGCAAAGTATGAAAAGTGTCTCACCATTTCTTTAGCCTGAATATATTTATGATCGAGTAGAGGGACGCCCAATCGAAGAACGTTGTCTCTGAAATGGAAATACCCCATCACCCAACGTTCCCCCGTTGCCATATCCAACTCCATTTCTTGATGAGAGAAGCAACCTAGTATACACTTACTCTTGTGTACCTACAAATGATGAAAGGAGTGGAAAAGGGAAATAACACAAAAAGGACTGACCGTGGAACGGTGAGAGACTGGAAGAGAGCAACACGCGAGATTATCAACTAGCCCAAAAATAACCAAAGCAGATTCATATTCTAACTAATTTCAAACCTATCCATAAAATTATGGCTCAGTCATTACTGTGATACTGGAATCAACATCTTTTCAAACTGCTCAAATCAGTTAAACTTATTTAATACACTAGAATCGTAGGAATAAGAAGTGATCCTACATCGCACTACGAGAAAAAGCATATAAAAAAGTCTATCTGAAGCTATAAAATATAATGCTAATGAAACCTCGCGTGTTTCTCACCTCAGTCTTCATCGTCCACATCGGCCATCGAATCATTAATTAATTTTCTCTTCCACTCCCTTCATTTGATCGATATTTAGAGGGGTAGGATATCAGGTGAGAGAGATACTGATTGGATTCTCTCTTACACATCATCACGTGCCATCGATGAGAGATCTCCTGCCGTGTCGGGGCCTGCATTGTTCATGGATATTACTGTTTTACAGAAATCAGACTCGGTAACTACGAACAAAAGAGGGAGTAAATTGAATCTATGAATTATCATTTTATACGTAGTTTTATAAGTCTTCGCTGCAAGTTTAGTGCGGTACATTAATTAGTAGGTGCATTCTGTATCAGAATTTGCTTCTCTCATCAAGAAATTTTAGTTTCGAATCGACGTTGGCGTCGATACGAAACTTCTAACAAAGAATGAATAATATTACCGTGTGAAAAGTCGACCAGCTCTTCGTAATCTGTGTAATTGTTCCAATCGATGGAAAACGTTGATGATATCGCGTGGCCTTCTTATAGCTTCCTCGATTTTCGAGGCAAGGTACAAGCAAGCCATGACAACATGCTGAATATCATCAGATTTATTTAATTATTCAATTATGTAGTCTAAACCAACCTCAAAGTGGTGGACTGCGAAAGATTTGGAGTAGTAAAATCGTTGAAAGATAATTTGACCCGTTGCAGCGGCTGTCTGAGGCAATTTCAACAAAAGAGCGCCGGTCTGTATTAATTCGCATCCGAGATATCGCAAATCCTGCAATAGTTCCGATGCTTAACACGAAACAAGTATAAACTAACCTCTTCAGTTGCTCTGTCGATTCCATCGGCAATCGACGGAGGATTCTCTAATCTGCTCTGACTCTCTTCATCCATTGTCAATAACCATTTGTCCGAATTGATATTAACAGACGAGTGTTTCGGCCTCAGCCCGAAGCTGGAAAAAATATCACTTAACTAAGCACAGACAATTATTCTACCTGGAAGGTTTAATGTCTTTGTTTTCAGTTGAGTCGTTTTCAATCTCCTCTTTCTTAGCGCCGTCAGCATCATCCGAGGTCTTGGTTCCAGATGGTGTGGAGAGCTTGATCATTCGAGCCATCTTCTCCTTAACAAAATATGGTTGATAAAAGTCAGCTCTAATCATTAATGAACGAAATTTCGACACTCCCGTACTAATTTTGATATCCCCCTAACTGACACCTAATTTTGTCAATAGTCCGACATCGTAGTATCATATTTGTTGAACACTATTAGGCCTGTCCTTCCTTGACTCGTGATAATTACATATGCGATAAATTATTATAAACGAACCTGAATTAGCTTTTGCTTTGCCTGGATGGTCATCATCGTAGTTTTCCACACACAGAGAGGCTGAAAAAGTATGCTTCGTTAAAAAAGAAAACAAGGAGAGCACAATTATGAGGTTTATAACGACGAATAAGCAACAATTAGCGAGAAAATTAATAATTACAAAAAAGATTTTCGAAAAACGCGACGCTAACCGCAACGCTTAGCAAAGCCGCAGAGCCGATAAATATCGAAACATCGCCCACTGAAATCGCACTACACACTAAGTGGGCGGGGCTTGATTATGACGCATCGTTGAACTGAATTCTCCCGGCTTAGAACAACTTTTAACGCTGATTCACAGCTTTATCGGTGATAAATTCATTCTTCACATGTCTGTGCGCGATTCAGTATCTTTCCTTGTAAGCTCTTTAATCATTTCAGCTGATCAACCCGGTGTACTGTAGTCTAATACAGTAGACATCAGGAGTAGCCGTGCGATGGCTGCAAATGGCTACTCGAACGGCCATTTGAATGGTCATAATGGTCACAACGAGAGAGCTGATGAGGTTCCGACAATAACACTCAAGGATCTTATCAATGACCTTTGTAGAGAAGTTTGTTTTTCAGTTATATTTGTTCATGCAAATTTGTTTGTGACTTATTCGTTTTACGAGTTACAGAATACAGTGGATTCAAGTTGTGTATAACATTTCAAATTGTAGCTGACGACGCCGAAGAAAATGATTAATCTGAAGAGTGGAGATTCGGGGAATGCTTATGTCGTCGCAGTAATCGAAGTAATTGAAGACTTCAGAAGATTGGCAGCTGATACGATCGCAGTGGTATGTTACATTCTATTTTCATTCGTTTCATATTTTTAATCGCGTATTTGAAGAAAATGGCGGATATCGACAAGCGAGTTCATGCTAATAATAGAGATCATGCAAGAAGATACGTCAATGATCTTAATATCGAACTCGCCAATATCGAAAGAACCGGTGAGTAGGAATATTTCATAAAAGATACATAACTAATAATGTTCCCTTAGGTCGTATTCTCGGTCCTGCTGCACAGACAATGGTGGATGATCTCTTTGTCTCACAGAAGAGAGTGGATGCAACTCGAGCAAGCAAGGAAGTACTCACTGCAATCACGAAGTAAGTGAATTCTCCCGTATTTTGGTATTACCTCTGCCTTATTCTAGATTCTTGTTAATCTGCGATCAATTGGATGTCTACTTCATCATTGAAATCATCGATCTCGTCAGTTATCTTTTCCATAGTTCTTTTACATACAAATCTTTTAAAATGAAAACAATCGATGAAAATCAAAACTATTCTAGGCGAATTCTCTTATCCACGATATTCGAAATGCGAGAACAACAGAAGAAATCGAGGAGAAGTACAATATCCTTCTTAATGTGCTTGAAGAGGTAAAATATCTTATTATTCAAATGAAAAATAGGTAAATAATAGTGTGTTTCTTCAGATTGATGAGTCTACACACACTCGATTAGCTGAATTGAGATCGTCGAGTGAGAGGGAAGCAGTTATGGCAGCGAGAGAACTAGTGAAGAGCTCCCATCCTATCATGTACTCTACCACAAAGGTTCGAATATTTTCATTGATCGTCCTAATGGTATTGTATTGATCAAATAATCTCTCGTTTTCAGGTAGTTCTCAATAATCCTCAACATGCTGATCTTTGTGATGCAGCTCATTCCGATCTCCATAGAGCATTGGGAGAAATGAGAGCAGCTCTCCATGGACAGAGTGTAAGCCTTCGTTCACCGATATAACTTGATCTTTGATCTCTTCAGTCCGAGGGAGGATACGCGTCATCATCGTATCTTGACGGATACGGTCAATTGGCAGCAGAGTTGCACCACTTCCAGGTAAGATTTCATGTCTTTCATTTGTCTTTCGTAGTGATGATATTTCGTACTGATTGATGTTGTTGTAAGAGAAATTAGTTTTTTATCACTTGAATATTGAACATAATTAATAAATAATAAATTCCTTTCAGAATCGTTTCATGATGGATCCGAGTCAGTATCGAGTGAATAGAGACAGACCAGATCTGGAAGAGATTCTAGAAAGGATTGTGAGTAACATAAAAATGATTGAAGTAGAGCGGAGAAAAAATGTTTCTGAAAAGGATGGATGTGAATCATTTTCTGATGTTTCTCGACGGGACTGTTGATTCATGTTTTTAAAGTTCCATGAATCGTGGAATCATTTTTGCTCATGGTTGAAGGATGGTTCGAATAAGAAAAAGAAGAACAAAGGTGTAAAATGATTACAGGTGACTCGATCAGCCGGAATTGCTGATGAACCGTCGACGAGACACGAAAGGAAACATAAGATTATTAGTTAGTTAAATTTTTCTCCTTTTTGTTGCTGTTTCTGACAACAACAAAAAAACCGAGTTTGTGAGTTCACAATTGTCTATAAACATCTGAAAATATGACAAAACGCATTTTATAGTAATTAATAATATTGGAGGCGAGTGCAATCAATTGCGACAGGCACTGCAAGAATTGTTGAAGGAGTACGAGAGTAATGTGAGTGGAATTGTTTTGGGGGAGAAAGCTATTCTGAATGGATCCATCTTTCTTATTGCTGAAACACATTTGTCACTGGGACTTAAATCGTCCTTTGTTTATTCCCTTACTGGGCACTGCTTCTCTCTTGTTTATACTTTCGTCCACTTGTCCATCTTCATTGAATGAACATCCTTCCCTCTGTTCCCATTTCCTCCTCCTCCCCCCCCTCCCCCTTCTCTTCCCATCTGTAGTCCTCCAAGTGATGGTCTCTTCTCATGTTCTACACAATTCCCCATTCACTTACCCCCCAGTAGATTATTAAATTATGGGAAAGAAGTAGTGGCTATTGGAGAGTATGCATTGGTATTGAGGAAGAGACAGAATGATAGGAAGAAGATGAAAGGGTAAGACTCAAGTGGGTGGCAGGGACAATTCCTATTTATCCTTTCCTCTAATCTTAGTTAATCTCTCTCCATTTGACTCATTCAATTCAATCCTCACTCACTCATATGTGTACTCTAGAGTAGATCTTAGTCAAAGGGAGATGAAGAAGGTTAGCGCAGAGGACCGATTATATATTTTGATGGGAAAAGTGCCCGGTCAGTTTTGGGTTACCTTATGGGAGGGTGGAAGGGAGGGATGAGTAAAGGGGGAGAGGGGACGGTGGATCTCTCCACCTAACACAAACTTCCCCTCTACGAATAACCTCCATCTCTCTCTGACTTTCTTCATTCTCCATACTCTCACTCTTCTCTCACGTATTTGTCTACTCATTGTTTCGCACGCCTTTGAAAGGGTGAGATGGACCAATGGAGGGATCTCACATGAGATTGACCAGAGATTGACAGGATGACAAGATGAAGCTGGGCTGTTGTCATCTCAAATTATAACCAGCCGAGAGGTCAGAGAAGGGACTGGTTTGCCGAAATGGAAGGGAGATGGGTATCTCCCCCCCCCCCCCCCCCCTAATATCGAAAGAGATGATAGTGTCAGTGGAGAAGAGAGAGAGGGGGGGGGGGAGGGGGAATGATGCATGAGAAGAGGAAGGAAGAGAGAGGACACCACTGTGAGGGATCCAAGTGACCTCCAGAGGATATTTAGAGGCGATTAGACGAATGAGAAGGGAGAGAGAAGAGGGGGGGGGGGTCGAGGAAGGACTCGAAGACTAGGGACTCTTGCATTTCCTTTGAAGTATACTTAATTGCACATGACGCAGATTCTCCAGTGTAGCTGATGTCTGTATGTGAGGGAACGAGAGAACGGAAGTGTTGATCTAGTGAATGAATGAGTGGGTGACTAAATGACCTCGAACCATAGTGAGACCCGATCCATTCTCATTACCTTCTTTCCACCTTGATTCATCCCCTCCCCCTCCCCTCCCCTCTACCCTTTCCTCCTTCCCCATTGTGTTCCATGCGCATCTCTCTATTCACAGTGAAAGGCTGGGCCGAATTTAGTCGTTTTTGAGAGTGAAATGAACGGACTGAAAGAATAGAAGAATGGAAGAATGGAAGGGGTCAAGGAGGGGAACGGAAGAAGAATAAAGAAATGAATGTGAAACATTAAACATGAGGGAATGAAGTGTGATAATTGCAGAGAGGTCGTGCAGAGACAACGGAAGATATGGATATGGCCATGGTTTTAGTGGAGAGGAGGATTAAAGATCTGAAGAGACATTTGAGGTATGATAATGATTGAGTGATTGTGTGTAGTAGAATGTATATGTATGTAGTGTGATGGTTTCTGATTTCATTCTTATTATTGACCAATGTGGTATGTGGTAGAAGGAAGAAAGGAAGGAACAAAGAAGGAGGGGGTGGCAATAAGGGGCTAGAGATCGTCAACCGCCCACTTCGACCAAAAAGAAGCTGATAATAAGATCGGAAGGATCGAGAACTGTTCTTATTTGTAAGACGAAACATAAACACATTGGAGCTACGGCGTAGTGTAAATTCACAAGAGATTTACGGGTTTCAATGTTTTCGTTGATCCGGTTATCTTCATGTGGAAAAAAGAGACTTAATTTCAGACGGGGAATAATCGACAACGTGAGGGGGGGGGGGTGCATTCTTGGATAAAACATCCCTTACTATTTTGTAATAATTTGAATAAACCCTATGGTGCCAATGAAGAGAAATGGAAATGTTGGATTACATGAGTGCATAGATCAAATACTCCCCTCAATAGGACCTATGAATCCACATTTTACATTTTAGAGTTATCAGAAAATAGGGAAAAAACATACCACTATTTCACAAAAAAAAACAGTGAACATAATACGAAACCTAACCACCACATGCCCATTAACGTAAAAAAACATGTAAAAGCACGTCACAATATATGTCTCATAACATGAGTATTTGACATCTGCATCAGTGAGATCGCGGATGTTTATGTTTAAGTCTAGTTCTTCAAGTTGAAAAGGAACTTAATTTCAGACGAGCAATAATCGACAACGTTGGGGATGCATTCTTGGATAGGAAAACACCTCTTCTCGTCATGATTGAAGTCGCCAGTCAGGGGTATCTTCTTTGTCCATTTATGAGGCCGTTTGCGAGAGAATCAAACAAAGGATCAGACAGTAAAAAAGTTTGAATCTGAGGAAAGTACTATTTCTGGGACATTTTAGGGTGCTCTACTCGATAATCACTGTCTCATTTGATAATATGCAAATTTGAGCTTTCTGTGGCTCATTGAAAACTGCACTTTTTTGGATGTTTCCTGAAATATCTCGAGAACGACTCAAGCGATCGCCAAATGTTCAATAGAAACTCTGGATATATTTCGATGAGGAATTGTATGGTGCAATTAAAATTTTCATAAACAAGATATTTTTCGAAATTCGGAAAGCCACAGGCGTCACACAAAAAGGTGGGCATAATTATGCCCCACACGTTGTTGGTGCCAGTATCGGTGACCTTCGTGCCAAGTTTGGGAGCTGTAAATGTCTGCGGAAGGGAGTTATGATTTTTTGAAGTTAAGAAAAACAGTGGAAGTCTCTCCATTTTGAGTCCCCGGCGCCCCATTTGCATACATTTCGTATCTTTCTCCTCTCTCCCTTCCCTGAAACAGTCTCGATTGGACGGAAATGTATGCAAATGGGGTGCCGGCGACTCGAAATGAAGAGATTTTCACCGTTTTTCTTACCTTCAAAAAATCATAACTCGCTTCTGCAGACATTTACAGCTCCCAAACTTGGCACGAAGGTCACCGATACTGCCACCTACAACGTGTGGGGCATAATTATGCCCACCTTTTCGTGTGACGCCTGTGGCTTTCCGAATTTCGAAAAATATCATGTTTATAAAAATTTCAATTGCACCATACGATTCCTCATCGAAATATATCCAGAGTTTCTATTGAACATTTGGCGATCGCTTGAGTCGTTCTCGAGATATTTCACGAAACTTCCAAAAAAGTGCAGTTTTCAATGAGCCACAGAAAGCTCAAATTTGCATATTATCAAATGAGATAGTGATTATAGAGTAGAGCACCCTAAAATGTCCCAGAAACCCTACTTTCCTCAGATTCAAACTTTTTTGCTGTCTGGCCTTTGTACATTTCTGTTCGATTCTCTCGTAAACGGCCTCTTATGTGTTAAAAGTCGGTTATGTTAATTATTTCAGATTAGATGGAACAGTTGATAGATTCAATAGACATAGTAGCTTTGATTAGCCATTAGATTCGTATAAATTTCTAATTGATCGATTTCAGTCTTCGTCCGGAGACTCAACACGCTGCTTATGGACCGGGAGGATTCGAAGATCATGCCAAGAGACTCGTTGAAGTGGGTTCACAATGATTATCCTATTTATATTAAAAAGTTTATTTTTTTCACATTTTTTGATTATCAGATCCACCAATGCTGCTGTTTCGAACATTATTAAAGTCACCAATCAATCTTGTAAATGCAGGTAGCGAAGCTGTCGACTGAAATGTGTATGGATCGACATCGCATCAGAGACATCAAATTCATTAGCGAGCAAGTCAGCAAATTGATGCCACAGGTGAGCACACGTTTGTTTAGATATAAGTCGAAATTTATTATTTTTTATTATATTTTTATTGAATTAGGTGACTCGGGCGGCGATTCTGCTGAGCGAGAATCCCACTTCTCAAATGGCAAAGGATCACATGGAAGAAATGAGGAGAATGTGGGAAGACAGAGTTAGTTTTTTTTTACATTTTGAAAGTAATTGTATCCGGATAGTCCGATCAATTCAATTCAATTCAATTCAATTCTTTATCCACCAGGTTTAAGGGAAATACATTATCATTTATCTTCGTTAGATTGTGGTGGAGGTCCGTCGTCGTTGTGGCGATTCGTTTTTGGGGGTGTCGGGCGTCGTAGGGAGCAGCAGTTTGGTATCAGAGCCGCAAGAGAGAATCAGAAGTAAAAGAGATAGATGGGAGAGATAAAAGATGAGACCGGAAACAGATGGGAGAGCTATTTACGAAATCAGCAGGCAGCACGTTCCATCGATCAATAATTCTAGTTGCAAAACTGGAGTGAGATTTAGGAAGAGCGTATGGCAAGCCTATGCGTAGCGGATGGGATCTGCGAAGATTACGTCCTAGGGGGGATAATTTGAAAAGATTTGTGTGGTCATAAGAATAGAAGCCATGAATCGATCTATGAAGGAAGATAAGATCAGAGATTAGCCTCCTATGTTCAAGGGTAGAAAGAGAAAGCTGGGCTATTCTGTCGGGGTACAACGAGTAAGGGATGTGACAACGAATGAATAAGCGCTTAGAGAAATTGCGCTGTACATTTTCTATCTGATTTGCTAAGGTTACTGTATGTGGAGACCATACAACTGAACCGTACTATATAATAATAATATTTATGCGTATTTACGGGAAATAACGCGGGTACAAATGAAGATGGAAATGACAACTAAATGATGTGTGAATTAGCAACAATGACATTAAGACAAACTGGTTATTCAGAGGAACTGGTATTCAATATTCCGGATTTGACAACTAGTCTTGCCGCTCTGGGAAAGAAACTGTGCTGTCTGTAGTTTGAGGATGAGACGTTATTGGTAAAGTTGATGCCGTTTCGAGTGTAGTAGTAACAAAAGTGGTGGGGTTTCTGGTTTGAGATTTTGTATTTGCCTCTCAGAAGATTACTGGCTGTCTTCAAGTCTATTTCCTCTCTACGCTTCTCTAATGAAGTTATACCTAGTTGGGCGTTCCTATCAGCAGCTCTGGGCATGTTTTCCCAAGTTGCTTTGTGACAGCGCATGTACAGTCTCCGTGTAAAGTAGTTTTGTACTTTCTCAAGAACCTTTTTGTCGCGTGGGAGGTATGGGTTAAAAACCATTGATGCGCTTTCTAGAATGGGTCTAATGTAGATGGAGTAGGTTTTCATGAGTACTTCTATGTTGTGGGACCGGAGCGCTCTAAGAATGGTGTGACAAGCAGTTTTGCTTTTCATGGCAATCGAATGGCAATGCTTTGAGAATACGAGGGATTTTTCAATAGTGAAGCCGAGGTCTTTGACTTCAGTCTTTTGCTCAAGTTTAGTGGTGCCTATTGAGTACTCCCTCTTAGGGTTTGCTCTTCCTAGATGCAGCGAGCTGCACTTGTGTGATGCAAGAGGAAGTTGCCATTCTTCTGACCAACCAGCAATGGTATCGATCGCGTTTTGCAGTGGGGTACTCGCGTCACTTTTCCTAAATGCGCGGTAGATTTTGATGTCGTCAGCGTACATTCGTGCAACGACCCCGTCGTTCTGAACAAGTGAGGGTATTTCCGAGGTGTAGATCAAAAACAACAGTGGGCCGAGAACAGATCCTTGTGGGACACCACTGGTTACAGGAAAAGAAGTGGAGAGAGTTTCGCGCACTCTTACTTGAAACGTTCTGTTAGTCAAGTAGTTAGCTATCCAAGCTGTGGTTTTTACCGAGAGGCCAATAGCTCCTAATTTGTGTTTCAGTTTGGGATGCGACACTCTATCGAAGGCTTTAGCGAAGTCAAAGTAAATGACGTCTACAGGTTTACTCTCACTAACGGAACTTGTCCAATGCTCTAGAGCGTCAAGCATTTGGAGTTCACGGGATCGTCTCTTTCTGAAACCATATTGCTCGTCTGGGAAAATGTCCAGATCCTCGCAATGTGAAATAATGGTTTTGCAAAGAAGGCGTTCAAAAATGCGGCAGAATAGGGAGGTTATCGAAATAGGTCTGTAGTTGAGAGGGTTGGAAAACGGAGGCGCTTTCTTAACTGGGGTGACTATTGAGTGTCTCCATGGTGAGGGAACTATCCCTGTTTCGAAAGAGTGGCGGAAAATGATTTCTAGTGGTTCTGAAATCGGCACGGCTATCTTTTTAATGTACCCAAGGTCGATGTTTTCAGGAGTTCTACAGGAAGAGCGCTTCCAACGTTCAATATGAGAGCATATTTCATGTCTCAGAAACGTTGGATCTAGGTAGTTTCCCAGGATGGGAGGGTCAACAGTGGGGACTATGCCGTTGTCATTTGTGAAAACACTAGCGAATGCTGCAGCGAGTAGATTCGCTTTACCTGTGTCATCCATTACTACCGTACCGTCGCTTGTTTTCAAACCTTCTACCCCCCTCTGTTTGTTGGAGCAGCGCTTCATGTAACGGAAAAACTTGTTTTTGTCTTCGCTATCAATGACTTTCTTTTCGATAGTCTTGTGATAGCGAATCATTTCTTTTCTAAATGCTCTATTCAGTTGCTCAAACTTGCGCGTCACTACTGGGTCATCTAGTCTAATCGCCTCCTGCCAGGCAAGGAATCGCTTACTTATAAGACGCTCGATGTGTGGAGGTACTTTACCATGGGTTATGTTCACTTTGATCCACGGGACATGGGTATCGATTGACTTTTGTATCAGTTTCATGAGCAGATCATACATCTCATCCACGTGTTTGAGGATGGAGAAAGCACTTGACCAATCAACATTTGCCAGTTGGCTGTTGATGAGGCTATAGTCGGCTTTCTTATAGTCTCTGCGGAGCGAAAATGCGGGTACAGAATGCGCGAGTGTCAGTTTGAATTTAACAACGTTGTGGTCAGAGATGTCGAAAGGAGGCCCGATTTCAGTGTCACTAATTAGACCTGGACTATTGCACAGCACGAGATCGAGGAGATTATCCTTACGAGTCGGGTCTTTGACTAACTGCACAAGTTTGATCTCTTGACAGAGGTCGATAAGACACTGTGAGGAGGGGGTAATCGATTGTTGTTGTGGGAGGGGGTGAACGGACCAGTCGATATCAGGCAGGTTGAAATCGCCTGTTATTACTGTAGGTTGGGGACACGAGCATAGGTCGGTTATCGACTTCGAAATAAGTTCGGTTTGAACGGTACTGGCCTTAGGGTTACGGTACACGCACACTAATCTAAGTAGGTCGCCATTAATGTCTAGATCGATGGCTAAAAGCTCGTGTGAGCCCTTGACAGTTTCGTCAGCTATTTGGATTGCGCTGATTGAAGAGTGTACTAGAATTGCCACACCACCTCCTCGTGAATTTCTATCACGACGGAATACATTGTAGTATGGGTCTTGAGTGTCTAAGAGAAGCGAGTTTGGAAAATCAGAAGTCAGCCAGGTTTCTGTGAGGCAGATGATTGAGTGTTTCTGGGACAAAATTTGAGAGAGGTACGGTAACTTGTTACGTACAGAGCGACAATTTGCTAATAATGCGGAAATTGAAAGTGAGTTTCTGTCTGAATTACTAGATGACCGGAGATTTAGTACCAGTTTCCCGAAAGTCCCATGTTGGGTGGTGCCCCATATTGCGATACATAAGACAAGAACGGGTTACTGTACTGGGGAGTGGGGAAATGGGGAGCGAATGACGATGGAAGAATCATTGTGGAATGAGGAGGAATGAGCGATTGCTGGGGATATCCGTACTGGGGATTGAGGAGTGGTCGAGGGGGAGGAGGAGGTGCAGGAGGGAACTGGGAATGAGATGGAAGAGGGGCTCTCTGGGAACGAATGGAATTCATCCTGTTGCGACGAGTATCTTGAGAGGGATTGGGGATATCTCTCGTATTAGTGAATACAGAGTCTGTTCTAACTCGACGAGGGTTCTGGGGTTGCGACTGTCTCTGAGTGAGGGGATTACGGTAGTTCGCGTGGCGGCCAGCGGCAGGTGTCTTCGGTCTATCCTCCGGATTCTCATACGAAGGTCGGATGTACACCTCGGAGAAGTGCTTGTCTCTCTTCACTCTACTGGCATACTTGATCAATTGTTGTGCGTGCTTTTTACTCGGCAGGACAACCTTGGTCAATCTCATGCGAGAGGAGTTCGTCTCTCCAACAGGCATTCTGTAGACAGCGACAGGGAGGGTGGGAATACCCGCGAGTTCAGTCAGGGCGATAACTTGGTCGTAATCGCAGTGTATTTGTTGGAGAGGGGATAATGACTTATCGACAGGTAATCGGGCAATAACCACTGATCGATCATGGTCTGAGGGGATCGGGGATGGATCAGTTGTCTCTTTTGGCAATGGCTGGTTGGGGAAGGGACGAGTGTTTGAGACTGGAGGGACAATGGGGTTTTCAGAGTCACCCATGGTTTCGTCGTTATGGACAACAGTGGGCGGGGGAAGTGCACCCAACTGTGCCTTTAGACTACTAACCTCCATCTCCAGTCGATCATTCCATGCAGCCTGCTTGTCGAGTGTCGCTCTGAGCTGGAGATACATCAACTTCATATCTTCCATCGTCAGTTCCTCTTCCTCGAGGAGTCTTCTCTTCTTGCCGGTTGCTGGGGCTGAGGGCGGTGCAGCAATCGACTCGTTCGCCATTTCTGAATGTTTCGGCGAGAGGGCAGATAATACAGCTGATATCATTCACCTTGTAGAGTGCCGTTAGATGAGAGTCAGACCCCGGCACAAGGTCGCAGCTTGGGAAGGGGTGGCGAGAGAGCGTGCCAAGGGAGGAGAGCGGCAGAGCGACTAGAGGGTCACCTGCCCCCGTGAAGGGAGGGAAGGGAATGAAGGGAGGGAAGGGAATGAAGGGAGGGAAGGGAATGAAGGGAGGGAAGGGAATGAAGGGAGGGAAGGGAACTCAAGAAGAGGTCTAACGAAAGTGGTGAAAGCACGACTGTATAAATCAGGGTCAGTGGAAAAGAAACATTTGAAGATTAGGTTTACCTTCGCTCTGGCTTTCGAGACAATTCTAGAGAATTCTCTGATAATGTAGATATTCAATTCAATTCAATTCAATTCAATTCGATCATTTTCATGAATACCGTTCAGGTTCATGCATTGACAGTGGGAGTGGGTGCATTGATCTCTCTCGATGATTTCCTCGCTGTCACTGAATCACATCTACTCGAGGACTCAATGATGGGCATCAATGTACGTTTTATGTTTAAAAAAATATTTTGCACAATAAAATTGTGGATTAAGGCATCTCATGGTAGTTGTAATAATATAATTCCTATCATTCAGGCAATCACAGAAGGCCAAGTTACACAGGTGGATTCGAGTTGTGGAGCGATTAGAGGAAGGTGAGGAATGTTGTCATAGTACGATTTGTTCAATGAGTTTCGATGTAACTTTATAAATAATGGCTTCAATTTAGATGTCTTCGAGTGTACGATATGGTTGATGATGAATTGGAGATGGCAATAGGTGGATCCATTGGAGAGACTGTCAAGACTGCCAATAGAATACTCAGAGATGAAGGTGAAATAATGCCATAGTATCCTTCATATTTCCACTGATTAGAAGATTTTTAGCGTAGTTATGTGACAAAATTTGCGAATCCCTTTATCTATGGATATTTATCGAAAGAAGAAAATAAAAATAAATGTATGTTGTGATTTCAGTTCGTCGATTCGAAGATCAATCGTCGTCACTTCTCAATCGATTGGATGAAAGAGGAGAAGCGATGTCACAACAGGAGAGGTCAGAGAATAACCAGTTCCTTCTCGATGAAAGTTATTGTTCATCGACATCGTTACAAATTTACTGCCACTAATCTATTCATTCTACAATACAATTCATTCGTTGTAGATTGGCCGAAACACAAAAGTTCTCTGATTCGTGTAATCTTGTCCTCAATGCAGTCAAGAACATCAGGGATGCACTACTCGTCAATAGGTTAGATATACTTTTCCTTCTTTGATATAGCCTTTCATGTTATACGTTTCGCATCCATGGAATAGTCAGTGTGGACAGATTTATATTATCAATTCAGAAATCCGGATGACGTCGATTCCGACAATGAATACGAAGATGATGGAGTGACGCATGCTGATCAGAAGAGTACGGTAAGTGGTGGAGTGAGTATTCATTGAATTGGATGTTGAATTTTTGTATCGATCAAAGCTATAACTTTAAAATTCCAAGTTTCTTCAACAAAATTGTACCGTATTTAATTTTCAGATCTCTGATGCGGATAATCAACAGAAAATGATGAGGAAACTGCCAGAAGAAGATAAGAAGAAGATTCAAGAACAATATGAGAAATTCAATGTAAGTGGAACATAAGATTGAACTGAACTGAAATTGTCTCAAAGAGAAAATGGTGTGTTGATAATGTGAATATTACATGAAGACAGTAGGTATCAAGAAAGCATATGGTGGCCAGCATTGGGAATGCAAGGTGGAATTAGAAATAAGGAAGAAAACATAGGAAGAAGGGAGGATTGTATCAGATTACTTCCGTTGTCTTCAAGTCTACCTTTTTCACTTGGAATTCATATTTCTCGCTCTTTTTTATTTCTGAATCTATTCAATTTATTTTCAGTTGCATCAGAAGAAGTTCGAACAAGAAGTGGCGATGTGGGATGATAACGATATCATTGTACTCGCTAAGAGAATGTGTGCTATTCTTGCTGATATGATGGACTTCGCGAGGTTAGATTTTAAAGTTGTAAAATAGAGTGGAATGAAATGTTTGGTATAGTAATTGTGTATAAAGTTTGACTTACATTCATTAACTATTGAGCAAAATTGTGAATTTTGTACACATATGAGGCCGTTTGCGATAGAATCTAACAAATCCGAATGAGTCTGGCACAGCTCAAAAATATCAATCTTCTGAAACTTCGCGATTTGGGGTTCTCGAAGGTGCTTATGACGATGGGCTTACTCATTATTGCCACCGATGCATCGTTGACTTCAGACGGCGTCACGTCGAAATCGATTTTTCGCCTATAGGGGTTCCTGATCAAGTTAAATTTACGTGAGTATGCCTCAAGGGTCAGAATTTGATGGCGATCGCTACGGAATATTTCATTTTTCATTATTTTTATTAATTATTTTGTAAAATGGAACTTTCCGCAAACTACAGTGTAATAGTGGAGAGTAGCATTGATCGGACCGGAATGCCACGAGGATTCCAAATGTGTTTTACTCTTGAAAATCCGTCATGCACCTAAGGATTTATTCAACTTATAGTGTACAGGCTTGTAAGTAAATTGTGCCATCTTTCCCCTTGTTTACTTCCTTCCTCTGATCGATCGGAGTCTCTCTCGCGAGGTGAGAGAGCATGGGGAATCGAGAGAGCGCAGAGAGTGGGAAGAGGTCACGGAGGAGAGACTCGGGTAGATCAAAAGATCGGAAGCCAGCAAGGGGAGGATGGTACAATTTACTTACAACCCTGTACACTATAAGTTGAATAAATCCTTAGGTGCATGATGGATTTTGATGTGGAAATCAGATTTGGAATCCTCGTGGCATTCCGGTCCGATCAATGCTACTCTCCACTATTACACTGTAGTTTGCGGAAAGTTCCATTTTACAATATAATTATTAAAAATAATGAAAAATGAAATATTCCGTAGCGATCGCCATCAAATTCTGACCCTTGAGCCATACTCACGTGAATTTAACTTGAACAGGAACCCCAATAAAGGCGAAAAATCGATTTCGACGTGACGCCGTCTGAAGTCAACGATGCATCGGTGGCAATAATGAGTAAGCCCATCGTCATAAGCACCTTCGAGAACCCCAAATCGCGAAGTTTCAGAGGATTGATATTTTTGAGCTGTGCCAAGTCTTGTTCGATTCTATCGCGAACGGCCTCATATGGTCTGGGCAAAAGGCTTTTCCACAAGCCTAATTTCTTCTTTCTTCAGAGGTCGTGGTAAACTGAAGTCAACGATGGATGTCATTCGAGCTGCACAGGAGATTTCAATGGCTGGAACAAAATTGAGTGTCCTCGCACGACAGATTGGAGATGTGGTACGGTAGATTATTGATTATTTTAGTGGAGAACAGCGGTTTCGAAAGAGTCTGATTTTTCGCATGATTATCTTCTTTTCAGGCCGAGGAAGCAAACAAGGAGAATCAGCAATTGAAGATCACGAAGAAAGATTTAGTGGCATATCTGGCAAAGATGGAAACATTCTGTGGACAGCTGAATGTCTGTTCAAGGGTCAGTTATATTATCATGTTGTTTATAAAGATGGTTGAAAAAAATATTGAAGTTCTCAGACTTCACTTTCGGAATAACATTCCGCTAACTGATCTTAAAATATGGGCATTACAGGTGAAAGCAGATGTGACTCAAGTGGAAGATGGAAGTTTGAAGGTGTCTGGTCTCGATTCCGTCCTCACTCTCACTCAGGCTGCCAGGTACTGTAGTCACTTATTGATTTGAACGTTACCTCTATCTAGTAAATGACTGGATGTCATTGTCAATAGATCATAGACCAATTTCTCCATCTCAGGAATCTTCTCACAGCTGTCGTCAGTGCAGTACAGAAGTCGTACATTATCAGCACGAAGGTATGCTTTTTTCTTGAATTTGTAAATTATCTCGCGCCTTTGACCTAGCATTTTCCTCACGAATCCCTACACACTTCTCTACCTTTCGCACCTCCAATGAAACTCAATACTTCCTTGGTTTATTCCATCCTCAATTCTTCTTATCCTTTCCCTAACCAATGTTATTTCTCCTCAAGTGTCGCCAAATGCGTCGTTCTGCCATGGCCGCAGCCATTGCCATAGGCGATGAATATCGGGGAATTGATGGCCAGGCCGATCAATGATATCCCTTCGATACCGTACTCCCTCCCTACTGCCATACTCATGTCAAATCATCTTCTCTTGTCATATCGATACAATAAACCGGTGGTGGGTTACCGAATGCCGAGAGTGGTGTACCGTGTGCGGTGTCTGTAATATGTCGTAATCGTGAACCGTGAGAATGTACAGTAGTGGTTGTGCCTGTGTGAGAGTTGATTCATGAGTGCGCCTGTAAATATCGTGACGATTTATCTCTGGAGTGAATTCAATGTTAATTTGGTGACTTCCTCTTCACGATCTGCTCGCCACATTCCGATGTGTGAAGGAATTTGACGAGCACGATTCGATGACAGGACGACAATCTCCTTTCCTCCCTATAATCTCATTCCATTTCAGTTCCCAACGAATTCGCGTACTCCAGCAGTTTCATGGGAGATGACAGCACCTAAGAAGCAGCCATTGGTAGAGACAATCTCCCCTGTGAAGAATGGGCGAGAAGGAGGAAATCGAGTAGTGAGAAGAGCAAGTGAGAGAAGACCAATGCCCAATATGGCTGAATTCCATACTCGTCGTCCCCATTAATGAATTCCCCCTTCCCTCTCTATGATATCCCCTTCCCCCTTCACTCCCTTCCTCGTTTGTTCTCGTTGTGTTACTCTGCAAGTTGACATCACGTCTATCATCCCTTGTAACTTTCCAATCTGATTTCCTCCCCCTCCCCTCACTTCCTTTTCTTCGTTCCTCGATTCGTCCCTTTCCCCATATCCAAATAGGATCGTCTTCTCCCTTTCTGAATCAGATCTATCCAATCTCATCGTCTACATCATTTCATGCTTGACTTCTCCCTAACTCACTTTCACATACTATTCTTGACCTACCACAGTGATCACCAGCTTGATACTACCGTAATCTCATTCTAACTCACTCAATCAAAGGCCCTCCCACGCATTTCCAATCACGAATCACTCAGTTCCCGATCGATAATTGACTACTTATCAGCACCAAGTACCGTATACCATATTACCGTATTCACTTTACAATCACAAACACAGATGCATTGCCATTGTATTTATCTTTTAATAATTCTTAATTTCTAATAATTTTGACACGTTGCAAAGACTGTAAGTATCCCTTTTTCGTTTTCATTGTGATACAAATAATAATAAAGTATGATTTGTTAAATTTGACTTGATTCGTTCAATTCTCAATTTGATTGCATTTCAAAAAGAAAGGAAATGGATTGAATAAGTTTTTCCTCTCTCATTTCTGAATGGAGTCCAAGTGTGTGAAGGTCGGCGCCAAAGTTGTCAATTATTTCTACGTTCTTCGTTTCTGTATTGCATTCACACGTAAGATAATCAATATTCCATCTTCTACCGTATCTTCTTCCAGTCATCTATGAAATATTCTCGAGAGTCTTCAGACTCCATCATGAGTTGTTATTACACGGAGGCTCCGATCCCAAGGTTACGGTAGATCAATCGAATCATCAACTAACGATTCACTCCAGAAGTTCCTAATTTCGTATACGGTAGCAGCGTCACTCGGTATACTCGGAGATCTCTTACTCGCTCTTTGTCATCTCGTTTTCGTGAGTGTCTTCAGGCTCGGAATTGAGACTGTGATCTATTTCATGTCACGGTAATTCCCCTCAGAGAGCTCGTAATCGTAAGCGTCTTCTCCTCCACATTGTGGCCATCAATGTGATCATTATCCTTCCGGTGGGTGGATCAGGTATGTGACTCATTCGATGACCTACCGTAATCTCAATTCCCTTCAGGAGTCTATCTGGCGCTCAAAGAGCGATATGTAACTCCAGAATACACGTGGAATGAACACTACGATCGAGTAGTTGAACATATGCCTGTATCGAAAAATGGATCACAAGTATTGTCAATTGATACTTTATTTTCAGATGTCAAATGAGAATTCGACGGGCTATAATTCATCATCAATTCCATGGATTGAGATTAATCTCTCTTCTTCCAAAATGGATGAGATTCTTTCTACATTGGTAGATCTTCAATCTAATTTCGATTGTTGTCTATCGGGAAAGAATGAGACTGGTAAGGAGAAGATAGAACTTCCTCATTCAATTGAGAACTCTCTGATTCTAAAGACTTCTTCCCCATTCTTCTAAATCGAATCAGTGAAACTTTCTCTCTTTTCCGCCTTTTATTCTGAACTATTTTGGTCTGTGATCTTTGATCTTTTCAGATCAATTTCTCATGGATATCGACCTGCAAGTGCTCTCTAATTGCTCGAATCCGAATTCGACTCGAAGTGATCATAAGAAATGGCACAAACTGAAGAGTTGTCCCAATCGATTCGTTGGTATCTGGAGATCAATTCTCATCGTGAGGAATATCTATCATCTCCTTCTTCTGATTCTTCCATTGCAGCTTTCATCGTCTTCTCTCACAATCTCATCATTTCTCTTCATTCTCGTATCTCCCTTCATCTATGCTCTATTCGAGGTATTCCCTTCTTCCTTCCAGGAATCTTTCTCTTTGTATCAATGCTTCTTCATCTTCCTCCTCTTCATTCCATTCCTCGTCCTCACATGATTTATGTCTTTCCGTCCCCCGTACTATCATAATCGTACTGGTGGAATGAGATACATTTCATTCTGATTGTCGGTTTGCGGGCGGAAATGTAATGGAATCCTGGGAATGAGGGGAGGGGGACTACTGTAATGGGAATGTGATCGGAGATGTGTCTATCTTTCAGTTTGATTCTCGACAAGAAAGATTTCATTCGATTACTCGATGGCAAGCAAAGACAAGAAGAGAATTGGATGAGGAAAGAAAAGGGGTGAGATGATGAAATGAACCCACGCGAGAGAATTGACGAAGTGAAACAGTGAAGAGCCACTTGAGACTCCCTTCTTCTCCTTCTCAGAGATGATCTCAAACGTGTGAAACTTAGTTATTTTCAGTCTCCGGAAGTGAATGAAGTAAAGGAGGAAAGACAGAAATTGATGCCAGATATTTCGTCCATCTGATCCTTCTCCTTCCCCTTCCCCTTCCATGTATTCCCTCTCTTCCCTCTCGATCACAAAATGGAAACAACGAAAGTCTTTATTGGTCATTAATTAATCGTGGCTCTGCTGTGTTGTAAATCCGCTTGCTCTCTAAGAAGGAAAAGTAGAAGATGAAAGGGAAAGAGATGAACACCGATCAGAACGGTCGACGGGCACTGAAAGAATCATCGAATTTGATTGATTTCGACGGATTTTATTATTTTGACGGATCATTTTCGTAGTTCATTCGCGATTATTCTAAAGACAAGCATAATGTATCTATAAGAAATTTGCTTACGGGCAGATATCAGAACATTGGCTGATCATGCATGCTCTGATTAGTCTGAGAGTGGCCATTGCTTCTGCTTCTCCCGCCTCTCCTGGCATGTGACCGAGCTCGTGAGTTGCAACCTGATCAAGTAATCTTCGATTACTAAAATATAAATAATTAAACATTCGTCTTGCTACGATTTCCTTATGGATTTACTATATTCCTACAGGGTAATGTCCGTTGGAAAAATGGTGTATTGAGCTCCGTCTAGACTATCACAGAGATCTAAGGGGAACGGGAAACTGTCTTCAGAGATGTCTCATTAATTGCCTTCTTTTCGTTTCCCTGTTGAGAAAAAGCTTCGTGCTTCTTCACAACAAAAAAGAACGAAAACGCGATGAATTCTTGTTTTCGTAGTCCTCGACTGTCAATTTTAAGAAAGATAAATGAATTATTGATATCTGAACCAGTGAAGTTCGAAAATCGTAAAGCATTATGGTCATCTATCGTTCATTTTTCGTACAACCTCTACAACTAGATCTATAAATTCCATGAAAATAAAAGACAAATAAGGAAGGTCTCATAGGGGGAAGTTTCATCTCTCTTTCCTCTGCATTCTCTCTTCAATCCCCCATTGAAAGTGTGCCCTCAGGCCATTTGACCCTCTCATTTAATTTCTTCCCTCTTCATTTTCGACCTCTTCAAATTCACTGAATTTCCTCTTCTTTTATCCAGATTGGCTATTTCTCCATACTTGGATGCGTTTGTTTTCTCTTCTTTTCATCTCATTTCGATTGATGGTCGATAAAATAAGGAAGAGAACCGTTTCATCCCATCAGATACCCAAAAAGAAGAAGGAAAAAGGAAATCAAGGAAGAGAAATAACCCTCGAAATTGGGTATGACTACTATATAATGTGTGAATCTCTTCTTTTGTGCGTGGGGAGTCCATTGATGGTCCTGTCCAATACAGATTCCTAAGGTGAGAATAAGTCTGACTCGGACAGAACACATGAGGAGTCTTCGCCCCCAAAGCACATTTTGTTCAGATGTGTTTCGCTAATGAAATAATTGCTGGTCAAACAGCAGGGACGAAACTCTAAGGGAATCAATAAATGAATAAAAAGTCTCTCACACTAGCGATAGTGTACCAGCAGTTCTTCTTGCAGCAGACACATGGCATTTCTCTGTATTCATCTACACTACATGAAGAAGGAGAAGAAGATTCGGGCTTCACCGGATTGCAAGAAACTGAAAGAGTAAACGATATTAGAGTATTTAGTATACGTGATCCTTGGAGATGTTACGTTTGTTGTGACACATGGATAGTTTAGTTCCAACGTATACGAGACCATTATTCTCACTGCCACAGTTCCTCTTTCTCCTACATACTAGATACCTTTCCTTCTAACGAAGCTACTTCCAATTCAGAGACGATTCATTATGATGTTAGTTGCATTGATTCTGTCGTCAATTCTCAAGTAGCTTCGTAATGAGTGATAGAATGAGAAGGATCACTTCATTCCAGACAGAGAATAAGTGACTAAAGGGAAGGAACACACCCGTCACTTCAAGGGCTTCTTTCCCTTCACTCCCAAAAGAAAGTGTTTTCATCGTCCCTCTCTCGTCTGGCCATTACAGTTTCCACATTAGTGAACCTAATTTAGGAAGGGACAGTCAGGATGCCCCTTTCTACTGCGTCATTCAACTATAGGGACACTCAATTAAGGATATTGGGAATACGGTAGAAAGAGGAACCTACCAATGACTAGAAGTGCGGCGAGACTTATGAGAAGAGCCAAGGAGAGGGGTGAAGACATCCTTCAATTAATTACTGTTGATAATGAGGAAAGGGAAGGGACTGAATCTGACACGATAATTACACAGTGAGAGATTGATGAAATGAGGAAGTGACAAGATGATCAAATTGGTGGGAAGAAGAAGAATGGAGTCACGAATAGAAGGAAGTTTCGAATTGGAATGGAGGAGACTGAGGAGGAGTGATGTCATTCAGATTTTGTGATTGACTTGTGGTGCAATGAGGGTGGAGATGAATGTGATTGTGAAGAAGAGCAGCGGTTTTAGATCAATCTTTTTCCTCTGGAGAATATGGGGAGAGAAGAGTGCGGGAAGAAGAGAGAGATGAGGAGGGGGGAGGGGGAGGGGGAGAAGACATCTGGATAAGGGATGAATGATGATGCCAATCAGTCTTCTTCTTCTATCAATTCAATTCAAGAGACCAGACAAATTAAATCAGACCTCATCTCCTTTCTTTTTTTTGTTATCCTTAGAGAATGTCATGAATGACGAACAGAAATGAGCAAGATCAATTCGATAGTTTGTCAAATGGCCTTTTAAAAATAACAGATTTTCTGAGAAACGACCAAAGTTTGCGGAATCAAAGCACCACGAAGTGAAATGAGGGAATTGAATGGAAAACAGAAAGGTAATTTCCTCAGAAAAAACTCGGACGGATTGTTTGGCCCTCATTTCTGTTTCTACTCTATTTCCTTCTCGATTCTCGACCGTGAAATCTGGAAGAAAACGAGGTAGTCATGAATTATTCATTATGTGTGCAGAAATATCCGAGACGGGTGCTAAGTAAAGAACAACGTACACATTCATGAAGTGATGTGGTAGACTAATCGAATGAAGTGGTCCACTATATCAGACAAAAGAGCACAAAACATTTCAGAAAATTGGCTGCTTTTTTCAAAAAGTAGCAGAATTCGTCAGCGAAAAGAGGGCCTTCGTACAAATATACTACAGTTTAGAAGATACTTCATGGAAGGAACCGAAGACCATTTGGAAAGAATGAATAAGGTGGGCAATGAAGAAGAAGAATCTGAGGAAGAGGAGGAAAGGCAAGCCACGCCCCCTTTTGAAGAGGAATGAAGAGATATACATTGACTCCGCCCATACGGAGAAGTAAAGGTAGTAGAAACATAGTGATGGAGGAGGAGAGATAACATATTACATATACTGTCATTAATGATTGGATGAGTATGAATACCACACACGGATATTGGAAGGAACAAAAATGAAGAGAAAATAGTCATTTTGAGTGGCTGATTATTGAGAGACGGAAGAAGGGCTCGGATGCTCTAATGAGGATGAAATTATGATGTGGAGATAGAATGAGATGTTTCATTTATTGACCTCACTATTTTATTGGAATAACGAACATCCGTTCGAGTCCATTCGCTCTCCGACCCTATCTGAGTCATGAAGATACTACTTGATCATTATCAACTTGTGTTGTCATCTTTCTTCTTCCGTCCATCCATACTAGGATTGATGAAATCGAGAATACCCGATACTCGAGGCATCGACCAGAAAATACTCCTTTATTCTCGATCGATCACGAAACCCGACTCGGGTATTCGATCTTGAGAGTGAAGGGTCCGGTCGGACTCGGGCCGACCAAACCCGATCGGTCGGTCGGGTCGGGTCGGGTTTCTCAGTGAACAAATTCATTTCGTTCTCATCATCCTACTCAGAGAGGTGGTAATAGTGCGATGGCAAAGTGGTTAAGCTTTTGCATTAGCAAACATTCGGCGCGAGTTCAATCCCCCGACTAGCCAATCATTTTTGCCTATTATTTTAAATCATGTAGGTACATCACGCTATTCATTTTTCGACTTTTTCGTGTTTTTATTGCTAATTTTCGACTCAAATTTATAATTTCTAATTAAAAATAAAATAACAATGAATCATCAGCATGAACTTCATTAATTCAATAGGAATGTATAGAAAGGGAAAACGATAATCAACCAGGAACAATAAAACTTGATGCATGAAAGTGGCAAAAATGATAGCTGCTTCACGGAATTGAACTCGCGTCGAATGTTTCTTACTGCTAAAGCGTAACCACTCCGCCATCACAGCACTCTGATGTTGCTCTCAGAGTAGGATGATGACAACGAGATGAATTTGTTCACTGAGAAACCCGACCCGACCCGACCCGACCGACCGATCGGGTTTGGCCGGCCCAAGTGCGACCCGACCCTTCACTCTCAAGATCGAGTACCCGAGTCGGGTTTTTCAACTTTCGAGCTACTCGACTAATAAAACCCGATCGAGTTGTAGGGTCGAGGAATCACCCGACTCGATTTCACCAACCCTAATCCATACCATAAGTGGTCTCTCTAATGACGAAGAAGTGACGGGAATAGAAAGAAAGACACGTCAGATGCACGAAATCCACGTCTTCTGTATAGTTCGAATTCAATCTTGTGAGATGGAATGGGCATGACCTACTTGAGAAGAGATTAGTTCACCAAATCGAGGTTATTCCTGACAGACTGCTGCAAAATATTTTCTGCAAAGATTGTCAAATGCTCTTCACCATTTCTTTACACGCGATTCGTATCTCACCATGAGAATAAATGTACAGTAAATATCTGTCATCTCTTTTTCTTGCAGGGATAATTCACCTGGACTCTTTCCTAATTCATCTGTCACTGAATTTCATTCATTTCTTCGTCATTTCGTCCAATTCGATTAGTCTTTATCCATCTCCCAAAATACTCAACTATCCGCCCACCAAACTGAACCCCACTACTTTTACAGCCATCGTAATCGTTTCCTCTGATATTTTTACACAAGTACAAACATTAGAACTTTATTCTTATCCAGGAAAATAGAGAAATGGTAAAATACTTTGGAATAAAGTCGAATCAGATGAACTAAACTAAACGTAGTGTGGAATAGTGATTGGAGGACCAATAATTAGAGGTTATCGTTGCTATGGATAAATGGTGGAATATGGAGTAGTATGCCTTCTAGTTATACTGACAATTAACAAATAGCGATACAAAAGTCTCTCATCCAGTCTCGATTACAATATAGAAGGGGCGGGGAAGGGGGGGGGGTCGGAATTGAACTTGATATTTGAACTTATGCAGAAATACATCCGAAATTCACAGACAACTCATAGCGTACAAGCAGCTTAACTACGACAATTTAATTAAAGGAAGGTATAGGTGGAAGGACCTTAATGTCCATCTACCATATCCTTCTTATTGTGTGGCTGCTCTATCCAAGAGAAGGGCCTTATACTTGGCAATCTCTGAAGATAGAATCTCCTCTTGTTCACGAAGGAATTCGTTTCGCTTCTCGAGGAAAGCACACTGCAAGTATTTATTGATTAGAATAAAGTAATCAATCAACACCAATAAAATCCTCAGTCATTAATACTCACAATCTACCGTACCTCATTGAATTCGCTGTCTCTCTCCTCTCTAATCTTTGCTCGATATCTCTGAGCAGCAACTCTGTTCTGATATCTCTTTCTCTCAGCTGCTTCTTCTCTCGATAACTTGGATATATCGATTCTCTCCTTCTTAGCTCCATTGGGAGGAGGAGGAGCCGCCAGACGCTTACGCGACTTCCTGAACGGAAGATTACGGTAACTCGTTGATTGTTGTCTCTTTGATCGATCGATACTCGTTCTCCCGTCTACCGTACTCACTTGACGGGTTCGATAGTCACTTTGTATGCCTTATCAGAGCATCCCGAGGAAGTGACGATCTTCAGCTTAGCATCGATATCAGAATGAGCGATAAGAGAGATGGACTCGGCAAGAGTATCAGAAGGAGAGGAAGGAGAGGACTGAAGAGAGAAGATAGTTAGAGATCACTGGTCAACACATCCACATCAATCCATCTCGGACTATTCTTCATACGTACCTTCTCAATGTGTATTTCCTCTCTCACTTCTCCGATGATGTCATCGATGAATGAATAGAAAGAAGGAGATGAAGGAATAGAATCGAATTGGATATCAGAATAGTCCAATTGATACAATTCTTGACGATCCGGAATGAGGAACTCATCGATGATCTCTTGGTCCAAATCAAGATCAGAGAAATCCCTGTAATAATTATCGATTAGTTACTGTATATCGAATGGGAGTGACTCACTTCTCGTAGGATACTTTGTCGTAAGGAGAGTAGTGCTGGTTGTAGTCTGCATTGCTATCGGGTGAATCGGAGAGGGGAATATTGAATGAATGATAGGATAGAGGGGAAGATGAATCATGGATGGGAGATGATGATGAAGAGACTGGATGAAGAGGGGATGGATAGACTTCCGCGAAGACATTAGCAGTCACACTGAAAGACATCCATACTCAATCATTACACTCTTTCTGTTATCGAATGAATGAATAACTAACGGTTTCAAAAGACTGTTCTTCAGTGGTATAGGAAGAGCATCCGTAGTCACAGGCAAACGACGACTGGGCGGAGGCGTGGCCACAAGGGGAAGAGCACGGGTGGGGATGAATGGAACACGATCCGATACTGCAAATGAGATGAGGATTAAGATTATCATCTATGATAGATAAGGGGGGGAGGGGGGTCGTACCCGGAGTGGAGAAGACAGTACTGTGAGTCGAGTAGGCCGCCGACAAAGGAACACTGCTGTACTTGTTGAACGGTCGACTGGCAGTTGGCCCCACCAAAGCCGCATCCGAGACTTCCGTCGATCTGAATAATCATGGGATGAACACTAAAGTTCACTGCCAGAACTAGAATAACCCAAGTAATTTTTGAAGCAAAAATATAAGAAGACCATTTACGATTTTTTATTTTTTTTAAATTGTACTGCAACCATGCGGTTGATCCCACGCAGATTTAGAAACAAAACAAAGAACACTCTCTCACAATCAGTTGATGGGCAATCGATCAATTTTTAATCAATATTTGAGAGAAACAAGTCAATGATTTACCCTCTTCCCTTGAGTGCGTATTCAAAAACTTAGACAGTTAATAATATCTCGAATTTGTAATTACCTCGGCACAAACACAAGAGGAAGAGCACTGGGAGTTGGGTGAGGAGGCACGCATGGAGCCACACTTGGGGCTTTGAGCCCGCTGGAAAGAGATTGGTAGGTTCAGTTCTCGATCAATTAGATGATCTATTAGATGGTATGGATGGTGTTACCGTACCTTAACTCGCTTCTTGTCGTTGATGAGATTGGTGCAAGACTGGGAATTGCCGCGAGGAGCTCTGCAGTCAGAGGAACCACGATCAAACGACGGCGAGGCCTTCAAAGACAATCGATAATTGACTGATTCGTCATCTACTCCGCCTTCCCAACAGCACCACTCTCCATCTGCCGCCGCGCATTCGTCTCTCTTACAATGCGTCATCTCCACCATGACAGCCGCACAATCTGGCATCTGCACCGCGCACCACCGCCATCTCCACCCTTCGGATGCACCATCATCACCATCCTCGCCTTGCGAGCACGCGCACTCATCCACACTCTGAACTCAAGCGGACTATCGATCCATTCTGATCGAGAATGAGACGCGTGTTATGCACATACCAAAAGAGCGCCATTGGAAGGAAATACTTAGTCATCGCGACCATGAAGGAACAAATACATTTTGTAAAGTTACAATGAATACTTACGCGAGACGCGAGAGTGCATGATTCGTTCTGCCAAACCGACCACTCGGATTCGGCAGGGAGGGTAGCCATCAGAGGAGAGACCTGACATTATTGATTGAGTACTAATTGACTCATCGATTGATTAGGAAGAGAAGAGAGTTACTCACTTCTTCGCACAGGAAATATCCAAGGTCATGAGAAGACGACATTTTCTTGTTTCTCTTCTTGATTGTTGAGAGTTGAAGTGAACGCACGGGCGTGAAGTTGAGAACTAGCTGGAATGAGGGACGATTGAATGACATTTCGTGGAGACATCATAAAGAGATAAGAAACAGCGATTAAAACGAAGTGAGGACGAGAGGAGAGCAGTGATGTTTATTGAGATCCAGAGATTAAGGGGTTAAGACGTACCATCGGGTACAGAATACACACTACGGCCATGGTCCCTATGGATTTATGGTCACCATAAATGGTAAGAAGAAATCAATAAGATCACAAATACTAATAAACCAATAGCAGCCTCATAGAGGATGGCCCCAACCCCTTGATTAAAACAGTCGACTTCGGTATCACATTCGCGCACAGAAGTTAGTAATGGACAAAGTGACCTCTGAAATGAGGCGGAGTTTCGTTGCAAGAGTCGCCTAATTAAAGTTAATGATCGCTCTCTCGATGGAAAAAGGAATAGCGCAATCGAAATAGAAAGTGAATTCGATCATGTGATTGATGGCTTTGGTGAGTTTTATGATAGGAGGAAAGAGTGGGAGAAAGGAACGGGGTGACGAGGAACTAGATACTAACACACAATGGAAACATATGGATCGATCTCATCGATTGGGAGGGAGTCGCTCGATATTTTTGCACGTTATCAAAACAAGAGACATTTCCGGACATTATGAAATTCGCGAATGGGCTAAGGGCCAAGGATTGAGAGTCGCCAAGGTGGGTGGGAATTGAGGAGAGGAGGGGGAGGAAGGGACGCGGAAAAGTGAGAGACGCAGGCGATGAGACAGCTCTCGTTTCTCTGCCACCCTCTCATTCTCACGTGCTATTTTTCTTTTGCTTTGCGCCAGTCTGATGCAAACGGATTGAAAAAATAGCACGTGGAAAGGAGATAGTGGCAGAGAAATGAGAGGCGGGAGGAGAGTATAAGAGATAGCGGGGAGTGGGGGAGACTGACCATATGACGCATACTTGCGCCACTATTTAGCTCGCCCCAGAATCTATTTTTCTCGGAGTCGCGCAGATAATGACCATTGGTCTGTCTCCTTGACAAGTGGACAGACGATTCACGTGAATAACATGAATGCACTATGGAAATTGGATAGAGTACTCCTATTGATTGATGGGAGAGATGTAAGGAAAGAGAATAATACACCCTTTGTTCCATCTCTCATCATGTTATTAACGGATTTCATCTTTATCTAGGCGATCAGCTATGCTGGATCTATACGTATTCGACAATGACGTAATCTCAAACTGGGCTAAAAACTGAGTTTTCAGAAAACCTACAACGTAAATAAGATTACTTGGAATACATCCCTATTAGTGGAAGTACACTGAATAATATGTAATACGAACACATTATGTTTACATTAGCAAAACGAACGCGCTAATGGATTCAATTTGTCAATCTAAGTTTTCACACCTGCGGGAGATAAGCCCCGGATAAGTGACATATGAGGTTCAAAAACGCGATTCAAAAAAGTCATTAGCGATTAAGGAAACAATAATCAAATTTAAAGAGATTCAATCACAATACGCAAAAATACAAACAAGAAAATCGAAGAAAAACAAGACAAAAATCGAAGCCAAAATACCGTACATTTACACTATTTTCTCAATTGATAAATGAGTTTTCAGAAAAATCGGATACGGTTACCAACAAATTGCAATCGCGAACTAACTTCGAAAAAATTTGGGCATGACCCGTGTCCTTTTTCAATTTATGGAAACTAAAAATTCTCAGAAAACGAGGTAATCCTTCGAAAAACGAGGGATTTTGGCTCGCAACCATTACCAAGACTATCAACTGCCAATTGTGTGGAACTTCTGTACTTCTGGGCCAGTTATACTCACTGATGAAAAGTTTGAATCCGTTTAGAACAATCTGATCAGACTGAACTGGCCCAAAATGTTGTACAGAAGCCCCCAAACATCATTTATCAATTCTCAGCAATAAATACGAAAAAATGGCCTTATTCTCTCCATTCTACATGATATCTCAAAAATCCAAGCAAATGGTGTAAAATGGAAAGAAAAGGAGGTATAACTAATGTGATACAAAACTATCAACAACACAACGATAATCTTAATGCTTCTTCTCCTCACTCGATCGTTGTCGATAGAAGCCAGCCTGAATAAAATTAATCAATCGATGAGATCTAGATACCCTTCGAACACATCTACAGTAATCGAAGAGCATTGACCTACCATACCGTAATCATGAGATCAATCGATAATGTAGATTTCAAATTGACGTCTCACAATTCAAAAATTGGGCATAGCCTTCGGCCGCCCTATCGAAAAATGCCATTGAGATAATGAAATTGAAAGCATAAAAAATATTTCACACGCACTAGGAAATCCTTCTTCTTCAACATCTCATCAGAGCGGGGCAAAATCTCAATCCCAGAGAAGGGAAGAGCGCTGAGAGGACTCTGCAATGGAAGGATGTAGATACCGTAATAACGAGATCAATCAGATCAATAATGTAGATTTTAAATTGATGTTTCACAATTCAAAAATTGGGCATAGCCTTCGGCCGCCCTATCGAAAAATGCCATTGAGATAATGAAATTGAAAGCATAAAAAATATTTCACACGCACTAGGAAATCTCTCCTCTTCAACATCTCATCAGAGCGGGGCAGAATCTCTTTCCCAGAGAAAGGACGAGCGAAGAGAGGGTTCTGCAAAGGAATGATGAAGGAATGAAGTGAGATTTATCTCTCGTTGCTATCACATTATTCGGTATTTGCGACTCTCGCTTCTCAGTTAATTATGTGTATTTTCTCTCGTGCTTCATAGCTGCGATATCTCATATCCACCATGTCGTAATTTATCCATGCTCTCTTTGTCGTCGCTTTTCGTTTTTGCTCACGTGCGTGTTTCTACTGTAAGAAATATATCGATTTTTTCGCACCCGTAAAAATTTGATAAAAAAGGCGCTCATCCTTTTATAATTGTCCTCCTTTTGATGTAGTCGTCCCGTAGATCGAACACTGCAAATAGCGAGTTTAATCTCAGGTAATTGGAAATAATCTTTCGGATGAAGTTGAACTCACGCTATTCATTTCTCGTGTGATGTAGGTCCCCGGCGCAGCCTGGAGTCGCACCTGTGAGGGGATATTAGGGGGGGACCAAGGGGGGTTTGGTTTGGTAATAGGTCCATGATGGCCGTGGTTGGTCAGGCCACGACCACCCCGTAAACCTAGGGGGGGGGGGGACCAAGGGGGTTTGGTTTGGTAGTGGGCCCATGATGGCCGTGGCTGGTCAGGCCACGACCACCCCGTAAACCTAGGGTGGGGGAGGGGGTTAGTTAAAGGGGGGTTAATCATGCACATATCATGCTACATAAAGAGAAAGTTTTTTTAAATTTTTTTTGTTGTTTTTAAACCTTTTTTTAGATTTTTTAAAGTTTTTTTAATTGTTTTTTTTCCTTTTTTAAATAGTTTTTAAAAGAAGGATTGGGGAGGAAGAAGTTGTTTTTTGAGGGGAGGGGGTTTAAATTTAATGGAAGGGAGGGTGAGTCTGAAAGATTGGGGATGTGAGTTTAAAGAGAGAGAAGGGGTGGGGTGAGTATGAAAGAGGAGGGGGAGAGAATTGTGAGTTTGATGGGATTTAAAAAGAGCTAAACAACTCAACTATAAAGGAAAACAAGAAGATTTTCGGACACCTTTTTTCGACGGCGAAGTAATAAGAAAACAATAAATATGATTTAACAAATCACAATCCATGTTCTCCTTAATAATAAGCAGATCATGAATGTGGCTCAACTAATCCGACCATACTAATCAGAGTTATCGAGACTAAGCATCTTCAGCCAAGCAAGCTGTTCAGTCTTCGCTATTAAACGAAAGCGGCTCAATCTCCCCGCTCAAGAATCCACTCCTTTCCGATTTATTCTACATATTGGACAACATCACATCAGTTCTTGATGCTTTCCTATGTCCAAGTGAACCATAACCATTCAGAAGAGTTTCCAACATTCTAGAATTCCAAACAACCGGCTCTTTCTCACAGTCCTACCCAAGAATCGCAGATGCAGTTTTTATGAGATAGTTAAAGGACTGAAATTCGCCTATAGTCCTTTAACTTGCCACGCCACTGCGCCTCCAAGAGAACTAAGGCCAAAGATGTGTGTTCAACACAAGGGACTATCTCAGAGTCCTACCCTAGAATCGCAGATGCGGGCAAATGAGAATACCGAAGGTTGAAAATGTTTGAGTAATTAAATCTAAAGCCATACATCTCCCTTCCCCTCTAAGACCTTCGATTTCCCATTATTACCTGCGCCTACCATCCTAGAGTTTTCAGAGGGACCGCTCATGATTTCTGATTGAGCTGCCAATTTAGCTTATCCATTCAGGATATCCCGAATAAGGAAGCTAGCAAACAACAATCAAGAAAATAATGAAACGGGGCAAAAATGCGAGGGTCATGCCAGTATTTTTATTTATTATTTGTATTTTTTCTACTTTGCCCACTGATCATCTCTTTCTTTTTAGCATCGAAACATTCCAAATCAAGAATAACAAACAAAAACAGAACAGCACTCTCCCGGGAATGGAAATAAAGAAATTCAGAGACTCTCACACATAAACATTCAAAGACAAAAATTCCGATCTATAAATACAATTCTGAGTGAATTTTTTTAAATGAATTGAAACAAAAAGAACATTGAATGAGATCTCAACTTACCTTCTTCACTTACTTATCACACGATTTATCTCCGTAATACCTCCCCACGACAACTTGACATTTCTCATTGCTCGTTCGATCTTGTGTTCGACATCGTTTAATCTCCTTCTATTCCTCATCCTTGACTGTACCTCCTCTTCCGTTAGGAGCTCCTCCGGGCATTCAGGAGAGGGCACACGCAATAGTCACGCGCCATCCGATCGATAGTTATGATAAGAGAAACAATCGCCTCATTATCCGCTCAGAATGCGCCATTCAATGCGCTCGCCGCCCCGCAATAGTGCGCACCCGCTACCGTAGTCCGCATACTATCCCCGTTTTATTAAGGGTACGGTAAACCGACGAGCGAAGATGGGATGGGACCCGCGCGAAAGCCAAATCAAAGAAAAAACGAGCGTGAAAGCAAAGGAATAGGTGAAAATGAGATCAGAGAATAGAAATTGACAAAAGAGCGAGTGGGGAACAAGGGAAACGAGGGGACAGCTAAGGGAGGAGAATAGATAATGGAAATGACTATAGAGGGTAATGAACATTAGAGGGAGAATCAAGAATGGAGATAAGGATGGTGGAATGGGAATGAACATGGGAAGAGAGGGAAAGACATATGATAGGGTGAATAATCAGATACGAATTAACATTCAAGGGAGGGGGTGGATTGACTCATTCATCGAATGATAACCTAGTAGGGATAGTAGTAGAAATGTAAATAGGAGGGGGAGGGTGATATGGCTAGATGGATGGGAAGTATTCGATAAAGAACAGAAATCTGGTAGAAGAACGGAAATTAACGGAAAACATATTACAGGATACAGTAACCTAAAAAGGGTACAATTGTACAGTAAGAAATGCCAATGAATACGGTAGTCTAAGAAGACAAGCAACGAATGTACAGAATACAGTAACCTATGTACAACAGGGATAACAACACGAAAGAGCCTAACTGTAATTCATCTTGAATAGAAGAGGAAGAAGGGACGATTCTTCTCGAATGGAAGAGGATGAAGGAGGCTCCCTCCACCTCACACGAAGCTTCTTCCAAGTGAAGACTGCAAAAGAAAAAAATCAGATAATCTATCAGATTAATGGACCGTTTCTACTCACAAACGGTCCGTCTCCTTTTCTTTCCAATGATCTATCCTCTTCTATCGTATAGATTACTCACATCCAAATTAAATCAGTCGACTTGATCTACTAATGATTACCAAACTTTTGCCTAGAGGAAGAAAGTCTATGAACCGCGGTGAATAACCGCTTAAAATAATTTTCAAGTGAATTATCGTTCTCCAAGTGAAAATAGGAATTGTGAACTCACATCAGTCGATGATTTCTTCATTCCACTTGCTCATTCGTCGCTCTGTCTGGCGAGTGAAGAAAGAGATCCAAGGAAGAAAGTATCCGCTGGTAGGTTGCGGAATCTGCAATTACAAAGCAAGTATTTTATCCATCACTACATATTCAAATCAGGGGAAATATCTCTCTTCCACTCACCATTTAACAATCGGAATTTCCTCTTCGTTGACGTCCAGAATTTTCTCGACGTTGACGACGATCAACAACTTCAGACGGCGACAAACGAGGTCGAGTACCGTAATCTGCAATAGTCAATGTTCCCATTGTGAAAGAAATAAAAGCGTTAAAATGATTCAATTCAATACTATCATTCTACCGTATCTCATGCCTACCGTAATCTAATAATCGATCAATAATGAGAAAGATCCTCTCACCTGAGGACAATTCCTCCCTTTCCACTTCTCATTCAGTAGTGAGAATCGTCTTCTCCTCTCCCAATTGAGCGAATATGGAGAAGGACTAAGAGGAAGAAAGGCCGAGATTGTTAACTGCAAGGACGAATATTGTTGAAGTGAAACACAAATTACCCAGTGTCAAATCATTATTACACTTTTCGAAGTGACAATCTTATTTGTTAAGCTATTGTTCCCTCCCTGCTCTGAGCGTATCAGTGAAATTCGCTACCGTAATCAAAGATTACCGTACCCAAATATACAATCGAATATCGTAATGTGTACCTTGCTCGACTCTCCAATTCTTTCGTTGCAGAGGGAGACCATTCTCTTCTCTCTTCTCTACAGATGAACATCGTCGATGACGTCTTCTCGCACGTTATCGATCGATGAACTGGAATGGAGTCTATTGACTACCGTATCCTTGTTGATGTCGAATGCACGAGTACCAGAACGATATTGATTACTTCTGGGTATGTTATTAGGTTGATGCAAAAGTTTCGCTACAACACATTTTTGAATATTGCTGCTGTGTATTCAATTCATTTCGAAATCCCTTTTGGTCATATTTAGGGGGATACATAAGCATCACAATCATATATTGGAGTCAATTTTAAAATGTTTAAAACTTGAGTAAAAAATGTTTCAATAAATTGTATGCGAAAAGAGCGATTTTCAATGGTTATGATTAAATAATTATATTTTCAAAACAGATCATTTCTAAATCACGACAAGTTGAGATATCATTGGGCAAGGGTTGAGGATTAATTTTATCAAATTTGATTGTTTTTCGAAACACTCAGGAGAGCAGGAAACTTTCAAAAGTGTCATTTTCGATGGATGAAAGTGGATTCCCGAATTTAGAAAAAAACGAATTTAGTATTTTTAAAAGTATACCCAGTGAATGTCCTTCACGCAGAAGGTTCAGATTTTGACTTGTCCCATCTGGAAAATGAATGGCATCTTGAATAAGAGTTTGCATTAATATCACACTAAATAACTTTGACTCATCGCCATGTCGTCCATCAAAATCTATTATCTTTTAAATGAAGTGCGCTGGGAAGAGCATTTAACCCTATTTCAAATACAGAAAAGCATGGGTTCGTAAATATAACAGGAAAAGAGCCTGAAAGTGCAGATCGAAATTTTGTAGCGAAACTTTTGCATCAACCCGATATGAAACACGGAATCAGTAAGAAGAAAAACAATCGAGTAAATCGAACTCGCATTTCTAATGAAAAAATAAATCTACAATTGTCAACAAACAAGGTGGAAATCAATAATTCATAATAGATACCAACCGGTTTGGCGCCACACGAGCCATGTTGTCTCGCGGCAGCTGCAGCAGCTTACTGCCGGAGGAAATGGGCGGAGTCACGACTAAAATTAAGAGATTATAAGAGGTCACGACTAAAATTAAGAGAAATATGCTGACTAGTATCGACACACGCCCACAGAACTCGAAAATTATTAATGTACTTCAATCGGTATCGTGATTTTAAACAAAGTGAATATTCATACCTAAGCCCGACAGAATGGAGATGAAGACGAGGAGGGAAGGACGAAATCCCTCGGCTCGAATCATCCTGAGATCAAAGATCATTAATTCCAAACCTCGTCGACCGTAACCACCGTATCTAACCGATAATTGAGAACTCACCAGATCTCATTTCAGATGATCCCGAGCGACGGTTGACTCGCCGCTGCTCATTACTACAATCCTTTAAAAATAGAGAAATTGATTAGAGGAAAGAGATCAGGGAGATCAAAGATCAAAGATCAGAGACCATACAGATAACGCTCGTGGGGTCGCAAACCCATTCTATTTGCACATGACAGCACTAATTTACTTTCGTAATTACTTTATGCGCGCGCAACACACAAATTTACAACATCCTTGTACTACATACAGTACTCTACCCACACAAAGCCATCTCAATTTTCTTCTATTATATTTTGGTTTGGTAATAGGTCCATGATGGCCGTGGTTGGTCAGGCCACGACCACCCCGTAAACCTAGGGGGGGGGGGGGGGACCAAGGGGGTTTGGTTTGGTAGTGGGCCCATGATGGCCGTGGCTGGTCAGGCCACGACCACCCCGTAAACCTAGGGGGGGGGGGGGGGTTAGTTAAAGGGGGGTTAATCATGCACATATCATGCTACATAAAGAGAAAGTTTTTTTAAATTTTTTTTGTTGTTTTTAAACCTTTTTTTAGATTTTTTAAAGTTTTTTTAATTGTTTTTTTTCCTTTTTTAAATAGTTTTTAAAAGAAGGATTGGGGAGGAAGAAGTTGTTTTTTGAGGGGAGGGGGTTTAAATTTAATGGAAGGGAGGGTGAGTCTGAAAGATTGGGGATGTGAGTTTAAAGAGAGAGAAGGGGTGGGGTGAGTATGAAAGAGGAGGGGGAGAGAATTGTGAGTTTGATGGGATTTAAAAAGAGCTAAACAACTCAACTATAAAGGAAAACAAGAAGATTTTCGGACACCTTTTTTCGACGGCGAAGTAATAAGAAAACAATAAATATGATTTAACAAATCACAATCCATGTTCTCCTTAATAATAAGCAGATCATGAATGTGGCTCAACTAATCCGACCATACTAATCAGAGTTATCGAGACTAAGCATCTTCAGCCAAGCAAGCTGTTCAGTCTTCGCTATTAAACGAAAGCGGCTCAATCTCCCCGCTCAAGAATCCACTCCTTTCCGATTTATTCTACATATTGGACAACATCACATCAGTTCTTGATGCTTTCCTATGTCCAAGTGAACCATAACCATTCAGAAGAGTTTCCAACATTCTAGAATTCCAAACAACCGGCTCTTTCTCACAGTCCTACCCAAGAATCGCAGATGCAGTTTTTATGAGATAGTTAAAGGACTGAAATTCGCCTATAGTCCTTTAACTTGCCACGCCACTGCGCCTCCAAGAGAACTAAGGCCAAAGATGTGTGTTCAACACAAGGGACTATCTCAGAGTCCTACCCTAGAATCGCAGATGCGGGCAAATGAGAATACCGAAGGTTGAAAATGTTTGAGTAATTAAATCTAAAGCCATACATCTCCCTTCCCCTCTAAGACCTTCGATTTCCCATTATTACCTGCGCCTACCATCCTAGAGTTTTCAGAGGGACCGCTCATGATTTCTGATTGAGCTGCCAATTTAGCTTATCCATTCAGGATATCCCGAATAAGGAAGCTAGCAAACAACAATCAAGAAAATAATGAAACGGGGCAAAAATGCGAGGGTCATGCCAGTATTTTTATTTATTATTTGTATTTTTTCTACTTTGCCCACTGATCATCTCTTTCTTTTTAGCATCGAAACATTCCAAATCAAGAATAACAAACAAAAACAGAACAGCACTCTCCCGGGAATGGAAATAAAGAAATTCAGAGACTCTCACACATAAACATTCAAAGACAAAAATTCCGATCTATAAATACAATTCTGAGTGAATTTTTTTAAATGAATTGAAACAAAAAGAACATTGAATGAGATCTCAACTTACCTTCTTCACTTACTTATCACACGATTTATCTCCGTAATACCTCCCCACGACAACTTGACATTTCTCATTGCTCGTTCGATCTTGTGTTCGACATCGTTTAATCTCCTTCTATTCCTCATCCTTGACTGTACCTCCTCTTCCGTTAGGAGCTCCTCCGGGCATTCAGGAGAGGGCACACGCAATAGTCACGCGCCATCCGATCGATAGTTATGATAAGAGAAACAATCGCCTCATTATCCGCTCAGAATGCGCCATTCAATGCGCTCGCCGCCCCGCAATAGTGCGCACCCGCTACCGTAGTCCGCATACTATCCCCGTTTTATTAAGGGTACGGTAAACCGACGAGCGAAGATGGGATGGGACCCGCGCGAAAGCCAAATCAAAGAAAAAACGAGCGTGAAAGCAAAGGAATAGGTGAAAATGAGATCAGAGAATAGTAATTGACAAAAGAGCGAGTGGGGAACAAGGGAAACGAGGGGACAGCTAAGGGAGGAGAATAGATAATGGAAATGACTATAGAGGGTAATGAACATTAGAGGGAGAATCAAGAATGGAGATAAGGATGGTGGAATGGGAATGAACATGGGAAGAGAGGGAAAGACATATGATAGGGTGAATAATCAGATACGAATTAACATTCAAGGGAGGGGGTGGATTGACTCATTCATCGAATGATAACCTAGTAGGGATAGTAGTAGAAATGTAAATAGGAGGGGGAGGGTGATATGGCTAGATGGATGGGAAGTATTCGATAAAGAACAGAAATCTGGTAGAAGAACGGAAATTAACGGAAAACATATTACAGGATACAGTAACCTAAAAAGGGTACAATTGTACAGTAAGAAATGCCAATGAATACGGTAGTCTAAGAAGACAAGCAACGAATGTACAGAATACAGTAACCTATGTACAACAGGGATAACAACACGAAAGAGCCTAACTGTAATTCATCTTGAATAGAAGAGGAAGAAGGGACGATTCTTCTCGAATGGAAGAGGATGAAGGAGGCTCCCTCCACCTCACACGAAGCTTCTTCCAAGTGAAGACTGCAAAAGAAAAAAATCAGATAATCTATCAGATTAATGGACCGTTTCTACTCACAAACGGTCCGTCTCCTTTTCTTTCCAATGATCTATCCTCTTCTATCGTATAGATTACTCACATCCAAATTAAATCAGTCGACTTGATCTACTAATGATTACCAAACTTTTGCCTAGAGGAAGAAAGTCTATGAACCGCGGTGAATAACCGCTTAAAATAATTTTCAAGTGAATTATCGTTCTCCAAGTGAAAATAGGAATTGTGAACTCACATCAGTCGATGATTTCTTCATTCCACTTGCTCATTCGTCGCTCTGTCTGGCGAGTGAAGAAAGAGATCCAAGGAAGAAAGTATCCGCTGGTAGGTTGCGGAATCTGCAATTACAAAGCAAGTATTTTATCCATCACTACATATTCAAATCAGGGGAAATATCTCTCTTCCACTCACCATTTAACAATCGGAATTTCCTCTTCGTTGACGTCCAGAATTTTCTCGACGTTGACGACGATCAACAACTTCAGACGGCGACAAACGAGGTCGAGTACCGTAATCTGCAATAGTCAATGTTCCCATTGTGAAAGAAATAAAAGCGTTAAAATGATTCAATTCAATACTATCATTCTACCGTATCTCATGCCTACCGTAATCTAATAATCGATCAATAATGAGAAAGATCCTCTCACCTGAGGACAATTCCTCCCTTTCCACTTCTCATTCAGTAGTGAGAATCGTCTTCTCCTCTCCCAATTGAGCGAATATGGAGAAGGACTAAGAGGAAGAAAGGCCGAGATTGTTAACTGCAAGGACGAATATTGTTGAAGTGAAACACAAATTACCCAGTGTCAAATCATTATTACACTTTTCGAAGTGACAATCTTATTTGTTAAGCTATTGTTCCCTCCCTGCTCTGAGCGTATCAGTGAAATTCGCTACCGTAATCAAAGATTACCGTACCCAAATATACAATCGAATATCGTAATGTGTACCTTGCTCGACTCTCCAATTCTTTCGTTGCAGAGGGAGACCATTCTCTTCTCTCTTCTCTACAGATGAACATCGTCGATGACGTCTTCTCGCACGTTATCGATCGATGAACTGGAATGGAGTCTATTGACTACCGTATCCTTGTTGATGTCGAATGCACGAGTACCAGAACGATATTGATTACTTCTGGGTATGTTATTAGGTTGATGCAAAAGTTTCGCTACAACACATTTTTGAATATTGCTGCTGTGTATTCAATTCATTTCGAAATCCCTTTTGGTCATATTTAGGGGGATACATAAGCATCACAATCATATATTGGAGTCAATTTTAAAATGTTTAAAACTTGAGTAAAAAATGTTTCAATAAATTGTATGCGAAAAGAGCGATTTTCAATGGTTATGATTAAATAATTATATTTTCAAAACAGATCATTTCTAAATCACGACAAGTTGAGATATCATTGGGCAAGGGTTGAGGATTAATTTTATCAAATTTGATTGTTTTTCGAAACACTCAGGAGAGCAGGAAACTTTCAAAAGTGTCATTTTCGATGGATGAAAGTGGATTCCCGAATTTAGTATTTTTAAAAGTATACCCAGTGAATGTCCTTCACGCAGAAGGTTCAGATTTTGACTTGTCCCATCTGGAAAATGAATGGCATCTTGAATAAGAGTTTGCATTAATATCACACTAAATAACTTTGACTCATCGCCATGTCGTCCATCAAAATCTATTATCTTTTAAATGAAGTGCGCTGGGAAGAGCATTTAACCCTATTTCAAATACAGAAAAGCATGGGTTCGTAAATATAACAGGAAAAGAGCCTGAAAGTGCAGATCGAAATTTTGTAGCGAAACTTTTGCATCAACCCGATATGAAACACGGAATCAGTAAGAAGAAAAACAATCGAGTAAATCGAACTCGCATTTCTAATGAAAAAATAAATCTACAATTGTCAACAAACAAGGTGGAAATCAATAATTCATAATAGATACCAACCGGTTTGGCGCCACACGAGCCATGTTGTCTCGCGGCAGCTGCAGCAGCTTACTGCCGGAGGAAATGGGCGGAGTCACGACTAAAATTAAGAGATTATAAGAGGTCACGACTAAAATTAAGAGAAATATGCTGACTAGTATCGACACACGCCCACAGAACTCGAAAATTATTAATGTACTTCAATCGGTATCGTGATTTTAAACAAAGTGAATATTCATACCTAAGCCCGACAGAATGGAGATGAAGACGAGGAGGGAAGGACGAAATCCCTCGGCTCGAATCATCCTGAGATCAAAGATCATTAATTCCAAACCTCGTCGACCGTAACCACCGTATCTAACCGATAATTGAGAACTCACCAGATCTCATTTCAGATGATCCCGAGCGACGGTTGACTCGCCGCTGCTCATTACTACAATCCTTTAAAAATAGAGAAATTGATTAGAGGAAAGAGATCAGGGAGATCAAAGATCAAAGATCAGAGACCATACAGATAACGCTCGTGGGGTCGCAAACCCATTCTATTTGCACATGACAGCACTAATTTACTTTCGTAATTACTTTATGCGCGCGCAACACACAAATTTACAACATCCTTGTACTACATACAGTACTCTACCCACACAAAGCCATCTCAATTTTCTTCTATTCGCCGCTTGCTCGCGCATTTTCTCTAAGATTCCGCCCTCGCGCGGGTTCTATCCCATTTTCGTTCGCTAGTTTACCGTACCCTTGATGATGCGGGGATAGTAAACAGACTACGGTAGCGGTCGCGTACTTTCACGGAGCGACGAGCGCATTGCATGGCACGTTCTAAGCGGATGCTAAGGCTCACTAGATTATGAAAACTAGCCTATCGATCGGGCTAAGCGCGCGCTACTACTGTACCCCTACCTCTAGCCAAACTGACCGTTGATCTGAAATTACACCGTTTAAAATATTGATCGATACGGTATACACAATTTGAACGAACTACCGTAAACGGAACAACTAAGGACGAAAATAAACCATCGTTTGTTTTCCATCATTATCAATATAAATTGATAGTTAGCGTAATCACGAAAAGGCTACTGTAATGGTATATCAAACTGACCAGTTTTCCTCATCCCGAGAAGCGGTGCACACCCGCTAGCCTGATTGGCAGAGAGGGAAAGAGGAGGGGCGCTGGAAATATATAATCAGTGGTGGCAGTAAGACACAGCAACCCGAATGGATGAGCAGAACAATGATAGCTGAGTATATTAAAAAAAACAATGATAGCCAAGTACATAAATATATAATTAAACTAATAAACTATGAAATAAAGTTGACACCGAAGCTTGTAAAATAAAGCATAAACTGACTGGATGGGCAGCGAGTGGAGTGCAGCACGGCACAACAGCGAGCAGTGTGACCGCGCGAGCAGGACGACCCCAGAGCATTCGACATAACTGAAAAAAGCAGCACGCAATTATTGAGTGGTGATTGGATAAAAACAAATTTGGAACAGAAATGAAAATATAGGGATAAAAACGGGCGAAAATCTCGCGCCATCATTTAAAAAAGAAGGGTCAGTGAAGAGTCATAAAGAAGAGTCAGATTTGCAACAAAAAACGCGGTAAAAAAAGGTGAAGAATCATCAAAGTTAAGGGACAAACGATTTCGAAAATAAGTTCAAAGGCCAAATCAATGCAAGTTAAATACCGTAGTCGAATTATTTTCGTTGTAGGGTGTTTGCGGTGTAATACTACTGTATCTACTGCCATTGTCCTTTTTTTTACAATAGTGCGGTTTACTTGTTTTTGCCTTTGCCTTTTTTTTATTTCTCACCACATGCGTGCCTTCGTTGTTGATGCTCCTCCGGTCCTTTCTCGCGAGTGAGCATGCGGTGATTGATCGTGAGTCAGATCGTGCCAGGATAAAAAAACAATGATAATGGGTTGCGCATATTTCAATTTGAGTGTGAGGTTTGAGGGAGTTGCCTATTTTAACATCAACAAAACAGCTTTTATATTGGTTTTGTTTCTAAAATAGATGAACACGGTGAGATCTTCTTATCTTCGTATAATAATGGTTCTTATCTCTTAGCCTACCGTACTCGATCATCTTCTTTTCAAATGATGTATCCAAATTGGATAGAGTACTCGCATTGATTTATGGATGAAACGAGTGCAAGGAAAGGGAAGAACGCCCTTTGTTCCTTCTCCAGTCAAGGTTATCAATGGAATTTATCAGAAAACTTTTTATAATACTCTGTATGATACACTATTGAGAGATCTATGGAAATGTATCTCAAGCTGACAACAAAATCAACACATGGAGAATGTACAATCAATACGAAAAGAGGGGGAGGGGTATCTAGATCATCGCTATTTTGTTCTTCTTCAATCTCTCTTCACACTCTCAAACACTGTAATTCTCCATTGGACGGAGATTGGAATTCAAATGAGAATATTTCCTCCTCTCCACTTCCCTCTTCTATCTCCATTCTACTTCCACTTCCGTCTTCACCAGAACCTATCGAGTTATCACATTCATCAATTAATCAATATTCAACTCACCTTCACCACTTCCATCGTAATCCGTCATCGATCGATCGGCCTTCCGTATGGGACCATTGAAGATTACGGTATCGACGGGCGGATCTGCGGCCTTTTCTTCAGTGTCGTCTCCATTGTACAGATGAGCTACTGCAACGACATTACTATCAATCGACATTCTACCGTATTCCTCACTCAATTCATCCAGATTTTGATCAGAGTCGAATGGTGAGATGTGTTCTGCGAGTGCTGTTGGCATGACAGATTCCGAATCCTGACCGAGTTATTGCGAGTTGGATAGATACAGTAATGTGAGGCACCGTACCAGTTTAGCCTGTTCCTCCTTCTTTTCTCTATAAGTTCTCTTGAGATCTTCATCTAGACTGCTATCCATTCGATAGTCAGCCATTCGATTTGTATCGTAGAGGAATCGACACTGTTGAGGAAGGAGGAATCCGAACATCGAACCAGCTGAATTGCAATTTGATCTTTGATCTTTTACAATATCGATTTCACTTTCCGGTTTTGTGTCGGCGTGCGAAATTCTCGTTTGACCGCGTGACTTTCTTATCTCAAATTCCAATCTCATCCCATTTGTTTTTTCCCTAATCACAAGGTTTTCATCTCGAGATGAAATCTCATTCACAATCAATCACTTCCCATCTCTCCATTACTCGTCTCATTATTCAACAAATTCAATTCATTATTCGACAAAATTAAACGAACGACCAAACTTCGAGTTTAATAAAAAGGCATACCCATGGGGACAGCTGAAAGTTGCTCTTGAGCACGTGCGAAAGGTCGCATGAACACTTCCTGAATAAGGGAGATAATGGATACTGTAAGGAGTACTGTATCACTGTATCATTGTATCGATAACTGACCGAAAGGAGAGAACCAGCAGTTCCATCACATCGAGCATTCATCTTGTTCTTGACACACGAGAGGAAACATTCCGAGACCCTGAGGGAGTACGGTATGAGGGGGATTACTGTAGAGATGGATACTCACTGACACGCATCAGATGTGAAATCTCTCATTGTATTGAGATCAAGAGTAGAGGACATCTCTGAGTGCCCTCCTAATCCATTGAAAGAAGAAGGAAATGAAGAATGAGAACCTCCTCCTGACTTCCCTAATGGTTGATTCGAAGAGGGGAAGAGGGGAGAATCTGAGAGGATGATTGAGATCAAGTACGAAAGTTAGTTTTTCACTTTTTGGTTGAGAAAATGCATTGATGGATCGTTGGACTGTATCGAGAACTGCATTCGCCTTAACAATAATCATTCCATTTCATTCACTCAATCATTCCATTTCACGACAATCAAATATGTTTCGACAGTCGAATTTCATGTAGACATAGATGGATTGGACAATAAAAAGGAGTCTGTTTGTATATAATCAACAATCTCGCCCCTCGCTTTTCCTACCTGAGTTCCAGTGGCAGAGATACTCTTATCTGCCCCATTGAGGAAAGAGAGAGGACCCGATTTATCGAAGAGACCTCGAGACTGAAAGAGAGAGATGAGAGAAGAGGGAAAGATCAAAGATCAACCTGTCCATCTGGGGATACTTCTCTTCTTATTCTACCGACGGAAGATGGAGCAACGAGATCGGAACGAGTAGGCTGAAAAAGTTTTCATTGTGTTGTTGAGAGTGTACGATGTCCTATATTTTGTACTCATAATTTATATTCTGTTAATCTGTTTGACATACCTCATCTCCATCATCAGCTCTCATTCCTCCCAATCCCGAGAACATATTTAGTAATCCACCTCCTCCTCCATGACCTCCTAGACCTGCTGCTCCTAGAATAATCATAAATGGGCCAATGTATCAAAGCTGACAAACCTCCGTGCTCGCTCATTCGATGCATACCCTCCATGAACCACTTGAACATTACTGCCTGAGTATTACATGTCTGATCGCATTCTGAATGAGAGATCAAAGATCAACATGAGAGAGATGGATAGAACCTCGCTGTACATCACTCGAAGAAGCATCCACACATTCGATCGTAGCGTTGAAGGCTTAAGAGATCAAAGATCAATTAACAACAAATCGGATTGTTACCATAATCAGATGTAAATTATCACATGGTGATAAAATACTTCATGCCAGAGATCAAAGATCATTCATGAAACTGACCTTCGTTCTGTTCATTGCACATGTAGGCGATACCACTGGTGAGAGTCTCGAATAACTTCATTGGATCGGGACAATGAGAGACACACTCGCGAGATGAGACATACTTACTGAGATAAGATATCAGTCATTCAAGAGTCGCATTCTTCTATATTTGATCAATTCATTACAGTCATACATTTGAGATTTGATTGGGTTTCCACGTTAGAAAAGATGAGAACCAAAGATTAATATTAGAAATGAACTGACGTGCATACAGTCTGATATCTCTCAACATGCGTTCCTCCCATCTTGAGGAGAACTCCGTACGTCTCCGCCAAATCAGTGGCACATCCACTGATAAGAAGGGAATGATTACGGTACAAAAGAAGGAAGGAAGGAGTTACCGTTGACATTCGGGAAGATGGACAAGATCCGATTCGAGAAGACGATCGGATGGATCAGAAGAAGAAGGAGAAGGAGAGTCTGAGAGAGGAGAAGACTGAAAGGAGAGGAGATAAGAGGTCTCACGACAATGAGAACAAACCTTGATTGGAATTGCATCGGATATGGAGAGGAAAAGAAAGAGGGAGACTGTCCAAAGGACTCCCATTGCTAGAGATAAAAATATCACGAATAATCAGAGGAAGAGACTAGCTACGTCAATTGATATAGAGGGCGAGACTTCATGTAGGACGGTAGAGCAGTGTGGTCCAAACCGAAATTCAATGTGAACTCGTAACAGTGATAAATTAGCAAACTTTATCCTTATTGCATTATTATCACAGATCGAAACAAGCTACTATTAACAAACAAATGAATATTATACAACAATCATTAATACAATGAGTCCAATCAATCAGATCTCAAACATATCAATTCGATTTGGTCTGATTACTTGTCCGGGTCTTCCCCAGTTCTCATCTCTCCTTTCATCATCGTCTTCTTCTCCCATTGACTGCATATTTCCATCTCCCATCTTTATCTCCTCCACTACCGTATCGGGTGCTGAAAGGAGAAGGATTGAGTCTTGGAGGGTAGAGGATATGGTAAGACAATCGATCGATAACCCACCGTGAGTCTGCTGTACATCTTCAACGATGGCGATATCTTCTACTTGAGGAGTCTCGTTCTGATCGACGACTGCAGTTGAAGTAGTGGGAGAACCCTGACAAGAGAAATGATATAATGGAATACGGTAGAAGGAGGGAATTCACTGACCCATAGGGGCGATTCGACTCCCTGCATCATATCAGCCAGATCGGTGAGAGAGACGAACATGTGACACGTTGAGGGAACAACTCAATATATTATTTATTGAGTGATACGGTCGACTACTAACCGGATTGAATGGCGTCGATTGATTCCGGTCCCATATCGATCAGTAGTTCAGATGCCCTGACGAAGGGACGAAGCAGCGCCTCCTGAGAGAGAAATAATCTCATCTTTAAACATAATTCACCCCATTCATCGATTCGTGAAACATATGTCAAATGCGAGTGAGAGAGTACTTATATTATTCCCCATTCATCCCTTCCCTTTCACTCACAGCAATTTCCGTTCCAGCAGGGGCACAATCTCTATTGAGGGAACGGGCGATGCACGAGATCATGCAACCCATTGCAGGACACACGGGAGACAGCTCCTGATAAGGGAATTATCACTCCATTGTCTATTGATATCGTCTTACCTGATAGAGAGTTGCCCTGTCCTCAGTGTGTGTAGCATCTCCGATGAAATCAGAAGAGATAAGGGAAGAGAAGGAAGAAGTGAGAGAACACGACGAGTCACAATTCGAAAGGGATGAATCGATGTGGGGCCGGAGGCACGATGTGTGACGGACGAATTCTAATTGAATCACGGTATGTCGATGGGTCAAGATATCCGACTTACCTTCGTGTTTGGTATTGCATATCTCCTCCAATCCACTCACTCCAACAGAGAAGGATGCCTCGTGAATACACTGAATCTCCTGAGTGGCCACACACAGAGAAGCGTTGTCGTATGTGCTGAACAATCATCTTTCAGCTCTATTCGTGACTACATCGACTTGTCCCTTACCTGCACAGCTGCTGGAAGTTGTCGATAGTATTGTTGAAGTCGAATAGCTTACTGGCAGCGATAAGAAGATCGGAGAGACAGGCATCGGAACAGGAGGGAATACCAGAGGCAGAGAGCAGAGTTGAGATACCTGAGAAAGGAGGGAATGATACAAATCGGTTTCACAAAGGAAAAAAAACTCCGATAAGACATCAAATAGAGGTGACAAGATATTGATAAAAAATAGATATCCGATAAAACTATGTTATTGCACGGAAAGGTCCGAGGCGATTCCGTTTTGAATGCGCGCGCTCAACCGCACGCGACACGCGACGCACCATCCTTCCTGCACTTTTTCGGTTTTGAATTTCTTATTTTTTTTCTGGGCTTGTTCTCTAATTTTTACCTTTCTAAACTAGCCAAATGTGACCTAGTATTAGATCTTATTGTTAGTAGTATAAGTTATCCTATTAGTTGAAAATTTTAAAAAAATCGAAGAATCCCTAGGTTTAGCAAAGAAGCGTAATGCGCGGAAATCATCGTACTTGAATAATCAGATGTACACATAATAAATAAGAAGAAGTCATTTAAATTATTATTTTTGTATTGAATACTACGCAGACACTAAAACTCTACAGAATTAACTAGGGCGCCAATCTATAATATGAATAGTAAACGTATAGGACCCCGTTGTGTGCTGAATTTGGGCAGATGGTGAGCAGCGTGCAAGCTGTGGTGTGCCTTGGTGCTACCATATATATGAAATCTCTCTTTACCCTGCATCTCTTTTCGCGAGTCGCCTTTTTTGTTCTATCGGACCTTTTCGTGATTGAGGATAAAGGTCAAATAAGGCATACTTCCTCGAGTCTCCTCAGCGCTGGGTAGATCATGAAAGTAGTCTTCATCGTCTCCAATCGATCGATGGCCACTCAACACACTCTCCTCCTCCGAACTCTTCTTCTCCTTCTAGCAAATCGATTGAAATTAGAAATTGAATTTGAGAGATGTCGCCTCACTAGGCGCACCTTTACACCACTGATCACACCACTCACCGCATATTCGCCAGCTTGCATCTTCTCCAGTCCGTCTTCGAGAAGGAAGGGATAGCAAGTGGGAGGGGCGGCCTGAGTACCGTCATTTCATCATCGATCGATAACTGACTACCGTATACCTTGAATACGATGTTCTTCATGTCCTCGTTCGTCTCGAGCATCTCTGCATACACATGGAAGGGACGGAGAAGGGCTCCCTGAATGAGAAGGAATGGGTCTCGAATGGAAGAAAGGGGATACGGTAGATACTCACGATGATATCATCTCCAGCTGGAGGACAGGCTGCATTCAGAGACTTGGAGAGACACGAGATCATGCACGAGGCAGAGGGACAAAGAGTCGATAGTTCCTGAATGGAACAAGGATACGGTAGATAGAGAGGAGTACGGTAACTGACTGTGACGAGGGAGAATCGATTGTCTCCTCCATTCTCAGCCATTTGTTGTACTGATTCCCGTCGACTGACTTCACTGAGGGAGGAAGTGAAGAGACACGACGAATCGCATACTGAAAAGGGAGGGAGTACGGTAAGGAAGGAATCGATAACTGATTGGGGGATACGGCAGGTCGTACTCACCATTGAGTAGGCCGTCCACGTTCTTCTCCACACAGGGAAGGAGAGGGGCGAGAGCGTCCGACTTGCGACTGAATTACGGTATTGGTGGTGAAGAGTGAAACACCCAGATTGATTGGTGAAGGTGCAAATTCCCAATTGTCCCGTCCCCTTACTTACTTGCACATGATTGTGACTGGATGAGCATTGAGGGCGAAAGAAGATGTCTTCCCACAGGAAACCTCCGCCTCAGCCACACACAAAGTTGCATTCTCGTACGTGCTGAATAGAGAAAGATCAAAGATCAAACTACTAAAGATCACAATAATACCTGCATAGTGAGTGGAAGTGTGCTACGGTATCCTTGAAGTAGAGCAATTCCCTCGTTGCATGGATGAGATCAGATAGACAGGGAGAGATGCATGGAGAGACTCCCGCAGAGAAGAGTGTACCCAGATCGATTGGGTCTTTAAGGAGTACGGTAGGAAGGGAGGTGTACGGTAGGGGAGGGGATAACTCACTCTCAGCTGCTGTGGAAGATGCGACGATGAGAAGGAGTAACAATCGCATGGGGAAGTGATGGGAATGGAATGAGATGGGAGATGAGAGGGATGGGAAGAGGGAGAGCATGAGGGTAGATCAGTGGATTTAGATGGGAAGAGGTCCTTTCAGACTTGTTGACAACATGGATTGATTGTTTATTTGTCACGTAAGCAACTCATTAGATGAAATCGGTGATGAATTTCAGTATCGGATTCAGATAGACACTCATCATAGGTAGACACTCGACAATCCTTTCTCACTTTCTCAGTAATTATCTTGAATTGAAATATTTTGTGAATTCTCTTGATTCAAGAATTTGAAGAATGAATCAGCAGCAAAGCGTTCTAATCTAAATTCAAATTGAAATGTAATCGAATAATCACCCTCTGCAGAAGAAGAAACTAATGGAATGTTGCCGAACATTTCTATCTAGTAACGAATCTCTGTTTCATAATGGATCGTTCTAATCGGTAGGAAGTAATTCAATCGACTAACTCGAATGTCGACATAATCTCATAAGTCTCCTTCTATTACGCGGTTTCTTTTCCCCAGAGTACGGAGGTTATTCTGAGAAGAGGAAGAGATCTCTAATTTGACATGAGATGAGCGGGGTGCATCTATCAAATAGGAAACATCAGTGGTCAGTTTATTCCAAGAAATATCTCGACGCAACATATTTCCACGCTTTATCGGATACATGTTTGATAACGCAGACAGAGACAAAGAGAGAGAGATAATTGTCATGATGCACAATAGGAGATTACGGTAGGATACTCTTCCTCGTGGGAAGACTGTACATAATCGATCGATTGATGGATGATCTACCAGATTGGTCCCCATCCAGAGGTAGCGTATCTTCCATTCCATCCTCCCCAATGACCGTACTTGTATGGTCCAACCCATGAACGAGTATATCCCATACTGTATGGATTCAGAAGGAAACGCATCAACATTCCATTCGTTGGAGGCATTCCTGAGATTATCGATTGATTCAAACTAGAGTACTCAATTGTCTTACCATAGAGAATAGGTTGAGTGTAGGAAGGTCCATAGGTGGTATATTTGTAAGTGTACCCAGGAGGAGGAACTTGCATCTGTTGATGGAAAATTATTATTATTCGAATACTCTATGAATGTTGCATCATCACTAGTAAACCTCCGTACCTGATGGTATGGTACAACAGGTCCCTTGGAGGCCGAAGTGGGCGATTCGATGACTGGCGGAGGAGTGAGAGTACGACGGCGATAGGGTTGAATTGGAGCTGATTGAAGAGATGATGGAGAACGAGAATTTGGAGGATACGTGTGATAGGCTCGATCCTGAGGCTGAGATGAGAGAGTTGGAGTGATTGAATGGAGAGAGAGAGAGAGAGGGAAGGGGACCTACCGGAGGAACTGATTGAGAACGACGAGATTTCACGAGATCAGCAGCTGCGACGACACTTCCGTCAGTGAGCATTGTATGAACCTGAGACATTGATCTTTGATCTCCCTTTCACTATTTCAGGCTTAGATAGAACTAGCTTCACTCAATGAGATTCGTTTCTTTGCTTCCTTCATTATTCTGTCCATTAGTACACGCGTGACTCTCGTATTCTCTCATCAAAACAAAGACTGGATTGAGGTTGAAAGAGTGTACTCGTGAGAGAATGGAAGAGACTAAGTGACGTTATTCACTTCCACTAGAAGGGAGAGGGATATCTGACATATCCATAGCGTGTTGAATATGATTGATGGTGGCACATCAAAAGAGGCTATTCGCTTTGCAGCTACTTCCAGTGAAAATCTTCCACCATTTGGAAGAAAGATTTTGAAAGGAGGAATAAATCTCACTTTCAGTTTTCCTCCAGCAGCAGCGAGGGCTTCTCTCAGTTCAGAATCAGTTGAGATCAGAGACTGAAGATTATTGATTGATTGAGAGATCTACCGTAACGTATTCACTATCGATTGAAGGAGACCTGTCTTCCGTAGTTATCAATGAATGCAATTCGTCCTTCGAAGTCGGGTCGAACTTCGTAGATCTTCTTCATGAACGCCTACAAAGAGAAAAAAGTATTAGAGAGAGAGACGAGAGAGTGTGTGAATCGAGAAGAGGGAAGAGAGAAGTAAGTGAAATCTAGTTGGAAGAAGAGAGAGAGATGAGAGAGGGAAGACAGTCCCGTCGTTGTTTGTCAATGTGGTGGAAAGAGGATTGAGTATAGGAAGAGAAAATGTCTTCACACCTTGAGAGATTACCGTCAATTGGATTGATATGATGAGTGTTTCTCTCTACTTTGCCCATTCCCCTTCCTAAATACTCCCTCACTTCCATTTTTTCCCTTGAGACTCAAACATGAATTCCCATCTAATCCTTGCAACTTCGTCGGTCAATCTCTCGTCTCAATTGATAATGTCCCTCCCTCGCCCTTCTCAATAATCCCTTCTAGTTGACACGATAGTCATTCTATTTTCGTCTTTTCGAGTCTTAGTCAGGTCGGGGCGAAAAGTGACAAAGAAAGCCTTTTCTTCCTGTCAGAAACGGCTTCCTTTTGTCGGCAGTGAGAGCTGTTTTCGTGTGAAATGAAGAGTGAGACAAATGAATGAGTGAGAGAACGGTCCATTCTGACGTTGTGTGTGGTCTACGGGGTTTGATGTTTACTGCAGAGGAAGAATGTCTTCATCTTCATTAGTAATCCAACCACGAAACCCATTCTCTGTCTCTCCTCACTCAGATACGAGGCTATAAAACGAATGACGCAGTTTGAGCGTTGTCGCACGCTATAAACTGAAGTTCGGACAAATCCAATCACATTTTGTACTGGACGACGAATAGTAAATGTCGTCGATGGTGTGCACTCACATCATACAAGTCAGCGTATTCCATCTCATAGTCAGAGATACGAAGAGTGTACTTCTTCCCGAAATGATTCCATCGTACACGATTGCCATTGAACAGTCCCATGCTGCAATAAAAAATGAGTTACAACGATCTTCTACGAGAAATTACGACAATTCGAAAAGTCTTTTTGTGAGAAAATATTAATCTGTGAAACTCAATCAAACTTGTAAAATCACAAGTAGTCCCTACGTGGAAATGGTCCTAAAATAAGGACCCACAGATCCATTACAAAAATAGTCCCACATTACGTGACTGTTGGTGTGAGAGATGTATGAGTAGGCAATCAGTTGAGTAAATGAAACAAAGAAGTAATGGAGAAAGGGAGCAAATAGTGAGGATCGTTATGTAGAACCAACTCTTTCTCCTATTGAAACCCCGCCCTTCTTGAACTATCGAAGACGAATGAGAAGAGTAAAATAAGCCATTGAGAAGATGGACACTAACTGGAGTTCGAGAGAGAGAGAGAGAGAGAGAGAGAGAGAGAGAGAGAGAGTACGCAGTAGGAAGTTCATTCTCGTGCAAGAATTCTATCGAATATTCGTGTGGGGGAGTGAAGGATTACAAAGAAGACTGTGAAATATTGTTGATGGTTGGAGACGACTGTTTGAGATATCTAGAAAGAGACCATCGACGAAGACCAATCATTCATCATAAGGCACGAATGTCGTCTCATTCGACTGCCTATTACAGATCAACGAACGAAAGGAGACGTCATTCCATTTACAGCTCTGTTTAGGAGAAGTGCAATGAAAATGTAATGAATGTGAGTAAACAACGATGAAAGCAAGGGATGGAAGACGATTAAATGGATTCTATCCAGTAGACATAACAAAATCATCTCACTAAGAGATAGTCCATAACAAGAGAATAGACGAGACTGCTGAATGAGAAGTGCGACCACGACAGTGAGAAATGTATAAGATCAAGTGCTCCTCCCATTTCTCTGACTCCGCCCCCTTTCCCTGCTCTTCCCTCTCCTTACTTCGAATGAAGCAATCGGAAGTTGTAGTGGCATAAACTGCAAGAATGATCGCTGTGGTCGTGGGAAAGAGCTGAGAAAGGGTCTAGAGTATCAAGGAAATAAACGAGGAAATGGACAGTATAAACAGCTCGTTCGAGAACGGTCTAATAAAACACTCGTATGTTTTCGACCGCTTTGAATCGTCTAAGGAAGTAGAACAGAGAACTGAATATAGAATGAAAATAGACTCGCGTTCATCATTGATACCACACGACGGTTCAAACAGCTCATTCCTCAACATTTAACTTTCATTGAGAGCGCCGCCCCGCCCCCCTCGCACTCTTATTGGCTCTCAGTGATACACCCGCACGCGACGCGTACGCAACGCGTCGATTGCAATAGGCATTCTGATGCGCAAACCGCCTCCCCCTCCTGAATATCCGCACGGGACCCATGCGGACAGTAGCATACTGTACCGCGCGAATTCAAAATTAATTTTCTCCATCGCCGCTTTTAATTGTGGGTGCTGAGCACTCGTGACCACCAAGGGAATGGGAATGACAAAGTGGGAAAGGAAAGTACCGTACTGCGGAGAGTAGAAATCACATGGAGTCTCAACTAGATAAATCTACCCAGAATATTTGTTGATGAGTGATTCTTCATGATTAGCTCAAATATCAGTCGTCATCAAACTGACCATTCGGAGAAATCCATCTCTCGTTCTCTTCGTATGACTGAGATTGAATGGGAATAGTTATCGGAGGAAAAACGACAAAGAAGGACTTTCACTCACATAGATCGAATGAGACTGAGAAGAAGAAGAAAAAGAGGAGGAGGAGACTATGATCACTTTGTTTATCACTATTCACATATCTGATCCATCGAAGGACAGACAATTATAACGGACTACGACTATAATAATCTTGTCTCCTTCGATGGGAGGGGGGACGGAGCTATCAGCAGTGAATAACAGACTTGTAATGAGACAGACACTAGTTCATAAGGATAGAAGAATGGTAGGAATGGTAGTGAGAGATGTAGTTGTATGTTCGAACCCTTCTCGTGTCATTTCTATTCTATTCCTTCACTCTCTCGATATAATAGACTCTCCTCCACTCTTTCGTCCACAATAACCAACAGGAGGAAGTGCGGAGAAAGGGAAGAGGAGGCCAAGAGAGAGAGAGAGAAGGTTGTTGCGTACTGTTCAACGACCAAAAGACACGTAAAAAGTCCAATGGAACCTAGTGGTGCAGTACTACAGTCAACTTCCATTGGATGTAGGGCTAAACTACTCAAATAGCAATCTTACTCAATTAGAGGTTTGGACAGCTAATTCTTCGAATAAGGGAAGGAACATCTGTCGAAGCAGATGATAGTAGGGAATCACAAGATTCGTTCCGTGATTAGAGAAATAAGGAAGGAAGAGATGAAGAATTACTGTCGATGAGTGAAAACATGCTGTTGAATGGAGAAGTGGGACAAATAGAAGGTGGGCAAGGGAACGGAGAGTTGACAGACTGACTAAGGGTTTCAGACGGAGGATTACGAATGAGAAGAGTAAGAAATGAACTGATGAGAGAGAAAGAGACTGAAATAGCTAACGAGTCGCTAGGGAGAGGAGCTCTCATTACGTTTAAGTGCATCATTATACGGGGGCGATCATTATCCTTCTGAATACGGTAGTTATGCACTTCCCGGACTACGGTAATGATCATCATAAACTGACTCATCAATGGGTTCAGATCGAGCAAGACTGTGAGTATCCACTCTTCTCAATTCCTGTTGTTGTTGTTGTTGTTGTTGTTTCTGATTCCGATCGGATGAACGAGAAAGAGGACGAGAAAGGGAATCGAAGACCTGCAATGAAGAGAAGTTCCTGAAGGAAATAATCGAAGACCTGCAATGAAGAGAAGTTCCTGAAGGAAATAATCAAAGACCAGCAATCTTTTTCTGCCGATCTATGCGAAATTTCTGCAAAATGGGGGTCGTTTCACACTGATTTGCAATAAGTGGGAATTCAGTGGAATCGGACTCTTTCCAAGTGAAAGATCGTGAGAATTAAGCAATGATCAACAGAAAAAGGAAGTGGAAGGAAGAAGAGAGAAGGGATCCATTACGAGATATTGCACTTTGTCACGAACACTTAACTTTAGACTATTGCACGTTTCTGATGACTTAGAATGATCTCCAGAGCCGTGGATGTAGTCTGATCAAAGATTGAAGTGTTAACTAACCGTTGAATGAATGACGTCCTCTCTTCTTCTCCAAGATCCCGGATATTCGGCCATTTCTCTTTTCTACCTGCAGACAAGTGATTAGATTGACGGAGACACTTGAAATACACGTGAGAATGACGAAGTGAGAGAGGAAACGTCAACGGAAGTTCAGTCTATTGATGACAGAAGGGGAAAATAGGAGGGAAGGGACAAAAAGGGAGTGATCCACTTGACTTCACTGGAATGGCGCACCCTTTCTATGCCATTGGAAAGAAGGAAAGTCACTTTTGACGGATGGAAGACGTTTGCACTTCGGATTTAACTATGAATTTCAGGAACAAAATTGAGGACGAAGGGTGAATAACAGAGGATTTGAACAGAAGAAGAGAAACAGAAGAATTGAAGGGCACTGAAGTGATTGAAGAAGAAGAGAGATTTGGGATGAGCTCAAGTTGAACAAACGATGTGCCTCCAGGGGTGATCTCTCTTGAGTTCACACACTCTCTCATTCTCTCTCGTCGTCTGCACTCTCTTCAATCTCTTTTCTCTCTTCTCAATCTCACACTTATTGTCCCACTTCGGCCGCTTTTCCTTCTACGATAAAAAGAGATGGAGATTACAGGGGAAAGACAGGAAAACAAAGATAGGAAAGGGCAGTTGTGATGTCACAACATTCACTTCAAAGAGACATCAGAACCTCTTTTCGTTTCAAAGACTTCTCATAGAAAGCCCCTTTCGAGGCTTTGAGACTGTAAAAAGTGAATGGTTAAAGGGGGTAAAAAGTGAAAGAATGACTATTCAGCTTCTTCTTCTTCATCATCTTCTTCTACTCGAGTGGGCGAGAGAAGGTTTTGACAATGAGAGAAAGAGAAGAAGTTGTTCGTGTGATTAGCGGGTACAAGTCAAATAGAGAACTCAAACAATTGCTGGAAGGAAAGGAATGCTGAGATAGAATGGAAAACTGTTGTGAAGAGAGTAGAATGCTGAACGGGAATAGAATCACGTTGTGACGCATTCCAAGACTGGAATTGAATTAGATTGATACGTCACTAACGAGTGACCCTTCTCGAATAGGTCAACTTCTCTTTGTCTTTGTTTCCTCATTGCAGATTTATGCCCAATTTAGAATGGTTCCCAGTAGAGAACGTGCTGTTTCGAACTTCATTTCATTTGGAATAATATGAGTACTCATCGAACGAACGTACTCTTCATTCTCTTCTTCTTCTGCTCAATTAGAGGACGATACCTCACAACAATCTCTCTTTTCTCTGTCTAGGATATGAAATATGAAGGAATATTCCCAATTTAGACTATGATGCAATGAAGTAGAAGGGAGGTCTAGACGAAGAGGAACGAGGGGGATAATTCCCATTCGAAAGTGCCGCGTGTATCCATGGTAACTCGTCCCTTCTGGGCTGTTTCGAGGGCATGGGACTGCTCTCCGTCCTCCCTTTATCACTCTCAATGTCTGGTATTTTATCGGAAGAACGAGAAGCTCTTCGTGATGTTAATCAGAGAATCTCAGCCATTGAAAGAAGACTGAATAATGCGAGAGCCGCACGGGTATGTTTCAGTCGTCATTCTTCAACACAAAATGTTACAAACTGGTAATATTGTCACAGTAATAGATAGTATTCGATAAATGTTCGATTATAGGATTCATATCTCGATTATCTCCGTTCTAAATATCCATTGTGGAGGCCAGCTTCCATTCCTGCAGTCAACACTTCTCAAGTCAGAGTCAGTTAGTCAATTGCAGTTGCAGAAAAGATAAAAATAGAATGTCGAGAGACTCAACAACTGAACATTTCATAGTGCAAGTTGTCTGTTGCCTGTTTACATTTCTCACTACTTCTGTCCGATTCTTAGTACGTAGGCGATATCGGAAAGTGTTCCGGAACCGTTTGGCCTTTCCTATTTCGAGCCCTTCTTCGAACGGGAGAACAAAGTGGTGAAATTGGTCGTGTCGGGGAGGATTATTCTGTTTATGAGTGAAGGAGAACTCAAAAATCGACGACACTTCTATGTAGAGGCAACGGTCTAGCCATTCACTCCATGTTATTTTTTTTCTCTCCTTCCGATTGATACCGTCAACTGGGAATAAAACGTTCCACAGACGATATTTTATCACATTTTATCATAAAACACAATAATGGCTCCCATTTCCGTCAGACTTGATGAAATTGCGTAATTTTTGGAATTTGGGCGTTTCAAGTGATGGTCTTTAAGACACAGATGAAAAGAAATAGTCAAAAACTCAAGAAAGTACAGCATCAAACGCGTGGTGTGTGGTGTGATTTCGAGCCGCGGAGTGCGTGTGACGTGCACCGGTGCAATTCTCAATTTGCCTTTTTTTCGCACTCGAGGCATTCAATTGATACATTTCGTCACCATTTCGTATTTCAACAGATATGTGCAAAAAAAGACAAATTGAGAAGTGCACCAGTGCACGTCACACGCACTCCGCCGCTCGAAATCACACCATACACCACGCTTTTGATACTGTACTTTCTTGAGTTTTTGACTATTTCTTTTTATCTGTGTCTTAAAGACCATCACTTGAAACGCCCAAATTCCAAAAATTGTGCAATTTCATCAACTCTGACGGAAATGGGAGCCATTATTGTGTTTTATGATAAATTATGATAAAATATCGTCTGTGGAACGTTTTATTCCCAGTTGACGGTACTTCTGTGAAGTTTTGTACCGGAAGGACAGGCGAAGTATGGACTGTTTTGACTGAGAAAAGAGAGAAATTGGGAGAAATATTGAATAAAATGGACGATGTCACTGAAATTGCATTGAATTCCGCAGAATTGAATAATTCAATGTCTGGAATTTGTTCGTGTGAAAAAGTCTATCCGTCAACAAATTCTGTGAGATGATAATTTAATAAATACATTTTAATTTGTAGTTCCTGGAAGAACCGGCTGATATTTTCTCCCAATTGGAAACAAGTGTTCATTTCTGGGATTTGAATAGAGAATCAACGAGAAGATTCGGAGAAGTTAGAGGACGATTGTACAATGCAATTCCATCGAGGTACTAGAACATCTACAGAATAACGAGATAGCTGATTAATTATTCCATTTGTAATTGAATATGCAAGTGAGACACGCTACTGTACTAAGCAAAGATCCACGATTCCAGTCTCAGAATAACAATGACTCGAATTACAATGGAGTACGATAGGAATAAACAGAGACCACTTCAGCTTCAGAATTAAAAAGACACGAGAAAATCAAAATAATTGCTTACTAAGAATTTCGTAGTATTTAATAATGCTACATACCTAAATCCGATTAATGCCAGGCAGAATTATAATTATCAGTGTACACAGTTAATTCCGATTCTTATCAGTGGTCCTCTTATTGAATCGGATCTTCCTCGAATGAGAAGAAGACTCGATGAAATCAATGGACAACTTCGATTACTAAGAGAACATCGATCAATTCTTCCATCTGAAGAATATATTCGATCTACAATGCCTCCACCTGAACCACCTCGTGGGGATATACAATTTTGAAATCCTGGTCGTCATAGAGGATTCAAGTTCATAGAAATGATCATGTCATTTCAGTGAGGGAGAACAGAGATCTAATGGAAATCCAGGAACGACTCTCATCGGTTTGTCTATTTTATTATAAAACACATGATGAACTGTCATTTGCAGCCAACTGACTGCATGACTATTGAAGGTCGTTAGAGACTATTCCACTAATCATTTTGTCTCTTTCAGATGCAGTTCTCTTCTCCTCCTGTATTCGACATCTCACCCGAACGAATAACAGAATTGAAGAAGAAGGAGGAGATGGAGAAACTGATGCAGGGTTGGAAAATCAGGACGGAATTAGGAAAATACAAAAATCGACAAAAATTAAAATAAGCACAAATTGCACAATTAGCACAATTGCCAAAAATTAAAAAAAGCGCAAATTGCACAATTAGCACAATTGCCAAAAATTAAAAAAAAAGAGTTATCCAATTATGTTTCAAGATTCCTATCAGTACTTGTGAAAAAAAGAAAAGTAAGTGAAATGTTGTAGACTTTCGAGAGGGTCGAATTCCTTCTGTGCTTGGTCCTCCTCCCATTGCTCCTGTCAATATACCTTCTTATTCCGTCGAAGCAGTGGTGAGATATTTGATTAGATCGGGGGGGGGGGAATTCGAGCGTCAAAACAAGACAAAGTTGATCTATTGAGGAGCGACAATCAATTGTTCCTCCCGTCATTTCTCCTATTATCAATCCTCCTTCTTCCTCTTCCATTCCCATTGTGGACGAGAGAACGACAGCAGCACCAAGAGTTCAATTTGAATCTTCAGTCAAAGAAGAACCAAAGAAGGGTGAGAATTGAGGGAAATTCGAGGATTGCGAAGGCGGAAAATTGTGTTCTTTAGCTGTGAAGAGGAAAACATAGAAGACAATTCAGTTTGGTTATGAGTACACGTGTTCATTTGTTGTGACTACCTACAGTTGTTGATCACACCTTTCAGCTTAGATATTTGGTAGAACTTATAACGACGGACTTTCCATACAAACAGGACTATAACTTGTAATTCATGAATTATAGCGCCATATTTAAAGTGAAGCTTGATATGTGCAGAAAATGTAGTACGTACTTATTTGAAAAATAGGAATATCATAGAAATTATCAAATAAAAAGACAAATTGGAATCATCTGTGAAAAATAACTATTTCAGCTGAAGAACCGAAATCGGAACCTCCGAAGTCAAATTACCAACAGATTCTGAGTCTGCTGTCTAATACTGCAGAAGACTCTGAAGAGGAGAAAAAGAAAAAATCGGGGTAAGTGATTACAACATTCATTACAACTTTCGGATTACCTTATTTTTATAAATTGTGTTCAGTAATACTCGATCATTCGACGATATCTTCGGGAAGCCTAAACCATCTTCTGACTCTTCGAAACAAATTTCTAAACAGAAGCCATCAATGTCGATGGCCATGGAAGCAGATGACTCTGATGATGACTTCTTCCAATGAAAACATTCAGTGTTTATTGTCAAGAAAGAAACAAATATCGATTCATATGCATGATGACAAATAAAGTGTGTGAATTCCCGTAGATGCAATCAATTGGAACCTCGCGAAGCAGGTCGAATATCGAACTCTGAAATAAAAATGAAAGATGAGATAGAAAGATCAAAGATCAAAGATCATCTTAACTTCGCTCTCATAGCTTCCCCACAGGGACTTCCTCGTTGCTGCAACTGTTGGTTCAGCTGGTTCTGAATGATATTCCAGTTCGGATTCAAGTGTGCATTGAGTATTGAAATAAGAGGAGTAACTGACCAGTAGGGGCGATTCGAGGACGAGGAGTCGTCACCGCTACTGAAATAAAAAAATAATAATATTCTTTGTTCGATGAAATAACTACATCTATCTACATTATTTCTCTATGTTTTTCCAAGTTGTTGCAATAATATTTTGCCTAATTGCCAAAGCTGTTTCGACAGACTAATAAACTACTTTTCTCACCCAATGGTCTATAAGTTGTAGTGGATGAAGTCGTTTGATCGAATGACGGAGGAATCAATTGAAGTGGTTTTTCCATTGCTTCCTTTGATCTTGAAGCGAATGTTGGAGCTACGGTAGGAACATGGTAGGGTACGGTAGGTCTGTGAGGACGTGCAGTAGGTCGTTGAGTTGTGGTTGTAGATGGAACAGAAGTAGTAGGTGGTTCAATTCTCTGAGTGATAGTCAATTGATGATCGATATCATCGAGACCATCATCATCATCTTCTTCATACTCTTCATATTCCTCTTCTTCCTCTTTCTCCTTTCCTTCATCCAAATCGAAATAATTGTTCTTTGGGTAGACCAGAGAAGGAAGAACTTTCTCAGTATGAGGAGCGGGTGCCAATTCCTCGCGAGACACAGGAAGAACTACGGTAGCTCTCGTTGTAGTTGGTGGTACGGTGGATGGTACGGTGGGACGAGGCGTAGGGCGTTGAGTTGTAGTAGATACGGTAGGAGGAAGAGTGGGGAGGACGGAATCAGTATCAGTCTCATACGGAACTCGATCATCATCATAATCATCGATTGGTCTTTGAGGAGGAATTTTTCCATTTCTCACTGCTTCTTTGTGTTTACGAATCTTAGAGAGATCGAATGATTCTTGATAGAATGAAGAAGATTGAGTAGATACGACAGGACGATGAATAGTGGAAGTAGTTGGAACTCTCACTGGGGAACGAATTGTTGTGGTTGTAGTTGTGGTTGTGGTAGTGGTAGTAGGAGTAGTGGTAGTGGTCACTGGTTCAGTTGTGGTAGTCACTGGTTCAGGAGTTGTGAAAACGTCGTAGAAAGTAGAAGGGGAAGGCTCAATTCTTCTGACTGGGTTAATCTTCTTCTTCATTTTTTCTTTCCATCTTCTTCTTTCCTCAGGATCAACAGGTCGAATGAATGCTTCCCTAGGAAGATTCTGGTATGTTGAAGAAGATGACGACTGAAATAGAATTATGTGTAAGGTTTTCTTTTGAAGTATCATTTCAAAACCAATTATCATCTTGGAAATACTATTCCGAAACATATTGGTTCTATGAAACCTCACCGAATTCGAATTGAAATGTAATGAGACAAATAAATCGAACCTTCTGTTGCAGAGTTTGTTGTGGAACATTTTTGTAGACGGGATTGAGTTTTTCATTGAGGTAGACGTAGTTCGGTGCAGGGTTTCCAGTGGCTGTGAGATGAAGATTCTGGAAGGAAGCACCATTACATTGTTATTTATCTTTCTGACTATCAAAAAATGAATGGTGTTGAATGCAAAAAATAAATGAAAGTGGACCTGATTGGAAGCAGCTAATTGATCGATTGCATCATCAATTGATCGAGCTCGCCCAGAACGAACCATCTCCATGATTTTCTGAAAGTGTCTACGTCTAGACCATCTATTGAATTAAGATTGAGACTCTTCTGTACCTCAGTGATAACAAGTGGATGTCCATTGATCTTGGTCACAAATTGATCTCCATCTTGTGTGTGTCTGAAGATTTGAGTAGTCCCGATCGACAATTCAACTGTCTTCTAAAGAGAATTTGAGAATAAGTGGCATGAAAAGCTATAGAGAAATCTGCCGGAATTCTAATCTTTCCAATCAGATTTTGCAATGAATTACTGTTCTCACCGATTCTGAACTATCTTCTCTTTTCTGTTTCATATGTCCGATGTCATCTTCATACAGTTCTTCAGCATGATCCGAATGGGAAGACTGTGGCTGTAATTATATCATTGTTCGACAGTTCTGAATACTGATCCAATAATCGTATTTCTGACCCTGGTAAGGATAGGATGATTTCTCTTCTGTTGTTCTCCATGATGTCTCAATAACTCCTTATATCGTTGATGATGTTCCTGTTGTTGATGATGAGAAGGAGATTGGAGTACTCTCTGCTGATGATGATGAGATTGAGATGAATGTTGTGCATTCTGTTTATGAAGTAGTTGAAGAGGAGTTAGAGGAGCACTTCCTCCATGAGAATACTCTGCTGTATTGTCGTGGATCTGAGAAGAAATTATCTAATTCATGTCTTTTATTTATGATCAGCATATTTTTTCCTTCGATTTACAGTCCAGGTTGGTTCCCCAGTGAAAACAATACGGCCCGGCCGGTCCCGGCCGGCCCCAAGCAGCCCCATGCCTTTTTGTGGCTCGAACAGAGAGAAATTTGATATATACTCAACGGCGTTGTAAAGCTCGTGTAATAAGCTATCGATTTGTGAAAGCAGATTTTTAAATATTTCTTTCAATAAATAGTAAATTGGTGCGGAAGCGAGTCAGTTTGTGCGGAAAAATTAAAAAGTTGAAAAGAATCAGGCTGACGATTTTACTTACCGTAATCTTGCGACCTGTTTTTCGCAATACTGATTACAGTTCCCCAGCAATTTACTATTTATTGAAAGAAATATTTAAAATTCTGCTGACTCGAATCGATAGCTTATTACACGAGCTTTACAACGCCGTTGAGTTTATATCAAATTTCTCTCTGTTCGAGCCACAAAAAGGCATGGGGCCGGCCGGGGCCGGCCGGGCCGGATTGTTTTCACTGGGGAACCAACCTGGACTGTAGATGCGTTTCAGCCGGAAATCATATAATCAATACTCTTTCATGATCATCAGTTACTCCAAATCAGTTCGCATAAAATAGTCGAGGAGGCCAAAATCGAAAAACATCTCAAAACCGATAAAAAAGATGATAGTCACCTGAATGTGATTCGGTTTTGCGAATTGTCCACATACACTCATACACTGATCGAAGGAATAGAACATGTTATTGTTCCCTCCACATCCAGTGTAATTTCTGAAAAACTTATCAAATTATTCAATTTTTGAGTATGCATAAATAATATAGATTCGAATACGTAATTCTGTAAATCATTAGACCCTACATTTTCTAGATATATCTAACAATATCTATAGATACGTAACTCTCTGATAATTCTTCAACATCCAAAGAGGGTTGGAAGCTCTAGTGTAGTAAACTTCCCTCTTTACCTCTCTCTCTTCTTCTAACAGCTGGAGTGAATAGAGGGATCTCTTTCACATAATCCTTCCTCCCTCGAGAAAGCGTCACCTTTCACCCACCAGGCAAAAAGAGATCACGAATGAAATGCGCTTCACGACATTCCAATCTCTCTCTCTCTCTTGAGGGTAACTGTGCAATTTCAGCTTTTTATCACTTCCCAGATTCCACTAAAAACATAGAAAGAGAAGGTACTCAAAGGATGTATATTGACCCAGATGATTCATTTAAAAAAATAAAAGTGATAAACTGACGCGCAAATGCATGCTCCTTTGGCCATATCGAAGTAGTGTCTCGATATATCCGAATGACAATGACCCGCATCGTATGGTTGACTGCATCTTTCCAATACAGAATTGTCAACGAATTGACATTGAGAATCACATTCTGAAATTGTATTTAATCGGAGGGAATTCTTAAAGATTCGATGATTCAGACCTAGCCGCATAACATCAATAAATCTCCCGTTTTTGTGTATCAGAAAGAGATGGGTGATCTTCAATCTTTGACTTGAGTGGGAGAAAATTAGTGGGTGTTGATAAAGAGTGAGAGAAGATGAATCACTTCCGAAGGGACGGGAAGATCAATCAAAGTATTTTGGACGGGAAACCCGTCAAGCTTCTTTGCATGACTTCAACCTCTGCAGTAATATACCCGAGAAATGAGATTGACTAAGAAACCTAATTTCTTCTTTTTGATCTGCCGAAACTGAGGCATCCGACAGCATTTCTAGAGAATACTACGATTTTTAGTCAATGGTGATTCATCTTCCAAGGGCTTCAGATCTGATTACCACCGATTTTGTACACCATCAATAATGATATAAAATAGTACTGAACATACCTACCTTCTTTCGTTTCGAATCGATTCTCATTTCCTCCACATCCTCCGAAGTAGAATTGTCTACATCGATGAGCATATCGGTCATAATGCCTGATTACGGGAAATGTTTATGAATACGGGCTCCTACTTCCTCTTCTAATGCAATTTAGATACAAGAATTTTTCAAACAGATCTATTGGAACTATTTTCCAAATTAGACTATTTTTTTAAATACTGAAGCTGTAGATACAGAAAAAAGGGACATACCATTTGACAGCAAAGTTATTGCATTCTCCTCTCTCAGCTGGATGATTACATCGTTGATTGGATAATAATTCTTGTGTTGATACAATGACGAAGAAGGAGAAGAAGTAGATCATCATCGTCCTCATCTCATACCTCCGTTCACTCACTCTCTCTAGAGGTTCTAACCTCTTTCTCTTTCTTCCTATTGCAAAAAGTGAGGGAGTCCTTGCTGTCCCTCCCCCTTGTGAGTGTGTAAACCCTTCGTATTCTCCTCTCCTCCACCTTCTCCCTCAATCAACAATCTACTGGAAGCATCATTTATCAGCCACACTCTTTCTATCGAAAGAAGTGATATCAAGGATAAACCCGTGAGAAAGAAACAGGGGAATGCGAGTGACAAAAAGATGTACATCTGGGTGGGATTTACTGACGAATAGAGAGCATTGACAATGATATTTACACTATTCCAATTTATGAAATGTTATATTATTTAGTTGGGACTGCTACTAAATGAACGAAGTTATCAGGATATGACACATTCTGAGCTAACCAAGAGAGTGGAGTATCTAGAGGAACCTCTATTCCATGAGATATTATCGAATGAGTGGATAGATCAAGGGATGATTCGAGGCTGGTAAGGGCATCAGATAGAAGATTAGGAGAAGAAGGAGACTTCCATGGAGATAATGGAATCTGAGACATCGGAGATCCAGTCTAAAAGGAGAGATTGTTGGTGGATTGATTCAACGTTATCCGTACAGTATCATTCACCAAACTATATCTACATGGTTCATATAAAATAAACAAAAGAAAAATCTCTATAACTTGTATGAAATGAACTGACCTTGTACAACCTAATTGGTAGATAGGCGACTTTCTCCGATGAATCAACGAGTTTTTTATTCACTGACCAGAACTCATCGAAGTTATCTCAAGAACAAATTGAGGACGGTTTCTATCGAATCGAGATTGTGAGGAAGGAGTAATCAGAGAAGTAAACAGAGATCGTCACTAGAGTGATACATGAAAATCGAATGATAGTAAATAAGGAGGATGAATGCCATTATAAATCGTCAGCTGATATATTTGTCATTGGAATAAAGATATAATAGTTACCATGGGCGAGTCCTCTCCACAGCTGTTTGTGATCCTCACTCTTCATTGAAGTTATCACCTGAAAGGAAAACATTTCAATTTTGACAGATCGGGAATGTCGACGGGAAGCATAAAGTATAACTTACATCGGCTTTTCTTCTTAGATAATCAGCTTCCTTGAGAGATTGCATAAACATGGATTCGAGAGCTTCTTTCCCGATATTTGCTCCATTAGAAGGAGCGTCCTGAGAACAATAACGATTCGATTAAAAAGAGAAAATCACTACACTATTCCAATGAAATTGTTCGAAAAAAATTTAGGCATTGTCATTTTGTTGTAGATTATCATTGAAGAATCGCCAGAATTTAATTTTCAAATACGAAATAATTTATACAGAGGAATCTCATCAACGAACAGCTCGCTAATACAAATAGGAATATTGATTATAGATAATATTGTTTACCTTAGTCCGTAAAGAGATTGTCCACGGAAGGAAATCATCCGTCTTCATCATATCGAAAAGCACTCCAATCGGATAATACCTGCAACAATTCCATCAACTATTCGCAACGAGGAAAAACGAAACGAACATTTTGATGGGTTGTCGAGAGTACTCAAGCCAGAGTTTATCTTGTTCTAAACGAAGTTCTTCACAAGTAGAGGTGAAATAGTTGATGACTTTAGGAAGAATCAATGGAAAATACGAGACACGAGGAAGCATCGCCTGAATTTGAATGGTATCTAAATCGAGGAGACATGGGACAAAGACTCACGTAAAATGGCTTTGGTTGTTCCAGTACTTCATCGCTTTCCAATACGATTTCTACGGGGATCTTCGATTCCCATACTCCACGGCAGATTTCGTAGTCTTGAGTCATCCTTCAGAAAGTGAACTAAATGAACAATGAAGACTTTCCAAGTTCACGACTGAAGAGTCGCTCAACCACAAGCGTCTCTTTAGTGAGCAAAATAAAATCCTAGATGGCAAATGTATATTTTGCTCATATTGGACTACCCACTGGGTATGCCTCCGTTTATTCAGAACTGTAAACGGAACTTTTAAAAAATTAGAGCAAAATTTCTCAACAAAATAAGTATTTTTTTGTGACAGCAATAAACAGCTCCTGAATAAGAAAATGAAGACGCTCTGTATAGATACTAGATAGTAAAAAGCAAGGGTTTGTCGTAAGAGTGTACATAGGACTACCTGCCACATGAAATTATTTTATGCTTCCGATTTCGAACAAAGATTATAAATAATTTCGATTTTGTGGTACTCCACTTCGAGAACAACTAAATAATAGCTGATATTCACCACTGTTTTCGTCAAATCTAGGACATAAAATATTTTGAGGTATCAATAATGAGTTTCTTTGATCACATTCTTAAATATCATTCAAACGTAAAGATCCTCTGAAGAATCAATATGGAATTAGTTCAATCGCTCTATAAATAGATAAAATCGAGATAAATTTTTGCGAAAACAAAATTTTGAAGAGAAAATGCGAAATGCAGTCAGTTTCCGCTTGTGGGTACTAAACAGCGCAAGTCGATAAAATGAAATTCTTGTTTCATTAGTTTTTCTTTATTGATTGCACTCCTTGTATTTTTCTTCATCATAGTCTATGGAAAACGTTTAATATATATATCACATTATTTTACCAACAATAAACCTCGGTATCCCGGCACGTGCACTTATCGCCGATTCCGGCGATAAGTGCACGTGCGGTTCTGCGTGTGAGTGTGGTGTGTACGTGCGAAATACGTTTTGCCTGATTTTGCGTGAGCATATCAATAATTATTTCAATCTCGATTCTTTTCTGATATTTTGTCGTTCTTATGAGTATCTCAACTTGCAGCGTGTAACCGACTCTCATTCCAGGATGTTTGGCACAAATTCGACGTCCAATTTGTACGAAAATATGGTGGAGGTTTGCATTTCCTCCGCAATGCCGCAGATCAGGAATCTCGGCTCAGACCAGCTAAATGAATTACTGTATTCCGACGAGAAGTTGGATGCTATCATAAGCGGACTTCCACAGGTATATTCAGGTGAAATCTTGAGTGATGAATCACATCCTTCCAGGTGAGGTCGCTGCCCAGTGAAAAGGAAACGGACTTGGCACAGAACAAGTCCCTTGCCGAATGGAATCTCTCACAACAGCCTAGGTTGGAGCAGCTGAAAAAGCAGGTAATAAACGCAATTGTTAATTTCTCCATTGCTATATTTTTTAGGTCAAAGAGAAGTATGACAAAGTGACAGAGCTCGCGCAAGGGCTGACGTCATCACAAGCTGAATTTGGTACGTTCCCAACTGGTTCAACTCGTGATAAAATAGGCCGTGTGTTACTTGGATTTCATATTAATTTATTTGCAGCTCAAATTTCAAATGGACGTTCCCTCGAAGTTACGAGTAATTTGATGCAAGTCGCTATGACGGAGATGGATGAGGAAGCAGACGTGAGTAATTCATTTATATCGTATGTTCCTCATGAGGTGCTCTACAAGAACGCAGTCACTTATATTTCAAGCAATTTTAATTCCTTGAAGATTTGCAGGAGCTTGCAACTCAATTCAAGGACAAGGAGATCGACTATACTGCCTTCAGTAGGCCTTTTCTCGCAAAGAAAAATCTCGTTCACAAAAGAAAAGTGAAGGCAGATCGACTCTCCGAAATGCTTCAACGTGAGGATCAACCGAACCGGATAGAATCTTATACTAGACCTATTTCAATGCCTTCTGGTGTTCCCAATGCTGCTCCGTATCCAGATATTTCCCGTCATTCTTTCTGGTGAAATCAACAATAGAACTACTGCCATTATGAATGCTCTGCCTTAGCTATTTTACGCGGTAACGGGTGGCCGTATACTTGACACATTCGTGGTTTATATAACCTTGCTAAATGATTGTAATTTATTTGTACATACTTTTGAAGTATAAACATTTGTATGCCTTCTCTACTATTTATTAATTTCATTATGACGTATTTTTCGTCATCATACCTCAATTTGTTTCATTTTAAGGCAGTGGCATCTTTTAAATTATTGTTATAGATGCTACGGAGAGCTTCAGTTCTCAAGGAAGCCGTACGATGTGCTTCTCTCCGAGAGAAAGCGGGTTCAATTCCTGCTTCGGTGTACGAGCCCATCTTTCACGACCCGAGAGAATTCCCTGAGTGAGTATCGGAATTGTTTTCTTTCACAAGGTCAAGATAATTGCAGACACGAGCAGCTGAACATCCGACTACAGGGTTACGATTATGTTCCCCTTGAGAACTTCCAGGGACTCGTCCATCGACTCTCCAGACGATTCGGATTCAATGTCGTTGATAGGTAATATCTTTTATTTCCCTTTAGTTCGATTTCATTAAACAAAGATTCAATGTTTCAGTTACGCTGTCGCTGCTCAGACAGAGAGAGTCGTCTCATACAAGCCAAATTCCACTCTGATAGATCAAGAGATTGGTCTATCCCTCTATGATAGAGTAGTCAGGATAAGCAATGTGCCCGCACCGCGACTACAGTTGTTAGTTAATATCTTGAGGGCGCACACTCCCGTTGGAGTCAAGGTTAGCATTTATTTTCCATGTCAACCTGTTAAAATTTAGGTCGAGGAAATCACAATCATAATTACATACGATTTAGGTAACGGTGAAATCGCACGAGAAAGCGGACGAGGACTATCGATATATTCCCGATGTTCTTCTGAAGCAGAAACAGGAGGAGCTAAAGATGCTTGATGATCCCGTCATTAGAAAGAACCTCGGATGGGAATAGATTTAATGTAGTAGATTTTGTTGTACATACGAGTAGCTAGGTTTCTTTACTGTTACCTGTTATCGATTATTGTTCTAGGATTATACAGTTGATCTCAAAGAGTAAAGAGTTACAAATTATATGTCTGATTATTGAGTGGTTTCCTAACCGTTCTCATCGGTTGTTTATCTCTGACTCATTCTCCTCCTTCTCCTTTGCAGCAGACACGCGGATATTTCGCAAGTAACGAGAGAGTCAACACGAAAGAGTTATTTTCAGTATGTCGTTCGTTCCCGCAGCTCGTCTCGCTGTCCTCTCTACCCGTGGTGTCGTTGTCCGTATGCAGTCCGGACTTGGAACTCCCGGATCCGGAGCTGGCAAGGTTGGAATTACACTTTTTGTTTATTCAGGTCGTCCGTAGTGTTAGTTTCGTTTTGAAGTATGTTTGTTGTTTTTACCCCTCGATATCTTGTTAATCATGAAATATGTGTTGTAGTCTGGTGGATCCGGAGGATCGATCCGTGATGCCGGAGGAGCATTCGGAAAGCTGGAGGCTGCCCGTGAGGAGGAATACTTCTACAAGCTGCAGAAGGCTCAGCTTAAGGGACTCAAGGACCAGATCAAGAGAGAGATTGAACATCACGAAGGACAGATGAAGAACCACCAGGAGGTAAGGGGGATTATTTGGTAGATGGTGGATACAACATCTATTCTGATCATGCACCATGAAGAAATTCTGATTATGAACTATTTGAGGTCCTCGAGCGTCATAAGAAGCGCATCTCTGAGCTCGAGAAGGAGGAGAATGGAATCGCCAAGTAGATCAACACTTCCCCCATGTAGAGTGGATACCAGAGAATGAGGCTGGTACAGTTCCTAGGTTCACTTCTCCTCTCTGGTCTTATTAGATCCCACTATTTCTTCCTCTGTAGGTCGCGTGTATTGTTAACGTAATGTGCATTGTATAAGCCATCCCTGATAAAGACTTCCTATATAATGTTCATTTGCTGCGAATCGAGAGTTCCGTTAGCTACGGTGGGTGGAATATCGTATGAGAACTTTTGATGGAATATGGGAGGAACATGTTTATCTAGTGCTATTTAGGCTGTTTAGTTTGTCGATTAGACGTTTGCAAGTAGCGAGCAGAAGGATGTATGAGTTAGTAGACATTGGAGCGAATCTTGGTCATCCATCATATAAAAAGGATCTAGATGATGTTATCGAGAGGAGTAAGCAAGCTGGTGAGAATCATGACAATTGGAAGAAATGAGATCAGTTATCTCACAGGAATCTCTAAACTGATGATTACGGGTACATGTGAGAAGATTAGCAAAGAAGCAGCTAAAATGGCTGAGAAACATGCGGGATATCTCTATTTCACTGCTGGTAGGATGATCCATCCATGTATGATGCTATCCCTCTTCTCTAATCAGGAGTTCATCCTCACGATGCGAAAGATTGGGTGATAGAGACAGAAGGAATTATGAGGGAGTTATTATCTTCTCCCCAATGTGTAGCTGTTGGAGAATGTGGATTGGATTATAATAGGAACTTCTCTCCTCAAGATGTACAGAGAGATGTATTCGAGAAACAGGTAAGGACAGAGGGAATGGAGGAAAAGTGACCGAGATGGACCAGGGTAGATCTTCTACCATCTCAAATTAATTTTACCTTGAAAAAATGATAATCTGGTCGAATAATCGCTTTCTCAGTTGGATATCGCATGCGAATTGGGTCGACCATTGTTCATCCACGAGAGAGAAGCGCATGAGGATATGGTAAGTGGATGTAGAATGAGAAGAGTATATCTGGAATGCCTGAAGCTGTTTTATGTCAAGTGTATGAAATGACCATTTTGTTGTGGTCTAGTGCAGTGGAACTGTTGTTTGTTCCATCGTGACAAACGGACTATTCAGGTTCGTCTCCTATCAGAACGATCAGAGAAATTGCCGTCTGCAGTCATACATTGCTTCACGGGAACTGTTGAGGAGGCTGAGAAATATCTTAGGTTATTTTTAAAGTTACGATAATGCTAGTTCGTCAGCTCAATGTCAGCCAAATATGATATGATGAAGTTTACCTCATTGTATGAAGTGAGGTCAGATTATTTCAGTATGGGTCTCTACATCGGACTCACAGGATTTCTGTGGAAGGACAAGAGCGATAATGGAGTGCAGGTGAGATTTTTTTGAGTGTGGATAATTTACAGCATTAATGAAATGATGAATTCAGGCAGGTCTCAAGAGTGGGAAGATTCCCATTGAGAGATTGGTACTGGAAACGGACGCACCTTTCATGTATCCCAAGGTGAATCTCTCTTTATCTAATTTTGAATTGTCTGATTGTTAGTTTCGACAATTTGCAATCGTATGACGTGGATCAGTTTGTGAAATATCATACCAGCATACTTTGCGAAATATATCTCACACGGGAGTGACCGGAACTCACATATCCCGATCCCCGTCATTTTTTCAGGGTAGGTAGGTACCCCTAAGGGAGTCTCAAAACCGTTTTCAAAAGTTGCTGAATGCATTTAGTATTTAAGTTATTTAACTTTATAAAATTCAGCGTTGATCTCGCGTGTGATCGCTCACGCGCCTATCACTGCACCCGAACTCTTCCCTCCCAACTGGTTCGGTGGTGTAGTGGTATGAGAGTGGCGTCAACAGGAGGATGGTGTAGGTTCGGTCCCGCTCGCGTGCAAATTTTTGCAATTTTTTTTGTGAATTGGTCTTTGATCTCTAACTTGGAAATTTGATGCAATTTTATGTTTTGATAGGAAAGTATGTGCCACCTTCATAATTTATGAACATTTGTGAACACTTTTTGTGAACAAATTTTTCGTCAATCATGTTTCGTTCGCTGACCACTATTGTTGTTCTTGTTGTTCGGTATTCCCGGGAATGTCGGTATCACTGACAAATTTTGAAAATACCGATCACCCTTTACTCTAGGCTCTCCCCTATTTATTGTCTCTAACCATAGTGGGTTGAGGAGTGGGTTGTCCCTATACCGAACCAACAGAACCTGCAAGCCTACTGACCACTTGATCTTTATGGGTCCGAAAATATGATAAGAAAAGAAATGAAAATGTATGAACTAGGAAGTTAGAAAGTGAGGGAGGTTAACATGACTACTAGGGTTTTTTTTAAAAATTAATATATGTTCCGACCCTTGACAGTGTCCAGTGTTCGTCAGTGAACGAAAAAAGTTCGAAGAAAAAATTTCATGGATAGTTCACAAATGTTCATAAATCATGAAGGTGGCACATACTGTCCTATCAAAACATAAAATTGCATCAAATTTCCAAGTTAGAGATCAAAGACCAATTCACACAAAAAAATTGCAAAAGTTTGCACGCGAGCGGGACCGAACCTACACCATCCTCCTGTTGACGCCACTCTCATACCACTACACCACCGAACCAGTTGGGAGAGAAGAGTTCGGGTGCAGTGATAGGCGCGTGAGCGATCACACGCGAGATCAACGCTGAATTTTATAAAGTTAAATAACTTAAATACTAAATGCATTCAGCAACTTTTGAAAACGGTTTTGAGACTCCCTTAGGGGTACCTACCTACCCTGAAAAAATGACGGGGATCGGGATATGTGAGTTCCGGTCACTCCCGTGTCAGTGATCATTCATTTATTTTGTTTAGGTAAATGACAAGAAATTGCCTGTGGAGGTACGAGAATCGATCAGTGAACACGCCAAGACTATGCACAAGTTTGCCTCATTCAACAGGTAAATTCACGTTCAAGAACGATGCAAATGTAATTCACAGTTGAATTCTCTTCTTGACTTCACTTTGTTATTCTAGAAACGAGCCCTGTGCACTACCAGCGATATGTGAGATGATAGCTGCATTCAGTGGGAGGAAACCGGAGGATGTAAGTGGTCTTTATCAATTTATCATTCTTTACTTTTGATAGCTTTTTCATATTTTTGAAACTTTCCATCACTCGTCAGTTTATTCGTTTCAGAGCCACTGAAACTATTTCGTTGACATTGTACAGGGCGGAAATGACAATCATCTCATCTCTCTTTCAGGTCGCTTCGATCACAACTGCGAATGCGAAGCGAATCTATGGACTGAGTTGATTAGATATTGGATAGGGAGAGTAATGTAAAAGTGACCGATTTGAAAAGTTTATGATGGCGGGAAGCGAGAAGATCCCTCTGGGAGCGTCTCTTCCTTGCAATCAGTAGTCTTATTTATATTTTGTTGTCCTTTTATTGTGTTTCGTCAGGTTGTAATATTGGGTGTATTTACAATGTGATTGATAAGTGTTCCTTCTCTCGCTCGATTTGATAGTAGTGATGGGATTGATTGTGATAGAGTACAAGGGACATTCTCCCTATCTCTTCTCCCTTCTCATACCCATTTCACGTCAATTTCATTCAAAGTGACCATCACGAATTGACTAGTCCTCTCTTCTCTTTCCTCACTATCTCTTCTGTCTAATAAGGATAGATGACAGTGATAGAAGAGTGCCTCTCATCAGCTAATAATTTCTTATCACAGTAGTCTCGTCTCATTCTCGGAAAGAATCTGCCCCAAGGGGTGAATTGAAGTGTCTCCATTCCATTCACTGATAAAGTCACTTCATTTCAATCGCTTCATCTCGATGTGAGACTGTATAGTGTCGAATCCGCACTGTGTATATCGGTCAAGTCTACGAATATTCATTCAAAGGACTTGATTTTATCTTTCTTATTCTTTCCATTCATCGAAACAGCTGTCGTTCGATCTACACTAACCGTGCCCCGCTCTTATTCCATAGATTCTCATATCTCTTCAGATGCCGCTCACTCTCGTCGAACCAGCTGCTGCCGGTCTAAGGAATGCACTCAGGTAATTAATCACCAGACCCTGCAATCACACTAGTTTATTTTGACTGTGATACCAAAGCACAAAAGCGGCTCAATTCTAGTTACTAATGGTTTCTCCCGTTCAGACTGATGACTGAGTACGGTGTATTCAAGTTGGGAGAGTTCACTCTCAAGAGTGGACAGAGATCACCCATCTACATCGATCTGAGAGAATCATTCGGACATCCCGATCTCATGGTACGGTATCGAGGTTATTGAGAACTGACTGTATTGATGGCCACTGCAGCGTGTGATGTGTGAGTCGATGCAGGAATTGATTGAGAAAGTGGAGAAGACGAAGCCATACAAGGGAATAGTGGGAGTGCCATATGCTGCTCTTCCCTATGCATCTGTGAGTAGAGAAAATGAGAAGAAGAAAGAAGGACCATTGATTACAGATCATCTCCCAGTATACTTCCCAGCCACTTCTCATTATTAGAAAGGAAGCCAAGAGTTATGGAACGAAGAAACTTATTGAGGGTACGTTAATTATTGAATGGAATGATGAAAGAGTGATGATCAGGATCGTACTCGGAGGGTCAACGCGTGATCGTTGTGGAAGATGTCGTCACTACGGGACAGAGTCTCAAGGATGTAAGAATGAAGCTATAACTGGCTCATGAATTCGAGGTTGTATATTTTCTGTCGCTAATAAGTGTTTTATAGGTGATCACAACTCTTCGTAAGGATGGATTGGTGGTTGAAGATGTATTCTGCATTCTGGATAGAGATCAAGGAGGACCGAAGAATCTTGAAGAATTGGGAGTTAATCTCCATAGGTGAGAAAGAGAAAGATATGAGATGAGGTTGGGTTATATGTAGATGAAGAAGTGGGGGACTGAGAGGAAACGAGTATGATGATTTCCAAATAGTTCCAATTACCAGTTCCGAAGTTCTAATTGTTTCAGTCTTCTGAACATGGAGAAAGTTCTCGCTTTCCTCTCTGCTGTTGGACGTCTTTCTCTCGATCAATTCAATGTAAGGGTTTGGGATTGAGTGGATTACGAGGATTATCATTCATTTATTACTTTCTTCCTTTGAGGATATTGTAAATGCACTCAACTTGCCGTACAAGGAACTGAAGAAGATCGATGTGAAGTGGGAGATGGAAGAGGTAAGAAGAGGAAAGTTATGTGGTGGGAAATACTGTCGAATTTAGACTCACACTAATGGTAATGCGAATGGAGACAATAAGGAGAACTCAAAGGTATTGGAGTGTGTTATTTATGAAGATGGAGAAAGATTGCCTTGTTTGTCAGAGTTGAAAATGCTTTAGAAGCATATGGGGATTATTAATCCATTGATGACTTTAGATTCGAGTTCGTCTTTCACTTCAGCAGAGAGAGAAATTGGCCACTTGTCCCGTATCGAAGAGGTAAGATTTGAACTATTATTATCTTGATTGTAAATTCACCTAATACAGACTATTCTCTCTAATGCACACAAAGGCAACAAATCTCTGTCTGGCTATCGATTATGAAGAGGGAGAAAGAATTCTTGAGGTGAGAAAGAAAGTGGATCAAGGTATAGATGATGAAAAACAGATAAGATCATTAGAATCTTCTTTATCCATTGCATAATGTTGATATATTGTAAATAGATGGATTTGTCTATTCAGCTTGCTGACAAGGCCGGTCCGTTCGTGTGTGCAGTGAAGGTACACGCAGATACCATCGACGAATTCAATGAGGTACGGTACACTGAATTATTGATTTATTAGTGGGTATTTACGAGTATGTTCCTTTACCATAATGAATTGGTTACTTGCAGTCATGGACGTCTAAGTTGGTCGCCCTCGCTAACAAACACGATTTCCTCATCTTCGAAGATCGGTTTGTATTGCTAATTAATATTCTCACTTTCACATCAAAATAATTAACTATAAATATAAATATAGCTCGTTTGCAGTAAATTCGCAGATACTGGTAACACTCTGTCGATGCAAGTGAAGAGGAATGCAGCCTCATGGGCAGATATTGTCACTGTCTATGGAATTGCTGGGGAGAAGAGCATCCGATCCGCATTCCAACCCGTATCTTTTTATTTACTTATTTTATTTTATATTCGAAGTGTCCAATCAAAATGTTGAGATCATCGCCGATCCTTCCACTCGTCTCAAGGGAATTCTTCTTATCGCTCAACTCAGTTGTGAGGGAAATCTATGTGATACCGAATACACGAATGGTAAGAGGAAAGAATGCATTAGATGAAGTTGACGGAGGAGTGGATCATTGTAATAATATCCTATCGTATCTCAGGCACTCGTCGTATTGCCGAAGCTAATCAAGATATCGTGTGTGGATTCATCACTCAGGAGAAGATTTCTGACAAATTGGGACTAATCCATTGGACTCCCGGAGTTTCTCTCGATGAGACGACCGATGGAAAGGGACAACAATGGAGAAGTGTTGAGAAAGCGATTATGGAACAACAGAATGATATCGTCATCGTTGGAAGAGCAATCTGTAATAAGGTGAGAGGGGGAGAACTAATTATAGAAGGGACGTAGGGAATAATCAAACGAGTCTTCTCCTTGTCAGACGACTCCTGCCTCTGAACTTCGTCGTTATCGTGATGCTGCATGGGAAGCTCTTTCTGCTGCAATGCCTAAGCACTAATCGATAAAAGGAGTACCGTATCCGTCTGAGGAGATTACGGTATCCTCCCACTCTCCTAATCTCATTCAATTATTTCAGTAGTGATAGATCTAAACTACTCTCGTTGTAATACAAATTGTTGGTTTCTGCACAAATTGTTGACCTCTTCTATTTTTACCTTCCAACCTCATAAGTCTTGATGAAATTTAAAGTAATATGGATTCACTTACTGTCGATTATTGTTTGTTTTCGTTCATATGGTGACTTACTCACACGCGTAGAAAACTCCGATTCATCTTGTACCACACTCTCCACATTTTCATAATAAATATAAATGAAAAAAATGCGTAAATTGTAACTTGCATCATAGCTGTAGTACACTACACCTTTCTGTATGACTGCGAGCGCCTTCCCTTTAATTAACAAGTCATTGTTCCGGTCCTGTTACTTGGCTCATCTAGCTGTACCCACAAACAGTTAAGAGTGTATAATAACGAGAAGATAAGTGAATGGGATGTTCAGAATAATGCTGAGAAAACGAGAAGAACTTTCTTCTGTCAACATTTCACATTTTTTCCTTGATTTCATAGTTGTTCTGCTTCCAGTATCGAGTTGTTGATACGATGCTCATTCACACAACAAAAAAGCACAATTCCTTTATTATTCAAGGGTTGTACTCAATGGGGAGGTTCTTTCTACGGACCATGCCGTCACCCTGGAACCATTCACGACGGAACTGCTTGGCGGCTCCATCGGGAGTGTTGGTCCACTCGATCGTCACACGGTCATTGTTGGTGTCCTGAAGAGAAAGAATCAGTCATACGAAGATACGGTAGGAAAAATTGATAGGATGGTAAACTACAATGAGGTAAGGGTACGGTAGGGTGGGGTAAGGGGGGGGGGGCAGCTAAACCGTACCTCCTGTCCGTAGGCGAAGGCATCGCACGAAACGGCAATGAGGGCATTCTCCTTGGGGTCGAGCACTCCGGCAGCGGGGTCCACTCCGAGTCTCTTCATGTTGGTGGTCTTGAAAGCCCATCCAATGCGGCGAGCCGAGGAGTTGGTCACCTGAGATGGGAAATTGGTTACGGTAGGTAGATCAGAATATCCAGGGACATCGAGAGATAGGGGTGGGTGATACAGTACCTTGATGTGGTAGGTGTGCTTGTCGTCGTAGGGGGCATTGAAGACGATCTTGGTGCCGGGCTGGGTGGCGATATCTCCGGGAGGAACGGACTGGGCCATGTCGACGACTTGGTGTGAGGATGAGACCGATGGGAGGGGGTTTTATAGGCAGGAATGAGAGGGAAATGAGCCATTTTACATTGAGTCCAACAGGGAAATGAGGGATATTATTGAGAACAAAGCGAGTGAAGGAATGGACAAGGAACATTACCAATTTTCATAATCTCGCCGTTGTTTATTCGAAGTGAAGAACGATACTCTTCAATTTGCTTGCGATACCTGGGTTTAATGCGTAGAAATGTGTTTGCTTATTGATTCCAAAACAAGTATTGGCCCTCCCTGCAACTGCGGTGCATTTCAAAAGGTGCATTATCAGAATCATTTTATTCGATCAATCACACGAACGGAGCACACGATTCGTTTTACACTTGGAAAAATAAAGCGATAAAATTAGTAAATCTCAGCACAAATGGATAAACAGTCCCGTATGTGTGGAATAATGTGTAGCCTATTTGAGGGGGGGGGGGAATCAAATGAGAGTATTTGTATTGGAATGCAATCGATGGACGGAAGAGAGACCAGTGCTGACACCACTGAAAATACAATTCAGAAAAGTTTCACGCAGTGGATAAAGGAGTGTGTTTTAGAAATAATATCAACTGACGTTTGATCTGCTCTTCTCAACCAGAATCCAAATATTCCAATCTTTCTGAATGCATCTCTGTAATCTCGAGAAACGATAAAATAGATGTAATACGTTTGAGCATACGAGAGAATGGCTGGAATTACCTGAGAAAATATTACATTTGTCTAACAATAAGAGTCCATCAGGTGATATTGAATCAAAGTGTAAGGGAAGATTACTAACCGCATAAGTCTGTACGAATGCAATAAACGTGGAATCCATTTTGAATATCATTGGACCTCGCACAGCCACTGCTCCTAAGAACCTGCAAATATGTCTATACGAATATAATCTGCCTCGGAACTGTGAGCTTAACTGAAGAAAGTACTTACCACGAAAAACAAAATATAATGAGAAGGGCCGAGAGAGATTTGACTATTCTTTGCTGTGCTGCGAGTGATTGAGGTGACATCTTTGAAGAGGAGAGACGGGAGATTCCTCCTGATTAACATTTTACTCGTGAACCAAAAATCATTATTTTCACAATCATTGTTTTCAATATGATAACATGTCGTTATCTGACCACAACAAGCCGTGTAAACGAGGGCGGATGAGTAGATGATGACAGTAGCTGCATTCACTACCAGATAGCATAGATTCCATGCATCCATCACAGGGAAAGTGTATGCGAGAGGAGGATTGCATGCGAGTACCTCAACATTTTCCCTTCAATGCCGATGGATAATCACATTTATTCGGTTGCACACTTTCCGTGCACTCGTTCGTTTTGAGCTTGACTACTTGCATTAGATTGCATTGAATAGATTTGCAAGATAAATTCAGTTTAGATGCCGAGGCGTAGCAATTATGAGTTTATTTCAACACGCAAAAGGGTAAGTAGATCTAGGAACTTGGAGAAACCACGCGCAGAAGAATAATTACCGCAGAGGCGAAGGCCCCCGGATTCAATTACTTTTTGACGGAGCTTAAAGGAGGAAACCTCATGAGTCTCACCACGAAAACCCTGTGTCCAAAAGATAAAGTCAGTTCATGATCGCTTTCAATTTTTTCACCACCGTAATCCTAAACCTCCAGCTGAGGTGTTTTCGAATTTTATTCCCTACTTTTGTTCATTGTTTTTTCACTAATTGACTATCGATTTGTGTAAATTATTGCATAAATTTATTCTAGGGCATGTGCTTGACCATCCCCTGCTGCTCGCCATATTGAATCGTCTTTTTTTAGCGAAATAGGAGCGTAGAGTCTGTCGTGGTTTGTCATCCACCTTGTTCGCCTAACTGTTTTTCGTGTTCCTAGCTGTGCCCTGGCCTAATTTGTGTTCAATATGGTCCAATATTACGTTTTACTTATTTCCATAACTGACAGATATTAATTATGCGCGTCGTGTGATGCTGCTTGTCGTGATGTTTCACGTGACATTACTCATATCGGTTTATTGATCGTTTTATAATCAGATGGCAGAGCAAGGCAATGAGGCCAAGGAGCAGGAGTTAGACTGTTCATTGGAGCCGGAGCACTCGCGTATGGAGCTGCCCAAGCCATGTTCACTGGTAAGTTCACTAGGTTTTTCATCTTATGTCTTTCCGGAAGTGAACTCGCCGTTATATGTTTTTTTTCGCCATACATATTTTGCTTACAGTTACAGTTGATGCCGGTCACCGCGCCATCATGTCCAACAGAATCTGCGGCCTGTCCGAGGAATTGTACAAAGAGGGGCTTCACTTCCGTGTCCCCTGGTTCCAGTACCCGATTGTCTACGATATCCGCGCTCGTCCTAACCAGGTAATATTTTTTGAAATCCTTCAGGGACAATATGGGGGCATTTCATCACAAGAAGTTAACTTCCTTTTTCCTCCTTTCTGTTCGTTGTAAAATTAGCAAAGTTTTATTCCAGATCCGTTCTCCCACCGGATCCATGGACTTGCAAATGTTCAACATCGGACTGCGTGTGCTGTCCCGACCGGATCCCAACCATCTGACCAAGATCTATCGCACGGTTGGTCAGAACTGGGAGGAGCGCGTGCTTCCTTAGATCTGCAATGAGGTGCTCAAGAGCGTCGTCGCCAAGTTCAACGCCTCCCAGCGTTAGCAGGTATCCGTTGTTTTTATTAGCTACCATGTTATCGGTTATCAGTTGCCAAATAATCGATAACATGGTCTACCATGTTATCGGTTATCAGTTGCCAAACGCGTGAACAAATCGACAGAACGTCGCGCCATTTCGTAGCTCGGTTATTTTTCAAACATACAAGTATTCAGGTTTCGCTGATGGTGCGCTCTTATCGAGCGCGCTCTCGACTTCAACCTCATCGTGGATGATTTCTCCCTCACTGAGCTGACCTTCTCGCCTCAGTACTCTGTCGCCGTTGAGGTTAGTTTGTGTATGATTAATTACAAATATTTTACTAATGGAGAATTTATACCAATTTATACAAATAAATATTTCTTAATTATAATTTTCTTTTCCAGGCCAAGCAAGTGGCTGCCCAGGAGGCTCCGCGTGCCTCGTTCGTTGTCGAGCGCGCCAAGTAGCAGCGTTTCGAAAGGATCGTCCAGTCTGCGGGAGAAGCCGATTCCGCTAATATGGCATGTTCACTTCCAATAAGTACAAGTATTTATCCTGATTCAAGGCATATTGCCTGCAGGGGGAAACATCAGAATGGAGGGGATTGGGATCTTCGTACTCAGTGACAATGGGTCACGGGATGATTTCTTCTTAGCTTTTGTTGTCGATTGTCCGTCGCGTTGAGTCGATAGATCTTGAGCCACGAAGTATATCATCCAGCCGCCGAAGTCCTGACTTGCGTGGTTAAGAGTAAACTCACGAAGCAGCCTTCTTGAGTGGGGCCTTTCTTGACCGTAGATCACTTGAGCCGATGAGAATCCGTCCTGGGTCCTCCTTTTGATGATCCAGATGGGCGATACTCGTCCGGTTGCCCAAGCTGACGGACGAGGATTCTCCAAACTGGAGATGGAGGCCGTATCCAGACTTTTCCAATAAACAATACATATTCGTAATTGCTGCCGTATGCCCCTTATATTCCCTTGGTGCTATCATTAATATATTGTAGAATATATAACGGAAGCCGCGTCTCAAGGAACGAGTGGGGAGTCGTCACAGGAGAACAATGACAACAAACCGAATGAAAACAACGACGAAACCTCGAGGTATTGGCCTGTATCACATTGTTATTGCTAACGAACCATTTCACAGATTTGAGTGCAATATCTGTCTGGATACGGCGAAGGATGCTGTAGTCTCACACTGTGGCCATCTCTTCTGTTGGCCTTGCCTTGTGCAATGGCTCGACACTCGCCCCTACCGCCAATTATGCACTGCTTGCAAGGCGCTCACCTCTTGCGACACGGTAAACCATCATTTTCTTGAATGTCGTTATTATTCATAGACCATTTTTTGGTGCTAGAAACCATCCGATTTATTTGTCCAATACTACCGTTCTCTCAAACTAAGCCATAGAATCATAAACAATTAAAGGGAAATGCTGAATTGCTTCCTTGTCACTCATCCTACTCAGGAATTTCTGCGCTACTGCAGGATCCGGGAGGTGGTCCATCTGAAGAACAAAGACCAAAGATCACGTTACATTGAAATCAAGATAATCGTGAAAAATTACAAATCAAAATGTAATGAAAATGGAAAATATGCGAATGAGTTGCATTTCGCTGCGAAGGGGCAGCTCGTAAGTGATGACTGATAAGCCTCGTGCTCCATCCGGAAAAACCGTAGCTATAAAATTGTTCCTTTCTCCGGATCTGGTCGTGAATCGCGCATTTTGGTTCTATGTATAGTAGCTATTCCGTTCTCTTCTCAACGCCCCATGTGGCCGAGGGGTAAAGTTCCATGTGTTGTAATCTCACTGCCGAGGGTTCGATTCCCGTGGAGTGTATCTGTTTGTTGCCGGTCTCTTCTTTTTTAAGAATCACTCCCCATCAATCAATAGCATCGAAAATCTACAGTACTCCTTGATTTGCCTGTGTCCAGGCTCAAACTTTGAAAATACATAGCAGGGTTCAAAGGCATTTCTGACACTTCGGATAAACTGGGATCTGATCGGGTGGTCATTCTCTATCACTCCCCACTCTCAGAATGTGTGACCAAAAATGAGGTTTCCTCCTTCTTTAAGTACCGTCTCTCCATTCATAGTGATGAATCCAATGATAAGGAAGGAAAAAGCGAAGAGATAACAAGGAATCTGCATGAGATGAACGTAGGGGAAGACCGAGATGCAGTGATATCTCAATGGTAATTATGATGATTGATTGATTTCCATTGTGTTCACTTGAGTGGTCTTAGCATACAGAATGAAATATCACAAACGAGAACGAGAACGAGACAGCATCTGAAAGGATAATTAGTGAAGATTTAGAAGATGCCTTCAACTATTTCGTGAAATCACAGTATTTGATTTAGTGGGTGGACACTTACTGATGATTGATACAATACATATAGATGAAGATGGAGGAATAACACTGAGTGCGAGTCATTGAGGGACCTGACACTTTTGATTGATCTTTTAATAAGTGGGATGTTTGCTCTTATACAAGCATCAATACTAAGATAAAGCTGACCAAGTCGCATCCTTATTCCAGAGAGAGTCTCGAAAGCGAGACAAAAACAGTGATGACAAGCGAGAAAACAGAGAAGAACTCCTTAGAGGAAGACGATTTCGATAAGAAAGAAAGAATCTCTCACCATTTTTACTCCTCAAATCTGGAAATCTCTTCACAGCCCAAATGACGTGAAAATTTCCAATGAGACCGAAGAATGCAGTGACGAAAATGGTCGTCGAGATGATCATAAAGTGGATCGAATCCTCATTTTCCACTGCCATTTTATACTCTGAACATATGATAATTACAAAGAAATATTAATTATATAACAGGAACAATTCGTCTATTCTAAGAGAAAGCACAGGACATAAGAGTTAGCGTCTGGAGAATGAAATTGAGTATACGGAGAAGGAAAGATTATGAGATCGGCGCTAGAAGTTGATTGCACCATCCATTCCTTCACATTCAAAAAGAGGCTGGAAGAAGAATAGTCGAGAATTGTCTTAGAATTTTCTATGAATGAGACGAATTCATTAGATCCTCATTCAATGAGCACCAAAAATTAATTTGCAAGATCACTAGACTAAAGAAATAAATGCACGGACACGTAATGGAATCTACATGCAATTACAGTTGAAATAAGATATCGGTTAATAGTTAGCCAAAGAAAGAGACAAAGAAAAGAAAATGGTCAAAATAAGGGGACATTCTTTCATCCCTTCCTAATTATTTGTTCGTTCCTGCTTGTACAATAGGCCCGAATCCAAATAAGAGTCATATCTGAAAGACGAAACATCAGCGTCAAGAACGGACTACGTTCTAGATCTCGAGCTGACTTGGATATCTGTTATTCACACGTCGTTACATTCTTCGCTAGAATCGTGTAGATTTATGTGACCCCTCTCAAATTCATCTGATTCCTCCTTCTTCCAAGTTCTAAAGACGTTCAATGTTCACACTGTGGTTGAACACTGTTTACGTTTTCTCTTCCCTCAGATTCCCTCCACCTACTCCATTCCTCTCTCTCTCTCTTTATCCCTTTGAGAACTCTCGTGTGAACGACCTGGTAAATAGAGCGGAAGAAGAGGGAAAGAAGTGGAAACATTCAAGAGGAGCATGGATTACGGAGTGAGAGAGAGGATTGGAACATGAAGTTTGTGTAGTGAATAAGAATACTGGGTAAGAAATGTTGTTCTACATCTTCAGTCATACGAGTAATTCTGAAGAGATGGAGTAGGACGTAGGTGCAAGTGTTTCCATTCTGTTTTCTTCATGAACTATCTACTTATCGGACAACGCGAAAATGGCTATTAATCTGTACGAAAGTGCGAGAAGTCACGTCGAGTAACTTTGAATGAAACAATGTCATGGAAGTACTAATGAAGGAGATGCGGAGGAAAATGGATACTCTTGATACTCACTCCTCGAGGAAGAAGAGAGATTCATACACGATTGTTTGTGCCTGATTCTGTTTTTTCTCTCTCTTTTTCATCTCCATAATGGATGGATACCATCGCATTTTCGAATCGAACGAACTGCGAGAATGCACTTGAAAATTATGATGTTTTCAATAACTGGTGAACTTCGCCCTATAATTCGAGATTGTTTTTGTGAGATCATATTTCACGGGAATCATTCACAAGGTTATTCTTAGTTCTTTCGTGTCAGCTTAGTGTGCAATTTGACACAGGAAGGGGGTTGAGTAATGTAGAAGGTAAATAGAAATAAAGGAGAGGAAGACGAAGTTATCCCTTTCTCTCTTCATTCAATACACTATCTCGAACAAGAAGAGATAAAGATGAGGAGGGAGAGTTTTTGTAGTGAGAAGTGTGCGAGTTCCTATTAAGATTCGAATGGCACGTATAAAAGAGAAGGAAGTACAATGAAGAACAGTCTACAGGGTAGATCACAATGAACACTTCCACTATCGCGTGAGTATTTTTCCCTTCCTTTTTCTCAATCTAAAACTTCTCTAATAGTAGACAATTTTTGTTGTTGACGGGAATTAAATTGCTAAAAATATGTTGATTACAGTCTTCTCCTCTCTCTCCTCGTTGTCTCTCAGGCCCAATACGTAAGTGTCTCAACAATACTTTGCAAATACCAGAGCAAGACTATGAACAATGATATTTCTTCAGCTGTACTACTATCCCTATTCGTACTACTACACCATCCCCACAGTGCAGACTACCGCTCAGAATACTGCTACCAACTACAACACCAATCAGCAGGCTAATCCCTCCAGCCAGCAACAGTGAGCAACAGTTTCTACATGTTTCCAGAGCTTGATTCATAATTTTAATTCTTCTTCCAGATACTACAACCCTTCTACCTCCTCGAATAACTACAACAACTACAACACAAACACTGCCGCCAACCCGAACGCCCAGCAAGCGTGAGTACTCTTCTTATAATTATGTAGACCTTACGATCGAACTTGGAATAAATTCTAATTTCTCTATATTGTAGATACTACAACCCCTCTACGACGTCCAACACTGCATCTAACACAGTGAACAGTGCTGCCACTGCGTACTACACTCCTGCCTACTACTATCCTTACTACTACGTATATGGAAAGTAGATTCAATCGCCATCCAAGTATGAATTGCTGCCTCCATATCTTCCTCGTGTATTATGATCGCAAAGAAAATAAATGAACGAATGAATAAATGAACGAATCTTGAAATGCTATCTAATCGTGTCTACATAGAGATGCATAAGGCGCAACAAAATAATTAAAGTTGGTTCATTTCTGGAAAAAAATCAGTTACAACTATATGACAGATTCTGTTATCAATTTATTTTGATGGTGTTCACGGTAGAACAAAGATTATATACCTCGAAGTAATAGAAAGATACCGTGAAAACAAAGGTGATTTACAGTGAAGAATAATTGTAGAGCATCCGAAAGGTCGTTATTATGAATCACTAATTCAAACGGATAATGATCAGATTCTATATTTATGTAGGTCCGAAAGGATTCTCGGAATCTTCCTGTGGATTATTTTTTTGTTATCACGTACCGACGATATCAGATTGATGATATAATTGTTTATTGTTGTGTACATGATACACAGTGTGATATTGACATTGACTAATCACTTTCTTCCCTGGGAGTTGAATCCCTGTCCATTGTACCCCTGGTTGTTGTATCCCTGAGTTCCCTGTGTATTGAATCCCTGTGATCCTTGAGTGTTGTATCCACTGGGATTGTACATCTGTCCATTCATTCCATTCGAATTCATTGAGTACATCATACTCTGCAATTAATTCATTATCAATCCATTCAATAGGAGGTCAACTTACATCCATTTGTCTATGGAATGAATCCAATTCATTCTTTGTTGCTTGAGTCTGCTGATTGTAGAATGTGTCGATCTCGAATGAAGAAATACATTATTCGGAAGATTTTTCGACTTCGGGAGATGATTCTTGATTTTCCTTCATTCTAACCTGTTGTTCCATCTGATCCATTCTCATAGCAGCCTGTTGTGCTGTGGGTGACATTCTCTGTATCAATTGTGTCTTCTGCTGATCGAATTGAGCTTGTTGAGCAGGAGTCATGTTGGGTTTCGCCTGCAAGAGAAAACTATGAGGAAAAGAAAACGAATAGCTCATGAGGGGGTATTAGGGATGTCCAACCAATTCCAATACCCACTCACTCACTCCCTCGGAAAATGAGGGATAAAAGTCAATTAATTGGTCAACCCAATACCAATTACCCAATTAATTGGTATTGTCTCCTAGTATTGGGTATTGAATTGAGATCACTAGGGAGTATGTCCAGATCGGGATACATAGTATGGTGAGAGCTGAGTGAGTATATCACCTGAATGCAGACGACGGCAGCAGCCAGAAGAAGAACGAGGGAGTTCATGATTGAAGACTAGGTCGGATACCTCTCCCCTCCCCATCTCCTTCCCTTTATACTACTCGGATTCTAGTCAGGTTGGTGCGAGTTATAGTGACAAGGAAGCGAGAACTCGTTAATCTAGTGGAGACTCAGACCGTTGAATAGGTAGTCAATCTCCGATCGTCAATACTTTTGTCACGAGATCGAATGACAGAAAAAGAAGGCAATTGCAAGAGACTGCAAACAAATAATGCCAAACAATCTGTATTCTCGGTTTTCGAATGTTCTATCGATACTCAGATGACGAGAGAATTGTATGGAAGTTCAAAGGGAAGACTGTAGTCTAACACGTTTATTCGTTTTATTCTGTAGTCATTTCTTATCTCGATATGAATTTGATGAAGTGAGAAGATTTCTTCTTGATGAAATTTCCTTTCTTCGACTACTACTCTGAGTTGGATCAGTCATTGAATCATTCCTTCTACTTCGTGCAATTCTTCTACTTCTCATTCTCCTTTCCCTTCTCAATTCTTCCCTTCTCATCATTTCTTCCATTCGTCTCTGTTTGATACAGTGCATCTGAAATTATATTATCTTCTTTCTAATTTATTTGTCTGAATTGACGATGAGTGCAAGTGCAGTCAATGAGAGAGCGAGAATGAATGTAGAAAGAAGAATGATCTGAGGAATTGAGAGACCTGAGAGAAGGGCGATTACAGGAGTAAGAGAGAAAGAGAAAAAGAAAGAGAAAGATAAGAGAGAAACCATCTTGAGTAGTTATTGATTCATTAGTTGTAGTTGAGTAATTCGGCGATGATTCAATTGCGAAGATTGTGAGAAATGGCAAGAATAGAAGAAAAGAACCGACTCGCATGGGGAAAATGAGTGAGAATGAGATGGATGTTTTCAATAAGAATATAACGTCAGAACAAACTCGGTTTATCACAAATCTCTTGATGAGAGGAATTTTCTTCAGTTTTATCTTGCAGTTTTGATTCGACTCAATCTTTGCTCTGTTTCAGTTACTTCTCCCGTCTTTGATGCTTCCGATCGGGCAAACTACAAACTACAATTAGTTATTGTATTCTGATTCCAACAGACCAATTCCTTCGATGGTTCCTGTTTACTTCCCTCGTCTGGATCGGGTTTGAAGTCAGATATCGTTCTGAACTAGATTATTGTTGAGGAAGATCATGGTCTATCATACGAGGGGGAACTCTCCTGTATCAGTGGATGCTCTTCAGGAGCACGTTGAAGAGATAACTGAGAAAGATCAATCAATGTCGATTACCGCATTCTTCTTCATTTTTGCCTGTTGTTGCATCTTATTTTGTCTTTTTCTACAGCAGATAATACACTGAATATGAGCCTCCATATTGCTGTTAATTTTCACTGACGTACCAGAGTGAGAGTAAGTGCAATCACGAGAATTAACAGAATTGAGCTACCAATGACGAAATAGAAATAGTGTTCTTTGACTGAATAGAGGGATAAAATGAATGAAGTGATGAAGGAACTGACTCCACGATTCATTCCCCTCTCCTATTTTCTTTTCTCTTTTCTCCTCTTTCTTGACGTTATCTAATCTCGATTGAACGGAAACATCGGAAGAACCATCTTTTCCATCCAGTTCATTTAAATTTTCCGATCCTGAACAAATATGAAATATTCCAACACTTTGAAAACAAATCATTGTGCTCACTATTCCATGCTGAAATGTTATCAAATGATAAATTTTCCGAATGTTTGTTGTCGATTGAGAAAGATAAAGAAGATTCGTTGAAGGCATCGAAAAGATTCTGAAGGAAGAATTCATTTCAGAATCGAAATTATCTGAACCTTTGATTGCAGATGAAATCCGACTGTCTCTGGCATCAAAGGATCGTCTTTGACTTCGAATTTCAACTTCGAAATAACTGGACAAAGGGAAGCTTAGTATGAGCACGTGATAATAACAAACCGATATCACTTCCATTAGGAAGAGGCGAAATTCCACGATCAGAGAATCGAATGATACTCCCGTCTTTGAGTAAGAAATGACATGAATATTTCTTATGGAAAGAAGTAAGCGAGACATTCCACGAGCCGACTGATTCAAGTCTGAGAAATATTTTAATTGGATGGGAAAATAGAATGGAATCCTCACAAAATGGACATCTTCGATATCGTGGAAAGATAAGTGCAATTCTCTCGAAGTTCCAGAGCCTCCGAAGGATCGATCGAAACTAAACATCGAACGTTTGAATGGTGATGACAAGAGAAAATGACCATTAATTCGATCCATCATACCCGAATTCGTTTGATAACAAGTGATGATGAAGACACGGATCTGACAATTATCTATTGAATAATTAAATGATCAGATTAATGAACTTCCTCTCGATGGAAAGAATGAAGAGGAATGAGTAAATGAAATAGGAAGAGAATGAGAAAATACATGACCGAGAGAGATGAGAGAGAATACGAAAAATGAGTGAAGAAGGAAAGGGAAAACAGACGTTCTTTGTACCGTCTATTTTCAATGTTTTTTCACTTGCAACAATAATTTTGTTTGTCTCTATTTTTCATGTCAAGCTCAATGAATTCTTTTCCATTTTGAGGGATATTTTGTATTTACTCAAAATTGAAATGAGTTCTTTATCGTCTCTACACTACTCGGTTCCTTGGATCTAATGATGTCCGTAATATTCGTGGTGAGGTTCATGATGGTGATCATGATGATCGTGGTGTCCATCATGGTGATCTGAGTGCATTTCAATTAGTCGACTTTTCCTAATTGACACCACATACCACCATGACCGTAATAATCTCCTCCATGATGTCCCTCATCATGGTGTCCATCATGATGATGACCATCTTTGTGTCCCTTAATTATCATGATTACGGTAATCAATCAATCGATATCATACATCTTCATGTCCATGACCGTATTCCTCTCCCTTATGATGACTACCGTATCCTCCATAATGGTATTTACCGTACTCTCCATGCTTTCCAGCATCATACTTCTTATGATATCCTGTAATAGTTCTAAGGTATTCCAATCAATCGATAAATACCATATTCCAATTAATAGATAAATAGCGTACCATCAGCATGTCCATGATCTCCATAATATCCATCACCATGATGTTCTCCATGATGATAACCATCTCCATAATGACCATTACCGTAATCTGACATTATCGATTGATTCCATTGATTAATCAATATATTCTTACAATGAGCTGCAGCTGTCGTAGCAAGAAGAAGAAGAATGAGATACGAATTCATTGGAAAGAAGGAGGGAAATGAGATGGTGAAATGATGAGAGAGGGGAACTCTTTTATACTTGGATGCTAAGGTTATTTAGAATCGGAAGAAACGAAAAAGATCGTGCGAAGAAAAAGAACAATACTTGGCGAACAATGCTCGAACTGAAGCTTACAGAAACTATTTCTGAAAGTTACATGAGAAACATCATAGACATAGATAAAGGAGAATGATGACTGTCTACTCCTCTAAATGGAACATGATGTCGAAAGATATCGTATAATGAAATAATGAAAAATTGAAATTGAAATAAAAGAGAAATCTTGTCAACTGTCATATTGTATTAGAATACTGTGTATACCAACAATTCCAAGTTGAGTGAGATAATGTACTCAATGGACATTCGAAGAGGCTCAATTCATTTACCCTTTTCCGTTTACGTCCTTCTCATGTACCTTTCTCTTTTATTTCAATTTCAATTTTTCATTATTTCATTATGAGGCCGTTCGCGTAAGAATCGAGCAAGGTTTGGCACAGCTCAAAAATATCAATTCTCTGTAACTCTGTAATTTGGGGTTCTCGAGGGTGCTGATGACGATAAACATATTCATTTTGCACGTCGAGCCTCCGTTGGCTCCAGATGACGTCGCGTTGAAATCGGTTTTTCATCATTTTCTCACGTCTCAAAAAAGATATTTTTCTGAAAATTGGACTTCAAGGGCAGAATTTGATGGCGGTCACGCCTATTTTCTTTATTTTTCAAATAAATCAAATTGTGACTATCAAAAATCGTAACTTTTGACAGAGGCATCTGCAAGAATAGCGACCTACATAGATCGATCCGGCTTGGCGAAAATACCCTAGGAAAAAATTTTCATCCAAATCGGTTAACCAGTTTCTTTTGTGCGCTCGATTTTGTGAATTCACACCAGCAAGAATCTGCACATCCCCTCGTTTCTCCCGTGATCTACCTTCTTCCCATCTGACCTTTCTGCTCCCTCCCCTTCCCATCTCCTCTCTCGTGTCTGCACCCTCTCTTCCCACCACACTCTCTCGCTCTATGGGAAGGGGGAAGAGGGAAGATCACGGGAGAAACGAGGGGATGTGCAGATTCTTGCTGGTGTGAATTCACAAAATCGAGCGCACAAAAGAAACTGGTTACCCGATTTGGATGAAATTTTTTTTCCTAGGGTATTTTCGCCAAGCCGGATCGATCTATGTAGGTCGCTATTCTTGCAGATGCCTCTGTCAAAAGTTACGATTTTTTATAGTCACAATTTGATTTATTTGAAAAATAAAGAAAATAGGCGTGACCGCCATCAAATTCTGCCCTTGAAGTCCAATTTTCAGAAAAATATCTTTTTTGAGACGCGAGAAAATGATGAAAAACCGATTTCAACGCGACGTCATCTGGAGCCAACGGAGGCTCGACGTGCAAAATGAATATGTTTATCGTCATCAGCACCCTCGAGAACCCCAAATTGCAGAGTTACAGAGAATTGATATTTTTGAGCTGTGCCAAACCTTGCTCGATTCTTACGCGAACGGCCTCATAATGAAATAATGAAAAATTGAAATTGAAATAAAAGAGAAAGGTACATGAGAAGGACGTAAACGGAAAAGGGTAAATGAATTGAGCCTCTTCGAATGTCCATTGAGTACATTATCTCACTCAACTTGGAATTGTTGGTATACACAGTATTCTAATACAATATGACAGTTGACAAGATTTCTCTTTTATTTCAATTTCAATTTTTCATTATTTCATTATACGATATCTTTCGACATCATGTTCCATTTAGAGGAGTAGACAGTCATCATTCTCCTTTATCTATGTCTATGATGTTTCTCATGTAACTTTCAGAAATAGTTTCTGTAAGCTTCAGTTCGAGCATTGTTCGCCAAGTATTGTTCTTTTTCTTCGCACGATCTTTTTCGTTTCTTCCGATTCTAAATAACCTTAGCATCCAAGTATAAAAGAGTTCCCCTCTCTCATCATTTCACCATCTCATTTCCCTCCTTCTTTCCAATGAATTCATATCTCATTCTTCTTCTTCTTGCTACGACAGCTGCAGCTCATTGTAAGAATATATTGATTAATCAATGGAATCATTCGATAATGTCAGATTACGGTAATGGTCATTATGGAGATGGTCATCATCATGGAGAACATCATGGTGATGGATATTATGGAGATCATGGACATGCTGATGGTACGCTATTTATCTATTAATTGGAATATGGTATTTATCGATTGATTGGAATACCTTAGAACTATTACAGGATATCATAAGAAGTATGATGCTGGAAAGCATGGAGAGTACGGTAAATACCATTATGGAGGATACGGTAGTCATCATAAGGGAGAGGAATACGGTCATGGACATGAAGATGTATGATATCGATTGATTGATTACCGTAATCATGATAATTAAGGGACACAAAGATGGTCATCATCATGATGGACACCATGATGAGGGACATCATGGAGGAGATTATTACGGTCATGGTGGTATGTGGTGTCAATTAGGAAAAGTCGACTAATTGAAATGCACTCAGATCACCATGATGGACACCACGATCATCATGATCACCATCATGAACCTCACCACGAATATTACGGACATCATTAGATCAATGGAATTGAGTCACGTAGATCAGATAAAGAATTTAAATTTATCATTTGTCATTATGGACTCGTGAGATCTGTAATACAAGAAGGAAGTGCTCTTATGATGGATGGTCCTCTTCGAAGTAACGGAAGAGGACTTTCTCCTGCTACAGGAGCAGATAACGACATCTGAAATGTATCTATTCCTCAACAGGAATGTGATTGTTTTGACTAGTGTTGGCAAATAACTGACTCGTGGAGTGTTGAAGAGGTTCTTGATTCGTTTGTATTCCTTCTTGATCAGAGGTTCCTGAAGGGAAACGTCAGTGCTATGCTATACGAATGAATAAACTGACAGGTAGTACTTCTTGCATTGGAAGAGTTGCCACTCTAAGAGTAACTCGACGAGTAAATCGAGTCCATCGAGAACGAGTTGTAATGAAGATACGAACTACCTGAAATATATTGATGAAGAGAGAAGTAATTAATCGAATAGAGATAGAAACATTAACGATTACACTCTTTTCCTCGTCCTTTTGAACTGCTACCACTCGCGCTTTTGTCTGAACAATTATAGATCATTGAAGAATGAGTGGAAAATACTTACACCAGGTTGTAGATCAGTCTGCCACGATCGGACAGTCTTATTTCTCGCATTGACAACAGTGAGAATGGAATGAGTGACCAGGAAGAGACTGTCGAAGAATGCCTACGGATTAAAGTGTACACTGAACATTGAAGAATAATTTCAAACCTGGCTATTCAGTAATACTTTCGTCGCTTGTTCAATGGGAACATTCAATGGAAATCGTAATCGATCGATATCGCGTTTCTTCAGGTCCATCACCTGATTAGAATTCCTTACTTGATCAAATCTCATCGATTACCTCGATGGTTGCCTGACCAGACTGACGATTGTGAAAGAAGAGATAATGTTTGCTGAATCTGAACACAAATTATTTCTATCACAAGAGAAATGTGACTTTGTGAGTTGAGATTTTTACGCATAGGACAGATGAAACTACCTGTGAAAATGATCTGCATTAATTGGCCATACGAAATCTTCCCTCTCTCCCGATTCTCTGATCATTGTGAATGCACGACAATTCTCAACAACTAATTATTTCAGATGATTCAATGGATGGATATACCTTTCCCTCCGGAATCGGGGTCAGAAACAACTTTTCATCGAAAGTGTAGACATTTTCCCATGACGAATCTGCTTCTGATATCTGGAAAATATTAACTGAGATGACCTGATTCAATATCGACAATAAAGTTGATCTTTATTTCAAGTGATTCATGTCAGTCTGACCCTATTCGATACGGTTACATGGAAGTTCCCATCCTCGAATGTAATTCTGAATAATCCTTCAGGTGCAATTGTGTAGAAATGGCAAGTATCATCAGATACATTCGTGAAATAGGAAAGTCGTCCCAATTCATCGATCTCCCGTATGAACGACCATTCGCCACTTCTGAAATGAAGGATAGGAGTAAGAGGTTTATAGGATAGTGCAATAAATAACAGTTTTATTTAAAAAAATAAGAATGAATGAAAATGAATGAGAATAAGTAATGCTCGATGGTTTATCGATAAAGGAGCAAACTTCCCATTTGGGTGTTCGCCATTTCCCTCAAGGATACACCATTCCTTCCCCTCTACAGAGAGACAATCGAAGGAATGGAAGGAATGACTTACTTGTACTCACTGAGATCGAAATGATTCCCATTGAATTTCATTCGGAGTAATCGAGGATATGTCACAAGAGTGAATACAGTTGAATATTGCGATGGAGATTCATCGGATTTACCCGTTATTCGACTATTTGTTGATGCCGAAATAGAGCATAATTTAGTGAATGAAGCCGACCTGAGCTTCTCTGTCGTCATACCTCAATGATTATTTACTTCTCTGTGGTCATACCTCAATGATTGTTTACTTCTAAAGAACACAAACGCGATGAAAGTAAAAGGACAAATAGGAAGAAGCGAATAGGAAAACTTCTCGAACGCGATAAAAGAGAGTACAAAGGGTACTGCGAACGAAGTGATAGAGAAGAGAAGAGAGAAAGAGAGACGAGAGGGGGGGGGAAGGGGGGGGGGGAGAGGGGAGCAGATTGAAATGGCAGAATGAATCGCTTTTCCTCTCGCTATCCTTTTTTTACTTCTCTCGATCTATTCATCGATTCCCGACTGAATACTCAGTATGGATTGGACAATATGGATAGAGAGGAAACCACGCGATTACACATTGTGTTGAAATCCATGCTAGCTCTTTATTCTCATAGTAATGCATTGGATTTGTTGAGTGATGAAAGAAGAAGATAGTGATTTGACCTCTCAGACAGTGGATGGTTTGCAGGTCTTCACATCATAATCATCGAGTACAAGAGGTCGTTGATCGAATGAAAGAGGAATGGATTCCTTTTTTGATTGACGATATACGATAAGGATTATGAAGAGGAAAACAATGAAGATCACGATGGAATTCATTCGATTCTGAGCTGTGAGAGAATAGAGATCATCGATCTGAAATCAATTGAAAATAATAGCTATTTAAAAAAATGACACCTGTCTCTTCAGTTCCTTGTCAGTCATCGCCGCGTTTTTTTCGGTTAAATAAATATTTCTGTCCATCTCAGCGAATTCAATGGACGCGGTTGATTCCTCTCGAATGGAAGGAAGAGTCGTCGAATGAACTTTCACCTGCAATCGCACCTAGATATGGGCCAATTTTCAAATACATTGATTGTTCATTTTGCTTCATTCTCACCTGTGCCATCTCTTTGGTTTCCGAATGACGTGGAGAAAATTTGACTCTTCTCGTTGCGGTTTCCATTGATTCGTGAGAATTCGAATCAGATGGATGTTTAATCTCGAACTGCAAATCAAATAAAAAAAATCAATAGCCAAAAATAGCGATGATTAATGATGAACCCTACCTTTCTTTTGTAGTACTCCTCGGAATCTTCTGAATATTCAATGGTTTGAATCGATTTCTTACTGAGAGAAGGAGAACTCGTAGAGAGATCTTCCACCTGAAACTGCAATTTTTTACTTATGTTTATCTACCAAAGCATAAAAGAGTATCTTACCTTTCTCGTCTCGTCCTCAAAATTTTTCTCTGTTCTTTTAGTGTCTTCCTTTGAACCGAGAGCGGATTCAGTAGAATCGGGCATATATCTGTTTGTCTGCTTGGGAATCTTGTACTGAAATTACACGTGTAATTCCAGCGGAAACCAAGTTCACTTACCTTATTTTCTTCTTCATTCTCTCTGCAGAGCTTTAGAATTCTGAAGACGTCGATCTAAATTTAGTTCGATTTATTTTTCAAATAAATTTTCTTTACCTCGTCACTGCTTCCCTCTGGAAATATAACTCGAATCTCGAGGTCAGAAACATGCAAACATCTTGTATTGACAACTGGACGATGAGACGAATATGTCCCATTCATCAGTGACCAATCGCCTTAATTAATATTCATCGTCGTTACTCATAATAAAAAAAAACAGACAATATCGTAACGTTCACCGAAAAAATCCAGAAAAGGGATCTTTAGAAAAGTAAATGAGGACAATACTCACCAGTTTCATCATCTTTCAAAATTTCTTTCGCACAATAAAAGTATTGATATTTCTTCTCACAGTCTTCCTCAGACATCGTATGTGTTTCTCCATGGCATTCGATGGAAGGACGAGAAGAACACTCATCTGAGAATGATTTATGTGATGAATGTGATCGAATAAGTTGCTAACCTGACAAACCAGAATTCGCAGACACGAAAGCGACCTACAAATATCGATTGAATGTGATACAACCTTCATTTCGTACCTGAAGAATGAGAAGTAGTGAGACAATTGCCAACTTCATCCCTCTCAACTATTTTTGAGTCGATTATCTCTCCTTTTATCTCTTTCCCCGTAGGAGTTAGTAATGTGCGTGGATCTTTCACTTAGTAAGATCGTTCACTTTGTGACTAATCTTTTTTTCGTGATCACCCGAAGTTCAACTGAGAATATTTATACTTTCAATACATATTCTAGATTGAGGACCTTTGCACTTTTTGTATGCGATAAAGTCAATGAAGAAAAAAATGGGTTGTTCACTTTCACCTCTTTCGTTTTCACTTCTCCCGAACAGCGGAGAAGATAATCTCAGTTCATTCCCTCTCTTTCATCTTATTCTCCACACCCTTTCTTCCAATTAATCGCCCTTATTCTCTCCTTATCATGATAATGGCTAATGAGAACACCAATGAATCCATTGAGTTGCGAAGGAGCGACCAGGTTAGTCGACCAGATTTCTCTCTCCATTCCATTCAGTTCACGATAGCTCTTACACTCCAACTCCCCTTCTTCGTTTCAGAGCTCAGCAATGCTTGACAGTCGACTACTCGATACTAATTCAACTGTTACGATAACGGTAATCATAATCGACGTCGATCGTCTAAATTCAATATATTCCAGGCCGATCGAGAGACGCTTCGAACTGAATTCATCGTATTCGGATCAATTCTCACTATCGTGTTCATTATTCTGCTCATCACTATTGCTGCATTCACCCTTTACGTAGTGAGTTCTAAAACAACACGAAGGATCGAAAAGCATGAATGTAATGCTTTCAGAGACGTCGCCGTCCTTCTCTTCCTTCTCCTCCTGAGAGCATTCGAGCAAGCAAAGCGACATTCGTTAAAATGGATGAAGAGAACGGTGAGTTCGTTGGGGGAATTTATATTTGGAAAATTATTTGAAGAAGAAAATATTCAATTTCTTCACAGGTTCGATCTACGAACCGATCGGATTATTCTCTCCTCTGTCTGTCAATAATCTACACAGATGCAAAAGGGAAGAGGAATTCACTGAGATTTTGTAGTTATTTAGGACGGATTCATTCATTCACGGTTCAAATTCATGTTGTACAAAGTTATGGTTCATGCTCAATTGTTTTAATATTTTTTTTGGAACGAATACAATCTTTTTTATATATCGTAGCCAAATATTTTGGAAAAAATATTCACATTCAGCTTATTTGATAAGACATGCATCTTGATCGTTTATATCCCTCTCACAATCTAATAGTCAAATGTGATTAGTAATGATACTCTCAGATCAACAGTCTGCAGCAATTTGAACATGAAAAGAGCAAAATATGGTACCACTTTTCGCATGATTTATTAATGATCGACTAACAAATCGATCTCTTGATAACCTCCATTCTGATTCCTCATCGACTCATAACTCTCATAATATCTTTCTCCTCGAGGAAAAGGAGGAGGATCACAACTCTATATTTTGAATTAGGAATATGGGGCGAAACGGATCGCATACCTTTCGAATAACGAATACAATGGCAATGAAAACGGTGATTAGAGCGCCAGTGAGAATGAGCGGATCAATCGATGAAGGAATACTCTAAATATACCGATCATATCCCGATTCGAACATGAAATAATACTTCTAGATTGATTTCTTCTGAAGTGGTCGAAGAAGGAAAAGAAGATGTCGTAGTGAGAATTTCTGGTGAAAAGGTTGACGATACTGGGGGGATCAGTAGAAGGAGTAAAGGAAGTGGTCGTAGATGGAGGAGGAGTGAGAGTTGTGGCAGGTGGTGGAGGTGGGGGAGGAACTGTTTCTGCTTCTTCTTTTCTAGACCCAAACCTTCGTTCGGCTACTCGATCTACCTTTCGATTTACCTATAAATTATTTATACACGTGAAATTATAAAGACAATCACCTTTTCAACGAATCTCGCACCTTCCTTCTCCACTTTCTTCCAATGATCAGAAAATTTCTTGGCAAATGACACTTGAATGTGAAGAATATAAAGAAGCCACCCACACACTCTGATGAATTCGAGAAGAGGAATAGTGACATCTTTCCCTCCCATCCAATAGTTTGACCTTGATTAGTTGTGACAATTAGCGATAAACAAGAGAGTCGACATCCTCTGCAGTGGAGCTTAGTAACCGAGGAATGCAATGTATCGGATTCATAGAATCGATCATCTGTGTTGTCTATTTTCATTATTGAGGCCACATGACCAAACAAATAATTATCTTTGTGAGTTTAGACAACCAAAAATGATAGATGGGTGCCACGTGGCAGTAATATTCTCTTAGACGATTGGAACCTATTCCAAAACGACGACGATTTATCGAGATAATACGTCTAAAATCTAGGATATAAATAATAAAAGATTGGATGATTACGTCAAATTTATTCAGTTGACCAAAAACGGTAATTGGAAATACAGATACAACTTATCCTCCTCCATTATTTCGTATCGATGAATCAACGGTATTCTCATTGATTGTTTCATAATCTTGTTCATTGATGGATGATCCTTCCTCCATTCTCTCGTAGTGAGAACTCTCTCGCATGGTCTGTGAAAGCTCCGGTGGATCATGGGGAGGAATGGAAGGATGCTACAATTGAATTACCATTTCTTCTAGGTATATTTTTTATGCAGATGTCTTACCCTTCGACAGCACTTTCGCGCCATAAGTAAGATTACACAGGCAGCTCCAATACATCCAAAGACAATGGAAAGAATGAGGAGAGGCGATGATGGAGATGGCTGTAACAATTTATGAATATAACTTTTGAAACATTAAAGGAAATATACCTCGAGAAGTGCATTCTGCGTTGCTGTGGAAGGGGAAGATGAAGTGATTGGATCAGAAGAGGACGCCGAGGTTCCTGGGGATGGAGAAACGTACACTGCTGGGATTGTTACTGATGGAGAGGGAATTGATGCCTGAGGTTGCGGACTTGACTTGATTTCATCTTTATTGAGAGCTTCAGCGGCCTGAAATAGTTGTACATTGCAATGATGACAAATGGAAACAATTTTAAATTAACAATTCAAACCTTTTTCGCAACATCGACAGCCTTCTCTTTGACTTCATCGAGTACTTTGTCTCTCCATTCAGTAAATCTGCTCCCATCTCCCTTTGCAAGGAGAAGAATGAAAACTACCAATGCATACACTCGCATGAGTGGATGAAATGACGCATTACTTCAGAACGGACAAACACATTGATAACAATCGCGTATACAGATTATATGAAGAACACTTATCAATTTGACATTGAAATCTCGAGTTATAAAAATTGGTAAAGTTATGATAATATGTTTAGGGCCCACAAGCTCCGCCCACTTTGTGTGGACACGATTTCGTGCAATAGCGAGCAAATAAAGTCACAAGGTTCGTTCTAAACCAAATCGGACTTTCCACAGCGCTATGGATAGCTATGATATTCCTCTTTCATTTGAGCTTGGTCCCAGATATGCATACTATCAGTAAGTAGATCAAATTCGCATTTAAGCGAAAGGAATAGGTGGTTTTGGCATGTTCCAACTGAACGATCCTTCTCGGACCAAACTTATTTTACTAATTCGAAAATTTTAGGAATTTTAGAATTTTTTTCAGATTTTTAGCATGCTTCCCCGGCTTGTGACTTTTGGGCAGGGAGAGACATGCGAGAGGGCGGGGGGAGGGAGAGAGACACACGCTAATTAGGCTCCGCCCCTTTCCCTCTCGTCTCGCCTTTCCCTCCTCTCTCCCAGAGGGTTGCGCGCGTACTTCTCGGGCTCTAGCGCGCCTCAAAGACAAGATATCGACAAACGGCCAAAAGTATGACGTTGTTGGGTCCCATAGGAGTAGTTTTAAAACACTTGTGACCGCATTGCTCGAATTCTGCTATCTACGTTGTGGCCCCTAAATATGTTGAGTAATTTTTGAGTTATACTCCAATGTATCTATTGGTTTCTTTTGAAAACTGTATTCAGTGAATGGATGATCAGTTTGCTTTGTTGAAGGGTTCACATTGCGCTGAATATTTTTGAACTAGAGAGATGGTTTTGAAAAAAAGCAACGCCATACCTTTGCACTGCAAGTTTGTGCAGCGAACAAACCGAAACCGACTAAAGATAAAGAAACAACGACGATGGAAGAAATGAAGAGAAGTGAATATACAAGAGACTAAATCAAAATAAAATAAAAATCCATTAATCATAAAAATGCGTAGCTCTGCTGCTGTATTCGAGGCTATTCTCCATTTGGCTGATTCTAAATGCTGACTACTTCTGAATGAATAAGTTGAAGGAAGAGTAAAATCATGTGTAAGAGCGACTGTTGAAGTATGATAAAAGCGACAGAAGTAGATGCAGGAGGTTGTGGGTTATTAATGATCATTGGACGTGAACCATCACTACTTCTCCGTTTCAGTTTCATTATCCATCGATTTGTTTTATTGACCACCTGGAAAAAAATTCGTGAAGAAGGATTCTTGGAAACCAAACCTTCTTTAGAACATGGGCAGCTTTCTCTTTGAGTTCCTTCTTTAGATCCTTCCACACATCTCCATTTCCTATTCGATCGAATAAGATGAGAAGAACTCGAAGAGCACTAATCCTCATTGCAAGTGAAATGTCATGACGATGTGAGTACTTTAATGCAAACGGAATGTTTATTTGCTAAGATGATTCTACACAACAATGTCATTCGGAAGATTCATTCATGATTGGTTCCAGTCCAATCGAAGACTATTCCGATTCCCGCTGTGATCGATCTTCATTCATTCTCAAATAGGGTGCATACACTCTTTCTACGAGGATTCGAGGAGGTTCGGGAGGAGGAAAAGGAGGAACCGATGGATGCTGCAATCAATGATTTACGTTGTAAGTTATCAAGTATACCTGAAACATAAATCTTTCTCACTGAGAAGTAGGAAATACCTATATTCCATTGACAACAATGAATCGTACTCACCCCTCGTCGATACCGTCGAACGGCAAGCAAAACAACTGAGAAGATGACTCCAAAACCAACAAAGATGAAGGAGATGGTTCCGATTGTCCAGGAAAGGGTGGAGGACGGCTAAATGATTAGTGAGATTTCTTTCGAATCCATTTTGTCATACCTGATCAGCTTCCATCTTAATAGTAGTCGCAATTGTTGGCGCAGAAGTTGTTTCTGGTGGAGGAGAAGGAGTGAGAGAATATGAGACTAAAGGAGCAGTGACTAGAGGAAGAGGGACTTCAGTTGTAGTTGTATGAGGAGAAGTAGGAGGAAGAGTAGGAGGAGGAGGAGTAGGTAGAGGTGGTTCAACTACTGGATCTATTGGAGGCTGTGGTGGTGGAGGATCATATTTCTCCTGTTCTTTCGATTCATTCAATCTCTTCTGCCAGCGACCGATCTCTTTGTTAACCTGAACAGTATTAGCAATTTATGAATGATTATTTATGAACGAACGATAACGATTCATGTTACGTCGAAAAGACGGTTTGGTAATTATTTTATCGGTAAGACAAACCTTTTCTAATACTCGCGTGCTTTCATCATTCGCAGTTACCTGAACTTTCTTCCATAAATCTCCCCAAACATCGGCCATTGCCAATTGAAGGAGTATTATGAAGACTAGCACTACACCACCTTTCATTGGGTACAGAATGACTCATTCTACAGAGGAAATCTATTGAGAAATGATAACAATCGCGCACCTTATTTACTGACAAGATGGACTCGATCATTTCAAAAGAAAAAAATTGATTTCAAAAGTAATTTAGTTTATTGTTCTCTATATAACAGCTACTTATGTTTTTAGAAATTTTTTATCAGAATATAATTGAACAATACTATAGTAAAATACAAAGGGAAGATGAGTGAGAACAATGTATCTACAAATGTTTCCATGTTCTATTTTAGTAACTACATTTTAGTCGTTGCTTCCAAATATGTCTCATAAACGTTGTACTCGGAAGGATCAACACATGGAAGAGAAGGAGGATTGCCCTTCGGAGGTCGAGGATACTTCTAAAACCGATAATTCATGCATAAAAAAAGGTACTCACCTTCTCTTTGATGGTTTTGTAACCTCTCCACATCAATAGAAGAAAGAAAGCGGAAATAATGCTGACACCTCCACAAATGAGACAGAGATCAATTGCGGAAGATGGTCTCCACCATTCATCCTTCGTAAAATAAAATCACTTATTCAATTTAAATATCTCACTTGATTTTCTCGTGGTTTCACTGTATTTTCGTTTACGATATTATTCGGAGAATACGTTGTTTCTGGTGTTACTAAAGGTAATGGAAAAGTGGATAAAGAGGTTGATGGAAGGGCATTTTGGGGATTGATTGAAGACGAGGATTGAAGAGAACGGAATACATAATCAGGAACGAGAAGTCCGTAGTCAGTTCGCATCCAATTTTTATCCTTCAATCTCTCTGATATCGGATCGGCGTTGACTGTTAGGATGTAACATAAGAATGATGACAGAGGCACGAAGACTGTGAACATAATTTTTTATCAAAATCAATGAGAATGTTTACTCGTATTCACTCAGAAGAGTAAAGGTGAATCATTGTTTTGAATGCGTACTAGCACCTCAAACATTGCGATCCGGAGAACGGAAATACATATAAGTAAGTCTACCCTACTCGAAGATTACTCTACTCTCTACGTCAAATCCTGGTCACATTCTAATCATATTGGAAGTGTTCGCTCTAATCATTGGTATGGAAAGACAGATATGACTGCTATTGGGAGGAGAGGTTGAACACTGTGAAAATGAAGGAGGGATAGGGATTGAATAGGGTGGTTCATCTATTCTATCGTAAGTTTCATCATCGGAAGGAGGAGGTCGAGGAGGGTCAAAATCAGGGGGACGAGGACGTCTCTGAAGAGAAAGTGATTAGATGAGCAAGGAATGCGCCGAATACAAGAAATGCGAAAGGAAGTTGATTGTACTTTCAATCTTTCAAAAGGAACACGATCCGACTATTATTCGGTGAAGAACATAGTGGAAACATACCTTGAAGATGTATCCTCTGAGACACGAAAAAATTAGGCATATTGCAAATGAACAAAGGACAATATACAGGAAGATAGTTGTAGAGAGAACCAATCCCTACAAAAGATGATTGAAATATGAACAAATTCGATTGACAAACCAGGTGGTCCGTCGAGTTCGGTTTTATAATGGGGACAGTGGTGATTATCTATATATCCATTTTTATTTATATATTTTTAAAGTTCGTATGGGCAGAATATTACCTCATTGCAGTTTATCAGTGGTGAACTAAGTGAAGAATTAACTGACGGTAGCACTGGTTGAATTGTCGTTCCAATTGAAGGAAAGGGAGATACGAAAAAAGTTGTTGTTGAAGGACAACAAAGAGGAGTTGAAACTGCGACGGGAATAGCTCCATTGACAGAAATAAATATATAAATTGGAGGAATAAGAAAAGAACGTCCCATGTACAAAGGAGATTATGAGTCACGCTGTTTTGATGTCTGTTCTCTTTCCCTCGTCTTATGTCTACAGAAAAAGAAGGCAGATTTGAGAACTGTCACGTTTTTATCAAATAGTGTTGTTAAGGTGCAAGGAATGCAAGGAACAAAATGCAAGGAACAAAAACCAAGGAGTCGTTAAAAAACATGCGTCATCCTTCATTATTTTCAGTTTGTTCTTCAAGTCGATCGTATCTCCTTCTATCGATTGGCTCTTCATTCACTAAATCACGAGATGGATCACTATTCGGAGCTGGAGGAACTCGCTGCAATTATGCATTTCAAGGAATGACTAAGTACACAAACTAACATCCTCATTAAATGCTCTCCAAATGGATACGTTAACAATAAGAATCATAGCTCCAATTGTCATCCAGAAGAGATAGCTTCCAGGTGGAAATTTGGCAATATAAACAACAAATTCTTTTACTGATTGCTGAAAGAAAAAAAAATGAAGAGGGAAGGAGATGATAACAGTACAAACAATATTTCTCCAGCCATCGATCGATTGTTTATTGTGGTGCCATAAATGGAAATTACGGGCGAACGACGTTAAACTGAGAAAGAAGAGTGAATAGATACACAGATGGGAAGATAATATTAGGATGAACGAGAAGGTGAGGCATTTATGAATCACTCGCTGACCAATATCACGTTAGATCTAACTGTTTACTCATACGGAATGAAGTTTGGAATTGTTTCTGTGGATATGTACTGTACACACAATTTTTCTACATGATTTTAATTTAAAAATAAGGGCTGCAGACCAGTGTTCAAAAGAGAAAACTGCAATGCTACACAGACTTGATCGGCAATAGTGATTTTGTTTATCATTCTATCTGCGTTACTTTGCATTGCAATTATGTACATAAAAATAATCGAATTAATAATACGAATACCTTTACATATTCTTCTTTCCCAAACGTGTCAATTGGTTCATTCCTCTCTTCATTTTCCTCTGTTCTTCTCGTCACAAGTGGTTGATTCCTCTCTCCCTCTCCACTCGAAATGGTATTCAATTGTTTCTTTATCCATCTTTATCGAACTTTCTTTTCATACTTCGGTTGGAGTTCCAATGAATGGAGAAACAAAAGCGATGAAAAGTATCTCAGAATGCAAAACTGATTGTGATGGATATCTAACTGATTGCAAGTCGGATTGTGATAAAACTCTGATGAATTGCAAGAAAAATTGCAAGAAACCATTACCTGAATGCAATTCAAGCTGTGATTCGGATTATGATGGAGATTATGAAAATGACAATAACAAAATTGAATTACTTGGAAATCGTGAGTACTGTGAGAAGCGACTGATTGAAAACAGATTGATTCTCAGATTCACTCGTGAAACATCGACCGAATAGTGGATTCGCTCGAATGAGTTCGTTATGACTAAATGACTACATTATATGATTCAGAAATCAATATCTGATTCAGATGGAAAAGGTGGATATAAAAAGGGAATATTCTATTCAATCAAGAAATTCCTAGCTCGTCCATTTCAAAGGAGTAATCGAATACATTAATTGATTAGTCAAATATTTCAAATTGAGAAACTGATCGATACGTCCGTCTTCCCAAATCTCTTCATACGAAAATTGTCTTCTATCGGGTCTGTTGAAGAAATAAAAAAACAACAACAAAAAAAGAATAAAAATGCAGCAAGGACTCATTCCACTCGACGCTGAAGCTCAATTATACAGTATGAATCAAAAACGATTCGATAAAAATTGATTTATTTCAGAGTTCTGGGTTCTCATTCTCATTCTGTGGTCAATTTCTTCGCTCATTGGAAGTAAGAAATCGTTTGTTAGATAGATTGTTCTCATATTCTCATATTCTCATAATCTCATAATCTCATATTCTCTCATTCAGGCTTGATCTATTTCGGTACATATGCCCTCACCGTTATAGAAGAAGGAAAATCGAAGAATTGAACTATTCTAGAGTGAAGGGTTCGGCAGAAAAATACTCGAATAAACCGATCCATAACCTGATGAGAAAAATTCATTTTTATCAGTGATATCAACAAAAATAAGACCAGTGTTTACAACTAGATTATATCTACATTGAATAGAATACATCTTCTCGTTGCCATTTGTCTCAAATCTTCGATTTCATTTCGTTCGCAACTTCGTCTCTCAAGAATCGTCTAAGTATTTTTCCAGACGGAGATCTGCAATAGAAATTAACTACTTTATTCCTAGGGAGATTCAAACTTACTTCGAAACTTCCGTCACGAACTTCACTCCTCCTGTGATATGCTTGTACGATGAGACTTTCTCTGAAAAGTGAAAAATGTGAAAGAACAAGTGAAAAGTAGTCTAAGATATTAGCCATATAACTTACGGGCTACAAACTTGATAACATCATCTTCAGTGAGAGTTTCATTTGCACGAACGACGTAAACTCGAACCAATTCTCCCATCTACAACAATATGTTTACGCTCAATAATAAATCCGCTAATTGATTGTTCTCACTCACTCTTGTATCAGGTATTCCGATGACAGCTGCATCTCTGATCTGAGGATGAGAAAGAAGAAGATCTTCAATCTCAGCAGGTGCTACCTAAATACAATCAGTCTGTGATAGATCCCATCTGACTACCGTACCTGGAATCCCTTCACTTTGATAATTTCTTTCAGTCGATCAACAATAAATGTTCTACCATCTGCCTCCATGTATCCAATGTCACCTGAATATCGATTATTACTACCGTATTCATTGGCTACCGTACCAGTGTGCAACCATCCTTCCTTATCGATTGTTTCTGCTGTCGCTTCAGGTCGATTTAAATATCCCATCATCAGTGTAGGAGTACGAATCCACACCTTCAATCGATAATTATAATACTGTTCTATAGGCATGATACCGTACCTCTCCTCGTTCTCCCACTCCGACTTCTTTTCCATTATTCACATCTACCAACTGAAATTCAACATATTTATGGGATCACAATACAGATCGAACCTTCATCTCGAGATTGGAGACTGCTTTTCCTACTCCCATAAATGGATCTTTTACGTTAAGAACGGGAAGATGAGATCCCATAGCGCATTCCGTCATTCCGTATCCTGAAATAGAATGCAATTTTTGCTCATAAGAGTACTCAACATACGTTGACATAGATACTTGACATTCTTGTGACGGGCGAGGAATTCAATGCAGATATCCTTCCCGACGGGGGCTGAACCACACAGAACGAACTGAAATGAAGACCATAAACCATCATTCTACGAAAAAAAAGAGAAAATAAACGAACCTCGACGGACGAGCAATCGAAGTCCAACACGAGAGGCTGCTTAGCGAGATAGACGAGAATAGGAGGAACAGTGAAAAGAACTCGAGGCTGAACGAACAATTACTTTTTTACTATTATGATCTGAGGAATGCATGTTCTAAATGTAAAATTCACGTACTCGGAACTTCTCGATCGCTCCGAGGAATTGTTTGGGAACGAATTTGCCTACGACGACAGAAGTTGCACCAGAGAAGAGAGCGACTTGAAGAAGGACGAAACCATGAATATGATAGTAGGGGAGAATGAGGAGAAAGAGCTCCTGAATGTACATCACTCTTCTATTATACAATTTGAATGAATAGTATAATGCAATAAAGTATAGAAACTGACATTGTACCAACTGTGATTCTTAGGTCCAATCACACTGAAGACTTCTCGATCGAAATGACTGCAATTAATCAGATAATGACAGATTCTTGGAATGAATCGTAATAATACAAACTAACTCCTTGAAGATATCGACGACAGTTCCGACACTTTGATGGGATAGCATCACTCCTTTCGGAGCACCCGTAGTTCCCGATGAATAGGGTAGAACTGCCATTGTCTTTGGATCAACTGAAATATGTCGATATTTGAATCACATCACTGATGAAAAAATCATGAAAAATTCTATTTACCATTGGGGATTTCGTATTTCGGTTTGCACGATACAACAGAAGACCAATCGACTACTCGTTGAGGAAGACCCCACGGACGAGAGGAACTGTTACGGAGACACACTATCGTCTGCAATTATTATCTTCGTCAATATGTAACCAAGAAAGAGGACTCACAGTAACTTTCTCGCAATTCTTCGCTGCTTTCATCACTTTCTCAACGTTGTCTTCGTCGGTGAGAACGACGGTACAATGAGAATCAAGGAATTGACGTTCAAGTTCATCTGCAACAACTAATTATGACGTTGACTTCGAGGTTTGACTGTGTTTGTGGTTATCATTATCTATGATATTTGAAAAACAATGAATTTCTTACATCCAGTGAACATAGCACTGGCTCCAGAGACAGCTCCTCCTGCTGCCATTACTCCCAATTGGAAAACCGGCCATCTACAAAGGAGTTAACTGATTACTGACTGGAATTCAACTCACTCAAGGCAGTTTCCGAGTACCAAACAGGCTACATCTCCTACTTTGAATCCTCTGTCGTGAAGAAAGGCGCGAACGGAATGAGCCTTGAACAAGTTTTTCTTAGTTTTTTCACCCAGGACGCCGATATTTTTGGATTCACATATTACCTGAGTGTGTAGTTCGTGAAAGGTCAGGCACTTCGTGGGATCGGTGGCTGACACCTGAAATACTTTTTTTTGTAATTTCCTCCACGATTTCCGGCATGAAAAATGTCATTGCTATTCCTATCTCGATACTTTCGCCCTTTATCTTTTCCTCCGATTCGATGGTCAGATGTATACACTGATAAGCGAAAATATATTCGAAAACAAACCCAAAGGGGAACACTTAGATCATTCTCAAGTCAAACGATCAAATCATTGGTGATTCGGTGTTGTACTCTTTTTAGCGACAAGAGCAATCGTTTTACGAGTAGGTTGTGGAAAAACTTGGTCGTGGTTGATAACTACGGCTTGGTTGCGGTTTTGGTTTTCGGTTACATTTGGTGATATGAAAACGGATGACAGAATTTGAGTGTTATTCTAATTAGAGAATAACTGACCAGTGCATTCTTTTTAGGATAGAGATCTCCATGTTTCTTAATTGCACGAAGAAGTTTCGAGGGAAGACTCTCAGTACAAACGGGAACGGGTGGGAAGGGTGACTTGTAGACCATACTGGAAGATGTGAAGCATTAATAGGAGTAAGGATAACATAAAGAAGTCAATGTGAATTCACTAGTAAAAGGATAAAGTGAATAGTGGAAGTGAAAGAGTGAAGGTCGACTTTCTTATAAAGGAAACAATTCGCTAATCACTACCCTCTTTCACATGATACTTCTTATCACAAAACAAAGAACAACCATGGGGTGTGTGATGCGATGACCATTGAGATCAAATTACAAGAAATAACTAATCGAGTTTATTTTAGTACGATCATATGATCAACGGGCATCGAACAACAATTGATCGGGGAACTGAATCAATGAATTCAGTCTGGATATTTCAAGGGAAAAGGAATCCGACTTTTGATCAAAGTTCAATTAATGTTTGTACATGAAGAACAGCATAGCCACAGGGAGAGTGCATGGTCAAAGTTTCATGAGATCAATGATTTGTAAGCGAGAAACAGTGAAAACAACAAAAAAAATTTTTTTGAGAAAAAACGTGAGAGTTGAAATTTTTTTAACAATCCATCATAAATCCTAATTCAAGTTGTCTGTCCTAATTCATTTGTCTCATCTCTTCATTCGTCCTCTTCTCCCTTTATTCTTCTTATTCTTCCCTCTCCGACGCGGTCAATTCTTCAATGAATCTAGAAGAATACGTTGAATCGCTACCTCAAGATCAATTGCCGGTTAGATTCATCATAAGAAAGATCAAAGATCAATTTTATTAAGCCCGATGGAAAGATTCATCCAACTCGCAAGAAATTACCGCCAAGTGATGCAGTCAAATATATTCCAAAGGAGAAATCAGTTGGAGGATGTAAGTGTAAAAAGGACTTGTGAGAGGGGGAAGAAGGAAGATGAGAGGGAATATTATCTGGAGCGTATTATTGATTACTGATTGATTGAATCGTATATTCCAGTGGTAAATTTCGAAGAGGAGAAACAGAAGAAACGAAGACAAGAATTAGAGGCAAAATTGGCTGTGTGCGAGACGAATAAGGAATGATGTGGTGAGGAAAAAGAAGAATGAGTGAATGAAAAGATTGATTGAAACGATGGTGATAATCAATCATCGATTCATACGTAACTTCTATGCATACAATATGTTAATATTTCAGTCGGAAAGCAAATTATCGAGAAGAAGCAAGGAAAATAATGAGAGAAAAAGGGGTGAATTGAAAATGCAAAAGGAAATGGAGGAGAAAGGGATTGTAAGCCTATGAGATCAAAGACCAAAGATCAATCGATCTCAACTTTAGCATGATAAATCGAAGATGTCTCAAAGTAGTTCTGGTGAGAAGAAAGATAAGAAAGACAAAAATGAGAAGAAAGAGAAGAAGAATGATGTGGATGAAGATGAAGTAGGGAAATGAAAAACAAGAATGCTGATTTTCTATTCTAGAAATATAAATTGGAAATGGAACGCAGACTCGAAAAGAAGACGATAATCGATAAAGTGACATTCTTCGATAAGGAAACGAAACGAGATGGTTTTTATTTATCCATTTTACAAAATAATAATATTAATATTACAGACTTTCCCGAGACGAGTCAAGACGAGAAGATCGGACAAGGTCAAATGAATTCAATGAATTCAATCGTTTCCTTTCTTTTTTTCAGATCGCGATTCAATGAAGAAAAAAGTGTTGATTATTCTTGGAATCTTATTCATTCTAGTCATCATTGCTCTCAGTTAGTTTTATTTCAATAAACTATGTAATTCGATATAATTCAGTTGCCATAATCGTTGTTAGTACGACCAAGAAAGAGTAAAGAAGATGATGAACCAAAGAGAGAAATATTCTCATAAACCAATGATAAACGATTTTGGTTATTGTGAATCTTGTATTTCATCTAAATCATGAAAAATACATAGCAATTATTTGTTTATCGTTCTCTTCATTGCGTCTTTTTTGTAAACTAATTGACCAATTTATCATGTTTATCTATTGTGCATTGAATGTAACTAAGTAATGGAAATGTGAAAATGAGATTTCCAGTGCAAAAAATGGATAAAGTCGAAAAAGTAATCAGGAATTTAATCAACAATGACATTTCATGTCGACTAGATACTTCCCCATTTCAAACTTCGTCTGTTTCACTTTCGATGAATTTCTCAACTCTCTTTATTTTATTCTCCATTTTTGGCTATTTTACAATTGTACCTACCCAGGTAACAATTGAAATTCATGATCACTTTCTTACTATTTCACATGTCAGGCAGAAAACGAACTGACCTTCAAGGATCTCTATGAGAAGGAGAAAATTCTGACCGATCATCTGATTGTGGAAAAAGAGCTATTGAAGGAACAGTATATAAAGGTGTGGTTTCAAAAGCTAAATGATAAGTTTTTAATTGTTCAGATCTCTTCCGACTTTCATAGAATTCTTCGCAAACACGATCGTTTCTTTAGCCATATCGAGGGTGAAATTCAGCAACTCAAAAGGTTTCATGGTTCAACGATATATCTACATAATTAACCAAAATGAATTTTCAGAAATATAAATGGAATAAGCATTCGTCATTCACAAACAACGGTGAGTTAGCCAACATCTCCATTCTTAATTGATTAATTCCATTAAGTTCTTCTATTCGATGGCTCCTCTTCTCATTCTCTCATTATTCATAGTCGTTTCCCTTCTCTGTCTCATCTGTGGAAGAATTAACCAACAAGAATCGATCAATGGAGTCCATCCATGATTATTTTATAAATCGTTGACCTTCTCGAAATCTCATGAAAAGATCACCATATTATAGAGGGACAACAATGCTCATTTCATCCCAGAGAAGGATACAATTAGAATTTCAGTCACGAACGAGATTAGCTATAAATAGAACTACTGTCCAAGGCATAGAAAAAATATTCTCCAGATTATCAAGGATGATTCAATATACCGACAAGTGGACTATATGGTGCACTTTCATTGACTAACTAGATGACGTCATATCCGTTCCTCGATGGCCTTTCATAGTCGCACGAAAATGGTATGAGTATCTATCAGAGTTGAGCCGATTATGGAGTCGAAAAGGGGATCGCCCACTCGAGAAGAAGAGAGAGAGAGAGGAAGAGATCACCGAGACTGATGTTATCTTAGATGGGCACGACATCATCGAATCACTTGCATCGACAGACGAATGAGTCGGTTTGTTAGCACAGTGGATGATATCAGTATCCATTGAAGAGTAGAGAGAGAGGGGGCGAGAGAGAAGGCGGGAAGGGACAGATCATAGTTAGTTGATCCCTCATCGGTCGATGGTCTTACGACTCTCTCTGTCCAGTGTACTCTCTACACAGAATCAGAGTATGGAGTACAGTCAGGATCCAACTTCCGATCGAATACTTATACGAGGGGCTTTTCCGATGGGAACAAAGTCATTCGAGAGTTGTCATGCAACGACCCTCTTTCTCCATATGCATTCTATCATTAGCTCTTTGCATCTCTGGAGGATTCCAGCAAGGTGCGAATTCATGTGGGTCTTCATCCAATCAGTGATCCCTTCTAGGATATATCGCTTCGGTCCTCAATCCTCCCTATGTCTACATCGAAGCTTTCATCAATGTGACAGTCACGGAACGATTTGGCGTCGTTATGTCTGATGATGTTCTGGTTCGTATACCATAGGAGAAAAGTGAATTCAGTGCATGGTACTCTTGCACTGAATTCAGCCTCACGTGGAATAGATTGATCTTTGATTTCTTCAGAATACAGTGTGGTCCTTTCTCAACGTAATCTTTCCCGTTGCTTCGATCGTCGGTCAATTCGTGGCTGCATGGATGTGCAAGAGATTCGGACGAAGAAGTGATTGAAACGAGAGAATTCGATGACAATTCTCTATGTTCAGCCACAGCAATCATTACTTGTCTCCTCTATCTTCCTGGCACAATCATGTCTTCCCTCGCGTACCCAGCAAGGAGCTTTGAAATGATTTTCATAGGACGATTCTTGTGGTACGTGCATCAATATGTTTTGTGCAATGCACTCTTCGATTAACTTTTCACATATCAAAAATTAATCTTGTAGGTCACTCGGAAATGGGATCAATGCAGTGAATTGCACAGTGTGGATAATCGAGTGTGCTCCCACTTCCATTAGAGGGGCAATGGGAGCAATGCAGGAATTCTCTATGGCTATTGGTTCGTATTTTGAATGTAATGGTTTCGATGAACGACCAAACCATCACAAAGTCGTTCTGGTTATGGTTATGGTTACTCATAAATGGAGAGAATATCCGATGAGATCAAAGAAAGATACATCAATTGCAGGTTCATTGGTGTGTCAGACCCTCGGTCTTCCCTTCTCCAATGAAACTCTCTGGCCATGGATCTTCGCCCCTAATGCTCCTCTTGTTCTTCTCTGTATTGGTCTCTTCATGCTCATTCCTGATAGTCCCGTCTCCATTATGGAAAGAGAGGGAGATGTGACAAAGGTAAGAGTCTGATTCAATAAGATTCCTCTTGGGAAGATACAAAATAGAAGTCATGCATGGCGTGAATGAACAAATTGCAGGCTCGAGCATCTCTTGCCAAATACTACGGAGTTTCTCCCGATGCTCCGGAGATCGATAAAGAAATGAATCAAGATAAGAAGAAGAATCAAGCTAATGGAAGTGAGGACAAGCAGGTATCGTTATCTTCCGTTGGATCATTGAGTGACTGAAATTCAAATACCATTTTTTCAATTTATTTAATTCAGGGAATCTTGTGGATCTTCAATCCGTGCGGAAAGAACGAAGACAGAATGAGAGTGATTCAACAAGCTGCTTGGTTGGGTGTCATGGTCAAGGTAGATCATCCTTCATCCACTTCAATCAGTCAACATCTCTTCTCAGATTGCCTACGTTTTCACTGGAGCGCGGGCTCTTCGCGCTTATTCCACTTTCGTACTCTATGATTTGTCCCATTTCACTCTCGAAGGAGCTAATGTCGGTATGTGAAACAATAAGCAATACGGTAGAAGAAGAGTTCAATTGTAGGTTCATGGATCATCTCAATCCTTCGTATTCCCTTCACTCTGGTCCCTGTTCTCTTCGTTGATCGAATTGGTCGTCGACCTCTTATGAATTGGAGTATGGTCATCACTGTTATCTCTCTTGTCGTTCTCATGGTCTCGATTATCATTGGAGATGTTATGCAGGTAAGAGAAAGAGATTAGTTCGAATCAGAAGAGACAATAACTATTCCAGATTCCTTCCGCTATCGCATTCGCTGCGATTCTTCTGATAAATGCTGGCGGTCTGGGGTGAGTTACTTTCCGTAATATTGTACGATTACGACGATGTATTGTTCCAGTTCGGTCTCTCGTTTCTACGCAGCTGAGCTCGTTCCTCGCGCTCTTCTTCTCAACGCCGTTTCCATTCTGGCCGGAATTGAGGTCTGATTGATCTTTGATCTCTAGAGATTATTTTATATTATTATTTCAGGCATTCACGAAGATCGTGGTCGAATTTGCCTTCTACCCAGTGGCCAATGTGATCGGTCAGTTCAATTCTATCCCCCTTACATCTATCCGTCTATCACTCTTCAAACTATCTATCTATTTCAGGTGTGTATTCAATGTTGATGTTCCTGATTCCCTCAATTATCTTCCTCATTGCCATATGGGCGATGTGCCCAGAGACGAGTAATCTCTCTGTACACCAAGTTCTCGATGATATCGCCAGACGGAAGAATCTCAAGGTGTCTTTCACTAAATAATTGTATTTCTCAATTCTAGTAATGATCAGGGTAATCTCTCTCCTTAGTTCTCAATCTCTAGGTATTTTCTAATGTCGGGTAGCCCTCTTCTCTCGTGTAATTTCTCCTCTGTCATTGATAAATTTGTTCCTGTGATTTCGTTCGTGAAGTTGAAGTTGAAATATGAGCAATGTTTGTTTACTTTAAATAACCGTCGTCCCTCAACCTTGTACTGATTTCTAATCGATCTCTCAATCCGATATTTGCACTCCCTAAAGCTCAAAACTATGCGAACTCACGTTGTTTTTGCTAAAAGATAGCAAATAGTGCGGTCAGTTGGGAACGCGGTTTGGTCTCAACGTGCAAACGAGGTCAATCTCTGGTGTGCGGAATCAGATGGAGTCCAAGCTCAATCGTTATTACAGACGATACTGAATGAAGAATGGATTGTGCTGCAATAGACAAATGATTAGAAGAACGAAATTATTTCTTCAATATTTCTTGTAAAATTTTGTGGTCAACCATAGTCATTGGAATTGGCGTGGTTTACTCTGAAGTTCATAAAATTTTGTTGACGATGAAAAATTCTGGCGGATTCTAAAAAAGGTATTCATCTGATGAGTGATCAGATCAGAAAGGAATGGAAGTATGTGCAATGTTTGTTTGCTTTTAATGCCTATCGTCTCTTGCAATGTTTTCGATGTACGTGATCACCTAAACGCATAATGTAATTACCTATTGTACTGTAAAGAACACTCAAGTTTGGGATCTTTCAGCAAGTTTATTCTGATTTCGAGATGCGATTGCTCTGTTATCGCACAATGAAACAATTTCTTTCGATTCTCAAACGAGCTCTCTTCTGTTCACTATTGTTTGATCTATCTTCTTGAACTATACTGCTATTTTTTTCTCATCTCTTCCCAATATATGAGGACAACCAACATCAAATGACGCGACTTGCATCTCAAGTACACACAGTTCTCGGTACAGCTCTAAAAAGTTGTTCCTGTGATTTCGTTCGTGATCATCACAATGAAGTTGAAGTATGAGCAATGTTTGTTTGCTTTTTCCTAACTGACGAGACTGCACTCGCTGTCCCCCACGCAATGATTCCTACTTGCTCTCCTGATCCTTCTATTAGCACTCGACTCTCCTCAATATTATGGAAACTCACGTTGTTTTGGCTTTCGTGAGTGAGCAAATACATGGAAACACGGGAATTGTTGTTAGTCCATTCAGATGGTTGAGCAGATTTCCATTGTTTGTCAGAGAGGAAGATAAAAAGGAACACTAATGAAGATGAGAAGAAGGAAGAATTTCAGATGAATATTCTCTTGATATTCATTTGCATTCTCGCGTGTATTCCATTGGGTAAGTTTCTCTTTGAAGATCAAAGTTATTCTTCAATTTCAGTTTTAACACAGTATCCAGCTCAATTCGAACCTGTTCCATGCAAAAATGAGTGTCGAAGTGAAGGAGGAGATGTGGGAAGATGCTGTCATTTATATGGGTAATTTAATCTCTCTGTTTTATTCGTCATTCTCTTCCGAATATTTCATTATATTTTATAGTGAGAATCTTTTCTTCTTCAGATACGCGCCCATTGGAATTTGCATAATTGGATCATCATATTGTAGGAGATATTGATTATTCCAATTTCAATTTTTCCATCGTTCGTTTAAATTCAGTTCTTCAATGTACATTCGGTTAAATTTGCGTTGATTTTTTCCAATAATGATTCCATTCTCTCGTATGATAATAGTCGACCTTCTTGTTCCATATACAATTAATTTCACCTCCACTCAATGTTTTGGAAGCTCTGTTATTATGAATAACAAGTGTGGTCATTTGCTGTTTCTGCAATACTCAAAAGTGCAGTTGACAACAAAAGAAAACAACAAAAAGCAGACAAAGAGAATGGATGAGAGAATGATGATTATCTGCCTAGTTGTTTTCAATATGCTTCATCAATTATCTCAGTGTTTGTATCTAGATGCTCCGAGCCATGATATCGTACATCGCTCCCATTACCGAACAAACGGCTTTTTCTACCTTTTTGGCCTTTTTTCCCTTTAAGCGAATTCACGCTTAATATTCTTGTTTTTTGTTTCATATTTTTTATCCACCCCCATAACTGGACGAATACAAAAATTGGCCGGTGAAATATTATTTTAAATGGGTGAAAAATGAGAGCCGTTGCGTCTATTTTCAATTAAAATACGGCTCGACCGTAATCTCCACGTCATCACAAATTTTCCGTACATTTTCTGTATTACGGCTGTAATTTTTCACCCATTTAAAATAATATTTCACCGGCCAATTTTTGTATTCGTCCAGTTATGGGGGTGGATAAAAAATATGAAACAAAAAACAAGAATATTAAGCGTGAATTCGCTTAAAGGGAAAAAAGGTAGAAAAGGCCGTTTGTTCGGTAATGGGAGCGATGTACGATACACACAAAAATAAGAGGGTCTGTCAGCAGAGTGATGGAAGAGTGATATGCAGACCTATGATTATTAAAACAACATTTGGCAACAATATATGGTGCCGATCTGTGTTCTCTCTATTGTTGGCAAGATTAGACCGCTGTTTCACAATCCTTCTTCTCTTTTTTCCTCTCTTTCGATGATTTCGTTTGCTGTGTACAGAAACACAATCGTTGAAACAACATGAAATGTGCTTCACGTTAACACGAATCATTCTAACGAATTGCGAATCTGAAAACTGACCAGGAATGTGGAAAGAACTGCAGCATAAGTGTAGATGGAAAGAGAAGGAGAAGCAAAAAAGAGAGTTGACGCTGCGAGTGCCTATTGAAATGATCTATTTATACACTGATTATCCACTTACATGATAGAATCGAGATGCACCAAACACTTGTTGACTCTTTTCAGGAATGAGAAGAGAACTGATAACTGTTCTGATAAAAATAATTTAGGGAACATACAAAGAATGAACACGGACCGAGTGGTGCTGTTAGCCACTTCTGCAAGTCCACACAAGAAAGCAATTACTAGAATAAAGAAGATCCTATACACAATTTTCTTTTATCTTATAAGTGTTCTCACGATGGTTGAATGAATAAAGATGATTCATCATTGGGTCGAACTGTACTCCATTCAGGAATAATACTCACTGAGAGACCATATATGAGCTATAAAGTGCCCTGGAGGCCGTATAATTTCATGAAGCTACCAAATGTATGACTGCATTAGTCAGCATCAATGGCTTGAGACTGAAGTTGGCAACTCTCGCGGAGAGTTTCATCGTGATTATACTCACTGAATTTCACAATTATTCAAAACGTCAGACCTTTCGAAAATCACGAATACACTCTGTAATTGCTCACTAATTATGGTGGCTGTAGAAAACGTGAAACCAAAATAGGAAGGAAGGAATACTTCGCTCGATAAGATCTAGAGTGATTTGAGTGTTAGCGAATCAATCGATTTGCTGAACCTTTGTGAATTGAAGAGTTGTTGGAAGGATTGAAATCCAAAAAGAAAGAAATAGACCAAAGTATAGGTAATATGGAATGAGAATGAGAACTCGCTTATCGGTGAGGGTGGAGAGCATGAATACTGAAGAAAGATTAGATAAAACGGATTAACTTTGATATGCCCATTCACCCAATTGTTGAGAAAGGTTCGATGTTTTCACGGATAATGAGGCAATGTTGTTTTCGACCTGAGCTAGCGATTAGCAATGATAGATAATACAACCTAATTTACATCTCGATTGGGTAGAAAAGAGAACATGATCATTCCAATGAAACTGAGAAGAGCGAAAGCTCCAAAGAGTAATCTGAAAGAGTGTATAGAAAGAGGACAACCAATTTTTAACCTGATTTCCATATCAGAGTACTCTCTGTACTTATTCACTATTCCTTCCTCTAGATTAACCTTCGTGATTATCATATTGACCATTCCTGCTTCCATGACACTACAACATGTGAATGCCCTCAATATCTTATCATTACACGGTGAAATCATGGCGATGAAAGAACCAAGATAGAGTCTGATTTCTCTCAAGAGTCTGGCGAGTGGAGATTTCTGTAAGATATCCAGAGAAACCGATGTTGAAAGCTGAATTTACTTCTCAAATATCTAAAGATATAGTGTGCTGCTCACAAGAGAACGCCATTCCAAGAATCGCACACGCAGAAAAATAAAGATATCGATTGAGAAGTTGAAATGAGAGAAAATAGACACCGAAACAAGCTGCGCTTAGTGTAAGAATCCACTGAAAAGCTAGATTTGTTTCAATTGGAAATCATAAACAAACTTTGCATCTCATGTAGTTCATCATGATGGGTATGGCGATCGTTGATATCATGAAGAATATATTAGATACTGCTAATCCGTAGTATCCATCATGAGGGCCCATTCTGAAGAGTTAATGTCAAGTTCACTACAGTAGCAGAAATGAAGATGAATGACCTATCTGGTTCCCTTCTATTGACTGAATGGAGAACTGATTCAACGATGAAAACATGAGCATCGTAGCCAGTCCATACAATTAGATTGGCTATTCCAGACAGAACAGCACAGGTTGTAGCATACGAAGGAGAAATCATAGAGGAGAAACTATCGAACTTTTACCAGATAGGTCAAGAGTCCAACCAAAGGAATAATAGAGTCAAGAAGTTGAATCTTACTTCTAGAGAATAGAACGAGATAGCAGAGGGTACACGTGGAACTCGCGCATAAATTATCCCATTGAGAGAAAGGGAGAAATAATCGGATGGTTCGAACGGTTGTGATGTTTCAATAGAGATCTTTCAATGTGAATGATCGATTTGATAAGTGATCTTTGATTTTCATCAATGATGTTTATCGAGTGTCAATTGAACATACGAAATGTATATTTCAGGAAGATTTCAGAGAAAAATCAAGGTGATTCTTCTTCGAACCCCTCAATCGGACAAACTCCTGTGATTTCGCAAATTTCGCCGAGGTGAGGAAAAACCTAAATGCAACTATCTATTTGTTTTATCAATTAATTTCCATTTCTTTCTCTCACCTGCGCTCCTTTGCTCATATAGTCATCCCTCAATGAATCAGTGGAAATTCCAATAAGAGAGAAACGAGAAAAGGAATTCATCACTATTCCTCCTCCACAATCGCCCTTAATAAGACAGACCTCGTTAATAATATACTTCTCCGAATTAAATTGTATGAATGATGTCTCACCGATTCGATTTGTGCATTCGAACAAGTTCCCATTGTTGTTCTCTCATCTTCTGTCATTGACTTTGGAGCAACCTTACAATCACAATTTTGATTATATAAATCTTAGAACAAACTTTAAAGGGGGATAGGCATCAATCGGGAAGGGAAACTTCCACCACGAAATTCCTGAAACAAATTAATCTACTGTAGTTTTAGTAAAGTGCGGCGTCTCTGCGCAGGTTTCCTTTCAATCTTTGAAAGTTTCAACTGCTATCTATCAGTTTTCAATGTTTTACTCGATTATATTTGTTTGTGTGATATTCAAGGTTTTCCTTACCGATTGGTATACTCATGTAAAATGGTTCCGCACCATTAAAAGTCCCCATAGCTCTAAAATATCGGCTATTCTCAAATCGTTCTATTGGGATTTCCTTTTTTGCTCCATTCTAGTTGTTTATTCACTGGTTATTTAGTTCAGGTTAGCGCCTTTTGTTTGCATCGATTTCCAGTTGTTTAAATGATACAATAAATTTAGAAATTAGACCGAAACTATGGTAGTCGGAAGTGCGGGGGTGGAATTCAGTATTGCCGTGTTTCAATCGTGTTTTTAATTATGTAACCAGGCTATTCTTTTGTATGCTCGTGCTCGTCTTCTTCCCTCGACTATCCTTTGCTTATAATATGTTTTAAATATACTGCTAATGTCAGGTTCACGATGTCTGGGCGTCCAACGTCGAAGACGAATTCAACAAAATGCCCAGTCTCATCAAAGACGACCCGTAAGTCCGCCCAATCGTCTATTCTGTATTCTGTATTGCTTGTTATAAAATAGAGCAAGGCTTCATCTGTAATTACTCCTTTTTCGACTATCCCAACTATCCAAGTAATGATCTCATAATACTTCAGATACGTCGCTATGGACACTGAATTCCCCGGAGTAGTAGCAACGCCACTCGGACAGTTCAAGAGCAAGGTTAGCTTTCAATTGTGACAGTTGTGTTTGTGTAATTGAAAGTCGAAGTTATAGTGTAAGGAAGAAGATTGTCATATTTAACTGTTCTGTAATCATATAATGTTCTCGTAAATCTTTGTGTGTGCGTCATATTGTTACATTCGTATTTATCCTTTGTAGATCGCAAGAAGGATTTGGTGAAGCTTCAGCACGGTGAATTCGTCTCGCTGGCCAAGTGTGAGACTGCTCTGCTCACATGTTTAATCGTCGAGAACATCTGTGTGTATGGTAGTGGATTGAAGGTAAATTGGATCACTGTCATTCAAGTCTAGTATTGTGAGAAATAGAGTATATGTGTAACTCTACTACGCCAAATTATATTGTAAACCTATTTTCAAAAAAAAAAACAAAAACAATACTTGTATCGCTCTCCGTAATTTGTCCCTACTATTATTTCTTATTATTCTTATTTTTCTGATTATCAGGTCGGTGTCTCCGGCTCAACGGAGGAATTGTGCGCCAACGCTGCTGCCATTAGGCATTCAAGAAGAAGCTCGATGAGCACGCGACTAAGTGTGAGTTTCGTATTCATTGGATATGATTGTATATTATGGTGCATTTATCTGAATATGATGAAGTGCATTGTAGACAAGTTGTCTCGCGTCGAGCAGCCGGGCGCCATTCATCTTTGTTCTGAGGTTAGATATTTATATCCAAGAACTCTTTTTCGTTCTACTCCTTGAAATGATTGTCAATTTATTCTTAGATAAAATTATTGAAATGCATTTTCAATATTGATTAACACTGATAAATTTTAATTAAATTAAATTGTAGGTTTGGACGCCTGACAGCGGTCTACCCACAGATGCGCGTAAGCTGAAGCGAAGACCAATCACTCAGAAGTACGAAGATACGATCAAGGATCTCTACGCCAAAGCGGGGCTTAACTATGAGAACTCTCTTCTTCCCTTCCGTTAGTCACGATATCCTGCTTTCTATTTTATTATACCGACAAGTACGGGTATGATCTAACCAATCCACTGTTCTTCCATTTAATTCTTACTTATTTATTGTCCCATCTCCGTAGTTCACTACCCTCTCTACCGCAAACCGATGCATTTTCCATTTTTTATCTCCATTTCCATCCATTTGTTATATCTTTTTTTTTCGCAAAATCAACTTTTTCGTATGTTTGATTTGTCTACCCATTTCTCTAACTTCTTCGATACTGAGTGTAGATTGCTGTGTCATATTACTGTTTGCATTTCATTGCACTGATAATTTCGGTAATTGTGTATATTTTTTAAAGCTCAGTCTTGTCATAATTATCGCATCGATAGGAATTGAACCCTTTTTTTTTTATAATTTTGTTTGTGTTATCTTGCTGTCTCATGTTGAGTCATGTTGATTTTAAACGAATAAAATCGAATATAATCAATCCAATGTGCATCGAAACAGAAGATACGAAAGACGATTTTTCTTACAGTAATCTGCCTAGTTGGCTAGTAATCCGCCTAGGTGGCTCCTCTTGGCTATTTCCTACTAATTCTCCTATTCTACAATCCATCTTTTCCTACTAGGCCACTTAGTAACTGATACCCTCCTACTAGGCCATAGTTCGACTAACTAGTTTGTAAGCCAGGAACACAATACCCGAGTTGATGACCAGAAAGCTCTCAATGAGGAGAAAATTGAGAGACCAGCTCTCTATCTTTGTTTATGAAGTTATTCTAATATTAAGATGTTCACGGTTAAAAATATTGACAAGCTCTTCACACACATAGCGAATTCAAAACGTCGTGTCCAACAGAGAGCATAGCCGAGGGGTTGTGTTGTGACCTAGTCATGACTAACCCCCTTGGTTCGACTCCCATCCAGAGCAGTTCATTTATTGCCATTCTCTATTTTTCGGCTTTCAATGTACATAAATCAATAACAGAGTACAGTATGCCTAAAATAGCCTGAAACGTCAATGAAACTTTAAAATTCCGTAGCGAGGTTTAGAGGCATTTCTAGAACTTCGGATAAAGTGATCTCTGATCGGGTAGCCATTCTCTATCACTCCACCTGGCCAGTTTGTGCACGAAAATATTGATGCCTATCCCCCTTTAAGTGTAAAAGTCGTATCATCTTTCTCAATATATCCAGCACCATAACGTAGATCAGGGAAGAACACTTCAATTGTCAAATATCTTTCTCTTACACATTTGGATTATACGTACTTTTATCATCCTCGGTTGAGCTATTTTTTGTTTTAACGGTTCCGAATCCATAAAACATTCCAATCATTCCAGGAAAAATGTTATCCGAAAGAGTACTGACGAATTTACTCCACTGAACAATTCAATTAATCATTCAAAGGGGAAAACGAACTTTGAAGTCTCTAGCCACTTCAATTATCGCGATATCGAAGTTCGTGCATCGTTTTTCCTCGGATCTGATGAAGAGTTACGTATTCATGCGAACAATATAAGTCCATTTAGATAACCTGTCTCTATATCGTTTCTCCCAAGTGACTGCACTGATCAATACTCTCTAGAATCAATTGATTATTCTAATTAATGAATATAGTCTATCAAACCGTCATATCATCCCGTTTGCAAGGTGATCCAGATACGTTGAACTTTTTAGTATCGAGAACAGCGTAATTACAGTTTCCTGTACAGATTGACTATATAGGAGAATTAGATGAATAATGTAACCTCCATACGCAACGTATCCACCTACAATTTGTTTATTTATCTCTTTCGATTCTGACTCGATTGATGTCCTGAAAACCACGTTTTCCATAGATAACAACTGCAAACAGAGCCAAATTAGAAAAAAAAGAAGATACTTCTGGCATTTTGGAAGATTCAGATATTCATTTTTTATTGCGCAATGTGCTGCAGTGAGAACATGTCGTTGAGAGATTATTGTCCCCGAACAGAAACGATTGTCTAGAACCAATATCGTGATCAACCAAAATAACTCCGAAATGATGTTCAAAACTAATTAGATTCTTACTTCTCCTGCCTTCTATAGCAACAGCCCATGGAAATTGACCTTTCTTAGCGATAGTACCAGAGTTTATTTTGTTGAGTCCGGCTAAAATTTATTTTGTAATTTTATCATTTTAATTTTTCATGAAAACAACGACGAACGTTGTAATCCGCACAATTCGTTAACCTGTGAATTTTCATCCTTGCTGATTTTGGATAGGCCTTCGAATTTATCAGCTGCTGAATTACAAATTGGCTTAATTTTTTCAATAATACAAAAAATGATATATTATCGAAACGACTTACGACTGACAAATTCGGAAGTGGTTATAGGAAGGGAGATCCAAATTAGGATGAAGATGGTTTTCATCCTAAAAAAACAAATGATTTACTCTGTCGAAGGAGCTATTGAATGATCATATTGAATGAGTCATATGGGAATGTATCTGCACATGATCGAAATTTTAAATACTGCTAAAGCGAACAAACAATAACGAGGATTTCGAATGTAATACTCACTTCTTTCTTGCATAATGAAGAAACGAAAGGCTTTATTGTGTTCAAGAAACGCAAAAATGCGAATAAATGTGAAAAAATTGGCGGAATTGTGTCTAATTTATAAACCCTCGGTTCGTATCGGTTCGTATCGGTTATCGGTGTATGGTTCGAAGGTAAGCGAATGATTCGACGTTTGCTAGCGCGAACATTACTATGAGCCTTGCCAGGGCTCTTTTTCGTCGTACATAGTTGTATATTATCTTCCTTGCAGGACTGAGAGATCAGATGAAAAGGAAAGAGATGATCGAGATCTTTCAATACAAACTAATAAGTAATTCTAAGATCTCTGTGAGTCTGTGTTGATGAGAGAACGAATACATTTTATTTTATGAGCGTTTCAGAAAAAAGATCAAGGTGAAGGATCTTGTTCGCACCGCTCAATCGGACAAACTCCTGTGATTTCGCAGATTTCGTCGAGGTGAGGAAAAACCTGAATGTATCAGTTGTTTTATCAACTATCCATTTCTTTCTCTCACCTGCGCTCCTTTGCTCTTATAGTCATATTTTAATGATTCAGTGACAATTCCAATAAGAGCGAAACGGTAAAAGCAATTCATCACTATTCCTCCTCCACTATCGCCCTTAATATGATCTATATTATACAGGAATTTATGATTTTATTATATTAATTTTTTTTTTTTAATTTTTTTTTTTATTTTTATTTTTTTTTATTTTTTATTTTTTTATTTATTTTTTTATTAATATTTTTTTTTTTTTTTTTTTTTTTTTACACTGTCCACTTGTACCATCGAAGAGGTTCCACCAGCAGCATCTCTCTGACTCTTAGTCAACTCCTTTGGAGCGACCTAAGGCTATATTTATATAAAAATATTATTATATAAAGAGAATACTCTACAAATATAAATATGATACTTTTAATGTTCTATTCACTTACACTCATCGTAAAGGTCGTATCATTTTTAATCAACTCCCCTGCTCCGTAGCGTAGATCAGGAAAATTTTGATCTTCAATCGTCACATTTCTTTTTCGTATATTAATGTTTAACAACATCGGCGGTGCGTTTCTGTTCCCACTGTCATATCAGTTTGTCCGAATCCATAAAACATTCCAATCATTCCATGAAAAATGTTAGCCGAAAGAGTAAGACATGCTGGACGGACGAAGTCACTCCACTTAAATCATGCTATTCAATTAATTATCCACTGGGAAACGAACTTTGAAGTCTCTAGCCACTTCAATTATCGCGATATCGAAGTTCGTGCATCGTTTTTCCTCAGGTCTGATGAAACGTTATTCATTCGAATAATCGACCACACTTAAACCTATCCCTATATCGTCTCTCCCAAGTGACTGCACTGATCAATACTCTCTATAATTAAATAGTTTCTGTAAATGATTAGCTTCGACTTCACCGTCATATCATCATGTTTACAAAGAGACCCAGATGTGTTGAATTGACTAAAATCACTAACAGCGAAATTACAGGTTCCTGAGTAGCATATTTTCATTCGGAAAATGGATCGATAATCTAACCTCCATACGCTACATATCCACCTACAATTTCATCGTTTAGCTCTTTCGATTCTGACTCGATTGAAGTCCTGCGAATTATTTCACATTCATATATATGGTGTATTACAATTCCAAGATACTTCTTGCATTCATCAACGTCTATATAATCAAGATTAACAGCGCAATGTGCTGCAGTGAGAACATGTCGTTGAGAGATTATTGTCCCCGAGCAGAAACGATTGTCTAGAACCAATAATTTTATTTACCAAAACGCTCTCCAAAATTTTTAATACACACTTTGATTGCCTTCTATAGCAACAGCCCATGGAAATTGGCCTTTCTTGGCGATAGTACCAGCGTTCATTTTATTCATTCCTGCTAAAATTCATTTGATTATTATCTTAAATTGTAATTTTTTTTTTTAAAAAGCAACAAACGTTGGGTTCCGCATAATTCATTTACTTGTGCATTTTCCTCCTGGCTGATTTTGGTTAGGCCTTCGAATTTATCAGTGGCTAAATTGTCTAATTTATTATTATTTTGTTAATAAAACAAATTTTTAAAATATTATTGACATGACTTACGACTAATAAAATCGGAAGTGGTGATTGGAAGGAAGATCCAAAAAAGGATGAGGATGATTTTCATCCTTGATCAAATGATTTACTCTGAGGAAAGAGCGATTAAATGATCCCATTGAGTGAATCACATGGGAATTTTATGGCAAATGATCGAAGCTGCAAAGAAAAAAAAATGAAGAAGAAGAAACAAGATTTGAAAATGATTAGTTTAATTATTCCTTTACAGTGGAATATATTAGCTTTGCAGTAGCCAGAGGTCGCAAATATTTTTTATTGCCTTCAAGAACACACGAAAATGGAATGAGATCAGAAAAAATTTTCGATGAGCGTAAAAAGTGAGAGGAATAAATGATTATCGGCCTAACATCATAACTGGTCCATAGATAAGAGATGCGAATGGTCTAATAACTGCTCTCTCGAACATCTTACTCTTAGCCTCAGCAGGGGTCATTCCTGATTGTTTCTTCGTTTTTCTCATGTTTAATTTGTTCATCTGTCTCTTAGGCAATTGATTGATTCTTTGATTTTCCTTGTAGGGAAGAGCAGCACGTGGAACTCTCTTCTAAACACTCATTAAAATGATGGATAGGGATGTGAAAGCGAGAGTACCTTTGGAACGGCATTTTCCCCGACGATTGATTTGCATTGACTGAGAGGTACACAAGGACCAGTTAGCACTAATCTACAAAGGTGTTCATGTAAGTAACTCTCAGTCACGATCCCTCACCTATAGAAGCCGATCTTGCATTGACATTTTGACAGTTCGAATGGCCAGAGAACAATCTCTTGGACTTGACACGACTAAAATGATTGATCATTCATTGGAATCTCATCTATTTAAATTGTAGTAATGAATATCGGGAACTTCTCTGTTTTTTGGCCCAGGGTATTTTGCACGAGTTGCAGAACACCATCCTGCAAAAGGAAGATGATCTCCCTTTTGGGAGATCCCAGTTCAAGGGAGCCAAGGCTTCCCGCACCCTCCTCCAAAGTGGAGAGCGCTGAACTGTGAGGAAAAATTGAAAAGCTAGGCCTTTTATAGGGGGGGGGGTGTAATTGAATTAAATCACACTATTCAATCAGATAATTGAATGGCAGAATAATAAAAAGCCATTCATTTCGACAATCATGTTTCGTATGGCGGGGTTGGCTCGCTCCCCGAAAAAGTTGAGTGTGCCTCAAAATCGGCTCAACCACCGAAACTTTCGCTGCCGCCGCATTCAACGGCACGTCCAGTCTAACATCTCGCACCTCCTATTTCACGACGCTAATTCAAAAGTGACTTTCCAATGGATACAAACTCGATTGTTGTGCGTCTACTCACCCATTCTACAACGAGTGACCGCGCGATTGAGTGTGAGGGAAGAGAAATGATGGAGGGGGGAGAGGGAGAGGGAGAGTAATTGATTTCTGCATATTGCAGAAACTCGTGCAAAACACACTGGGCCAAAAAACAGAGAAGTGCCGAATATCGAACCGGTTCAATCACTCCACACGTTGGTTCGCATAAATCGCCTATTACTCGATATTCCATATTTCGAGGGCATTGAGGAATTGGAAGAACCCCCTCAGCTGAAAAAGTGACATGAATATATGAAGTTAGAATAATACACTCACAAGGATCAATTGCTGCGTGTGCCAGTGAAATGAAAGCGAGAAGAGCTAGTGATCGCATCATGGAACAAAGAGTGATCACAGTTGATCTTATCACTTTGGAGTAACTTGTCACATTAGCCGGTTCATGCTCAGTTTATATCCAAGTGTGGGTCCACTTCTCCGTACACAACTTGATCCATGCTAGAATACATGCTCAAACGACCATTCGTTGATTCGTATGACTGCACATATTCTATACTGTAGTCACTTCAATAGTGCTCATCGTGTGTTATTGAGGATTCGTTCCATGGATTTTGTGGACACTCTCAATTGTCCCGAATTACGGACGGAGCTGCTCATTTGACTTTTGCACTGTGGAGAAACAAGGAGATATCATCATCGGATATTCTACGATAACAGAAATATAGCCTACAAAGCACATCGTATTTTCATGGAAGAATCCGTCGAATGGAGCAGAAGAATGTCAAAAAAATGCATAGCCAAAATCGTTTATCATTGGTTTATGAGAATATTTCTCTCTGGTTCATCATCTTCTTTACTCTTTCTTGGTCGTACTAACAACGATTATGGCAACTGAATTATATCGAATTACATAGTTTATTGAAATAAAACTAACTGAGAGCAATGATGACTAGAATGAATAAGATTCCAAGAATAATCAACACTTTTTTCTTCATTGAATCGCGATCTGAAAAAAGAAAGGAACCGATTGAATTCATTGAATTCATTTGACCTTGTCCGATCTTCTCGTCTTGACTCGTCTCGGGAAAGTCTGTAATATTAATATTTTTATTTTGTAAAATGGATAAATAAAAACCATCTCGTTTCGTTTCCTTATCGAAGAATGTCACTTTATCGATTATCGTCTTCTTTTCGAGTCTGCGTTCCATTTCCAATTTATATTTCTAGAATAGAAAATCAGCATTCTTGTTTTTCATTTCCCTACTTCATCTTCATCCACATCATTCTTCTTCTCTTTCTTCTCATTTTTGTCTTTCTTATCTTTCTTCTCACCAGAACTACTTTGAGACATCTTCGATTTATCATGCTAAAGTTGAGATCGATTGATCTTTGGTCTTTGATCTCATAGGCTTACAATCCCTTTCTCCTCCATTTCCTTTTGCATTTTCAATTCACCCCTTTTTCTCTCATTATTTTCCTTGCTTCTTCTCGATAATTTGCTTTCCGACTGAAATATTAACATATTGTATGCATAGAAGTTACGTATGAATCGATGATTGATTATCACCATCGTTTCAATCAATCTTTTCATTCACTCATTCTTCTTTTTCCTCACCACATCATTATTCGTCTCGCTCACAGCCAATTTTGCCTCTAATTCTTGTCTTCGTTTCTTCTGTTTCTCCTCTTCGAAATTTACCACTGGAATATACGATTCAATCAATCAGTAATCAATAATACGCTCCAGATAATATTCCCTCTCATCTTCCTTCTTCCCCCTCTCACAAGTCCTTTTTACACTTACATCCTCCAACTGATTTTTCCTTTGGAATATATTTGACTGCATCACTTGGCGGTAATTTCTTGCGAGTTGGATGAATCTTTCCATCGGGCTTAATAAAATTGATCTTTGATCTTTCTTATGATGAATCTAACCGGCAATTGATCTTGAGGCAGCGATTCAACGTATTCTTCTAGATTCATTGAAAAATTGACCGCGTCGGAGAGGGGAGAATAAGAAGAATGATGGGAAGTGAGGAGGAATGAGGATATGAGACAAATCAATTAGGACAGCATAAATGCTAATTTTATATGTAATTTTTTTTTGTTGTTTTCAGGAAATGTTCAATTTGTCACGTTTTTCTCTACAAAGTCACTCGATGGGTCTAATCTTATCTGTACTAGAATGAATCGCCCTCTCCTTATCTATTCGTGGGGTAAAGAGAGGTGAGAGTAAACGGGAAAAGAGAAAGCACACGACAAAGATCGATTACCTTTCCCATTCCACTCTTTTGGGCGCTTATGTATCTTTGTTTCACTAACCAATATATTCAGTGTCTAGATGTCGTTATTCCGTAATCTCAAATTGATGACTGCTATCGATAGTGAAGGAGGAATAGGAAAGTGAGTCACACTTGATTCAAGCTCATTCATTATAGTGGAATGTGTACTTACAGAGATTGTGCAGTTCCGTGGAATCTTCCCACTGACCTCTCTTGGCTTGAAATGAGCACTTTACTCACGACAGAACCAAATAAGGTTCCATTTCCTGTCAGAAAACAATGCATTCAACAACTTGACAGCGCAATGCAGTTATCTTTGGTCGTCGTACGTATTTCTCTATTCCGGAATCAAATCGACCGTACAAAGGAAGGCTAAATATCGTCCTCTCAGGGTTAGTTCAGAGTCAATGAACTATTGAAACCAAATCATATCGTTTACATTTACTGGTTATTCGCCGTATTCATTCTGTGGTGTTCATTCTGACCCTGCAAGTGTCTCCATTGTCTCGACTGTCCGAGTGTCAACGACGTTTGCATCCCATTTCTTCCTTCCTCTTTCAGTCTTTCCCTTGTCTTCTTTCTCCTCTGCAATCTCTCCTTTTGTTTCCCCTCGTAATCGTTCTATCCCGAGGGAGAAATTGAGAGAGAGAAGGGGAAAGATCAACACTCGATTAGACTTCATCGTGGAACATCAGAAGATGTGATTATCCTTAAGGGTATCAATTTCAGTTCGTTGACTGGTGAAGAACAATCAACAAACGATGTCGTATTCGTTAGAAATTGGGCAGAAATTGAGAGAACGATTGCAAAGGTTCGTTTCTGGAGAGAATTTGAACATAATTTTGTATGGAAATTCTCTGAATTCTCTCGAAGAAAACGGAGGAAATGAGGTCGAATTCTGTCTATTCTTCATTCTATTTTCAGTTCTCTCACGAACTGGAAAATGTGTGGGTTCTTGGAGGATCGGAAGTGTATTCATATGCACTGGATAAAGATCTCGTTGAGGAAGTGAGGATTACGGAGATCCAAAGGGAGTAAGTGACTAGTTAGTGCGTGTGAACAGTAGACGTCGTCTTGCAAGAGCTATTATGAGGGGCTATTAATCTGCAAATTTCAACTCATGATATTTCAGTTTTGCCTGTGACGTCTTCTTCCCTCGATTGGAATGGAGACATCGATTCACAATTGCACAGACTAAAAGAATGAATGAGAATGGAGTGGATTATTCAATGAATATTCTCCTACGGCGATGAGAAGAAAAGAATAAATAATAATGAAATTAGAATGGAGATAAAGAGACGTGCGTATGAGAACAGAGAAGACCCTCACTGCATACAATTTCATCAGCTTCTTTGGTTATTTCTTGTGTTTTCCCTGTCAATTCCATCCTCTTTTGCCCACTAGACCTCACTGTGGGAAACCTACTTATTCATTCCATAGATCGACGAGTATTTTCTCTTAAAATCGAGGTGCGAGTCATCATAATTCTCCTTATTATTCACTTACCATTCATTTGACCGCCTACAATTTAGACAGCACAGAGTAGTTGAATGAATTTGTGACGTAGTTTCCTTCCACTCTTCCAGTTATTCCATTCCCTCCTCCTTTCTCCTGATACTGCATTATGCATTTTATGCTCAGAATTTCAGTCTGTAGTAAATCAAAGCAAGACGTTGGTGAATGGGCAAAGATCAGTGTTTCATTATTGCCGTCAGAAATGTGATTCGTGTCTCTTATTAGACACCGGCGATCCTTCTGACACGAAAGTGTCCAATTGCACTCAACAACATATTCGACTCTTCTTTGACGCTTGTCTGAGTTTCCCTCAGACAACAATTGTAAACAGGGAAAGTATGAACTCAGATACTTTTCCACTGAAAAAAGCGTAATTCCAGAGATCTTTACACTTTTTTCCCTATCGAACTTACTTTGATCAGTAATAGAAAAATTGATCGTAGCGTATTCTTCCGCATTCTTCATTCGATCTTTTTAATCCATTATCTTGTTCCTTCTCTTCAACAGGTGTAGTGCTCGTTAATTCTTTCTTCTTTCCTTCAAACTTCACAACAAACGCGACCATTTATCCTCGTCTCTTCTATCTTTCCGATCATTTTCTTCCTCTTTCTCCTTCTTCTTTTTTTCTCCTCAAAGAAGACGAAGATTCTAAATGGGATTCGTCTCTTCAGTGTTCCTTTACTCTTTTCCTTATTTGCTCTTCTCCCTTTTCTTCTTCCGTTTCTCCTGAGACCTCTGTCGTCTATTTTCCCATCTTATATTCACGTGGAAAAACATCTAGCCAGTACATACGAAATAAGTCCATTCCCCTCATCATCTCGTGCGATTTCTCCCCTGATCACCCTCTCCCCACTACGTTCTAGGAGTTGCAACTCCCGATAAGTCCAATGATGTGGAATGGGAGGGAGTACTTGTTCTCACCTCTCTCTCTTTACCTTCTTCCTCCTCCTCATTCTTTCCTTTGGTAACTACACTCACTTCTCCATTCAACGAGACTTCCCCTTTGTGAGAGTAAGAAACAGATTATCTCATTCATTACGATCGAGGGAGAGAATCGACAGTCATCATTAGCTATCATTGCGACTTCCTGCCTACTCCATTTCTATCTATTTCTATCTACGATGACACTCTTTCTTTTCTTCAAGGGCGTATCTTCAATGATCACTCGATTTCAGAAGAAACTGCAATACAATAATTTCCTCCATAATTGCATCCTACGAAACGCGTAATTTCTCCTTTTGCAACGACTAAAGTGACTCAATTTCTCTCTCTCTCAATTCCATATGAGTTATTTCTCTACGTGTAAATGCCAATAAGAATCAGGCGTTGTTTTGACTTCTTCTCATTCTTTCTCTTATTCTCCGTTCGAAGTGCACAGAGACGAGATTCGTTTTACCCCCCCCCCCCCCTCAAAAGTTCTCAATTTTCCCATTCGGTCACTCGAATCAAATTACATTTCTTCTCCTGCAATGAAGACCTTTCCAATTTTGTTACTGTCATCTGACGAATCCAAAATACTCGCCATTCATTGCAGTTTCCCCCTTGGAAGTTGCTCCGTTTTTCCAGTTACCACTCATAATTCATCATTTTCTCTTTCGTCGCTGTTGAAAAGTCTGCAAAGTTGGCATCAACGGGAGTAATTGTGTATTCCATTGAAGAGAAGGATAGTCATTTCTCCGCCCCTTGCCTACATTCTTCATCCCTCTTTCTTAGGACTAACAATTCAACAATCTTTGCATTCCCCTCTTTTTCATAAATAGCTTCTCTGCTATAATACTCACTTATCTAGATACTTCTCTCTTTCATTCAAGCATTCGTATCAAATAATATCGTTCGTTGATTCATTTTCTTCGTTTTTCCTCCGTTCCTAATCACATTTCTCCTTTAGTATTCTTGACTGCCCTCATATTCTTCTTTTCCCCTTTCAGACTCGCACCCAATTCGTCTTTTTCGCTTTTCGCTCGTCTAAGAAATATCGAAATATCATCTGGTGTCTTTCCACCTGAATGAATTCCCTTCAAGAGAACCGCAGTCCCATTTCTCTTTTCCGGTCTTTTTCCTTCTCTTCGTCATCAGATTCGACACTCTTTTCCTCTCTTCATCTAAACGTTCCTTTTATTGAGATTGTACAACTCCGTCCCTTCACACTTTCGTTCACAGACTGCCAACTATTTCATTAGTCTCAACGAGCAGAAAAGTATGCAATTATATCTTCATCGCGCTCTTTTATTCTTTCGACCTTTTAGTTCCGTGACGAAGCCTTCCATTATTGAGAAGCCATTTTTCCCCTCTCTCTCATCTGATCCTCCCTTGTCTTCCAGTTACTTTCCTTCTTTACTATTCAGTATCCCACTCCCTCCCTCACATCTCCACCCCTTCATTGTTCATGTACAATGATGCGTTAACCCTTCCCATGTGAGATCCATTTGATAACAACCAATTGGCACTCGTTATTATTCGTTCCCTTCTCCTTAGTATCGTCCCAATAGTGAAGTGCTTGCGAACCCCCATACAAATAATAAATTCCTCTTGAATTGTAGTCAATCTCGGTCCTGTTTATGTCCTCTTTCAGTCTCCAATCGAGTATATTTTGAGTAAAGAGAAGAAGGAAGAAGTAACTCTCGGCCGTCTTTCATTCTCAATTCTGTAGACCTTTTGGTGACTGACTGAATAACACACATGTTCTCTCTCTCATTAGTCTCTATCTTTCTATTGAGATAGACGTCATATCGAGGTATACCTTTTGTTCATACACTGATCTCTTCTCCTCATTTCAACATCATCAATATCCCATCATGGTCAATTGTGTGTGGGTGTGGTAGTAGTCGTATCGGTTTACACTATCCTCTGGTCCTCTCCCTCTTCCTTCTCTTCTTCTCCCTACATTCTTCTTTCCGTAGGCGTTCCATTCCTTCATTTGCTCCTTCACTCATTCGATCATTGCGTTTGACATGTTCACTCCCTTTTTTTCTCAACAGAAGTTTCATTCAGATTCAATTCGATTTCCGTTGGATAGTCGTGGATGGAGTTATGAGGGAAGAATCGATATGGAAGAGAATTCGAACTCACACTTGACCTATCCGACTTATCCGACTACGGTAATATTCTATCTCTTCGTACTCATTTTTCAGAATGCATAATTGTCTGACATTTGTGAGCGTCTTAGATGTGAAAACAATGGTGGCTCATATTTATTGCTCATTCGCATAAAAAGAGCCTCTCCTTTGACCATTCTCGGTGTTTGGTGCATCACATTTTGTGAAGTTTTCTATCTACGACAGTATCTCTCGGGAAGGAATTTAATCGAGGAGAGAGGAACGGGGGTGGGGAATGGTCTAATGAAGTTGTGAAACGAAAGAAAAGGAAAAAGGGATTGGGCATGAATAGGAAAACTAATAGCAAGCACACGAGAAGAGATACTATTCACTTGTTATTATTGAGAGGGATAATTTAGTTATGACAGAGGGAATATAATTCCAGCTTGAATTATTCCTCAGAAAATATATGCTTGGATTGAGTTTCGTGCATTGTTCAACAGGAAATAGAGGGGAGTAGGGTAGGATTGCGTAGGGATGGGAATATTTTGAGAACGAAGTTGTCTTCATTTCAGTCATCGTGCGAGGCCGCGTGTACGTCTGTCGTTTCCTTTTGCGTCCAAGAGATTAATACAGGTATGTACTTCCCCCTCCTCCCCCCCCTCCCTCTACCTAGTTTCCACTCTCTTTGTGTAGGATCGTCATACCATTCCCATGAGTCCCGTGAACAATTGCGTAATATAAAGGAAGCTAGTGCTACAGTCCCCATAGAGATCAACGATTGAATGTAGCACGTATACGCACTAAAAACTATGGAAAATTGCCCTCTTTGTGTGGGAAGACTACAAATTTCTCCCGCGTCAGAGAACCATTTTAGTCGAACAAAAAGATCCAACCTTTGAGGGGTAAATATTATTCGGATTGAATCAGAACGGCGAATTTGATTGTTTTATTTCAGATCCTCTCTTGGAAGAAATATTCGTGTGTCAACTCAATTCTGTTCTATTCGCTCTCGTTATTTCGGCCGCCGTTGCTATTGGTAAGAGAAAGTGAGAGAGGGTTTGGGGGGGGGGGACTACGAAGCCATCTACGGGATATTATGAATACAGTCATGATCCAATATTGTATTCAACACGAAGGTTTTCGTGTTTTCCATGGTCCGAGTGTAAAGATAGTCAAAGGGAGTAAAGGGGAGAGAACTCTCTTCTTCTGAAGGGGAACCTTATTGTTATCGGGGACAAATTGTATTCGTGCGTAGGGCGGAAGTAGAAGGAAATATTGGATAAAGAAGGAGATTCTGAGAAGTATCGAAGAACGTGAAATATCTACTAAATAATGCAGATCTTTTGAAAACCCGTTCGATTGAATTCACTGTAACTGCAGGAATAAAAACTGCAAACAGCCTCAGTATTGTTCTCTGTGAAATAAGTGAGATCAACGTCTCAATGTTTGCAGGTATCGTAATTCCTCTCTCGTTCGTTCTTCTCTACGTAATTGGTTGCTTCTCATCATCGAGAAGATCTTCGTGGAGAGGAGCGAGTGAAGAAATGAAAGCGATTAATACGAATACAAAGATACAAGGTTAATTAGATACTAATTAATATCTACAAAGAATTGGGTGAAAATTTTGATAATATGTTTAATTCATTGATGAATGTGCTTGGAAGAATTTAATCGATCCTTTTTTCAGTCCCATCAGATTCTGATTCGTTCCCGATCAAGAAATGCAGTATGATGGTCGGTGATGGAAGACAGGTAGCAAAATAATATATTAAATAAATAATAATATTTATAACTGTAGAAGCAACTTCAATGGCACGAGTCAGTATCAATGTCCTGATCTTCTCTTCTTAATTTCTCTCATCCATTTTCTCCTACCGGTAGCCCCCATACCCTTCTCCTCAATCTCTTCCTTATATCTGGTCATTCGACGGTGTCCTTCCATTGCTCAATCCCATTGTATCGAATAATCATCAATAAATCAAGTAACATTACTATTGGATGACGTGGAGTTGTGTGTCAGACGGATAAATCGCTTTCGAAAGCATTTTGATCGGAAAGAAAATAGATAGATGGTACCAAGTGATGAGAGTGGTACTAAACACAATGGCAACACTCTCGTCTGTCTTTCTTCGGTGCCTCTCCGTACCAAAGTGCTGAGCTTTTACATCATGAAACAACAAGCATCACTTCAATGGTTCCTTATCAGAGAGGAAAGGGTCATTCTGTCCCTATTCCCTTCCCATCTGTCAATCGACCTGTCAAAAGGTCATCTTCTTCTTGTCCAGAATTTCAATGCGGTAGGCAGGATTATTGTGAGTGAATTAATGGTGCGGCTTTCCAAATCTCTTGATCAATCTCTTGATCCTTTTTCAAAATAAATTGTTTCGCTGTAACCGTCAAAGGTTTTCCAACTTTGGCTAATTATGATCAGAAATATACAGTCTTATCTAGGAAATTCTACGTCAATTTTTTGCAATTTTAACCAACATTCTCAGGCTTCGTAAATTCTGATTTTTTATTATGCAATTTTTTGCACAATATGGCACCCACGTGGTACTGTCAACTCCATGCGAACGAACAAACATGATCGGGGGGACGGAATGGTACCAGTCGTGCTTCTCTTATCATGCGCAATCTAATCACTCTCGAGGTTTCTTCACTACTCGCTAAATCTTCCCTCCCTCTACTCTACTCCTTCCATTCCATCGTCCATTTCCAGTACCGTTTGTTTAGTTGTTGTTATGCGCGATGAGAGAGAAGACTGCAGTAGCCACAGTGTTTACCCATAGTTTGTCCTCCCCTTCTGATCGGGAGGTGGGAGGAGGGGAGGTGGGAGAGAGGGGAGGAGGGGAGGTGGGAGGAGGGGAGATGGGAGAGAGGGAAGGAGGAAGAGAGGGGAGGAGGGAGAGAGGGGAGGTGGGAGAGAGGGGAGGAGGGGAGGAGGGAGAGAGGGGAGGTGGGAGGAGGGGAGGTGGGAGAGAGGGGAGGAGGGGAGGAGGGAGGTGGGAGGTGGGAGTGGACTGGAGGGGAGGAGAGGCAGTTTGTCCCCTTGCTTCTTCACTGCAAAACAGTCGAATGTCCGGTCGGACAATCTCCCTCTCAGAAAAAAGAACAGCAAACTAGTCGGGAGTCGACCGTTAGTCACGATTTGTTGTATACTCTTCATTCCATTGGAGAACTGAGAATGATCTTTGATCTTTCGAAGGGATCAAATAGAAAACAACACCATCTGTTCTTGTAATGTTTACCCGATGAGGAGAGACAAATAAAAACCAGCAGATCCAATTGTTTGTTACTTGCTAGAAAAGAGTGAATTAGGGAAGAGAAAGTGAAATTGAAGAGAGACTTGATGATCAGTGACTAGTACCATTTGGTTGGCCCCTTCCCTCCCTCTCCCTCCTATCTCGAAGTCCCCTCCTCCTCTTTACTCTAATACCCATGGAAGAGACATTTGATCCATTTCATCTCTCGAACCACTTCAGACAGTATTCTCATTAAGAGTACGAGAGAAGGGACGCTTGATCATCCATTGATATTCCATACAGTAGTCCTTCCAATGACAGAAACTGTAGTGAAGGGGAAAGAGTGTGAAAGCGGATTGGGTTTGCACAAAATGTTTTGACGATTGCGAGGGAGAACGACAAAGAAGGTGAAACGATAGAGAGAGTTTACTCTTCCCTTTTCCCCTCTCGAATTGTCCGGAGAAAGGAAAGAGTTACTGGAGGGAAGATAGTGATTCAATCTTCATTCTGAGTCACTTGATCTTCCAAATGATCATTCTCATAGCATTTCAATGAGTTGTACAACCTTGGGGAATAATTAGGGGTCTCTTTCTCGGTGTTCCTTTTCTTCACCCTAAATCTTTCTTTCTAATCAACATAATCTGCATACTTTCTCTCTTCCGACCTCGATTCTTTTCGTGGGTGCGCGAACATTTTGTCAACACGATGCAAACAACAACTTTCCCCCATCGGATCGAGCGAGTGGAGGAGGATCTACCTCTGGGGAAGGGAAGGAGAGGGGGAAGGGGGGGGGAGGGGAGGGGGAGAGGGGTACCATGTTGTAACTCTTGGCTAAATCATCACTACCACTCGCACACTGTTTCATCGTTTGTTTGCAATGGAGAAACCGTTTCATTTCCGCCTATTTCAATTCATTCTTTCTTCCTTTTCTCCTTCCCATCATTTCTAAATCTTCTCTACCGTAGTGCACTTTGAGTGAGAGAGATTGCAACTTGTGAGTGAGAAGAGCAGAGAAAGGGGATAGATTGTGTGTTCTTGAGAGAAGGAAAAGTGCGAGAGATGAAGAGTGCACTTTCACTATTTGGGATGGACTACGGTATTCCCTCTTCCTTCTAATTGATTATCACGAGTATCCATCATTGAATCCCGATTAGGAGAATGAGCGTAACTCTCTCCTCTCGAACAGTTTGCTAGTTGTTGTTCAGGTGTGTAGAGAGAGAGAGAGAAAGATGGACCGAGAAGGGTTCGAAACAAGTTTCCCTCCTTCTATTCGAGTAATAGTTAGGAAAAGAAGTTCCTGACACACATTGTGAAGAGAATGAAGAGCTGACCGGAGATTCAGTCCAAGATTAGAAGAGTCAACTCATTCACAAATTGTTTACAAACCAATGAAGATGCTTATATGCTCTATCGTACTTCCTACCGTACTCTCTTTCTCTCTCACTGTACTTTTTCTCTCTTCATTTTCTTTCTCTCTTCCCTCCAATTTTCTCCGATCATTCGTTCGTTTTCGATTCTCGCGGAACGACAAAACCGGAAGAGTTTTGCATGAAAATGTATGAGAGTGAAGGAATTCACTCTCGATATTCTTCCCCTTTGTGTACTATTCAATGATCTCCTCTTCCTTCACAGTCTTCGTACCTTTTCCGTTCCTTATCTCTCACTAATCTCCGTTGACCATCGTGTGTCCCCCTAGGGGATAGGGTGTGGAATCAGAAGGAACCATCCGTTTGTTCAGTGACGACCATCCATTCACAACAAAACTCAGCTTACTCTCACTCTTCCATTGTAAACAGTTATTCCTTATGAAGAGAGAAGTGATCATCTCAGCTGTTTCATTCAATCTGGTACGAGAATGAACCAACTATTGAGTGCATCACATATGATATTGTTCCTCCTTCTTTATCACTATTGATCACTTCAATCGTCCGTTATTCTACTCGCCCTCCGGTTGTTTGGACTGAAAGAGTCGGTTGTCCATTCATATCAATTCAATGTCCATTTCAGTGTCTCTCTATATTCTGACCATTCTCTTTCCTATGGTAACTTTCTCTCTTTAATCTCGATCAAATCCTTTCCACTTACTACTCTCAAAACGGTGCTCGTTAGTGGCCCATTTCCGTGTCAAACGTCTCGCCACTTTTCCATTCCTACCGTACTCCGACTACAGTAACAACTACAGTATATATTGTTCTTGCTTCTTCTCTGAATGGGAAGGGCGGGCATACACATTTATATGAGTAAGAGGGGAGGAGGAGAGAGTTCCGAGAGGAGTTCTAAGTTTACCGGTTCATCTCAATCGGAGGACACTTTGTTCGTCTATTTCCCCCCCCCTCCCTCCCTCTCCCTCCCCCTCTTCCACATGCTTGCCAGTTGCCGCTCTGTTGCTCTCTTTGTCTGATTGGAAGCACAGAGAGAGAAACACGTCTACAGTAATCAGGAAGTTCAATGGACAGTTCACTCTGTCAATCTCATTACTCGTCTTCTCTCGTTGCAATGTAGACAATGTCTGGCCACTACATCGATAACTCTCCATTCCATTCACCTATCTTTCATCACACAGCATTCTTCTCCGACAGAGAAGGGGGGAGATCTTTACATATGTACTTGCGCACTTTGCATGAATCGAACTGCAGGGCCTGGGCGGAGGGAGCGGCCGCTCTCCCCGCTCATTTTTGCAGTCCGATTACGGTGTGGCGGGAAAATTCAAAAGTTAATCCCCTTGTTCATCCTTTTCTGGAGAGAACAATGGGGGTCAGAATGCTGATATCAGTCACTCCCAACGTTCTCATGCTCAATTCAGTCTAACTCGTATTGTATCGTTCCCTCTCTCTCTCTCTCTCTCTCTTGACATCTTTCGGTGTCTCAGTTAAAAGATGTTTATTTGGCTGCGCCGTTTAGTGCACAGAGCAAATAAACATTTTTTGTCGCTCGGGGATGGGGATGAAGGGAGGGAGGGGAGGAGGGAGTTAGGAGGAGTCAGATATGGGACACCCAAGAAATACCACCCACGGGCTATGGGAAAATGAATAGATTCTAGATTCTCCTTTCGAGACCATCCTGTATCCTATCGTATCCCTCTGCAGTTAATCTGTTTTGATCATTCTATTATTCATCTTTATCACTTATCAGTCTGCTATCAAAATAATCGCTTTTCCGTACCATTCGATGAACAAGTTTTTGTTTTTGATCTTGCGCATCCTTCATCTTTATTGTCCTTCGCTCTAGCATAACCTTATCGATACGTGGATGATAATCATATCGACAATCATCTTCATTCATTCTCATCGTCATTGAGTATCATCATTCATTATGGATCACAGTCTCTTCTTTCTCCATTATCTATCGTCATAATGCAGTACTCAGAATGCAATCATAATTAGCAGATATTTGGGCGTAATCTTCACATATTCTCAAGATGTATTCAACTTTCACTGTGATATTCTACCTTTTACCATGAGTCTTTTCAATACCACTCTCATATTTTTCTGAATACACATCTAATTTTGTCCTATGTCTATGGTTTCTTCTGTCCTCTGATACTTCTTCCCTTTCCCTTCATAATCACACTGGTCAGCTACATAGTTACGGTTTCCTTCTCTTCTCTCCCTCTCCTCTCTCTCTCTCTTCTCCCTAGAAGCCCCTTCTAGTCTCATCCCCTAGTGTCCTTTATGTTATCTTCGACTCTCAACCTGTCAAAACAGCGAAGAAGATATCATTTGCCATCACTCAATCCGTTCTGTCCTTTCTTCCGATTCAGTGAATGAACTGAAGGGATTTCACTGTAAGTCGCACCCATTCGATACCCAGAGGATCCTCTAGAAATAGATGGAGAATGGTACAAAACAAGTGAAACCTCTATTATCATGCTCATCCATTCTGAATACACTCCGATTTCACTCCATGATGATCTGCAAAGACGTTGCATCTCTTCTCGCTTTCCATTCAAAATTAGTGATTCATTTTGTAGTTGTTGAATCGATCGTTGTATACCGTACTCCCATCAGAATGCAGTCTCCTCTCACTACATTATTCCAAATCGGCTCTCTCTTTCCCTTCGATCAGCTCATTCTTCTTCTCTCTTTGCTTCAGAGAGACAACTAGTTCATTCGAGAATGGACGAACGGTCAAAATAAACCTCCTCTTCTTCTCTGGACTGTATACTGTGTTTGCATACTACTCTCACTCTAACTCTCTCCTTTAGGCTCCCTCCATACTTTCCCCCTTTCCATTGTCTGATTCACTACTGATCACATGACATTTCCAGAACAGATCGAGTCAAAATCCTCATTCGTAGCTCATCATTCAGTCCTTTTCTCTCTTTGACTTATTGGCCTGATCAGATCACAGTCTCCATTCTACATGCGTCAATCACAGTAGCACTTTTGTTGTTTCTGAGGTCTTCTCCTTTTCATCATGTAGATTATTCTCTCTCTCTCTCTCTCTCTCTCGAGGGAGGAGTCGAAGGAGAGATGATCTATCTCCGCCCTTTCTCCTCTACAATATCAGCACTATCTCTATTATTTTGTGAACGTACTCAATCTTATCTCTGCGCATCTGTATTTTGAAGGAGTGATTGACTCATTTAAAATCGAATTCCTTCGCACGTTCTTAGTATGTTCGATGTACTTGTATCCAGTCTGAATTTTATAAGTAATGTAGATCCGTAGCCGCCTTCATATTCCTTTGTTATTGAGTCTATATTTCAGAATTTAGTTGCATGTGTTGAACCCACCTCCAATATACCGCTTTCTCCAATCTTGATAATGTCTAGTCTGCCTAGACAAGCGAATGCAACTAAGAATGCACTTTCAATCTCATAATTGGTAGGGACTTCCTCTCCCCCCCCCCCTCTCCCTTGGTCCCCCCCCCACCCCCCTCTCTCTCTCTCTTCATCAGTCTCATCATCATCATCTCTTCCTTCTAGATGATGTTGTTACTACCAGATTATGTTGCCATAGTTCGAAGATCATCTCTACATCCGCATCTATCTATGGTATCATTAGCTTGTTACACAACTCCTAATGAGATCGGGAACTGTCCGATGGGTACTTTCCTCCCCTCTCACTCCCCCCCCCCTCTCCATTATCCCCGCTGTTTCTAGTAATATGTAATTCCCATCTCTTTTGTAAGTACAAGAGTCTCTTCGTAATGACTGTTATTCCATTCCCTTAGTTCTTTCGTTCTTCTGATCCTCTTGTGTCTATTCTTCTCTCTTCTCTCTTCTCCCATTATCCCTCTCGAGGGAGGAGATCATTACTAACTATGCCCTCATAACACAAATCACTTTCTCGCCTCTGACAACAATCTGTCAGTCACAACAAATTGTTCTAGAGTTTCTTCGTCTTGTCTACAGTAACTAGAATCAAATGATGAACGATGGGTCCTTTCAATTTCAAAAGGGTACTGTAATTACCTCTCTTATTCATATCTCGCCCTGTTACTGAACTGAATTGATACTCCATTCTTAGTCATCCCCTGTTGTCACTTTGCTAATATTTTCTTTTTTTCCATCACTCCTGCAATTGTAGAAATATTTGCACTGATTGAATCAGGATCAATCGCTTTAGGTACTCAATAAAGTGGCTCTTCCAATGTTTCACTCTACTAAGTACACTAGCTGTTTATAGTTCATCCTGGCTCTCCCTTCCCTTCCCCTCCCCCCCCCCTCCCCTCATCCTCCGTTCCCCTTCCCTCTCACCATCTCCTTCTGTCCACAATGGCAGGTCATCCGATAACGGAAATGTTTCACCTCTTTCCTCTAATCCGGAAATATATGATTCAGTCTGAGAATGTGATTGAATGATCCGATTCGTAATCTCATCTATCAATTGAATACACATTTCCTATAACTTTTCTTCTCTTCTTCATTCATTGTCCATATTTGTTCTCATCTCGAGCTCTTTTCCATGTAAGTCACTCAATATTCTTTGTCTTCTCAAATATCGCTCGTGTTATTTCGGAGTAACACTGAAGTCGAATCAATAATGAATAATTTAGATAGCTCATATCTACTCGATCGCCTTCAGTTAGTAGTTCAACGGGAAGAGATATCATATCGGGATGTTGGCTACGGTAAGTGAATCCCCCCTCTCTTTGTCTGATCATTCATCTCTTCCTTCAGCCAACCCTCAATCTCAATTCGATCCCTCCTCCAATGGATTGGAACAATCTCAATAATCTCAACAATCTCCTCAACATCTCAACGTTTAATGCAGTTGCTAATATTAGTATGGACAAATTGCCTGGTGAGAAATAATTGAAGAAAAAAGTTCTGCAGAAAATAATGAGTAATGATGAAACAACAGAAACCACAGATACTCGTATTTCGAATTTTAGGAGTGAACAAACGAGTTTATTACTGTCAACGATGTCTCAATCACGGTAAACTCGAACCAAGAAAGAATCATAAATGCGAATGCCAATTCGCCCAATGCACTTGCAGTAAAGTCAGTTTTTTTGTATTGTAATTTTAATATTTACATTTACAAAATAGAAACTTATCTAGCTTTCACATAAACTAGATTAGTACCGAGAAAAAGGTCTCCTCATTAATGGGTTCAATCTAATCAACCGAAGAACAGACGACACTGAACTTTTTAGTTTAAAAAACACGTATTCAATGTCATCAAAAACATAATGAAAAGTTCATTTGTCGTTCAATTTGACGTCTTTTGAACGAGATATTTAGACTATTTATGCTATTACCATCCAATTCCTTCCCATGGCCATTTCACGTGCCTTTGTTTGTCTTGCGTACGAATGTTTCACACCCGAAGTGCAATCACTGATAATCCTCCCTTATCATGACCCTCCCGGACACACTTTTGGAATATTAATAGAACCCCTCCCTCCATCATCAATTGGAAGATGTAATAAGAAAAGGGATAGTTTCCCACAGGTGCTCCGTTCTCTTATCATTCCTTGCTCTTGTCACTCTTCTTCATCCCCGACAGAAATGACTCAATTCTGTCCCTTTCCAATCTGTTTCCCTTTGAGTAATCACTCTTCGTACTAGTCAGTACTACACATGAAACGTATCAATTGGAGATTAGACGGAATGACACCTTAGACAGTGTCAAATGGAATTGATCTTTGATCTTTCAGTGTATTCTGGTTGAGAAGAGACGAGTGTTGAATACTCAGTTGCATGAATTGGAAGAAAACGAGAATAAAGACAAAGTTAGTGACCTTTCTCTCAATTCCCACGATCAGTCCTTCACAACTACCTAATTTTTCACACGAATAGTTATACTTACTTTCGTACTTTTGTTGTTTTCACATTATTGAGATAATTAAATATTTGCAGGTTCTCATCAAAGACGAGATAATGGAAGATGAAATAATGGAGGAAGATATTCGATCTCCAGGACGTGAGAGAATAAAAGGAGGTTAGTTATTTATAATATCTTGAACGGGGAAGATTAACTGGACTGTACTAAGAAGACTCTTGACTTATCTTATTCCCACTCGCACCATCAAGTGAAGGCGTTTCTTAGAACAACTTATTTCTCATAGTCGTACTCGTATTCGAATTACATAGAATGACGTACTGTATCAAGAAAAGCTGAACAAACGAAGGGAATGTGGTAGATATTCCTGGATGAATAACACTAATTGTGCGCGAACTCTCTTGATTCTTCCATCGGATGTCTATTCAATGGGTACTGTCGTATGTGTAAATACAGTCTCGACTGGTTTGCAGTCTTGATTCTCAAGATAGAAAGTTCCCTCTCGTATTTATCTCCCATACTTATTATTCTTAGTTGGCTACGGATTACAATTCCTTCAACAATCTGTACTTTTCCGCGAGAAATACAGGCTATTTCGGGGGGAAAATAGAAGTAATATTTTGTCATCGCTCGCTCTATTTCCTCTATCTGCAAAAGAAGGAAGACCCAAGTAGAAAATACGACGAGAAATAAATAAGTAAACTGAGAACCGAAGGAAGATCGACGATTACTCTTCTTTTCACGCTACACAAAATTTCGTAAACTGAAACGATGACGAATAGAGAGGAATGACATCATGGAAAGACTGTATCGAATTGAACGACTGGCGATTATTCTTCTGAATAAGGACTGAGTATCTCATTATCCAAGGCTTTTCGTTTCATCAAACATTTTTCCTTTGATTGAGACTTTTGAAGAATAGGATAAATAATGTTTGTACAGGTGATAGATCACTGCAGTAATCTCTCCAATGGGGAATTGTGATTAGGACGAAAGGGAAGATTAAAGATTGCTTATTTTCTCACACTGTAGGCGTTTAGTGAGTTTCTCAAGAAATAGAATTGCATCGATGTATTTCTCTATCATTTCTCCTCCTGAGACTACTGTATTTCATGCACTGTAAGTGATCGAACAATAGTATCAAATGAGATTTCTCTCTTGTATTCACCACACCTCTCTCTCCTCAGACAAACTCGGTTCTTCTCTTCTAATAATGTTGAGTCGAGTGAGAAGGATGGAAATAACAACTTCACATACACACATATGTATTTTACAGTCTTCCCTTCTATCCCTCTTTCATCTACTAGATTGTGTATGGATACACTGATTGTAGTAGCAACTCTCTCCGCACAGAAATATGACTCATTCAAACCACTCAGTAGACCGTATCAAGTCCCCTCGAGAGGATAAGTTAATGTTGTTTCCCAATGAAACACTCCTCTCTTCCATCTATTTAATCTGCTCTATCCCTTCTTCAACAGAGTGCAATTCCCCTTAGATTGATCTCGTACGATGGAATCCCCTCAAAGAGACGATTAGCCTACGTAGTCAACACATGAAACATGGAAGGACTTCCATCCAATGGCTTCTTTCCGTAGAGAGGAAGAGTAATAATCATCTATTTGTAGTTGACTCTCTCTCTTCTTCTACAGACCCTTCTTGTGCCAGGTAGATATGTGTACGGGATGCAGTAGTAACAACCATTGTTGATATACAAGGACCTTTTCTCCCCTTCTCTGCCTTCCTTAGACTGGACAGTCTTCGTATCACTTGTAGAGTGAAGAAAGGCAGGAATTATCCCAAGATGCCGACTCACTGCGAAAACATGCGCAATTTATGTAGAGAGTTGAAGGGGATACAGACTGTCTTCATGATATTCCTTTGACTACTACAGTTATCACTCTATTCCATCTAAAGAGTGAAGAGTATACTCGGGAATAGCAGATTATCCATGAAGACTGTCTACTCTCTTGGATATCTCATCCCGAATTATCTCTTCTCACGCCAATCTCATGACTGTACACAAATTCAGCGAAAAGTTTGATGCCAAAGAGAGAAAACATTCACTTCTTCCAAGAAAGAAAACACGATTTAGTGCATTCATTTCTACATCATAGGACTCGAGTACTAATCAGCTCAATTCAGTGATATGTTTAAATTCTCGATCAGAGATCTCAATCCCTCCCCCAGTCCCGAATAGTCGTCGGTCTCATTCATTGTAGGCATCATTACGATGCATCGAATAAATGGAAGGTCATCCAGCACAAAAGAAAGAAATTGGATTGTATTTTGTGCGTAAGTGGAATTCATCGATAGTTCGGTGCTCTAGACGACAATTCGATATATTGGCTGCATGGGTACTGTAGACTCTTTCCCTCTCTGACAGGTGCTATCCATTCCATACACTCTGCGTACACTTCTCTCTCTGTTCTTGATAGATTCTCGACTGTGTTTTCCTAGATTCCTACTTTCTGTCCTACAGAGATTCGAATTACATGTAGTACTTCATAAGTAATGAAGGGAAGACGAGGGGAAAGGGAGTGAAAGAGAAGAGGGAATGTACAGTACTTCTTCTCTTCTCGTACTCTTATTCGAGCAGTCGTAGATGAGAATAATATGCACAACACTCACACTCAATCACAAGCTGTAATTAGTTTCTCATATGTTTTCATAGGAGGAAAAGTTCAGAACGAGGCCAAAATGAGGACAATGAAATGGTTACTGTTCACTTCTCATCTTCTAACTCGTCTTATTCCTTCATCCCTTCACTTCTTTTTCTTCGTTCCCCCAATCTTTTCTTCTTCCTCGCTGCAACAAACACAACGACACAACAAAACTAAGGTTGCATGTGTTTTGGCAGTCGTTCCCTCCGTTCGTTTAGCTCCCTCTCCTCCTCCCCTTCCTCCCTTCCCCCCTCCTCTCCTCCTCGGCCCTTCCTCCTATCCAGCCTGAGGGTCGCAGGAGAAAGAGAAATGGGCGGAGTCCTCCTCCTCTTCTCCTCCTATTCCCTCCTCTTTTCAGTTCACTTTTCCCTCCTTGCGAGACAGTGTTGTTACAAGTGTCACACAGTCATTCGTCCCCTTTCCTTCTTCCTTCTAAGACAACGTCGTCTACAATGATGACAAGTGTGGGATTCTATCCTGCTTCCCTCGGAGGTCCTCGTGCCTTCGAACTATCTCTTTCTGCTATCAAACACGTTCTCGAACCAGAAGGAGTTTCATATACCAGTAAGTTCCTTCTATCCATTCATCGATGACGTCATCAGTAACAATTCTTCGTCCTTTCCACTCAGTTGTTGACCCTCTATCCCATTCCGCTTCTCTCTGATGAAACAAAACGCGCACCTTTTGCACAACATTTTTGCGAAATCGTCATCGTTTCTTCACTTTCTTAGTCGTTGGGGATAAACAGAAGAGTTATTTATGGGATATCTAAGAGTGGTCAGCTAGTATTTTCCTTCCTTCTTTCATGTTGCAATGTTAGTCAACAGAAAGGAGTAAATTGAGATTGATCGACTTGAGATTCTTCCTTCTTCCCCATGTGAATGTTGATGATAGGGGGATATAGATAGGTGAATGAAAGGTTACTGTAAGGACAGAGGGGGGAATGATTCAGAAGGAAGTAGAATGCAACGTAGTCGATCAATTGAAGGATTTCTTCTCAAAGGGATTCAACATTAGAGAGATCCGTCATAAGGACACGGAGAGAAACATGATCATCCACTTCATCCCCTCTTCTATGATCGCATTAATCATCACTTCATTTCATTTCAAATATGGTTTCATGATCATCCATAATCTATTCCTCGAAACAGTCATCCTCTTCTCTCTCGTGTGTTTTGATTCTCCCTACTCCTTCTCAGATTCCTAGTACGGTTCAGCCTGTGACTGTAGATATCTCCCATTTCTCCCTCTAATTTCTTCTTTCAGTCAGAGAGAAGTAGTCATTTTCACACTCGAGGAAAGTCGCCATTAGACAGTATCACACAAGTCATCTCGATACTCAGTTTATCTTATGACACTTCACCATTTGTTTAGATTCAAAGAGAATTTCAACAGTTGATCACTACGATTCTATCGAAAGACCAATGATGGAATATCATCATTAACTGTAGGAACTGTGATGGGGAGTTTCAAAAGTATGATGAAATTTTGCAGTCAAATGCAGCATTCTGATAATTAGACAATGATTAGATCGTCATGCATAATTTGATCTCATGGGAATCCAGCCATAGAGTGGTACAACATTCCTCTTGAATAGCAAGATCTCATTACTGTCCAATTTGGTTCATTCTTCGCACCTAACGGGATCTTCAAGTGTTTATGGCTACTCTCTCTCTCTCTCAATCAAGACCATACAAGGTAGTCAGTATCCCTTCTTCCTTCTCTTCCATCGAGAGTAGTTTAGTTGTTGACTGAATGACCACTGTGCTGGACATGTGAAATGTAGTGGACACTCCTCTCCTCTCCCTCTCCCCCCCCCCTCCCCTCCCTCCCCTCACTCAAAATAACAATACGTTCGCGGGGGTCTCGCTGCTACTGCCTAATTGAGTATGTATAGTAGTTTGCGCCCTCGTAAACAGATCTGCGTGGTGTGGACGGTGCTGCACGGAGAGACGCTGTTTGTCAAAGGTCGTCGTTGTGCACTACACTACCGTACTCTCTCCTGTCTCCTTCTAGCTCCTACAAAGTTATTCGTGCTTTTGACACACTGGCTTCGTTCGAATGTGTTATTGTAGAGGAGAGAGAAGAAAGATGTGGAGAGAATAGAGAAGGGTTCGAATAGAAAAGAGTAGAGAAATGATCAGATTGATTCAAACCAAATCCTTCTTTGTTTACTCGTTAGATGAAAATTTCTTATCGAGATATTCAGAAGTGATTCATAAGCTGATCGAAACCCTTCGCTAGTTGACCATCTTCAATCAGAATGAATATATCGTATCCCCCTTCTCTTCCTTTCTCCTATCCATTCGTCTTCTAAACACACACATCAACAGTATTGAACAAGGGGCGAGAAATCTCTCTCTTCGACGCTCTTTTCTAAACTTCGTCTCCTCTCTTGTTTTCGACGTTTGCCACACTATGCCAGCAGCCAGGAAGAAGGGGTGAACCACTAAACTGACGGAGAGAACGACCGTAGCCGGAGATTAGACAGAGCCGTCGATTAGGACGAACCGGAGATTAGGAGGGACAAGGATAAATCACGGTTACGGATGTCATAATGAATTCTATTGCAGAGCGAGTGCCCAACTGTCAGAAGTGTGGACAACACGGAAGAAAATCGAGACTGAAGGGACACAAAAGAGTCTGCCCCTTCAGAGATTGCAATTGTGCTAAGGTATACATCTATTCTCCGGTCCCAGTTCCCTCTGACGTCCTCTGAAACACAAGTGTATGCGCACTAGTGAATACGGTAGTTTCCCCCTCCCCCTCTTTCTCTTCTTCTCGTCTTTCTCTCTTGCACCTACGTCGCGCTTTCCCCTCTCCTCTTCACAGCGCGCGTTCCGATCCATGATTAATGAGAATGAGTCTATTCTCCGGCTGAGACCATTCCATTCCCCGGCCCTTGAGAAGACTCATCCATGTCTTCAAAACATGATCAACATTGGGTCTTTCTTGCCCTTCGTCTCTTCTTCGTACACAAAAGTGCGTGCTTCTTCCTATTTCTCTTTCTTTTCTCTTCTATTTCTTCGTTCTGGAGCCTCATCGAGAAAGGGAGGAAAAGAATCGAAGAACGGAAAAGAGGAGAAGAGACATCCTCGAATGGGAAGAAAGTACAGAAGCATCGATGTGAAGAGAGGAGAAAGTTGTTCAAAACATAGAGGGAATGGAATGGGAGGGGAAGTCTTTCCCTTGCTCTGTCTTCTATTCAGTCCTCACTTTGTGTAGTGGAAAACAGTGAAACTGAGGAAGAAGTGAAAACAAACGAGGGCCTTTCGAAACTCCGAGGGGATTTCTATCCCACAATCGATTTCGTAAGCACCAACTGTATGCAAGTAGACGATTCACACGAAAACATGGAAATATATTCATTTCATCCTCCATCCCTTCCTTCCTCTTTTACAGAAGGGATGTATGGATGCATACTGTTGTAGATTCCTCACTAGGTTTCATTCCCTTCTCCCCTCCCTTTGGATTCATTCAATGACCATCACAAGTCATTGCATCAATTGTTGTCGAGACGGAAGAGTGAAAGAATATCCAGACACAATTGAAATTAATAAACAATTAGTTGGATGGTGGTGGAAGGAACGGAGAGGGAAGAGAGAAGGGAAGAGATCCCTTCAGAGTCAAGAGATGAGAAGAATCTATGGGAATGGAATGGAATAGTCTTTCTATGGAGATGAACTATTGTATTCCCTTCTCCATCGTGAAAAGGAAGAAGGACAGATCTCTTCTCCCACTGTTTTCAACAGTATTTGGAATGGAGACAGAAGAGAATGAGTAGCAGTCACTGTTGAGAGGGTTGCATTCCTCGAAAATAGAGAGAAGAAGAGGGGAAGAATAGTCGTGAATCACAGCTCATCAAGCCTGTTGACTACTTTCTCCTCTTCTTTCGTCTTTTCTACTCTCTAAACTAAACAATCCTCGATTTATCGCCTCAAAACAACGACGAACAAGAAAAAGATTGGATTAACGAGAGAAGAAAGGACTAAAAGGGGAAGATATCGATACTGTTTACTCCCTACTTCCCTTCTCATGACCGCTCGACTTTCTCACTAAATCTATTATTAAGAGAAGAGAAGTGGATACTCCCTTCAAATTATTTGTATGGTCAGAGTGAAAGTGGAAAGAGTTACTGTATGAAAGAGAGAAGAGAATCTCTCGGAAAGAGTCATGGATACTAGTTGCTTCAGTAGTCAACAGTTTAGAAGAAGTGAAAGAACAGAAAAGGGACCGAATTGAGACTTCTTCTAACGTAAACTATTTACAGTGTCAAGTGGTTTCTGAACGACAGAAGTTGATGGCTGATCAGATCAAGATCAGAAGACGGTAAGTGGTGTGAAGTGTGATGGTGTGGTGGTGCTGTAGGTGCAGTTGTGACTTCTCTCATTTGCCAGCATGAGAATGAGGGAAGTCTTGAGTAGATAGTGTGGCCATTTGCAGGCAACGAAAGGAGTTTTCCAGCCAACGAAAGGATACTCTGATGAATCTAACGAGGGAGAATCTGACTGCTCATTTGAATGCAGCAGCTGCCTTCTCTGCTGCAGCTGCAAGTGGGCAATCACTTCAATTCAATCTTGGAGAGATATCCAATCTACTCAGTGAGTACTTCCTTACCGTACACTCTCATGTTTTCAAGTTGCTAAGTTCTCTACAGTAGAAATTGGAAAGAGCGAGTAGCTGTGGAATGGGGGCGGGGCTTCTCTCTCTCTTCTTAGACTAAGTTCACGTTGGAATGTCTGTCTCTGACTCTCTTCCTTCCCATACTCTCTCGTCTTCTCTAACCTTCCAATACTTCCTCCTCAATCGTTCGTAGAAGGGAAACTTGGAGAGGCAAAATAGTAAAATGTTTTGGCTGTACGCTCGTATCCTCCGTTCTCCTCTTCTCTTCTTCTTCGAGGGACAAACTCTGTTTTCCCCCCCCTTTCCTCGCTCAATCTTGAGTGTTGTGCAACACGAAACGACCATGAAAACGACGGGGGAATTGTGAGTGTGCTCCAACACGCGACCCATCGAACTGTTGAGGAAGGGAGTACGGTAGTCGAGTAGTCTTCCGTGATTAGTCTCTTCAACGATTGAACTCACGTTTACTGTGTGTGCGTTTACCATTTAGAAGCAGTCTCGAAATAGCCAAAGACAACACAAAATTCAGTCAGCCAACATCATTTTGAGTCTCTCTCTCTCTCGTAGTGTACTTTACTACAGTAAACATGACCGTTTCTTTCACTGAGCGGCTCTAATAGGAACGAGAGAGGGGAGAGGGGGAGGGAGGGGGAAGGGGGGAGAGAGGGAAGGGGAGGGGGAGAGTGAATAGTCTCCCCTCAGGCATTGGCCACGAGAAGAGAAGTCTCACACAGCGAAAACACATAGTGCTAGTGAACTGTTCCCCTCTTGTGGTACTCTCCCTCCTTCCCTTCTCTCTCCTTCTCCCACTCTCTTCTCTTCTCTCTAAGCACGCCCGTTGTCCCTTGCCTACGTGGTTCAAAGCTTTCGAGTAGAGGGAGAGAAAGGGGAAATGGTCTAAGAGGAGGGAAAGAGAGGGGACCGACCATAACATGAACTGCAGCAACAATAATATGAGTGTGTTCTATCGATGGAGAGAAGGAAGAAGAGAACAGAGATCGAATGAGAGAGAGAAAACAGTTCAGAAATAGAACTGGAAGTGGATCATTTCAGTGACGCAGCTTAAACCTCAACCATCATCCATTTCTCTTCCAACTTCATCAATGGCTGGTTCAATGCCAACTGCTCCTCTTTCTCCTACGAGTATCGAAGCGACTCCTGGTACTCCCGCTGCACCTCAGGTAGAGAGATTACTGTAGAAGAGAAATCAATCGATTATCATCAGGCACTTTATCCATTCTCATTGGAATTATTGAAGCAGAATCCATTCCTTCTTGGTGGATCATCAACTACCGCAGCTACTTCATCCACTGGTAACTATCTATCTCTCTCTCTTCTAATGATGATTCAATCTCTCTCTCTTAGGTGCTCCATCTTCTCCTCAATCTCCAACTTCTTCAACTCCTTCTTCACTCAATCTCTCATCTGCATTGGAATCTGTCATGTCTTCCAACAGTGAGTACAATAATCAATCGGTTACTGTAGCATACAGTATGAGAATGAACTAATAATTCGTCATCAGAGCCAGTGACAGTGGGAGCTGGATCTCCTTCCACCAATTCGACTACTCCCTCTCCATCTCTCGGTGGTTCTGTCTCTTCACCCACTGCTCTTCTTCCTGCACCCGTCCCTATCAATCCCGTTAGTCATATCTCATATATCTTCCTTAATTTGATCTTTGATCTCTTCAGACAGCCCTCGGAACTCCCACTCAACAACTTGGATTTGGATTCCCAATGATTCCTCCCGTCACTACAATCGATCCCTCCTTCCTACAGAATCTTCTCGCGAGCTATCGACAAATTGTAGAGCAGAATGCAGCACAAACAAAGGTGAGATTGATCTTTGATCTCTTCCATCTCATCTTCTCTCTTTCAGTTGGATGAATCGGAATTGGATGATTCTCGTGCAACTCCGTCACAGATTATCGATGTGTGTTCAGTCTGATCCCTCTCCCCTCCCCTCCCTCTTCCTCTTCTCCTTCCATCCACTCAATCAATCTCAAGATTCATTCGTTCTTTCAACTGTATCCATCCCCTTCGTGTTCCATCTCTATTCATCCAGCCATTCTCTCTCTTCTTCCCTTTATCTTTCATCCTTCCTCTTCCTAGTCCAATCATGGTTCATCCCTCTTCCTGTGAATATTCTTCCCTTCTCTTCCCGTGCTGATCGATACCAGTCCGGTATACCGTAGTCTTCACTCAATCCAGTCAAGATCCAATCCCCTCCCCGTGTTCTTTCCCCCATTGCGCCTGGCCCGCATTGTAAACTAATTTGTAAGAAGTGTGTGTACTTGTTAATTAATTTAGTTTGTAGAATATTCTATTCGCATTTAATCTTCTCTCTATACTGTCCTTCAACAGACCAAGAAGCCCTCTTGCAATTGTGTTACCCTTCTTTCAATACCTCTCGTCACACTCTCTCACTAGTCGAGTCTACCTCTACCAATCAATCGATATTAGTCCATACCTACTGTGATTATCACACTACCGTATACCTCATTCTTCCCATTAGCATTCTACAGTAATCGGTACTCTACCTCGCATCACCCAGCATACTAAGCTATTCGTCTACCTCATTCGATGTCTTATCCACATCCCTCGATAGAACTCAATACAGTACTTCATTGGCTCAAATCCAATCAATAATCCCACATTGAATCTAGTCAATGAATATTCCCTATCTCGATAATTCCTTGTTCCTTCTCTCTCATATCACCGTTTCATACGGTGGCCCATTCCGAGTCGAAACAAATCGATTGTCGACACTTTTTCTTCGTGTTACTCTGATTTTGGGCCAAAATTCGCGAGCTTCAATTTCGTAATTCTTCTTCTTCACACACTTCTTCTGCTGACTTTTTACTTCTTACTTTTTTGCGAACAGTTGTTGCTCTTCCCTCTCTACTGCATAAAAACGTATGAGATACTCTTGAGAAGTTGAGGTGTAATTCGAAGAGGAAAGATAGAGAGGATCGAAGAAGAGATGAACAGTTGATTGAGAAGTAAAGGAAAGAGTTGAGTTGTGAAGTGAGAGGGGAAGTGAGAGGGAGAGGGGAAGCAACTCTGAGAAGACACCAGGAATAACAATGGAGAGTAATGTGACAATGAGAAAAACGATGGCTGATTCAATGGCTGATAACGGGTTTATTTACTCAATAGAACACGATTTCAGCCTCGTTTCAAGGGGCTTTCGATCAGTGAGAAAAATGCTTTCGTCCCTATGAAAATACAACTACGCAACGAGTTAAGCTTCCCTTTCTCGTGTATCAGTCGACAGGAATAGAACTGTACAGGAGGGACATAAATCAGTTGTCGATAGTCCTTCCCTTACAGTACGTTGGATGGATACTGTAAGAGTGTTCATGTCGTCTACAGCTCACTTATGGTAGTGACACTCGTCTCTTCGTCTCTCCAATTTGTGCATGCCTCAATTCATCCGTTACCTTCTCACCGTGTTTTCGACAGTCACTTCACACACACTCACGAATACAAAACTATTCGTTGACTGGGGAAAGAATAGAGGAGGGATTAGGGATGGAAGGGATTTGCAGCTTTCACGCAGATTTCGTAATGATTATATCCGAACTGCAAATTTATTCATTATCATCATACGATTTTCTGCATTCAGAGTCCGAGCAAGTTCCATGTATTCAATCCATCTCCAAACCATCCATGAAAACTATACTGAGTACTGCACCGAAATGCATAGAATTGTATGAGGAGACGCTCTCGTTCGTCGATGAATTAAAGTTCGCGTCTTCTCTTCAGTTGGATTTTCCTCTATTTCATGATTGATGTGCGAGAGAAGTGAGGAATGGAAAGGGAATAAATAAAAAGAAGGCAAACAACAATACATGTAAGTGGCAGTTTATTCGACAGTCGTCGAATTGAAGAAGAAGAAAGGTAGAAGAAGGTGTTTATCGAGTCTCGTATTGAGGAAAGGAAAGACGAAGAGTTGAAGAGTTGAGAGGAATTGAGGGATTCTGTTCAGTAGACGAGAACACGAATTGTTACCGGATTGAAAAAATGTATGTAATCTAGATTATGCACTGAATTTCAAAAGTCATACGAGGATGGATAGATGTGAATATAAAATACATGAAAGAAAAACGGAAGAAATTATAGACAATTAGTGGATCTGAAACGATTGTAAACTCATCAATTTGATCTCTTCAACAAGCAAGCCCATTCATCCGATCTCACACCTCCTTCTCACCTCTCATTCCCATTACCACTTTCTGATCTCTCAATACACCTTCAAGCTATTATGACTGCCAGAGGGTTAAAATCGGTAACACTTCAATTTCCCATCTCGAAAAGGAGCGAAAACTAGTCGTAAATGACCAAAAGGGTATGAGAGGGGTGGGATGGGATGTGATCGGTTGAGACCCTATGGATTTCACTTCCTAAGACCCGAGTTCAGTCATATTCTATTCTTCAGCCTCCAAAATGCTCCTCCCTATCCTCATCTCTTTAATTCCTTTCGTCATCTCTTCTCAAGACTTCTGGATAACTTCCGAAATCATCAATGTTGAATGGAAGAAGGATTGTCTCACAACGAGAGAATGCTCAAGACCAAGATTTGAGGTGTGCATTGGCTTATTCATATTTCTTTAAAGAATTGCCACGTACTTTATGAAGATCAATTTATTACCAGATTACTCATTCACTAAAATCGGCGGATCTTCAGTTTACTCATTCACAGCGCGTATCACAGAAAATAGTCCACGTGAGTTCGTGCTTTTTTATTTTCTTCTTTTTATTTGTTTTTTTTTAAATTTTTCAATTGTAGGATTCGACTCCATTTGTTTCCTTCTGGTCAATTGGTTCATCAGAAGAAATATTGATTTCTGCTTCAGTAAAGGGAATTGATCCAGTCTATGCTTTTCCTCGAGTTTGCGATTCAACAACTTCAACTCGACCATTTATTCCCGGAGATATTGCAGTAAGTCAAATTCATATAAACTTTCATCTTTTTAAATATTCTATTAACACATAACAACACTTTAAATTACAGTCTCGATTTCATCGCGTTTCAATTTCTGAAGGAGATGTCAAGACCACTGAAATATCTGGTCGTTGTTTTACTGCAACGATTGAAGTCAGAAGACATACTGAAAGATGTCCATGGTGTCCAGAAGAGATTATCATTGAGAAGAATGAGAACGAAATGGAAAAGAACCAGAATGTCGAAGAAATTGATGATAAAATCATTCTAATTTCAATGGCTGCGATCATTCTCGTGAGTTAATTATATTTATATGAAAAATCATCTATGTTTCACTGTTCCCCTAATATAAAATATATTGCAGATTCTGTTAATCACAGTGATCGTACTCATAATTTGCTTCTCGTGCAAGAAATCTCCTGTCCGAAGCCCCGCCCCTGCCGGAGTTTTCCGACCATCTACCAAATCACCCAACGATTCAATGACGTCATCTGGAATATTTTCCATCTCTGGAGCATCAATAACTTCCACCGTAACCATCCCTATTAAATGTGAAGAAGAAGATAATGATACAAGAGAATCACTTTCATCAATGCCTTCCGTTCATTCTGGTTGCAATGTCTGAAATTACGACTCGTTGTAGATACAATTGTACATTGGTAGAATATTTATGTATTGTGTTCCGGTGATTTATTATTTACCTCGGTGAATCTTTGTTTGTGATAAAATATGTTTGCTAATTAAGGAGCTATTGTGTACAGTGTTATTTATGGAAGAGAAGGAATGAATGGAAGCTATTGATCTGTGGGTGAAACTTCTGTTGCCACAGGGCATATTCATATGTTATGGTTGTGCATTTCCGTTCTCACCTCTCCCTCATCTTCCTCCTCGTCTCTAGTGACAACCGCTCTCATCCATAGGGTCTGAGAGTGTGATCACTCATTCGTTCTCCCCATCAGAGAGAGACCGACAAGGGACGATCCATAGGGAATGGGAGCGGGATGCTCCGCCCTATGGGATATCAACGAAGAATTCAGTCCTCACTTCACAGTCATCCATCATGCTTCTCATTATCGTCATATCACTTCTTCCCTTCGTATTCACATCTCCTCACTTCTGGATTACATCTGAAATAGTGAACATCGAATGGAAAGAAGACTGCCTCACAACAAGAGAATGCTCACTGCCCAGATTCGAAGTATGTTTTTATTCTGATCACGTTGATAGACATTGTTTCCATTGTTATCCTGTGAATTTAATTAAATATATTCCAGATTTCTCACTCGTTGAAATCGACAGATATTCGTGTTCTTCAATCTCTGTCAGTTTCGGAGAGAACAGTACAGGTAGAATAGTTTTTTGAAATTCCCAATTGAACAACACAACATTTTTTGATAAAAGTGTCGATGATACGAGCAACAACCACAAATTGTCCAATTCAGGATTCGACTCCATTTGTTTCATCCTGGTCGATTGGTTCATCCGAAGAAATTTCCATTTCTGCTTCAGTAATGGGAATTGATCCAGTTTACGCATTTCCTCGTGTATGCGATTCAACAATTTCAACTCGACCATTTATTCCCGGAGATATCTCAGTAAGTGTGACTTAGTTATGTATTTATTTTCAAACTTAGATTGTGCAAATTCTAATATTGTTACCCTCAGTCTCGATTCCGTCGTGTTTCAATTTCTGAAAGAGATGTCAAGACCATTGAAATATCTGGTCGCTGTTTTACTGCAACGATTGAAGTCAGAAGACACACTGAAAGATGTCCATGGTGTCCAGAAGAGATTATCATTGAGAAGAATGAGAAGGAAATGGAAAAGAACCAGAATGTCGAAGAAATTGATGATAAAATCATTCTAATTTCAATGGCTGCGATCATTCTCGTGAGTTAATTATATTTATATGAAAAATAATCTATGTTTCACTGTGCCCCTAATATAAAATATATTGCAGATTCTGTTAATCACGGTGATCGTACTCATAATTTGCTTCTCGTGCAAGAAATCTCCTGTCCGAAGCCCCGCCCCTTCCGGAGTTTTCCGACCATCTACCAAATCACCCAACGATTCAATGACGTCATCTGGAATATTTTCCATTTCTGGATCATCGATCAATACAACATTAACTATTCACGGATCTCCTATAGAAAACGAATACGATTCGATCAAAGGAGATTCCCCCTCTCCCTCTTTAGATTGTGGTTTCCCCGTCTAAGAATCGATTCAACCATCATTGTTACGAACTCTTCGCTCTTCTCATTAATTCCGGTGTCTCATTTCTTTTCGGTGATTTACTAACATACTATAGATAAATATAATCCCATTATCGGTTGATGATGCACATCAAAGGGCCTCCGATACTCGAGAAGTGAAAGGATGAATGGAATGAAGTACTTGCCAGAGGGAAGGAAACATATGAGATAAAACAGTTATTGGTTTAGTCTAATCAAGAGAGCCGATAGGTGTTAATTGCTATTCATGGAGGGGAGAAGAGACTACTCATACCATGGTAATACTTTCGGTATCGAAACTATATCGGGAAGGTGCGAAGTGGAATCTTTCCGGTGACAGAAAACATGAAGTGATATTATATCTTCTGGTTTCTTTTGTTTCCTTAGTGTGAAGTGCTGTTGTTTGGCACTTCCGCTACGAATGATAAGTGGGTAAATGGAAGGGACACTTCTGAGAGGGAAGAGAAATACAAGTTGGATCTCAAGTTGCCATTACCATATCCTCTCATATGTCACCTTAGATAATCTTCAGTTCACATCAGCTCATTCATTTCGTGAGGGAATAAATGAGCCAGTTCGGCATAGTTGGCCCCATCTCGATTACTACTTTGTCTTTGCTGTCCCCATTTAATTCCTCTTGAATGAAGGAACAAACAAGCTTTGCCTCGAGAGGGGAGAGTTAACTGCCTTCTTTACTCCTTTTCATTACTCTCGATTATCACTCTCCATTCACTCTCACTCTCGTGGGCAACAAATGCCCAAAGGCACAATTCACTTTTCGCCATTTTGTTGACTCGTTTGACTACCTGATTCTTGTATAATTTCTCCTGTAACCTCTGCCTTCTTCTTTCCGTTACTTCAGGAATGCTCTTTATTTCCGTTGCCTTGTTATGTTTATCCACATCTGTCGCTCAACAGTGGAATCCAGGTAAACTCTCTATAATTGAGACTAATTGACATAATGAGTCCAGGTTTTCCTGCCCCGATCGACTTTAATCAAATCAACAAATTTCCGATGAACAACAATCAGCAACAGTTCAATAGTGAGTTCAGTCCATGAATCCAATGCATAATTCTCAGATGGTTTCCATCCTCAATTGTGGCAGAATACGGTAGGACAACAGGGAGTGTATCAAGGAATGACTCAACAACCAACGTATGCTGCACCTCCCATTCCTGCAGTGCCTACGGAACAGACTTTCACGGTATGGACACTCTCGATTAGATACTCACTCTAAAATATCACTCACCCTTCTGATTGCTCAATGAGTAGTCCAGCCAGAGGGAAAGTTGTCTCTCAGTGAAAGGAGAATGGTCCATCCTGAGGCAATTCTCTCTCTCCACTGTCAATGCAAAATATGCCACTTATGGTGATGCCCCAATCAGTTGGGAAGTGGCCAGGCAATATATTGGCATTGTGACTGATATGACCCATCATGCTATCGATACACATGGAGATTCGAGTACTGCCAGTCGACTCAAGTCTATTGCAATATGAAGGGGTGGTAACATGCCCGGGGGAATATGCCAGAGGGATCCAACTTCATGTGAATAAATGACTCGCTGCAGGATTCTGTAGTGCAATCGAACGGAGTTTCTGACCCTCGAAGAGGAAGAAATACGAATGAAGGAGTGGCTGGAATAGATGGATCATCCAATGAAATTCACTCGGGAAATGAAAGACAACGTGAGGAGCAATTAATGATAGAACCATGAAACAAAGAGTATTCAGCCCGTACGTCTCGATCTCACAAGACTCGTAAGACTCGTGCTCAAGTGGTCACTCCTCCCACAGCCATTCTAGAGACTGATCCTGAGAGGTAGATCATGATCATTGGGTGGAAAACGGCATGACTGATTCTACGAATAATTTGCAGTCGTGTGTATTCCTTGGAGGATCTCAAGCAGATCTGTCCTCCACCCACTATCAAGTGAGCTGAAACATTAGTTGAAATAAGAATATAATCGAAATTTTATACGCTAGAAAAATCATGTCGAGAATATTTCTAAAAATTAGATAATTGAATTGTAGATACATTGTTCTTCGCACACTGAAGAATGGAGTGGAAGTGGCTGAAGAAGCCGAAGAGGTTATTTATGAGATTACACAGTAATGGCTGGAATATCTATGTAAAATATGGTATTCAACAGGTGCCAGTGACAACGAATGCCGTTGCTCAGAAGATAGCGAAGGAAGTACAAGAGATTATGGGACAACAGGGAGGACAACCGAATGGAAAGAGAGAAGTGATCCCTTCTGAGAGGTGAGACATAATTCCAGGTCTGAGTAATTCCAGGTCAGAGGCATAATTCCAGGTCTGAGAGAGAGAGAGGTCTTAACGTAGTTGAACCCTATCCAAATTCTGGTACTACCCCGAGATATAATTTTTTTCGTAAATTTAATTTCAGAATTTAATTTTGTATAAAAATAATTTGAGAAAAATATTTGTGGAAAACCGCATTTGGGAAAACACCAATTGTAAATTTTTATTTAGAAATTCGCAATGGGAAATCATTTTTGGGAAATCCCATCTCGGAAAATTTTTCATGTAAAAATTTGTGCGCATGTTATAAAGCATTATTTCAATTTTTATTATTATAATCGAATTCTCCTGAATTTATTATTATTATTAGAATAAAAAAATAAATAAATAAGTGAAAGGAAAAAGGAGAAAACCGATGTGCGCGCTCCAGCTGCGTTGCGGCCGCGTCGCGTTTTGCATTTCCGAAAAAAAATTCCGAGATGGGATTTCCGAAATGAAATTTATCAATAGTACTTTTACAGTATACGAATTTCCACAGTAAGATTTACGTAATTTTCTTTTTACTTTATTTTTTCCCAAATATATTTTCTATAAAAATATTTTTCAAATATGTATTTACGAAAAAAAAATTACATTTCGGGGTAGTACCCAAATTCTCAATTGTTCCAGCATCTATGAGATGACAAGAATCTCGAAAATCTCCGGTGACGGAATAAGAAGGAAGAGAAAACGGTACACAATGAGTATAGAAGAATGCAGAAGATGCAAGATGCTATTATTTGATGCCATCATAGGCTTCGCTGCGCAAAAGCTTTAGTGCCAGATCGATGCGGATTGCTATAAATGCTGCAAGAGATAGAGCAGACCGAAATATACAATGCTGCTGATTCTAAGCATACTGGTTTCAGTAGCACCACAAATAAGAAGCACAAACATTCTCACTCAACGACAACATCTTCTCCCGCTGAAGATCTAGACGCCCTTCCCACTCGTGAGTTTATTTATTCGGGGGGGGGGGGGGATTTGAAAAAAATCTTACTTTGTATTTTTTTTTAATCCCTAGATTTCAATCAACTGACCATTTCCACTTCTGCGTCTTTTTTCTGCCTACCGAATTGCTTTTGTCTTGGAGTAATAAGTGAAAAAGCTCATGTTCACATTTCAAAACGATCAAGTTTCCTGTTAATTTTGTAGTGGGGAATAAAATGTGTTTCTGAATAGACATAATTGAGCATAAATGAGATGGATTCAGTAATTCCAGAGGAGATTCTCGACACTGCCGAAGAAGTCGTCGAAGTTGATGATAAGTGTAATTCAGACAGCTTGAGAAGACTTATCGTCAATGTGAGCTATTTTTATTTTTACTACAAATACGTTCTAATTTTGACTGAAATATATAAATTTCTTCTTTCAGAACATCGTTCCTGGCGACGCGGGAGCTTCGAAGAGGAACATTCACAATGCAGTGCCTGCCTCTGCTCCTTCCGTATGATTCATTCTCTACCATGATCTCATTCCATCCACTACCTTCCACTAATCATTTCCATTCAGGTCGATGTAATCTGTTCGACGACAGGATTCACATATCTCGTCACGACAACTGATCATTGTGAAGCTCAAGCAGATGGAGTTATCTGCTTTGCTTATCGAAACGACCAATAATACGATTGATGAATCTAGGCCTTGTTATTTATGATCATATTCGTAGTCATATAATTGTATTTCTTCGTATCTAGAGTGTAATAATCTATTTATTGCGTCATTCGTGCAATTCCCTTGACTTCTCCCCTTTTTAATAACTCGAATTCGTCCTATAAACAAGTCTAGTTAGCGAACTTTATTCATTATCACTGTTATTGCTGAATAGTACAATAGAGCGACAAATGTGGGAATTGAGTAATAGATGAGTGGAGGGGAGAGTACGCTAGTCAATTACTTGAGATATGGAATGAGTTTGGTTGGATTGCTGATTGAAAATATATTCATATCATTCAAGAGATCAATGTCACAGTGACAAGAGAAGGTCAGTATTGTGTGTAGTGTGCATACCAGTTGGGGATTAAAGGAGGTGTCCCACGAATATCTGCAAACTGAGTTTTCGATGTGAGATGGTGGGTCGTGGCAACATGATGACCCTCTCCAAACTCCCATTTTTTTTTCAAACTTCGTTTAAACGGAAATATGAGCATTTGGCTGTGTGCCAAATGACCCTGAAAAGCAGGCAACGAGCGAGAGTGTATGCAAAATGAGGAGAGCTAACCCTCTCATTCCTCACTTTGCATAGTCCACCGCGTGGTTCGTGGGACACCTTCTTTAACTCAGATGAAGGTACTCGGGCTCATTCCTAATCGCCCGGGGGAATGCAAAGTATAAACAGTCAGCGTTCATTCAATCACGGGGGAAGGGAAACGATAGAAGTGCTCGATTTGTTCTTGCGGGGGCAAAGCTAACAACACATCTTACCTACTTTCTCAAGCATATCACACAGACATAAAGAGAGACAGCGAATAAACGGGGTTGATTAGCGAAATTTTGATTATTATGTGGTAATTTCGGAAATCGAGTGAAATTGCGTGGTGACGACTGCGCCAAACGAGTAACGGATGGTATTCGACCGAATGAGAAAAGGAAGGGGATCGGATCAAGAAAGATCAAAGATCATAGAAAGGGGCGGGGCTAGATAGTGGGCGGGGCAATAAATAGGGGTTAAGTCTCGTTGGTGCGAAGGCGCGTGCTCTCGAAGGCGAAGTCGGTCACGAAGAGAATAGAAGGGACGAGCGAAGATGAGAGAGGGAGATCACAGTCTAAAGATCAAAGATCAAACTTGCAGAAGGTAGATCATAATTGTTCTCTTAGGGGGCTACGATTGTGACACTACGACTACTCACGAACGGATGCGTTTATCGTCACTTGGGGGAAAATTAATGATCGAAAGAATTGGGAAAGATCACAACGGGGAAAGAATGAAAAAATTCGTTCGATTTAGATTGACAAAAGAGAAGAAAATCGAACGGACTTTCGCAGTCTTTGAGATAGTGAGGAAAAGGTGACGATAAACGCACCTTTTGTGGGTGAGAGTGCGTGAGAGAACAGAGAGGACAAAGAGATCAAAGATCAGTACAATCCACAGCCTTGAAGATTCGCTTGGATGATCATGTCGATTACTGAGTCAAGGATCATTTGCACCTGAAATGGTTTGTTGTTATTGTTGTTGTTGTCCTATAGGAAGTCTCAAAATGCATACTTGATTGGTGTCAGTGGCACAAGTCTGATGGACGTAGATTGTCTTCTCTGGATTGGCATTCAATCCTTCAAACTTAGTCTCAATGTACTGTACTGCATCATCATACGTCTGTGGACCTGAAATATAATCATAGAACGAAGTCAGAATTCATTCCGATAGAAGCACAGCAAACTCTGATGTTTCATAGATTTTTTCTCCCGAGGCAAACCCATGATTAATAAGTGAAGTGAAGCGGAAAAGAAACACTTTGAGTTGACTTCATTTCTCGAACTCGAAATATCCCACGGATCACACTTAGTTCACGGGATTGTAGCTGCATGCGAAAGGACTGCGTGCAATCTTTGAGATATGTTTTTGCCTCCCTTTAGCAAGCCAAACTTCCCATAAGTAATTGCGATTGGCGAAGTCACTCACCCTTGTAATCAGGGAAATATCTGCTCAACGGAGTCTTAGTGATCTTCTCTGCGAATAAATCCTGAAGTGGATAGTTTCTTGTACTTCATCTGACCAACAAACTAGAGGGATAACTCACTTTCTTATTCAAGAAAAGAATCATCGAAGTGTTGATGAACCATCGAGAATTACAGATCGACTCGAACAGTCGCATCGATTCGACCATTCGATTCTGAAATAGAAATGTAGTATGTCAGAAATTTGAGAAAAATGTAAAGCCAGGCTTCAAACACATATTTCAGGCATAAATTAGCACGAAGTTCTTACGGTGCTTTCATCTTCGAAAAGAACTTGATCGTATTCCGAGATGGCAGCAATGAAAATGATTGCATTGACATCTTCGAAACAATGAATCCATTTCTTCCTTTCTGATCGTTGTCCTCCCACGTCGAAGACACTGACGAGAAGAAGAGATGAAGAGAAGGAAGGGAAGGAGGGAAGGGATCTCACCGGAAGTCGACATTCTTCATTTGGAATTTCACTTCCACAATTCCAGTTGTCTTGATTCTCGATAGAAGAATATCTTGTTCAGTAGGAGCATAATCTGGTTGGGAGATCCGATCGATATTGCTCAGAAAACTGAAAATGTATTATTATTTTAGTGGTCCCTTCAAACATTGAAGTACATTCAGCTTTTTTCCTATCACATGATCTACTTCTTGTTTACATCGAGAGAAGACAATGGAAATGCGTAGCCTGACTAGGGGGGGGGGGGGGGAGCGAAAACATTTCGTTTTGATCTATTGGCTAGACGTCATTGCGTTCAGGGAATTCATCGAATGCTTAGAAATGAACAAAAAGAGAGCAATAAATTCGTTCACAAAGTGTAAGCAGACGTGAATTGACGTGAAACTCTCGAGGACAGATCTATTTAGTTCGTATGAGTCACTGAGTTTGACGTCAATTCCATCAGTAAAACTTACTACATTGCCGATTCGGGCAATTGATATTCTGATCCTCTCATTATCGCATCGTGGTAGATTGTCTTATCTGCCCAAAGAGATTTCAGTGCCTGAGAAGAGACCATTTCAAAAGATCAAAGATCATTCTCTCCACCTTGGTCAATTCAGGAGTGAATTTGTCCGATTCCTTTCCATTTTTAACTACGTCGAGCACTGTTCGAACATCAGACTGGAAAAAAATCAATTTTTTTTCTGTGAATTTCTTGGTGTGAAATTTTCATCAAGAATTTACGCAGATGCACGTGAATATTAGGAAAGAGTTGAAATGCCACTCGAGCATTGGTCGATACAAATGATCTCAACTTTCGACAATAACAAGAGATTATCCCTTCCGCTGCACCAAAATATTCACGCACATATCACACGATTCATTTCCGGGAATAAGTGGAAAACATTTCTCAGATAACGCCATTCTGTCTAACAGGTGCATGAGTAGGACATCACAACAAAGGACTAATTAACTACTTTGATCTCTAAGAGTACACTGCCCTTTCATCTCATTTCTTACCTCCTTGCTTGGATTCTCCAATTGGAGTTGTAATTGTCCGAGTGCTCTGAGTATACACGACATAGCAGTCACTGTATTATTGTAGATAACTCCTTTCTGAGTTGCCGCCTCTGTCTCAGTGAATCCGTGATCGTGAAGAATTCTGAAGAAATCATTTACTTACATTTCCCATTTACTTGTCCTTTCTCTGTTCCCTCTCTCTATCAGGATACGTCGGCCTACAACTTGTATTATCGGCCTTCGGACTCCGACAATCTATTCCCTCTCCTCCCCGAAGGATCTGCCTCCTCCTCCTCCTCCCTCTCTCTCTTATACAGAATACAGAACCGCGCGAGAGTCGTCGATAGAATGGTTGCTACGCACAGTATTAAGAAAAGGCAGGTCCCAATGCATTTCAAAAACAGTGAGAAAGCTCCGCCCACTCGTTCAAAAAAGTCGTTCCCGCAATAGTTTAGCCTCCCACCACGACTTTTCTGCAGCAACAATTAGATACGGTAAGGAATTTTAACCTGTGAATGTCCCGATTTCTCACAGCTGGCACTTCTATAGAACGCGGGGCCAGAGATACAGAGTGTGCAAGCGCTAAGCTTACTAGCCTATACACATGTTTAGCCTTGCTATGTTATGTCTTAGTCTAAGCATCCTCATTATTTAGATAAGAGCGCGGGACCAGCTATAGGAGGGTAGTCGCGGTTTTTGAGACGACGAAATAACTTACTGCCATAGAACCCCTTATTTTCGTCACCAAACCAACCGACTTTCAGCTATATTTAGGACGAACTTCCTATTTTTGAGGGTAGTCTTAGAGGTGTGCTCATCACTGATCATCATAATAGAGCGCATGCAATCTGAACTCTACCTATAATATAGGCGCCCTTTAGGCTGGTCCCGCGTTCTATAGAAGTGCTTTACTTGTGGGGGTCAGTCCAAAAGGCCTCAAATCGTTGCGATTCACTTGCCTTGGGCCCATGTTAGCCCGGCGCCTTTACGCTGGCCCCACAAGCAGTGCCGGCTTCTCACCAGTTCTACCGAGTTTCTATTGAGGTTCAATGAACTGGCAATTCCATAAGAGAAGCTCGATCTAGATCTTCTCATTGTCCATTTTGTTCTCATTCGGAACAACGTTATTATAACTCAATAATATTCAATTTACAGCAGCCACACTTGAAAGGAACGAGCCGACTACTGTGCCCCCACCCCCTCACTATTTTTACTAAGGTACTAAGTTACTCACTATTGTTTTAGCCTTGGTATTTATCCGTAGATATTACTTTCATTAGATTTGTAGGCATCTTACAATATATATATATATGGATTTGTTTCAACCTCACCCGTTTTAACAATGTTTTCTTACAGTACCTCATAGTCGAATTGTTGATTACTGACTGAATATCCATTTCGTCTGGATTAGTGTACGTATTACACGTGTATCCAATCACTATTTAACCTTCTAAGATTGTATCCTGGATTAGGAATTTTGCTCGACCAGATTTTTTATGGCACTTTCCACATTAGCATTTATTTATATCTAGTTTGATTTTTGATCTTTGGTCAAAGACCTTACTTTCGAAATTGAATATTATCTAGCGATGATTTATATTCTCGTTCGTTAATGAGATTGTATTTATTGTTGATTTGCTATATCGATAAAAATATACAGTATGCCCATGAATGAGCAGCACAGTATGGTACAGTATTAGGTAATTCATTCGATATTGAACTGCTAAATCAACCTAGTTTACTACACAAATGAAATAAGGGAAGTCTATGCCGGCGGAGTGGGGGAAGGGTGAATATAGCTACTCTCCGAGGTCTCGTAGAGATGTCACTGTAGAGATCTCGTAGAGATGTCACTGTTAGCGCAGTGGATAAAGCGTTTGCCTCTTCCTGGGTTCGGTTCCCCAGCTCGCCTTTCCTATTGCCAAGTTCTTCCGAAATGCATGGCGCTTAATACTGTCGTATACGACGACGAATGAATCGATTGAGAAAAGAGGAAGAGAGAAGGAGGGAATCTCTCACGAATGAACCATCTCACGCCCTCGCTATACGAAAGAACAACTGAATGAGAAGAAGGACTGACCTCATCTGTTTGAGTACAGTACTCTTCCCACACTCTCCAGCTCCTGAACGACAAATGATTAGTTACTGTAGATCAATGATTAGGGAATGGGAAGGAACAAGAAATCAAGGGAAGAAATTACCGAGCAATAGAAGTTTGACGACCTTTTGCTGTGCGATGTGACCCTGAATGAAGATATTGATTAGTCAGTTATCGATTGAGAGAGGGGACTACAGTATACCTGCATCATCTCCTTATCTATTGCCTTGCTCTTGGCAGCCAATTCCTTCTCCTCCGTACTCTGGCAGAGGCCCATCTTGTTGAGAAAGAAGGCAATTGTTGCGGATGAGAGGAAGAGAGAGAAGGATACCACTAGAGGGAAGAAGACTAAGAAGGAGAAGGGGAAGAGATGTACTCCTGAAGACAAACTGAAATGATTAGATTGAATAGTATCGAATACTTGAAGAGGAAACGGAAATGGAGAGTAATGACGAATAATGAGAGGAAGGGGAGAGATTATACACGGAATATAGAAAGAGTACGGTAGATTGCATACGACATGAAATGAGAGAGAGGGAAAATGTAGAGAAGGACTGTTCATGAATTGAAGTGGTAAATAAGGAATAATGAACAATGAGAAGGAGAGGGAGATACGGGAATTGATGGTGATTAGAAATTTGAAATTGTGGATTGGAGGGGGTGTTGAGAAGGATTCATTAGAGATGTCCCTTCCATTAGAATCATTTTGTCAGTCAATAGATAAAGATGACAAAAACGACGAAGAAGAAGAAGAGTTAAGGGAGATGATGATATTTCTAATAACTGACGGAAATCAGTGAAAACATTCCCTAGAGGTGAGGAGTATTCATGTTGAATTGAGAGAGGGAATGGAATCGATTGAGAGTCTCTGCCGACCTATAATCCGTGAGAAGATACGAATATGAGAAATATGAGAGAGGGGGAAACTGAATTGAGCAAGGAAAATTAATTTGTGCAGATGCGAAGTCTGATTTCTTTCGAAGAAACGATAATATTGTATATGTAGCCGAGTGAATAATGGGGATACGGTAGATAGAGTACTATTGTAAAGGGCAATTTATGAGTGGAAAGGGGGAAAGGGAATGAAATTGCGTGTGTGAGAGATAATAACCACTGATTGTTACTGTATTGTAGTCGAGTAGAAGTAGTATGAGAAGGAGAGAAGAGGGAAAGGGGAGAATATTGATTATGGGGGAAGAAGGGGGAGGAGGGATGATAATAGAGAAGATGTCGTGAAGATGAAGAGAAACTCTGACTATGATGAGAGGGGTGATACCTCTAAGATGAGAGACGAAAGAAGGATCGATAGAAGGAATGTTACGAGATTTAGTGAAACAGGTGATTTATTCTGCCAATGGTGTGATTAGTAGAGAAGACTGAGAGTAAAGCCCCCTTTCTCTAACAAATACTCTACCTAAAAAATAGGTTTAAGAAAATGTTGATTCATAGAAAGTAAAAGAGAGGGCAATCAGTGAGATATTCAGAGGCACTTCAATGCCTTCGACATCTTTCTACATCTAATTAGAAGAGACTCTCAAGATCATTTTAACTACCTCCTTCAAACTCCTTCGTATCCCTATCGAACAACAAAATACTTATTCATTAGATTGGAAAACGCTGCTAATTTCATTCTCATTCCTCGCACAAATCATCTGGTTGTGACTTTCTATATGGGAATAATAATTAGTAAGAAATGGAAGGAAAACAGAGTGAGTAGGGAAGGGGCAGATTGTGAAGTGGCAATTCATTCGAGATTGACGAATTTCCATCCCCAACAGGTGAAATCGATGAAGGGGAAAGACTCGTTCAAGAAAAAGAGTGAATACGGGGATGAAATTACGACGAGATTGCGGGAATTTATATGTAATCGAGACTAAGGAACGGAGAAGAATGATGAAGTGGGATTATTGAACCCAGAGCAGATTTACATCATTGCATTCCTTGAGAATTCTCTCGATTCTCAAGTACATTTCTTCTGATGAAAGAGATGCGACGATGAAAATAAGCAGTCTCTAAGGGGAAGAAGGAATGAAAGTACTAAGGAGTGGGTTGATGATTCAGTCTCTATGATCCGAAGAATGAGGAGGAGAAGGATGAAAAAGGTATAAAATGGGATGAAATGTATAGGAAGAAGTGAAATGACTCATCTTTCATCCAAGAAGTCACGAGATAGAAGGGGGATAAAGAGATATGGACAATACGTAGATAGTTGTTGTCTCTGATATCGACTACGCATTTCACGAACTGATTATGTCTGAATTCCATGGAATTTCTTCGTCGTTATTGTCATAAATTCTGAGGTGAGGAAAAGCACATACAGTCCTGGCGATTCCCTCAGTGAAAACGGAGCGCTCCGGGTGACCCCGGGTGACCCCCAGTGACCCCACGCTTCGTACTCTTTCAATTGTTTTTAAAAAGTCGCCAATTTGATTCCATTGTCTTCAGCGTTCGATTCAGCATCGATTCATATACAAACATATAAAAATAATTAAATTTTAATTAATTAAATTAATTTTCAAAAAAGTGAAGAATAAAACTATTCGTGCATCGAACAGTACACTTCCGATATTTATGCGCAGCCGCTGCAAAAAGTACTTGCTAAATAGCGTAGGTGTTCTGTTAGATGCACGAATCGTTTTAATCTTCACTTTTTTGAAAATTAATTTAATTAATTAAAATTTAATTATTTTTATATGTTTGTATATGAATCGATGCAGAATCGAACGCTGAAGACAATGGAATCAAATTGGCGACTTTTTGAAAACAATTTAAAGAGTACGAAGCGTGGGGTCACTGGGGGTCACCGGGGTCACCCGGAGCGCTCCGTTTTCACTGGGGGAATCGCCAGGACTGTAATTATTCGGTTGGGAGACGAGATCACAAGAATGAAAAGAGAAAGAGAGAAGGAATGGTAAACAGAATGCGTCCGAATAAGAACTGAGAAGGAATGGGAATTATAGGGAAAGTACGAAATATCAGTGCTTGATCATTCTAAACCAGCATACATGAGAGTCTAAGGCATACCGTAGTCAGACATTATTCTGAAGAAATGAATGCCAAGGGAGAAAGTGCAATTGAGTAGGCAATTATGAAGGTGATTATAATAAGAAAGAACAGAAAAGTCAATCATATGGCATTTTGGTATAATAAGAAGGAAGAATCAAGAAAAGGCACTGATAAGTTCAGGGAAACATCATTCAATCCTTCCTCCCACTCTATTCTATATTCCATTCTACGGGAGCACCTGCTATAAGGATTGACAGATTTGATCGTTGTTGCGACGTCAAAAGATGGGATATGGGAATAGGAATGCTCTCAGAGGAGAAGAAGAGGACAGGATAAATGAATTGAACGTTGTTCATAACAAGCTGTCAAGGAAACATGTTAGACATACCCCCATAATTTTATGATAGGTGAAAACAAGCAGTGTAGTTTAATATGAGACACGACAACTATACAGACGTCATCCCTAACCGTGAGAATGTAAAAACATGTGAAACTTCAGCAATATTCTGGGTATATGGAAGCAAACTAAAGGTAGCATTTGATCCTAGTGAGATATTTTCCATTGAGAATGCGACATTGAGAGCATTAGAGCAGTCCCTCCTCCACTACAAACGGCAATGACTCGGCACTTTTCGTTTTAACTCGTTTCCAAAACTCGATATCGATTACAACGTTAAAAAATTATATTTTTTTCGAAAAAACCTACGATGTGATAATAGAAAGATATATAGAAAATAATTTTTTTTTAAAACGTGAATGCACTCGGAATAAATGTGACTTACTGGGAAGGGAAGGAAGGGGTGGACGGAGGGGGAGGAGAGTGAGGATAGGGTAGATAACTAACGGGTATCTATCTCTTCCCATTCCCATACGCAGTCTCGATCTCAGGTGTTGCTAGGGGATACACTCTCATGTAAAACACTCCCAATGAAAAAGAGAGAGAGAAGAAAGGGAGGGATTCGTCATGTATCTGACAATATGTTCATATTAAAAATAAAATGAGGTGCACGTCTTCAGTGGTTGTGGTATCTAAGAAGAGCATAGATTCCTATGTTCACAGTTTGACCATAATTTGTTAGCTATGTTCAGTTTCAGTTATAATTGATTATCAACATCTATATAACAGTAGAAGCATTTATATCAAATAAGTCAATACATTCGGACTGAGATTTGAGATTACGTTGATTTCATATCTCGAAGGAATTGAATAGAATACTCAGTGTTCGCAGCTTCTGCCTTGATTCGGAAATGTATTCTTCAGATCGATTTCACCGATGTCATACCTGAATATACAATTTATTCCATTTCAATAGGAGTAAACAAACCAGACAGTTGCTTTTCCATGGTGAATGTACTTAGTCGGAACATCGATTGTCACTCGTTTCTGACATGGCTAGAAAGAGAGCATTAGTATCTGTAGTGCTGCTGCTTGGACACGAAAATGAACAGCACAAACGGAGATTTTCAAATAGTATTGATGGGATATATAAATATAGAAATAATAATTAATTAATACTCTGATTCCATCGTCGCAATCGTGGTAAATGTACAGAACGGGTTCGATATCCGTGAGTTCCCTGAGATATCGAAAATCTTCCTTACATCCTATCCATTCACCTGGTTGTCCCATCAAGTGAGAATAATCCATCTCTATCAGTGTATCCTTCGTCGAGAAGATCATCTGCGTCTCCGGGGTCTAAAATAGAAAAAATATGCTGTAGTTGAGCATCGTTCATCTTACTTCGATCCAGATCGTAAATCTTCACTTTCGTATTCCTCAATATAGTTCCTCCACAGTGCAGTTTACCCTTCACTGCTACTCCTGCAACTTTCTTCAACACAAAATCCTGGGAAATACATTACCTTGCAAACGAAGAGAAGAAATGAGGGGCAAACCGACGAATAAGAGGAGTAGAACGTTCATTTCTATAATGGAAACACCGTACTACAACTACGAGAAAATAGGCAGAAATGAAGGGGAGAAAACGAACGAATTCGGTAAAAGGCAATCAGATTTGAAAATTGAGTAGTGACTCATCAGTATAAGGATTCAGAGAAAATGACGATCTACTAACTTCCCGTTTATAGTTGACTTTTCGCTCTTCATCTCTCCCTTCCTTCCCTTTTGTAAACTAACCACTGTTTTCAAGCAAAATCGATTCAGAGAACGATCTTTCATTTACTTTTGTGAAGGCTTAGAAATTTTTTTTAATGCGGTAGGAAGACGGAATGCAGAAGCCATTTAGCCAGTGAATAGAGTGATAGTGTTGGGGCCGTACATGAGAATGAGACAAATGAGGAAGAATATAAATATGTAGAACGTTTTAGTGAATAGGTGAAGGAAAATCGTCCTTATTTCACTCGATTGATTGCGCCCTCAGAAAAAAATATTAATCTTATGACGGGCGATTCAATCGTTCGTTCAATTCTTTTCTATTTATATTCCATTTTGGATTCGATTCAAGAAACTGATGGGTACGGGCAGAGACGGAGTTTCGTCAATAGGGTCGAAATGGGAAGGAAGAAATGTAGTAAAGGTATACTCTCTCTCTGGCGTGCGAATCCAAGTTAGATCCAAGCAAATATCCAAGTTGCGACCAGGCCTGGGAGCAACTTGGATTTTTGCTTGGATCCAACTTGGGTGCGGGGATATGGTAGCCACACTATTTTATTGATTGATTATATATAATCAATCAATCATATATGAGATACAGTAATCTCATACAGTAACCAAAGGCCCCGCACGTTTAGACCATTTCGGGCCGGTCACATCCAAAATACGGTCCTACTGGGGGCCGTAGTCAGTCAATCGCACTCGTTCCTGAAGGCAGTTAAATCAGAGCTGCGAAAAAGGACCTTGTAGGCTAAGTGCGTGCTAGGCGCGACGGGGCAAGAACTGTCTGCTTGAATCCAAGTTGGGAATCCGAGGCCGGGATACTGTCCATGTTGGAAACCCCTTTTTACTTGGATCCAAGTTGGGGGCGCACACCAGAGATTGAATGGGATACGAAAAGAATCAAAATAAGTGAATATTTGCGATATGTTACTGTAACTATTTCTTTGTTCCTATTCTATGATAGTTTTCCAGTGCAAGCACCATTTAAAAAAATGTACCATTTCCATCCATTCTCTTCAATTGTATGTAAAATATACTCTGGTGTCCGGAATCAACTTGGAATCAAGCAATTCCCACAAGTTGGAATCAAGCTTGATGGCAACTTGTGGGATCGTTAGAAATCGGTGAGAATTACCGTAGCTTCCTACATTATTGATTGATGGAGAGCATGGGTTTCCCCATACCGTGACCAAAGGTCTCACATGGTATGGTCACATTCAAAAGGCGGTCCAAATGGGGTCCGCAAATAGTCAAGCGCGCTCGTGCCCGAAGGCAGTCAGAGCAGGACTGTGAAAAGGGACCTTATAGGCGAGGTGCGTGCTGGACACTGCGGGTACGTAAGCCTGCTTGATTCCAACTTGTGGGAATGGGGCAGGGGTACTGTATTTGATTCCAAAACCCATTTCTACTTGATTCCAAATTGATTCCGGACACCAGAGATAGCTTTATTACGAACATAACCCGATGAGCTAATAAATAAACTCGGAGTACGGTAATGCACAAGAATGAATAAATTAATATGGAGGAGGAGGGGGAACAGCGGGAAGTTGAGAACGAATCTCCACAGGGAGAGAATCCATGATTTGCTGCAATATTTCATTGCAATTTCTATATTTCTCATGGGATAGTAGATACCTTGATCTTGAAATATCTATCACGGAACGACATATTCTGATCGTTCTCAATCATTTGAATCTCAGCTCGCTGCTGAAAATGAGATATTTCAGTGACTATTCACTTGCGAGGAAGGAGATAAACAAACCTGAATAGGAATTGCTTCGAATCCAGGAGGCCCTCCTGCTCCAGGCATTGGAATGAGAGCCTTCACGTTCTCAGGGAGAGCATCGATGAAACGACGAATTGAAGCCTGTCGATCCGACCATTTCACTGACTGAGTTTAATTGATTGGATGAGAAGAATTAGAATGAAGGATGACTTACTCTGTTTCTCGATAGTTTCTTGATCGTCTCCTGTACATCCTTCGGCAATTGATCGAATCCGGGAGGAGGAGGAATTTTATCGAGAATTTCAGTGGGAAGAGAAATCATTAGATCATCGATCTGTTCGTGTTTCATCTGAACAGAAATCGATATTGCAATGGTTGATCTTTGATCTCTGACCTGAGGAGGGAGACTGGGATTCTCATGGACGGCCTTCATCTTAGCAAGAACATCAGCAGGAATAAGATCTTCGATGTGAGGAGGAAAGAGGGGAGGAAGTTGACCTGATTAGGGGCTATTTAACAATCCTGAACTTTGTTTTAAAAAAATTTCTATAATAAAAAACCTTGAGACGGGGGTCCGAATTGGGCAAATGCGAGAGGAAGAGCAAGGGAAAGAAGAGGAATTAGCATTAGGAGTGAATAGACTGTGAATGTCTTGTCTCTTTCCCCTCAGTCTCCTCCCTTTATACCCTCCCTCAGGAGTGTCCGTTCCCTCTTCGACTTCTTTGAGTGGACGACGACTATTGTTGGAGGAGAACGACCATTATTTGTGTTATGTTTGGTCAGAAGGGAGATCGGTTAGAGTATGCAAACTCCGTCGGATTTTCCATTGAATAAGAGAGGAGTAATCATGCCAATGGGAATGGATTCAGCTGGTAGAGAGACCGGGAAGAGTAATGAACTAGTAGTGAAGGGACAATGGCATTTGTGGTAATTCTGTATGTTCACTACTTGACGATCTTCCGATACGGATTCCTTCAATCTCTCGAGTGTTTGACCACAATGAGTTTGGAATTGATCCGGTCTAGAGAGGTTCGTGCCATAAGAGCAATCAGTCCGAATCTCGCTCTTTGGATGTTGTGACCATTGATCGATTCCATTGATCCTTCGAAATGTCATTCGATACGTGTGAAAAAGGGAAAGCAAACGGATCTATTCGTTGAATGAGATTGTGTGACCGATGAGAGAAGAATAATACTGACCTGCGATGAAACATTTTGGACTTTTTTGAATAATGAACACAGAAGCATTTATTTTGCATTCATTAAATGTTCCGATATTCATGATAAATGCGAATACAAGTATCCTGTAAATTTTCAGTGAGCGATCACTTATTTTATTTAAAATTTATCAAAGTTTCGATGCTAGAGGGAAAAGTCACTGCATTTAATGAAAAAATAGCGTCAGAATTGAGTTCCCGCATTGTGCATTTTCATATACTGAAATACTTTTTGACGGCTCTGGCTTTTGAATTTTGCGGTTTTGTGTGGAAGAGTAAGAGTCTGCTGTTGACTGATAAAGAATAGTACTATTGGAGTTGGCGTCTTATCGATTCCTCCATTAGAGAGAGATGTCTGATCATCCAATTCATAAGTCTGGACTAAAACTCTTCACTCCTCAAGCAGGGTCAGCATCAAATATTTCTATTATATCTGTCTTGTTTACACGATGGCATTGTTTACGTCTAGCTTTTCGGCAAGTTTTTTGTCGATATCTTTCAATACATTTCAGAACTGATGATGAAACGGCACCGGTTCTTGTGGGAACAATGGAGGGGTTTGTTAAATTATTTATACCAATAAGATTTATAGAAGATAAAAGATGCAGATCGCATTGAATATTTATTTCGGACATCCTCAGTGGTAGTTAAACGAAGTAGAAGATGTTTAATCATAAGCATCGAACATAGTTATCCGTTCGATAGTACTGACCAGTTCACATGGTTACTATGGAAACAACATTTGCATTTTATCACTTCGGAATTATAATTATTTTCAGCAGTTTCGTGCATAAGACAGTAAGGGATCGATGGCCTCAAATAATTGGGAAGATCGTCGATCACTTCCATACAAAGAGAAGAGAAATGATGGAGGAATTTGGAGAGGTATCGTCGCTTTTGAATGAATATGTTGACTTAGAGTGAAGGTTACTCTCTGGCTGTATGGTTTTTATCTTCTCTGTTTGTATGGCTGACTCCGCAGCCCTTTCTCCGATACTTCAAATAATATTCAGTAGAATATAATAATTCTCTGATCAGGAAGCAGATGCTGACGTCAAAGCGGTTATTCACGGACTTTCCGAGATGAGATACAGGTTGTCATACAATTCAATTCAATTAAAATGAATAATTTAATTCCAGAATGTCCACGGACAAAACTCTCACTTTATTGACTGATGACTATCACGATGTGCAGAAGTGGAATGATAAATTAGAGATGATTCAGAAGGAGGTTGGAGATGGTAGTGATTGTCTTGAATGAATGGTAAATTATCAGATTGGACCCGATGAAACGACTTGGTTCCGGACTGCATGGATGTTCACTGAATGCTACTTGTACAGGTTAGAGGATCGAACAAGTCTTTGACCATCCGGTTGATATCTAATATCATCAATTATTCAGATCTCTCTATGGTCTCGTTCATTCAACCAAACTTCTCGGTACTTACGATTGGTTTATGGACAGTAAGAAGGAAGCATTCGATACTCAGTGAGTAGTTTATTCATTTCGAGTATTGAATGGACAATCCACTAAAATATTAAATTTCTCTTCACAGTTTGGATCAAGTAAAAGAGGCGATCTACTATGTATGGACGTGTACTAACGATGTCGAATTAACGCCAGATCACGTGAAGGAAACACTCCTTGTCATGCTAAGGGTACGCATCAGCCTCCAATTGATTACTTGATATTCTTAATTAACAGATAATAAATCGTAAATTCCAGATGTCTCTATGGGCTAATAAAGGCGATCTCTCTCTTTCGGGTGGAAATGCAGTCACTTCTCCTCCCAATCCTGTTTTCGTCGCTACAAAGTTACAGGTATCATTGTAATGATTTTGCATGTGCATTCAGTAGTTGAAGGAAAATAATAGACGAAGATTTGCAATTTTTTATAGAATACTTCAATTTTAGGATAAAATCTTAGCAGACGACATGGAGGAGGCAGTTGACGACTACCTAACGAAACTAGAGTGAGTGTAAATAATCAATCAATCTTGATATCAGTAATCACTGAAACCGCACATATACAAATTTCAGTCAATTCCGTCGCGATGGGAAACGTCGTGTGGACATCGTCCTTGATAATGCGGGATTGGAATTGCTCATGGATCTTCTTCTTGTTGAAGTGCTATTCAAAGCACGACTCGTCGATAAAGTTGTCCTACACGGAAAGGTACAATTACTGTCATATCCATTGATTTGCGAGATATACCGTTTGCTTCAGGCAATTCCTTGGTTTGTCTCTGATGTGACAGAGGCTGATATGAGATGGCAGATCGATCGATTGATGCAGATCAATGATGTCACTGCGAGAACACTCTCACATAAATGGAAACTGAGACTGCAGACTGTGAGTAAATTGTGAATACGAGCCTGTTTAGTCTCCTTTTTTTGCTATGGTAAATTATGTATGAATTGAGCTTATATTTTGAGCTTGTACTTTATAGAATAATCAAAGGATGAATAATCTCTGTTGAGGGCGAGTTATCCTTCCGTGCTCATCCCTTCTGGACGAGTTGGCACAATATGGAAGATATGGAGAGTGCGGCACCCGATCTATACGATGAATTAGACGAGTACGATTAATTTTATAATATTGATCAGATCACGCTTTCATCTCAACGAAATTAACCTTGTACACAATGCGTCAATCGTTCTTCTTTTCAGTAACAGTTCGTTCATGATCCTCAAGGGAGATCTCAATTATCGCAAGTTATTGAGAGATAGAATGTGGAGGATGGACACGGAACTATCGGTGTGTTACCGTACTATTCCCGCACCGTGAATCTCGATCGATCACTACTTTATTTGTAGGTCGCCGTTGGTGATGTGTCGCTCAATCCACCGATTCTCGCATTGAGATGCAATAAATCGGAGACTATCGCTGGATTGGATGAGGTGCATTTTTTCATCTTCGCATTTTTTTCTAGCTACAACGATTATTAATTCCTGACTATTAAAGAAGGAGAGGCACGAATCGCGCCGATATGCAAAGTGAGGGGGAGCGCTCTCTTCACTTTGCATGCTCTCTAGCTCGTTGCCTGCGCTTCAGGGTGACTTGGCAATCAGCCAATCCAGTTTATCTCTATTTATACGAAAATTGAAAATATCGGAGTTTCGAAAGCGTTATGGGGTGCTCATGCCACACCGTCTGACATCGAGAACACAGTTAGCCAGAAATTCGTGCCACCCCTTCTTTAAAATAAAGTAGTGGAAGTAAAATGTTAATATTCTTTCAGAGTTGCATGGAATTATTAGGAGGAATAGCGAATCGACCGGATGTTTGGCTATGCAGTGGAGATTATGCTGTAGCACAGATACTTTATTAGGGAAAAATGAGACATCACTAAGTTATCATTACCATCACAATTTAACTACAGCCTAAGAGATTTCATCCTAGTCTGCTCGCAATTCGAACACGTCTGTACATATCGATAATTATTATGCACCTTCTAATCAGTTCAATACAAATCATTCCACTATTATGCATTTTCTCTCCAGATTGTATTATGCATTACATGATAAATAATTAAATATTTCTTCCAAGTTCTGTGTATTCTTTAGAGAGTTTGTGTAGATTTGATTAGGGATTTATGTGTGCCCTATCGGAAGAGCATTCAATCTAGTCAGTGAGAGTACAAGAGAGGATGGAAAGAGAGGAAGAGAAGTTGGACACACTTATGGGGATTCATCCCAGAAGGAGAGAGAGAGAGGGTTGATATTGGAAGATATCAGAGAGATGTAGAGAGAAGGAGACCTCTAATTACTTCCATCTGTAATTATCACTCTCTTCTTCAATCTGTCTGGATTGGTCCCAAAAGGGAGTCCCTGTTGTGTTCTCATTGTACTAGTCGATCCATTAGTCGAGTAATGTCATTAGCGCCCTTGAATGGAGAAAGAGAGAAGAGAAGAAGAGAAAAGACTGAGATTCAGGAGAGGAAAATGAAGAGAGATTAGCTCATCCTTCCGTATATCAATCTTCTTCTTCCTTATTTTGTTGCCTTCCCCCATCCATTCCTTCGTTTTCATTAGTGTCAATCTGTGGATATCATTGACGAAAGTGACTACAATTTAAACACCTCGCTCTCTCAATCACGTAATCGAAATTGAGCTTTGCTGAATTTCAAGAACATATTCACTCTCCAATGGATCTGAACTCACCTGCTTTCATTATGAATGAGTGGACTAAAGTACAGATCTTCCTCAATCCGCCTCTTCACTTCTTAGCCTCTTTCTCTATTCAGTACGCATCCTGAATAAGAGATGGTTGGGAAGAGTCCAAATTTGTTTCGATACATCCTTCTTCCTTCTTTTGTACCCTTCTCGGAATGTTTATCGGAATATAGTCTAAATTCGATTCGTTCTGTTCCTATCTATCTCTGTATTCACAATTCCTATCGAAGTCTCAAATTCTTCACACGTGTTCTCTTCTGAGATCATAAGCAAGAATCATTCCATTGAATGTCTCATTTTATGTCTGCACTCACTCCCTCTTTCTTTAATATAGTCCAGAGCTGAAGTTCAGCAAAACTGAAGAAAGAAGTTTCTATCTGTATTATTTGTTATCGGTCTGCAACTGAGTGCAGTATCTTTTTATTTGTTTTCCCATGAAGTAATGAATTCGTTGTTCATCCATTCCTTCTTCAGTATAACAATGGTCATGAATGAGATCGCGATCGTTCTCATTTCTGCCGCAGTCGTCTGGCTTCTCGTCTATTGCATTCTCGTTATCCAACGAGTTAAGGTAAGATTATTCCCTTCTCTGCAAGAGAAGAGGAAATTTTCCGGAAGAAGGAATGCGTCTATCCCTAATTACGAATGATAAGCAACAATAAATATGTCGTTGAAAGCTCTAGCGAGCGGATAACACATTCCATTAGTATTATTGGATGTGTCCAAAATTTCGAATCGATCCCAGATCGGGGAAAAAATTCCTTCAGTAGAATGGCTTCATCGCGATATTTCGGTTCTTTATGTTGGAAGTATATTGGATGGAAGGAAGACCGTTAGGAAGGGCCGAGATTTGGATTGACGACATGCAGATTACGGAAACTGCATGATTCTATTTCACGGCTTTAGGAAAGAATTGGTTAAACTTCAGATGGATCAAGACTACACTTCACTCGAACAAAGAGCTCACAGTTTCAATTCGGTCAATTCTAGAAGATCAACAATGAGTTCATCTGCTCCGAGGTTTGATCTTTGATCTTTCATTCTAAAATGGAAACATTGTAGATCTCCGAATGTTCCACGAGGAAGTAAGCGTGAAGAACAGACGTCTCTCTTCGCATTCGTTGCCTGATCAATCAATAATCTACCGTAATCGGGTCTTATCAATAATCATATCACCATTTATTGCGATTACTCTCTCTAGTGAACAAATACATAATCAGTCGATATTCGTGAGCTTAGATACAGTAACCACGGATGTTTTGGGAATTGAGTTATTGATAAAGGATAGTGCTCAGTGTGAGCAAAATGTTCAACGAGCAATGACGATGAATTCGGAAAATATTGAATCTGTGACTAGAACAATTGATATTTGGTGTGAAATGATACTGGTAGACGATGGGCGAGTGGACGAAATAGAGAATACGCTGTAGAAAGATGAAGAGAGGAAATCAATGGGATGGAATTATGCCTTCGTCTTCCAAGCGGGAATCGGTTTAGTTGGAGCTGCCGATCCCTGGAAAATATTTGTTAAACAAATGTATTAACGATATGGTTGCCTAATGCATCACATTCCTCATTAAATGTACATACCTTCTCCAAACTCGCAGCCGGCCCGATATCTTTACTTTCTCTCCTCAATTTATACACTGCCATCGGTTTTTCTTCTTTGACGGGAATGGTTGGAATCTCCACTTCCTGGAATAAAAAGAAGGTTCATTCACAAAGGAGAGACAATCGAAGAGAAATCTCATTCTCAATCTGCACATGTCATATTTATCGAGCAGAGAACAATGAAATGGAAGCAAGAACATTCAGATTATCGTAAGTAAAGCACAACTCGAGCAAAAAAGTCAGTAATCAATCAAGTTACAGTAATCAGCACCTACAATGCATAAAGTGTAAATGAATGGCAAGCGGAAAAGCTCGTAAGAATCTACCTCAAAAAGAGTCGATAAATCAATCGACGGACAATAGTTAGAAGAGATCATGCGGATAATCTACTTTCATGGGAATTCATGATAAGACCCAAGGGATTACGGTATAATGAATAGATTAAAATGCCTTAATAGCAGACGATCTCCTCCTTGGTCGTGTAGTGAGATAATCATCTCCAAATGTCCTCCTTGGTTCATCTTCTTTCTTTTCTTCCTCCTCTTTCTTCTCTCCTTCCTTCTTCTTCGGCCTTCTAATAATCTTTTTCACAATCTTTGTCTTCGGTTTAACTTCTTCGATCTTTTCTTGTCCATTCTCTTCTGTCGGCTTCTCAATCACTTTTGATTCAATTGGTTTCACTTCTTCGTTCTTATCGGTTCCATTCGTATCTTCAACCTTCTTTGCATTTCCATTTGTCTCCTTTCCATTCGTTTCCTTGACATCGATAGATTTCTTCTCCGTATCAGTCGATTCATTCGGAGTCTCGATCGGTTTCTTGATCTTCCTAATAACTTTTCTCATAGGTTTCTTCTCATGTTCTTTACTCTTCGCTTCTAAAGTCTCTTTGAGGAATGAAGTTCTTGAACTGGACGATCGTGCAGTGACAGGAAGAGTTTTCCTCTCAGGAAGAGCTAATGGTTCCATTGTCTTCTTAGGGAAGATTGGTTTATTCACAATAGGTTTCGTCTCTTCCTTTGGTGGACTTGCGGCCTTCGGTGCCCATGGTTTACGGACTGGTTTAGGCTCTGGCGTTGGCTCGGGTTTGGCTGGGACTGCTTTCGGTGCCCAGGGTTTGGGAACTGGTTTTGGCTCGGGTTTCGGTTCGGGTTCCTTGGGTTTGACTGGTTCAGGCTTGGGTTCGGGTTTAGGTGCAGTTGCAGGTTTCGGAACGGGTTTAGCAGCAGGAGGAGCAGGTTTGACTGGAGCAGGAGCCACGACAGGCTTCTTTGCTGGTGGAGCCTGAAATGTGCAAATTTTGGTGTGGTGATAGCGTGTGGTTAGTGCGTGCGACGAGTGCAGCGACTACGGACGACGTTTCTCGCACAACAGCACCACGACGACGATGAGTAGCGAGATCGACGAGGGTTACGGTACCAATCAGCACCACGAATAGCTATCGACAACTGAGGATAATACTGTTATTACGATAATAATAACGTTACGACGGTAAAAACGAACCTTACATTTAGACACGAATTTTACTGGTTTAGTCTAGAAGAGTAAGTGGTAAGACATGGATGTAAGAGTTGTGGATGCAACACAAAATGAGATGAAGAGCATACCTCTGGTTTAGGGGCTGGTTTCTTAGCTGCCTCTTCAGCCTCTTTCTTTGCTTTTGCTGCAGCCTCGCGACGGAGAACTCGCTCTGAAGAGAAACGAGACTTATTTTTAAACGAGAAGAGGAATTTATATGAGAAGAACTCACTAATCTCTCCATTCCTCAACGTTGCATTCTCGATTTTGTGACGACCTTCCGGAAGACGAAGATTCAATGAAATCTGAATGATTTTTTTATAAAATATGCATCTCCCGTTTTGATTATAGTATTTATAAATTATAAATTAAAATTAGTTGTTCACTTTGTTTGATTAGTCATTGAATAAACGTTATACCTTTGTGAGTCCTCTATTCTCTAGAATTGAATCGATGATCTCTTTCTCTGCAGTTGTAGCGAATGAAACGCCCTGAAGATGACAAAATGAGACCAATCTGAATAATTATCTTACTTGATTCACAGCTTTAACTTCTTCGAGTGTTTGATTGATACATGCTGCTTTGAACAATTTGGCGAAGAAATCTCCTGAGAATAATATTGAATATTTTTCAAGGCTTCCCACATTCGAGAATATTTTTCAGGCTCAGAGAACACATTCAATTTCTTTCCGAATTCCATTACGACGAGCAATTTCGGTTGTGGGATAACCCATTTTTATTGCGAAACGGAACTTCGAAAGTTCGGGAAAGAGGAGAATTCTCTGAGGAATTTCAACACTCACCTGATAGATAATTTGTTTCGAGGTTCAGCTTCTTCAGTGTTGTATTCAATTCCAATACTGCGGGGAGCATCTAGGAAGATGGGAATGACGCAAATAACAATAATAATTATATACCTCGCAATTAGTATCATACAGACCGAGATTAGCAAGTGATAATTCCTCCAGAACAGTGTTGTATGCGACGGCTTCAATTAACCTCTTGATTGAGGGAATCGGAGTTCGCTATAATAGAGTAATCACTTATTTTATTTAGATTTCAGATTTTTGTTCAAACTTTCAACGGGCCTAGTGGTAGGTGTATGTTTACCTTCATATTATTCAGATTGATCTTCTTCAGATTTGGATCGTTATCATTCAATTGTTGTACGCATCTCTCAATATCCGTGTCATTATCCGGCTCCGATGGTCGTGTTTGTTCCGGCAATGAGGACTGCAAATGTCGCCTTCGTTGACTGCACTCGACGCACCATTGGATCACACCACGCGAGATACTACGGTAGGTTGTTACCTATCGATGGTATGCACGCATTGGCACAACTGAGAAGGGCGAGGGAAAGTTATATAGGAGGAAGGGTTGACTCTCTCTCTCTGAATCACACACTCTCTCATCGACGAGAGAATGCGAGAGAGTGTGTGAAAGAGAGAGAGGACAGCGCGAACGAATAGATAGATGGGAAAGGGAGGAGCATGAGTAATAACTAATCGATAGACTACAGTATGACTATGAAGCTCTGCTGGTTGTGACCCACCCTGTAGACACCATCATCACGTGTCTGCAATATCTACATTTATATGATGGAATAGACCTACTTTGACTACTGTTTGAGTGTCTCCAAGGATTTGTTCCGCTTCTTCCCATGAGATTATTCGATTCTCGTTCATCATTTCTGAAATAAGAAAATTTAAAAATGTATGAGAAAGACGTATTTTTAGAAATTATTTTTGGGCATGAAAATAGAGTAACTATCCTTATGAATTTTCGGTAGATATTTGAATCACTGATCTATGGACTGTTTATCGCCAAAATAAATTGACTAGACAGATAGGTTGTTGTTAATACGTCTTCCTAGTCGTCGAGAGACAAAGGTCAATCGTTGACTCACTCAATAATTCGGCAACATCGGAGTCTTCCGTAGCGTGTAATTGTTCGAGTGCCGAGAGGAATTCATGATCATCCATTACCTCCTCCGACATGACTGAAATACGTATTGAACTCATTGTATTACTCATCTCAGTTTGATGAGAAGAGAAGTTTTCGACGAGGAAGCATATTTCGCAAGTGGATGTTTAGAACAACAGAGGAGTCAAGTGGACGAGAGGAAAGGATAACGGATCGATCAATGAAGGGATACAATGGAAAAACAATTGGGGATGAGAAGAGAAGGAAATGAGAAATAGGGGAGGAAAAAAGGACGAATGACTAATGAAAATGTACGAGAAAAAGGTCGACTAGAAATAGAATATTGAAAGGACGAGACACATTTATATTTTGGCAGATGAGACAAACGGAATGTAGCCTATATTGCATGGAAGGAGTAAAGATAAGAGAATAAGTTGAAGGAAGAAGGTGACACTATAGTGGACACCTCTTCGAATCTGCGTCACACTGAGAAGGAAAGGAGGAAGAGATAGAGGAAACCTCAGAGGCTAAAGGAGACAACATGTGTTACAATCGATCTAGATGGATCAAGATACGTTAGCCACTGATTGAACACTAAATTGAGAATGGAATGTTGATCAGATTGAAATGAAAGAATTGTAGTGGATCAGATGAATTTAGAGTACTTCAAATTTGTACTTCAATTTGTAAATTGAAGTGGCTACGTAAAACTTTTCGATTCGGGATGGTGAATGGGTTTAGGAGATGAGAAAGAGAGAGGAGGTGGGAAAAGGGGAGGTGGGAAAAGAGGGGAGGTGAGATGAGAAAGGGAGAGATACAGGATAGACGTTCATCAGTGCACAGAGTAGTGTAATGCCGTCTCTCTCCCTTTCTTACTTCTCTTCCACTCTCTCAATCTCCTTCTCTTTCGCCCATCTTATCCTCCTGAAGAAATATGAGTGCCACCACACAAATGTTATGGCCATCTCTAATCGATCTGATGGTAGATCAAGAGGATACTGTAGATGGAGGTACGGCAGATCGATGGGTCACGAGAAACAATGAGAGGTCAACTGGCTTCTTCCACGAAATTACGATGAAATTAGGGTGGCGTGCCGAGTTTTTACTGCTCGGGAGCAAAGGGCAGAAAAGACGAAGACAGGAGGGAAATGAGCATAGAAGGGTTGATTGGATGAGAATTGTAATGAATGAGGAATGAGATCAGGTGGGCAATGTCAATTGGACACGAGGGAAAGGAAAGTTGAGGTCAAAGTAAACCCCTGAGGGAAGGGAGGAGTACGTCAAAGGATGAAACAGGTAAGGAGGAAGAATTTCCATTGCACAGAATGATAGAGTGGGAGGATAGATATCAGTGTACGATCTTTGCAGGAATAGTTAGTGAATAGGGGTTGGAATGGGTAAAAAGTGGCGCTGAGAATATCTTGAGTTGGCAGATCCCAAGTGTGTTTGTTGTATCTGGAAGGGTACAGTTGAGAGGAGGAGAGGTGGATAGAGATGGAGGGGAGAGGGAGGGGGGGGGGGCGAATAAAGTTGATAGAGACGAAGTAACTGGATTGGTGACGAGTATCCAAGTAGTAGATTAGAAGGATGGTCAATGATATTCACGAGACAACTCGAGATACAATGGATACTATCCACTGGATACAGTATGCCATTGATGAGAGATAACTATGAATGCATTTCATTTTTGCCTTTGGTATACTTTATTTTAATTATATTTAAACAATGCACTGATATGTATAAGAAATAGGAGTATGGATAACTATAATATCTAAATAAATTTGAAGAAATTTCCCAGAATAAAGTGTGACCCAGCTCAACATCTGTTCATTTCGTGCGCACACTTCTTCACGAAGCCGCACACTTATCTGCCGATCCTCTTCAAGTCTCTTCAATTCTGTCGTTTCATGAATTTATCAGTCTTTCATACCCTTGAACTTTATTATACTACTCTTCATAGGAAACATGGGTACTAGACCGACAGCGGCGTTTGGAATGCAATGGAAAACAAATATTTCGTGAGTCATTTTACCTTAATTAGCTCATTATCATTCTCATTAACAACTTATCTAGGCATATTCACAAAGAAGATTTTTCTTTAAAAAAACACACAATTCAGAGAAGCGGATCAGAATGCGAAATACAAGGCAGAATGGCACGCTTCACATGATACTGTTAAGAAACTATTATATCAAGAAGTGAGGGATGCATCCAATCATCTATATTTGTTACTTTATCTCTTCATAGCTGTATTGATCCTTCAATCAAAATTCTCTATTCAGTATGTCTCTCAACGAGAATGGCAGGAACTCTTCATGAATATCTATCAGATTCATTCGTGGGTCAAAGACGGGCCGGAATATGTTCGGGTATGATATTCAGAATTGCGCATTCTTCATTTATGTGGACAATTGTTATATTTAGTTCTAATTCAGGGAGAGCTCAAGATCGATATCGAGAAATACGTCGATTCTGTAGAGCAGGTACGATATTTTCTAGTAGCTTTTCTATTTTTCTCATCACTTCTGATCGATCTGGTTTAAAAATTAGAGTTGAGAATGAGATGTTTGTGTCCTACTTTTGAGTTGAGCACTTGTTCAACTCAATTGTCTCTTTCCTTATCTCCTTTTCTTTCAGCGGATTCTCGTTCAAATCGATGATAATGAACTTCTTCGTCTTTACGTTTCTGAATGGACTAAATATTGTAAGCAGACGGAGATTCTTCCACTTCCATTCAAGATTAAGAATTCGGTGAGAACTTTTTAGCAAAATTTTGAATAGATTGACTATGACAATTCGACTCTGTATCAATATCTACTCATTTTAGAAGAATGAGCAAAACTACGCATCGCAGAAGAAGGATATTCAAGAGAACAACAAACTAATTAAAGATGTAAGCTGAATACGTTTCTTCTATTTGAGAGTGGTGGCTCTAACTTTACTTTTATGGTAGAATGTTTTCCAATTGCAGTCGATGCTCGATTGTTGGCGTGAACGAGTATTCAATCCGATATCGGAGAGATTGAGAGCCGCTGCACTCAAATTAGTTGACTCTGAGAGGTAAGTCACAATATTTTTTGGTGTTGAACTGATCTTATCTATTTTACAATTCCTTCAGAAACGGCGAAGTGTTTGATGATCGATTGGTCGTTGGAATTCGGGAGAGTTATGGTGAACAATTTTAGCACTATTTTTTCGTTTGATTGACTACAGTGAGAAAATATTGCAGTAATTCTGAATGAGTCAGCGGAGTGTCCTCTGGCCGTATACGAGACATCCTTCGAGAAAGCATTCATAAACGATACTGTAGCTTACTACACAGCGAGAGCCAGTAAGGTCAGTTGTGAACTTCTTCATTTCTTTATCGTTTGTGTGCATTCATTGAAGAAACAACAGTTTCAGTAAAGAAGTTTTCGCAATTTTTGTAAGCTTCCCTCAAACTTTCCACTTTATTCTTCAGTTCATCGAAGAGAACGGCGTCTCAGCCTACATGGAATATGCTGATGCGAGAATGAGTGAAGAGAAAGGAAGAGCTGCCAAGTTTCTCAGTGCAGATAACGAAAATCAGAGCGTGAATAGGGTGAAAATCTAATCGTATTCCAATCGAATGATATCTCTTCTCAGCACATGGAAGAAGTGACTCGAATACTCGTCGTTTCGTTTATGGAACAACTACTTGCAAAGTGCGCTGATTTCGTCAAATCCATGGACATCATTAGTCAGTTTCTTTCTCGAAACTAGGAATGCAAATGCGTCACCATTTCTGTAATTGTAATATTTTAATTAATATTCTTTATAGAATTGCGTCAATTGCATCGATTAATGAAGCACACTCCGTATGGAATGGATGTGGTAGTGGAATGCATTGATGAACACATTCGATCAGAAGGATTGGCGGATATGAGAGCGAGTGCAGCGACGATTACTACGGTGAGTGGAGTACGGTAGATACACTAGCGAATACACGACGTCGTGGTTCTTCGAAAAATGAGGACGAATTCTATGCAGGATCCAGAGAAGTACGTGGCTGCTCTTTTATCTCTCTTCGATCAATTCTCAATTCTTGTGAAGGATGCATTCGAAGATGATCCCAAACTACTCACGACGAGAGACAAAGCATTCGAAGTAGGCACATACTTCACATGAGCAGATCTTGCGTTTACAAGAAAAAATAACGAGTTGAATTCTTCAGCACATCGTGAACGATACTTCCATTTTCGCCCTTCAACTAGAAGTTCCTAATGATAAAATGAGAAAGAGGTGAGGGTTATTCAAGAAGCATAACTCAAGAAGTACATTTTTAGTGGTCGTGTGTCAATCGAATCGAAGTGTCCCGAACTCCTAGCGAATTATGCCGATCTTCTTCTGAGAAGGACAGCGTTGAGTAAGAAATTGAGTTCAGAAGAGATCGATTCGAGATTGAGTTCATTGGTGAGTTACTATTCAAATTATTATGTGAACAGCAAAATACGAAAATATTCATAATCATAATAAAATTTTATACGTGACTATTTCCTGATTGACCTATTTCAAATTTCAGCTTCTTCTACTCAAATACATCAGGAATAAAGACGTGTTCATGCGATTCCACAAGGTCGGTTTGTATCATCTTTGTATATCCATTGCATAGAAAGTTAGATTGATACTTCATTATCGCTTGTAAACTAGTGGATTTTTTTTTTGTTTTGCTTAGTTTTAATCTAGATAAGAGCTTCTCCATTCAGGCTCATCTCTCACGTCGACTCGTTCTCGAAATGAGTGCTGATCAAGATAAGGAGGAGCAAATGGTCACGAGGATGAGGGTATACGATAATTTATTCTACTGATTTTGTCTAATTATTCGTGAAATTGTAGACAATTTGAAAAACAGTTAAATTTTTATATTTTCAGGAAAATGGAATGCCCGCTGAGCAAGTCAACAAATTATTCCGGATGCTGCAAGATATCGAGGTTAGAATTGTTCCTGGAAAAAAACGCTATTAAAGGAGGAGTAACATGATTTTTTTGGTGACTAATCTGTTAACGCCACATTGTAGCAATCTATAACCATATAAGCTTTCCGAAACTCCCGTGTTTCTACGACATCAATGAACCGAGTTATTGCGAGTTGGCCTAGTGCCAGATTTCCCCTGAGTCCAGGAAACGGCGGGGATTTTGAACTGAGGGTTTGACTGGGAAGAGAGTGCGCCTTGATCTACCATTGTCTCCCCTAGTCTCTTCCCATCGATCGCACTCCTCCCTCTCACAAACAAGAGACGGAAGAAGGGAATAGGTACTTTGGCAGATAGTCAACGGCTAACTACTGTACTTGCAAGTCCCAGGATTTCGTTGTGGGAGTTTCCGACATTCATTCCTGTTACTCCTCCTTTAAAGTATGATTGATTCAGCTGAATAAGACGCTCTCTGCGAATATTCGATCTAATCTGACTGATTCTCATGGAAGTCTCTCTGATCTCATCAATGTAAAAGTTCTCAATACGGGAGCATGGGGAAAAGGAGGAGAACGAATTCATGTGAGTTCCTTATTCGAAATTATTCATTACTAGGGTTGATCGTTCGGAACGGAATGACGGAATTCCGAATTTTTGATCAAATTATCCCCTCACATTAACCTTACCCTCAAATTAACGGCCGAGAGTCGAACAATGGCCGTTCCGGAACGAGAAATCCAATTAGTTCTGTTGTGTCTTGCCTTGTACTAACACACGTCGTTATGTGGAATTAGGTTTTATCCACAATAGAGGAATGGGGAACTAAGACAGAGAGAGAGATAGACCTACTCGCCAACTACGCGAGAGCTAGAGTGAGAGGGAAGAAGGGAAGAGAGGCGAGAGAGAGGGAGACAAACACCTCGCGCGCTCATGGTGTAAACAAGTAGAGAGCGCGAGCAAACTACATACTAGAGACGGGGGCGAGCAAACTACACTCGGGCCCGGTGACACAATGTCTGTGAAGTAGGGGATACTCTACGATACAACACCTCCCCTCCAAGACACGAGCTTGGGGAGAGTCTGAACAAACATTAATTACATACAATAATAGTGATTCGAAGAATTATTCCTTTCTGTAGGACTTCTTGGATGGATCGACGTCAAGCTGCTTCGTCTGCTTACGATCTCTTGTTGATCTCCTCGGTTCTACCGGGAGATCTACCACTTCTGCAGGTTGAGAAACACTCTCATCCTCTTTCTCAATCGATCCAGTCTCATCATTGATCACCTCATCCTTCATATCGAATTCCTTCTCGAGGACATTCTCATTCACCATGGGAAAATCATTCCCATCCTCAATTCCGTATTCAATTTCCTCATCCGATTCTTTCCTCATTCTCAACTGATTCATATGGGCAGTGATCTTCTTGTTCTCTAACTGAACCTCATACATCACTTTTCCTTTTTTTCCAATTACTGTTCCTTTCGTCCATTTGAATCCATTCGGAGGCACATGCATATGATACATCACTTCATCTCCCATTCCAATCCTCCTCGATTTAACACCATTCTTTCGATCAAACTGATTTTTCATCGGATCATTTATACACTGATCGTTTGAGTCGAATCTCATAATAGGAATCATAAGATCGATTTCTGATCGAATCTTTCTACCAAGGAACACTTCTCCTGGTGACTTTCCATCACATTGTGGATTCGGCGTTTTCCTGTAATTCATCAGGAACAACTGTAGTGCCTCCTCCAGAGGTCTTTCTCCCTTCTGTTTCTCCAGATTTCTCTTTACCGTATCCACAAATCTTTCGGCCTGGCCATTACTCTGTGGGTGGTATGCAGGGCTATTCAAATGCTGAATGCCTCTCTTACTGCAGTATCGATTGAAAGCATCAGAGTTGAATTGTGTGCCATTATCAGTCACGATGACTCGAGGGAGACCATTCCTCGAAATGGATTCATTCAGAATCCGAATGGTGACTCCTGCGGTAATCGTCTTTGTGCTCACAATCTCTGGCCATTTCGAGTATGCATCGACCATCACAAGCAGATACTGTCCATCCACCGGCCCACAGTAGTCGAGATGAATTCTCTCCCATGGAGTACTTGTTTTTGGCCATGGTTCAAGTGGTACCTTCACAGGTCTTTTTGCAGCAGTTGCACACTCATCACACGAATGTACACACTTTTCGATATCACTGTCGATACCGTACCAATAGCATGCTTGTCTAGCTAACGATTTCATTCGCACCATACCCGGATGACCGGTATGGAGCATTCTCAATACTTCGTTCTTGAGTGATTGCGGAATAATAACTCGATCTCCGACCATCAAACAATCATTAACTACGGATAACTCTTTCCTTTTCGTCCAAAACGGAAGGATTTTCGGGTAGAGATCGTTCTTCCTAATTCTTTTCTCATCTGGCCATTTGGTAAGATGATAGCTTCTTACTTGGCATAACACGACATCCTTCAGAGAATGCTCTCTGATCTCCTTTGCTGTCACTGGCAACTTTTCCAGATTGTTTGACACTGCATTACACATTACTCTTTCCACTTGATCAATCTGATCCTCCACACATATCTCTCCTCTCGAATCGGCGATTAATCTGGAGAGTGCATCTGCATATGCAAAACTCTCTGTATTCACATATTCCATTGTGAAATCGTATCCAAGAAGAATAGTGCACCAGTGAAACAGTCTCCTTGCTGTATGAGCCGGGACTCCGGTTTTCGAGCCAAATATCCTTAGTAGAGGTTTGTGATCAGTTTGCATCACAAACTTCCTCCCGAAGAGGTATCGATGGAACTTTGTGACTCCGAAAATGAGTCCCTCCTTCTCGATCTGTGCATATTTCACTTCTGCTTCCTTGAGTGATCTCGATGCATGAGCAATGGGAATGAGTCTTCCGTTGACTCTATGTGCAATCACAGCACCAATTCCTTTTTCACTTGCATCTGCAGCCAATACAATCTCTTTCTCAGGATCGTAGTGGATCAGATTTAGATCAGATGCCAGTACTGATCGAATTTCCTTGAAGACCTTTGCACACTCGAGTGACCATTCCCAGTCCACTCCATCCTTCAGCAAGTTATCGAGAGGACCTCTCAACTTGTGCATTCCACTTATGAAGGGACCATAATATGATACCATTCCTAAGAATGATCTGAGTGAGGATTGATCTTGAGGCTCTGGCATCTCTCTGACTGCTCTCACTTTCATCGGATCTGGCCTGCGGCCTGACTTATCAATGATAAATCCGAGATAACTGATCTGAGTCAGACCAAAGGAGCATTTCTCAGGTCGGATACGGAATCCATACTCCTGGATTCTCATTAGCACCTTTCTCAGATGAATATCGTGCTCTTCTTTTGATCGACCTCCAACAACAATATCGTCCAGATATGCTTGCGCATTATCACAACCAGTCATCATTGTGTCCATTATCTTCTGAAATATTCCTGGAGCAACGCTCACTCCGAACGGCAGTCTCACGAATCTGAACAATCCTCGATGAGTACTCACTCCTAGCAGATTCCGACTCGATTCTTCTACCGGTATTTGCAGATACGCATCACTTAGATCGATCTGACTGAATACTGTACAACCCTCTAATCGGGCGAAGATCTCGGCCATCACTGGCAATGGATACTTGTTCTGCTCTAGATTATCATTCAATCCGGTCGAAAAATCGACGCATACTCTCCACTTGCCATTTGCTTTTGGGACAGTGAGAATGGGAGCTGCCCATTCCAGATGATCAACTGGCTCGATCGCCTCTATTTCCAATAGTCTATCCAATTCCTCATTGACCTTGGGAATCATTGCCAGGGGAATCTCGCGCCTCTTACAGAATACTGATCTTGCATCTCTTTTCAGAATGAGACTCGCTTCAGATTTCACGCACTTTCCCAATCCTTCTTTGCAAATCTCGGAAAATCATTTTTGATCCATTCCACATATGGGTCCACTTCATTTTTGATTGCATTTACTGTAATCTGTTTGGGAACGAGACGGAAGAAAGTGACAATGAAGTCTCTTCCCAGTATATTTGTATCGGCCTTCGCCGTATACACCGTTCCTTGGGCGACAATTCCATTCAATTCGAGCGAGAGATGGCATTTTCCACTCAATTCCAGAGGCGTTCCATTAGCACATTTCGGAAATGCATCGTGCTCCTTCCTCACGGGAGAGCCAATCTCTCTCCACGTCGAATCAGAGATGAGAGTAATATCTGATCCGGTGTCAACCAGCATCTCAATCACCCTTCCATTCATCTCTACAGCAGCATTGAAATGCTGTTTTCCTTCATTCAAGTCATCGTAGACCATATGGACCTTCTTGTCCCTTGACTGGTTATCCATCGGATGACTCCATTTGTTACACATCACACTCAAATGTCCTTTCCGATGACATTTGTGACACTCTGTGTTGATGTGACGACAATCGATTTCCTTGTGGCTATCTCTTCCACATCGAGAACAGACCGACTCTTTCGGTAGACTGTGGTCTCCACTCTTTGGTGACTCTCGATTTGATGACTTGTTTCGCCATTTTGGATTGTATTTGGAGACTGCATTCACAGCAGGAGCATTCTGTCCATTTTGACACGTGGCTGCCTGCGCATCTCCGTATACTTTTCTGTAGTTATCAGCAACTTTCAGAACAGATTCCATTGTGGGAGTCTCATCTCCAATCTGGTCCATCACATGAAAGAGAGTAGCAGTGTAACGAGGGAGGTCAATTCCACACAGCATAATCATTGCTTTGATTTCCTCCGGCTTCATATCACTGATATTAGCATCCTCGTACACTCTGTTCACAATTCCTGAGAACTCTTTTAGATCCTCGCATCTCAACTTTGACATCTTTAGTTGGAACAGATCGAGTCTCTTTTCAAACTGAGAACGCTTATCTCCAAACAAGTCTTTCATTACAGACACGATTTCATCGAATTTCAGATCAGCTGGATTTTTGGGTCGGATATGATTTCGGAACTGTTTATCGACCTTATCATCGATTTTCCTCAACAGTACTCTTCCTTTTTCACCATCGTCCAATCCACTGAATTCATTCTCGAATATTTCTCTATGCCTTTCCAACCACTGATCGAATGTAATTCCCTCTTCCGGTCTGTATGAGAATGTTCTTATTTGTTTCTCAAGAGCATCCACCGATGGACCTTTCTTGCCATTGCTCTCGGAATCAATAATCGATCTTTCATTTCTCTCCCTCAACAACACTTGAATTGCCTCTGCCTGCACTTCATTAGCAGTCCTTAGAGATGCAACTTCATTCCTTGTGTCTGCTAGCAGAGAGATCATCTTATCCATCAACTGTCCATTAGTAGGTTCTCCCATGATAATCGTGGTGATTCAATGTGTTGATATATCGATTGAAAGTGAGAGGCCCTGCCTCTATCACTGCTCTTGTGAAGGGGTGGCCCTGCCACACCCGACACCCAACTAACAACTGATGTGAGAGGCCCTGCCTCTATCACAACACTTACTAGGGCAAGAACGATCGTGAGTACTGAGACTCCTGAACGCCACTGTTGTGTCTTGCCTTGTACTAACACACGTCGTTATGTGGAATTAGGTTTTATCCACAATAGAGGAATGGGGAACTAAGACAGAGAGAGAGATAGACCTACTCGCCAACTACGCGAGAGCTAGAGTGAGAGGGAAGAAGGGAAGAGAGGCGAGAGAGAGGGAGACAAACACCTCGCGCGCTCATGGTGTAAACAAGTAGAGAGCGCGAGCAAACTACATACTAGAGACGGGGGCGAGCAAACTACACTCGGGCCCGGTGACACAATGTCTGTGAAGTAGGGGATACTCTACGATACAACAAGTTCATTGTCCGAACTCATTCCGAGCGCTAATTAAATCAATTCCGGAACGAGGCAATTTTGATCACTCTCATTCGGCCGTTCCGAAAGCCGAACGATCAACCCTATTCATTACTGTATCTCGCTCAGGTTTCTCTTCCTCACGAATTGGAAGAGTTGGTATCTCCTGTGGAAGGATATTATGGAAAAATATACAACGGGAGGAAATTGCATTGGCTGCATCATTGGAGTACTGCTGCTGTGAGTCAAAGAAATGGAAATGTAATGCTAATATTAGTCGGCAGATGGGAACTCATGGGCACGCGTGTGAAACCACAGATCATGATGCCCTCATTAGGATTATGAAAATTTGTGCTTGAAAAGTGCATCCTTACAGATGATGTTCAAAACTCGCGAAGGAGCTTCATTCGAATTGGAAGTTACAACATTCCAGGTAACATATCTAGTTCATTTATTTTTAGGAGTCAATCATGGTTACCATTCATCAATGTTTTCCCTATCCCTCATCTTTCAGTTGGCAGTTCTTTTCTGTTGGAATGATCGACCAGACGCTTCTCTATCACTCGAAAGTCTTCGAGTAGCAACGGAACTTCCTGATACGGAGCTTGTCAAGACTCTTTTTGTCAGTTTCTCTTTCTAACTTGCTTAGAGATAGAGTATCGAGGTGACACGAAACAACATCTCCTTCAAATGTTATTCTTTCAATAATTGCAGTCTCTGTGCTCGATGCCTAAATTGAAGTATCAAGTTCTTCTCGTGGATGAACGACCTCCGATTAATCCCAAGAAATTCACTGATTCAACTGAGTTCAGACTCAATCATGGATTCAAACTTGTCAAGGCTAGTTTCTCCAAGCTCAGACATTCAGCTACATATTTTGAACAATTATCTAGTTGTGCCTAGAACAACTATGTACAATTACTAATGCATTAGTAATTGTAGAATGAATTAATCAATTAGTAATTGTAGAATGGTCGTGAACAAGAGCGAGGTAAACTTTCTCTCGTTGGTCGTCTTCAATTATCACTCGAATCAACTGCGAAGGCCGAACACGAAGAGATTATCGCCCTTAGACAAATTAGAGTACAGGAAGCGGTTGTGAAGGTATGGGGAGGGAGAATATTGGAGAGTTGTGAAGGTATGGGGAGGGAGAATATTGGAGAGTGGTGAAGGTATGGGGAGGGAGAATATTGGAGAGCACGAAGATCCATAGACAGTGATGAGTTATCTACTCAGGTGATGAAAACACGTAAGGAACTTTCATTGGCGAGTTTGGAACACGAGCTGATTAATGTACTCAAGGTACGACAGTTTCAGTTGTGAAAATCCCGATGGGAATTCATAGTCAAATCTTGTAATTTTCAGCCAATGTTCGTGCCATCGAAAGTTATGATGAAGGAACAATTGGAATGGCTCTTGGAGAACAATTTCATTACCAGGAAAGAATCGAAGATGGATATATTCCAGTATGTATCATAATTAGATGTGAATTGATTGTAGAGTTATATAAATTTTCATTCTGCCATTATCTTGCTTTATGCGTCTTTCTAAATGCCGTAGTGCAGAGTAAGAACGAATCTCTGACGATTTTCGATTGATTTATTTTCATTGTTCTATTTATCATGACTATGATTTATCTCCACTTTACGGAACTTTTTTGTACACTCGATTGACGATCTTTCGAACGAGCAAAGCTCACGGTAGTCACAATATTTCAGATTATTTTATAATTTATCACAATCAAATTCAGTACGACGATAAATAAATATGTATCTCAATTGTTACCGACGAAATTGAATCAAGAGCGGGATGGGCTTCTGAATGAGAACATTGATTGTTTTCAATATCGTTAGTGTGTTTCATCAGTTGCAATTATTCCCACCTTATCGTCCTCTGCATTGATTGTTGTTCACACAGCAGACACAAGTACGACCATCAGAAGCAGGAAATCCAGCTGCATTCGACTACAACGAAGAGATCAAAGATCAATGATGAGAGAATGAAGTACTGACGGTGGAAAGTCCTCCCCAGAGAGCATACGATTGACAGCAGCTATTGCAGCGTACATTGACATCTGCATTCGAGTCAGAGCACGTAGCACTGAGAGATCAAAGACCAATCCTAAGTCGGATAAGGAAGATCTTACCGAGTGTTCACTCCATCGATCGTAGTGGTGAAAGCGGCGGTACGGGTGCAAACTGAACAGGGATACTGTAGTCTTCGAATACGGTAGTTACTCACCAAATCCACATGGGATGAAGTTGTTGCCGAATGATTGACCACCGAAGTTCTGAGATTACGGTATCATCAATTGGACAAATCTTTAAGATCTACCTGAGCCGCGATAAATCCTGCGAGGAAAGTTACTGCGAGGATACGGTAGATCATTCTGAGAAGTGTTACAATTGAAAGAGAATAAGGGAGTGGATGGATGAGATGCCGATCTGGTCCATTTTATAGCGAAGAACTAACCCAACAATATCGTGTACGACAATATGCGAAATGAGATTGCAGCGTCAAAGAATGCCGTTGGTCTTGTGATCTCTCTTTGACATTGTGACTGAACTATTTCACAAATTTTTCAACTCTTGGTCCAGCCTCGTGTTGTAGCCGATTAGGGGCAAAAACCGTTGTATCAACAGCGATGAATCTCCAAGTCTTCCATAATTGAAACTGAAAAAAAAACGGAAGGGGTTGGGCTTCAAATCTACCGAATAGTACAGACGAAAAAAAAATAAATTTATTCACTAATGATCTATTTCTTTTATGGAGAATAGTGCTCTGAACGAGAACATTTATAAACGGCTTCGTCTTTAGTACTCTCAGTGTAACAAATAGAAGACAGGGAGTGATGAGAAACAAAAGGACGACTCAGAGAAAAAGAAAAGGTTTCATGAACTGTTGATACAGACTGAAGAGGGATAAAGAGAAGGATGAAGAAACGAGCGACTGCGTTTATTCGCGTTCTTCTTCATATTTTTTTCTCCAAAATCAGAACATCTGATAGGAAGTTACAAAAATGCAGTGTAATCATCCAAAAAAAATGAAAAAAATGAACTTTTATCGAAATTGAATCTGCACAATTGTTCTATACAAAAATATTAGTGAATTTATCGTCCGTTGTTGAATGCGTTGGCTGCAGGAATCGGTCTTCCTGAAAGAGATAGAAAATATTTATCATATTCAATCCTTACCTCCACAAATATTGTTGTTCACACAGCAGACACACGTTCGACCATCGGAAGAAGGGAATCCAGCTGCATTCGACTGAAGAGATCAAAAAGATCAAAGATCAAAATATGTAGATGAACTCACTGCGAGGATTCCTCCCCACATAGCATACGATTGACAGCAGCTATTGCATCGTGCATTGAGATCGGCGTTCGAATCAGAGCAAGTAGCACTGAGAGATCAAAAATCAATTGAGAGAAAGAGAAAGATACAAACCGAGTATTGACTCCATCCATAATGATAGTGAAGGCCGCATTACGAGTGCATACTGGAGAGGATAGGAAAATACATTGGAATATGGATAACCACTTACCGAATCCACACGGAATGAAGTTATTGTTACCGAAGTTCTGAGATTATGGTATTTTTTTTCATCATAATCGATAATTACCTGAGCTGCGATGACACCCGCGACGAGAGAAACAATGAGAATACGGTAGATCATCTTGAGAGAGAGAAAGGGAAGATGCAATGAAGGATCATATTGAACTTTTTATATGGAGAGAAAAGCCATAACAACGACATCGATGGCATATTATGACTAGGTATACATTCATTTTTGATATGAAGATTTGGAGTTCGATTAAGATTCCCCCTCTGAGTGACAATTAAAAAAATGATTTTGCTCACATCTGGCGAGAACAGGACAGTGATAAAAATATTGATTACGGTATTCCCGCGAAAATTTAAATTCGAAAACATATTTTATATGGAAGTTACGGTAGTTGACTGATCGACTTTTCTGAGCGGGAAAACTAGACCTCGCGCGCTCGTTTTCTGGAACGTTGCGAGAGTTGTTTACTTACTGGCATTTTCATACTTTTTTGTCTTTTTTGACCGTCGTTTTTAAAATTTTCACGCTTTGTATTTATCAAAATGTATTACAGTTGTACGAAATGTGTGACTGCATCTGCACGTTCTTCCTCTTGATCCTCGCCACGTTCTGCCCGGCAAGATGATCATCATCTTCCACCATCTAATGATTGACTTGTAGCCTCTGGCCGTCGGCTGTCACATGGGCTGCACCAAAGATGTCTGCATAAACCTTCTGCTCTGCATCTTCTTCGTGATCCCCGGTAAACAAGAACTTATAAAGTATAATTTCAATGCTATGTCGAGTGAGAATACTTCTAATGGTTGTTTATCAGGTGTGATTCATGCGTGGTTCGTGATTCTGTTCAAGGATCCTATCAATTCGTATTCTCCCTCCACTGTCGTCCATGTCCATCACGGAGCTCCCCTCTACAACATGTCAGTTAATCATAATTCACCTTGTTTTTCATTGTATAGATCTTTCTTGTCTATGTCAGCCTTATTCTAGAATTGGCAATACATACTCTATTCTTAATCTGAAAATTAGCAATGACTGAAATTAGTTGAATTTCTTGCCGATGTCGGAGTTTGCCAATTTTTATTCTTTATTAATATTGTTGAATTTCAGGTAAATTGACCAACACATTCAACAATGGATTTCATCTGTTTTAATCAACATCGTTTCAATCGATCTCTTTTCTTCTGGTTTTTCAACTGGTTCGTTACATACTCTTGTCATTTTTTCACTCCAAAATCCGAAGTTTTCGTTGTATACGGCTCCAAGTCCGAGTTTTATGTTGCGATAAACCTGTTTCATATTCTCCTGACGTACGTATTGATACGATGAGTGGGAGAGTAGCGCCAATCATTGCTGGACTGTTGACGATTCAGACTAGAGATAGGATAAACAGACCGTCTCTTCATTTCGAGTGTACTCTCATCTGATGCATTTTCTCCGATAGTAGACATACCACTGAATCATCTTAAAGAATCAATCACTTCTCCTTTCTGTTTGCCTTTTTCAAGTTAAATGGTCTGATTCAACGGCGAATCGTCAATTTCTTTCCTCTTGTCATTCTTTAAATAGCTGATTTGATGCGAAGGAAGATTCTTGCCGATTCAAGCACCCAAAGGCGAAAACAGTGCCAACGGGCTGTTTTGTCGCTATATCTCTCGATATTTGCGTGTTGCTGGCATGGTGGGAGAATTGTCTGGAATGAAGGTGGAATGGAAGTACCAGATAGAACATTCACATGTGGTACATGTTACTCGGTTCTGGAATGTAGCTGCCACCCCCTCACCTTCCACTCTCTTCTCTCTTTCTCAGCTGTTCGTATCAATTGTCTCTGTGTTGACCCCAGATCCCTTCTCCCTCTCCCTCCCTCCTTCCCTCAAGGGAGCACTCTCTATCCATAGTGTTCTCCTCTCCTTCATCCGAATCTTAACTCTCTTCCATCACAACGTTCTCCTTTCTCCTTTGACTTCTCTCTATCTCTATTCCCTCTCTCGTTCCTCTACTCTCTCATATCCACCCTCTCTTCCATTTCCCTCCTCCCCCTCTCTCGACTTCTCATTTCGGGGCTTCTTCCAGTGTCTCTCTCAACTCGTTTAGTCCCTTTATCCTTATCGTCTTTCAATTCAGATTCCCTCTTTCATAGGTCACGAGTATTTCCTTTCCTCAGTTTCCGATTGATGTTTTCCCCTCCTATGGAGCTTATCAAACGATCCTTTGTCTATTCGACACATTGTGCTCATCTCTTTTAGTCTCTTGACATCTTCTATTCTTCTATTCTGGATAGTCCCATCCTGTCTCCATTCCTCCTCTTTCTCTCTCTCGATGTAAATACTCGAGTCGTGCTTTATGATCTCGCCAGTCTTCCTCTCTCATTTCGAAAAACGAAATGCTCAACCAATCTCATTTTCATTACTTTTAAGAATCCGGGCGAATGAGAACTAAATTGTTTATTCTCACTCGACTGTTGATTCCGATGGAAAGGAAATGATTCTTAGGGAGGACCACGTGAAATTTAAAAAGCTTCCTAAAATTCTGTTTTAAGCTGCTATTCGGTAATCGATGATGTAGAATCATAATTTCACTAGTAAAATTTGAGGAAAATCGAAAATCTCTTAGTAATTAGCTAAAACTCTAAACCCCGCCCATCGTGGTGTGGTGTCAGGAAGTGTGAATTGCGTTGGGTCAATATTTATCAGCGTGTCAATTGTTGTAATTTTCAAGTTACTTTAATATTTGTTTTCTTTATTTCATTAAAACGGCAAGTCCAAATAACCAAGTAATTGATAATGTGGTCAGCGATTAACATCATACAACCCTAGTTATCATACTATTTTTGACTACCGTATCTATTTCACCTTCAATACCAGGTAGACAAAATTGACATAGATCTTGTATTTTTTGTTTTGAATCTGTTGAAAATCACCATATAAGATATGAAATAAGTTTAAAAATAATAGAAAAACTTCTCAAATAGTGTAAAAATAATATTACACATCTTGATCGATACCATTTACATACTGTATCCCTCTTTTTTTACGCTATTTTTCAGATCCATATTAAATAATGTTTGCGCAAATGAATTTTGCTATTTTTTTTCTCTCAAATCAGCGCCCGATGTCAAGAAATGTATTTGGCATGAATTTGAGCAGGCGCGTGACCTGAAACGTTTGTTAGATAATAAAAACTATTTTCATCGATTGTTTGGATTCATATTTTACCATGTGTGCGTAAACAACTTTTTCTTATTTTCTCACAGTTCTTTAAAAGTGTTCCATACTAGATAAAAAAACATAAAACTGAAGAAGCGCACCACTTTGTTAAAGAGATAAAAATTAAAAACAAAAATAACGTTAAGATTTGAATTCGCGGGCAGTAAAAAGCAGAAAGTCTGTCACAGGAAATTCTCCGGCTATTTTTATGGGCTTTCCGGCTTGGTCCTCCCTAAATGATTCTCACTTAGATTGAAAGTAGTCCCAAATGAGCAACTGACAAACGAGATGATGAGATTCAGTCCATAAGCGAATTATATCTAGATGGATGCTCCATTATTATTTATTCAGGCGGATCCCCATTCCATCCCTTCTTTCTTCTATTACTTCAGTCCATTTCTCACTCTGCACTCTCCTCATTTCCCACACTTTCTCAGTCAATCCACCATTCACTCAACAACTTCTCACGTTACCAGGTCCCGTTTACGGGCACACTCTCTCCATTCTGCTTCATCTATCTAGAAGTAGAGAAGGAAAGAGCTATGAGATCTACTAACGACCTACTCGACTAGTCTTTGATACATTACGCAGTCCTTCGATTGTTGTCCGGCCAACGAGCTCAATTCTATTATCGCGAGAACTATCTCATATCCGTTAGATACATTCTAATCTGCCTTCTTTTCCTTCCACTACACCTTATCTATCAGGGGTTAGCGCACGCCGGATGCGCAATGAAAGAAGGGACAGTACCAGAAGAACCCAGGCCCCAGCTCACCAGGGTATCTTCAAATCGGTTTCAGGTGAGCAAACGTGAACTACAGATAGCAAAGAGAAATATAAATATAAACGAAGGCATTAAATGCTCAAAATCAAAATATTGAAATATTAAGTTACTGTAATGAAAATTGTGAAGCTTTCGTTGCGGGACATTAAACAAAATTATTGACAAACGCAGTGACTTTTTCCTCGGGTATCCGCGCCCTAATTATTTGTAATTATCACTTGTCTTTTGTTTTCGTCGCTCAGTAGCAGGTATTCATTTTCGCTTGTTTAAATCGTGACTTCAAAACAACACCTGGCAATAAATAGCCATCCTCTAGTCAGATAGTCGGGGAAAGTCGTCCAATGTGCTAGAGTGGTTTGCTGACCGCTGGCCGGCAAAAGAACAATGGCCGGACTCCGGAAGGACTCACGTTTCCAGGTGACTAAAAGGGGACCATTTATTAGCCAAAGTGGAGGGAGGTAAGCTCCTTTTTCATACATGTGAGAGGAAGGATTAATTGGTAACCTCCGGATATCCGATGTTCAGGTGTCACGGACCGATGGTGACGAAGAATTCTCACTGTCAGTCAGTGATCCGCAACCTCCTCTGGTGAGTGAGTGGGGGGGGGGGGGTGGGAGTCCGTTTACGAGCTTCGAATGATGCTGTGAATTCCTCTCGTGCTCTTTCTTCATAGCTCTTCTTATCACACGAGGGCGGGGTTGATGGCCCTCGTGTTGATTAGTCTGCCATCAGCATCATCATAATGGTCTATATTAGGGTTGCAGGTTTGGTTTCGTTATTCCCGCACTCTCCTCACTCTTCTTCCCTCTCCCGCATTCAATCCCGCACGAGCGAGAAGATATGCAAAGAGGGGGATCCCGCAAAATTGCGGGATTGATGCGGGATTTCCCTCTCTCATTTCACTTCGCTCTGATCATTCGATCTCGAAACCATTTGCATACGAAAAAACAAAGGCGCCGAGTAATGAAGGAGGGAAGAGGGGGGAAATGAGAGGGGGAAATCCCGCATCAATCCCGCAATTTTGCGGGATCCTGCACCCTCTTTACATATCTTCTCACTCGTGCGGGATTGAATGCGGGAGAGGGAAGAAGAGTGAAGAGGGCGCGGGAATAACGAAACCGATCCCGCTACGGCAACCCTAGTCTATATAACTCGCATCATCAGAGGCCCAAATCCGTCTCTGAGCCTCCTCAACCAATGCTCTCGGTCAACAACCAGAATGGAGAAGCACCAAGGAAGCTGTCCGGTAGATTCACTGTCAGTTATTTCAATTTATTAATTTCATTTTAGTTACTTGGACGAGCCCTATGATAATGTTACTTTAAACAAAAAGTTGTAGAAATAGTATTAAATAGTATCATACAACTGTCAGTTTTATTTTTTTATTAGGTGTTCTTTTGTTTTATTTGATTCCATACCACCTATTTTCTCCTTTCCTCGCCCTGTTCCTTTTGCCAACGCTTAAGGGCGAGCGATAACATTTTGATCTGTTGGCTCTCGTTCCTCCAGTGAAAATATGTGCAGTTTATGAAGAGCAAATACGTCCCAAATTTAAAACTAACGACTTGGAATTTAGTATTGGTATTGGACAGGGAGTGACTCTCTTTATCTCTATTAGCAACAGTGCAGTTTAGCAGAGAAAAGGGATTATATACGTCAGATTTTTGACCCGTCGTTGATAATCATGATTTAATCAAGATCTGTCTTTGAATGGTCAGATGACGTCACACAGATAAGAAAGATCAAGACGTAAAGAGACTGTGGTCTCTCTATCGAGTACGCTACGACCCACAAAACGGATGTGGCCCTTGAAGTTTGATTGTGAATAAGACGTTTTGCAGGTGGAGACACAATCACACGAATCTTCCCCTCTTGCACAGGAGAAAAATACAGAGAAACACAATCACGAACTGACTAATGATGAGATGTATATTGAAGATCCTGAGGAAATCGGTGAGAACTCAACTTGTTATTCCAGATAGCTAATTTGTATCCAAGCAGTAGGGAAAACAGCTACTTCCCACTGTGAGAGAAATGTTACTAGGATATATCTGTGGATACTGCATTAGTTACGCGTTGTTCGTTAGACTCCTTTTTGATTCCACTTCTGTTTTTGTTTAACGGTAGGCGGAGAAAGATGTCTTAGAAGTGCAAAGAACACTCCATATTGATGCCACCGAATTTTCACTTCACATTCAGTTTACTGTTTTTTCCTCTTTTGATAATGCCTTTTTCTTTCCAGCGAACACCGTTTCCACTGCTCAAAAGACAGTTCAATTCTCACTGGCCGATCGAGATTCAGAACAGCGAAAGAGTACTGAAATGGAGGGAAATGCTACGATCAACGCTAAGAGTTGGAGGTACCATTTACTGATTTTGTCATTTTCTTTTTGAGTGTTTGATCTCATGTCTCTTCGCATGGACGAATCGGGTTGCTATGCGGGGAATAAGCGTGTAATTTGTTAGTCGAGTAGAAGGAAGAGGAGGGGGGTATATGCGTGAGTAGAAGAGGGAAGGAAGGACAGAGCACAATGACGTAATCGACCCCCTCCTTCTATCAATATACACTCCTATGACCTAGTAGAAACCATCAGAAAGAATAATAAAATTGACTAAAGGAAATGTAAAATTGATAAGAGAGTACTCTTTTCTGCAGGAACATGAAAACTCTTGAACATCCTCCAATCATCGATTTCTATCGTCAGTCCATAGACCAAGATGGAATGGTTAATACGCGACCATCGATGTCTCAACTTATTCATGGACAGAAGAGTATACCAGAAGAAGAAATGGAGTTTGAGAACTTTGAGGTATTGTGAATCTATTGTATCGAGAGTGGGGGAATGAAAAGAATGCCGTCCATTGTTTTGATTAGCTGGCTTTTCCTCTCTTTCACCTCATTTCCTATCGTTCAAGTCTGAGAAATGAGGAAAAACAAAGGGGAAAGAGAGAGAATCTGAATTGAAGAAATGAGAAATTGTGTGGGATATTCGCTTCTCCTTCTCATTCCGATTTATCACTCGAGCATGTATTACGAAGAGAAAGATGGATGGAAGGGGACGAAAAACAGAGAAAAGGAACAATGGACATGTCAAAAGACTTGAAAAGGTCATTTGGGATGCAGTTGTCAGTCAATCTCCGTTCTTCGAACTCGAAGAGTTTTCGTTCGTAGAAAAGGGGATAGTTAATCCACTCTCTATATTTACTGTTCAGACTGAAGTAATAACATGCTCTTTCCGTTCCATTTAATTCTGAGATTGTCCTTCTCAGTGGATGGAAATGCATAGTTACACCAAAAGAATTTGCGTCATTTGGCTGAGAAAAGAGAAAATAGGAAATAGAATTGAGGGGGGGGGGGGTGTTGTGGACGAGAGAATAGAACATTCTCCTCCCTCATTCCCATTGGGTTCGAGTGTCCCCTGAATCCCCCTCATCCCATGAGAATCGTTAGCCACGAGAATAAGACGAGGAATTGGAATTCCTTTAGACTTGAGATCCAATGATGCTGTCTTAGATGGATTACCAGTAAGGGGGTAGCAAAACAAAAGACTATTAGAGTTTCAAAAGGAGAATGTGAGAACAGAAATGCTTTAACGAACAAATGAAGAGATTTGAAAAAATGGAGCCCAATTCAGGTGCATGAGATTGATCACAACGGCCATTCGAAGAGTGGAGATATTGGAAAGGATGTTCATGGATTCAAGGTATGAGAATATTGTAGGAAAGAGGTGGAGAGGAGATATATTGGTACGATTTGGATATCGTAAATAAATCGTGTTCATTGAAGGGTTCGTCAGAGGAACAATCGGAACGACTCGAGAAATTCGAAGCTCCCGCGAGTCAAGCAGGACGAGTGAAGGTGAGAGATTATCTTCCCTTTCGTTTCTACCGGTTTTTAAGGCGAGTAGAATGAAATATTTGATTTTTTTTGGATATCGGTCAACCATTTTCATAATTTCTCTTCTCATTTCAGTTTGGATGGTTCAAAGGAGTTTTTGTTCGATGTCTTCTCAATATCTTCGGAGTAATGCTCTACATGCGAATCTCGTGGGTCACTGGACAGGCTGGAATTTGTGAGTTAACTCTGGTGTACCCAGATAGCGTTCTCATTTTGTGACTTTTTCAGTATTCGGTTGTGGTATCGTCCTTCTTGCTTCTCTCACTACAATCATCACTACTCTTTCCACGTGTGCAATCTGTACGAATGGAGATGTTAAAGGAGGAGGAGCTTATTTCTTGGTATGAAGAATGAATCAATGTTTGAGTCAATCAATAGTGTGCTTCAGATTTCTCGATCACTGGGGCCAGAATATGGTGGATCGATTGGATTGATTTTCTGTGTGGCAAATGCTGTCGGTGAGAGATTTGAGATTAATTGTACTCTTTAAACGATCCTTCTTTCACTTACTTGTCATCTTTCAGGAGCAGCAATGTACGTGGTCGGATTCTCTGAAACCGTTCGAGATATTCTCAAGTGAGTCCATTATGTTCAATCGAAATGCAATGAATGTTTTTCTTCTAGAGCCTACGATCTCCTTCCATTCGACGAGATGAACACTATTCGATTGATTGGAATAAGTGAGTATTCTAGTCTACCGTAATCTGTCACATATTGATTGATTGCAGTCACGTGTCTCATTATTATGGTCGTTGTCTTCATTGGACCTGAATTCGAGAGTAAGATGCAGATGGGATTGCTGGTACGCTTTTTATACGATAATCGATTTTTAAAATTTTGAATACGGCTTCCAGAAAATGATGTTTTCCGTTCTCAGGTTATTCTGACTCTTTCGATTATCAATTACTTCATCGGTACTTTCATTCCTCCCAATGAGGCGAATCAGAATATGGGAATGACTGGACTAAGTTGTGAGTGAAGTTCATTTCTCATTCTCTTTCGATATTGGAAGTGATCAGTGATCAAAAAGTAAAAAAAGACATGTCAAGTGCTTCGAGGTGGTTTTCTCCGCCGTTTCGTTATCTATTTGTCTAATGTTTTTCCTGCGAACATTTGAGACTACCAGACGTATAAAAAACCTGTCGCAAAGGCAATGGTTTTCATTCGGGCACCTTTATAATAATTGCTGTCGGGGGCATTTTGACATGACTTGACATGACATGTAGTGCATTTGACATGACTTTTTGAGCACTGGAACTGAGATTGACAATTAACATGTGTTTGTCTCAATTGATGATTTTATTCAGTTCAAACTCTCAAATCGAATCTTCTTCCTCGATGGAGGGGCGGAGAATCTTTCTTCTCTGTTTTCGCTGTTTATTTTCCTGCAGCGACGGGAATCATGGCAGGAGCGAATATCTCGGGAGATCTCGCTGATCCTCAGGTAAGAATTGTTGATCTAATCTCCATGGACTTGTCTCTCATCAGCATGCAATTCCATTGGGAACTCTTCTTGCGATAGGAGTGACTACTGTCATCTATCTTCTAGTCGTCATCACCACTGGATCCATTGCTGTTGCCGATTCTGATGGATTGATACCAGCTTTGTCAGTTTTTTTCTTTTAGACTCGTGTAAAATTATTGATTATTTTCATTGGGTCTGGCATGAAAGTATAATTGAGATGGTTTCTCTAATCTCTATCTCTTTAGATTCAACGAGACGACAGGTTCATTTATTCCTCCCTCATGTGCATTCGAGACAGAAGAAGGAAAGATATGCGAGTATGGACTCATTAATTACTTCCAGGTATGTGGAGCAATTACTTTTTGAGGTTACAGTAAGTGTGAAATTGTTCACGATTCTCCGCAAACGTGCCGTGTAAAAAAAAACTTTTGCACAGTGTCAAAATTGGATACACAGATTTTCATGGGGAAATTTTGTCAATGTACCGCTATATCTCAATTGCCTAATGATTCGCATTGTCATCAGATCGTGGAAACAGCATCTCTCTGGGGTCCTCTCATCATTGCTGGAATCTTCGCTGCAACTCTTTCATCCGCCCTCGCTTCTCTCGTATCTGCACCCAAGGTATTCCAGGTAAGAAATGGTCTATATTATTGATATATTATTATTAGAACAAGGATTTTTCCATTTAACATCAATTGATCCTTGAATTGCAGGCAATGTGCAAGGATAAACTCTTCCCTCGTATCGATTACTTCGCTAAGGGATATGGACCGAATGAGGTAGTCTATCCATATTACATCGTTTTGTTTATGACATTTTTTCTCTTTCTTAGTCGCTTTAAAATAGTATTTTGTAGGAACCTCGACGAGCTTATATTCTGGCAGGAGGAATGGCACTTGTGATGGTTATGATCGGTGAGTTGATTACTCTGACCTAGGGAACTACCGTACTCTAATCTAAATCAATAATCAATCATTTCTCTACAGGAGATCTCAACGCTATCGCTCCGATCATCTCTAATTTCTTCCTTGCTTCCTATTGTCTTATCAACTATGCCTGCTTCGATCAAAGCTTCTCTGATTCACCCGGTATGGAGACTGACCTAATGATCTACCGTATTCATTCTATCTCAGGTTTCCGTCCGTCCTTCAAATACTACAATATGTGGGTGTCTGCAGTTGGATCGATACTCTGCTTCATCGTCATGTTCATTATCTCGTGGTCAGATTATGAGAACATAGGATAGACAAATTTAGATTAGAAAAGATTAGAAAAACAGGATTAAGGTCCAAAGAACTCTAACTATTGAAATGAATGAATAATTACAGGGAGACAGCTCTGCTCACTTTTTTGTTCTTCGCAATGATATTCGTCTTTCTTCTCTACAGGAAACCAGGTATGTGCAGATTACGGTAGATGGAGAAGGATGGCTGTGAAAGGAAGTAAAGAATGAATATTTGTAGATGTGAACTGGGGCAGTTCAACGCAGGCTCACTCGTACAAGAATGCACTCGCGAGTATGGTCAAATTGGCAAATACGGAGGAACATGTCAGTACTTTTGTTATAAAGAGATTGTATGAATGGATTCGAAAAGATTTCTCATGCTGTTCGATAATGTTCCTCCAGGATAATAATTCAGGTGAAAACCTATCGTCCTCAAATCCTCGTTCTCTCTGGTAATCCCGCTGCCCGTCCCTCTCTCGTTGATTTCGTTAATAATATCACGAAGGGAACTTCTCTTATGATCTGCGGATACGTCATTCCAGTCAGTTTCATTCTTCTGAAACATGAATAGAATCTCTCTTCAGTATGCGCCATCCGATCGTGTGTACTCGATATGTCGTAAATTGGATCGTCAATTGAATGAATGGCTACAGAGAAGAAAGATCAAATCATTCTATGCAAGTGTGGCCAATCAGAGTATGAGAACTGGAGCACAGTCACTACTGCAGGTACGGTAGAGAGGGAGGATACGGTAATGGAATGATATTGATTGCAGATAACAGGATTGGGAAGACTTCGTCCCAATATCGTCATCATTGGATTCAAGACGAATTGGTGTGATGGAGGACCGAGTGAAGGAAGAATGAAGGAGATTAATGATTACTTTGGAGTTATCCAGTCAGTTGTACGGTAGATGAGGATTGGAAAATGATTTTATTTGCAGAGACGCGTTTGAGAATGGAATGGGGGTGGGCGTATTGAGGAATGAGTTCTCGGGTCTGGATTATTCCGAAGCTATGAAGAGGTTTGTAAAATTGTTGATGGGCGGAAGCGCTTGCAATACTTATTACGTACATGCATAGTCAATGTACTGGTTCAGATTCAACGTTCGAGAGGGTAACAAACAACTGCATATTCCGGAAGTGAGAGGAGTATCGAGGTGAGAGAGACGAGAAGAATACAATTGTTTCTTATATGATCTCTCCATGCCCTTATCTCCGTCCATTGCAGTAGTCTGTGTGCTGTTGATGCGAAAGATGTAGATGAGAAGAAGGCATTGATTGAGAAGGAAGAAAAGGTAAAAGGATTGGAGTCGGAATAAGTAGACAATCTCGATTTTCAGGATGATTCGAATAACGAAGCGAAAGAAGTTTTGGATGCATCGAGTGGTGAGAATTATTACCTTTTCAATGAATGAGTGGATGATGGATTGTCACGGCTGATTTCGGAATGAAAAAAGGAAAATGATTGGATGGAACATGATCGAATGAGCTCGGCCTGAAAATGCAATGTCTGTTATGGTCTATTTAGCTCGAAGTGCATCAAGTCACATGCTACAATCATTTGTGAATACGAGTGGAGAATGTATTGAGGGTGGGGATGAAATATGTGGAGTGAAGTGATTGATTGAAGTTTATGAATGTTGTAGTCGTCTACGACAATATTGCATGCAATGCCATCTTGAATGCGATTCTATTTGAAATTTCATATTGTCGTGATAGTTGAACGTTATGTTGTTATCTGTATTGTCAATATCCGTCATTCTAATAATTCAATTCCTCTTCAGCATCTACCTCCTTTGCTGATACTTTCTTCGCTGATTTCGAACTAACGGATGAAGAAGGAGAAGGAGAGAATGAAAGTGAGGAAGAAGAAGAGGAGGGACCGGAAGAAGCAGTGGTACGGTAGATTACGGTAGTCCAATGATTATCGATCTTCTACTCAGACTCCTGCCAGTGTAGACATTGAGAGAGGAAGACCGTCCATGATGAGAAATGCTCCCTTCTCACTCTCAAGAAGAAGAAGGTACGGTGGAATTGGAGAATATAATATAAATAAAATATAATAATATCAATATTGGTTCTTTGTCAGGAAACTAATTAACTGCTACGTAGATAGTGTTGACTTTTTTTTTAAATTTAAGATCGTGTACTAAGTTTTTTTGTAGTTTAGAAATAATCCTTAACTAATCATTGTGTCAGGAAGCGCAAGCAGAAGAATAGAAGAGAATTGGATGATAACGAGTGAGAAATAGATTATCGATTAGCATGACTAACCATGATGGATTCATTCTTTCTCACTGTAGTGCATGATATCGTGTTGAAATTGTCCAGTATTGTCGTAATCGTGCTATTTATTGTATCGTGTATATCTGTATTCAGTTTCAGTGAAGGCATGCTGGTAGAGAATTAGGAAAAGGAACGAGGGAATATCAATATATTTTCAGTTCTCGAAGGCCAACTCAAGAACAGAAAGCACTTCTGAATTCTATATCTAAATTCCAGAGAAAGATCAAACAGGTGAATATAATTAATTAGTTTGTTATTTAATCGAGTATTGGTTGAGGGAGTAATCGATGTGTGGTGGTTATTCGATGACGGAGGTCTCACTCTACTCATTCCCCATCTACTCACAATACCCAAGAGTTATCTTGAGGTCAGAATTTTCTTCTTGTGTAATAATGTCATTGAAGTCGATTCATGATTGCTAGTTGTTAATTATGTGTATGTCAGGGTTCAAAATTGCGTGTTTTCACTATTTCCACTTCAACTCGAACGATGGAACAGGAACAGAGGGGAATGGTGGCACTTCTTAGCAAATTCAGGTGAGAAATTGGATGAACATGATCCCTTTCGGATCTCTTTGAAACAAGATTACATTGAACAACGCAAGAGATATTCAATACAGAATCGACTTCTCCGATGTGTTTGTAATCGCCGACGTCACGAAGAAGCCAACTCAGCGAACGTATATATCATTTCACTATGTTATTTACATTATTTAAATTCAGTCTGGATTCCTTCCATGAGCTCATTCAACCGTACAAGGGAGAGGATGGAGAATCGAATGGACTCATTACTGACTGTGAGTTAGATAAATTAACACAAATCTGATCTTTGATCTCTTCCAGCTGAATTATCGGCACAGAAAGATAAGACATATCGACAATTGCGAATAGGAGAACTGCTGAAGGAACACTCGTCCGATGCTGATCTCGTTGTTGTGTAAGCTCATTCATTTCTTCTGTCTTATATTCCACCTCTATCTGATATTTCCGAGTGAATAGTCTCTTCTATTTCAGAACTCTTCCTGTTCCCCGTAAGGGTCTTGTCTCATCATGTCTATATCTCTCATGGTTGGATATGATGACTCGTGGTCTTCCTCCAACTCTTCTCATCAGAGGTAATCAAACTTCCGTTCTCACTTTCTATTCGTGAGCAACCATTTTCCTATGTTTTAATTGTTCCCATTTAATGAATTCTGTCTGTGGTCAATTGTATTCCCATATCGTCCTGTAGTGTTACTCGTGTTCATTCAATTTGTTTCCATATCGATATCACTTTCAATGTTTCCTTTCTATGCAAACTAACAATCTCTGTAGAGGATACTGTGTATTCCTTTCTACCGTAGTTGCATACTATGATATGCTTTCATCTGTTCAATTTTATCCCTCTACGAAATCAAATTTTCAGTCATACTAAAAACGAGCTTGATTTGTTCTTTGGAAATTCAAAATATTACGATGTTCCCTTCCGAGTGTAATTTTCTTGTTTCTACTAGGCAATGAGATCAATGCTAATAATGTCAGGTGAAGAAAAGGAATAAAAAGATTGTTAGTTCACTTGCAACTGCGTTTTCGCATTGTACAACATGAATAATTTACCCCATTTTGAATTTCAATAATGTACTTAATTCAAGAACACAGAAATAAAAATAACGAAAGTAGTTATGAGTATTCTACAAGATGTCACGAAATATAATATCGGCACATAATTGAGTCTCTTCTTCACATCTCTTCATCTATCTTCTTGAATCTCCACTCATCATCGATAGATTTGTCTTTGATGTTGATCTGCTCAAGGGGGTCTAAAATAAAAGATTATCAACTCTCATAATCTCTGTTCTTACTCTGTTGTTGTTCTGCCTATTGGTACGAGGATTTGTTTGCTGGAATGTGCTCAATTTTACATGTACAGTGAAATAGAGGGAAGTGGGTATTACCTTTCTATGTTCATAAGGGCAATATTCATTCGAGCACGATCCATCCTTCGGACAGTCACCATGAAGGAAAGGACAATCGCAACCGCGATTACAATTGGGAAACGATCTATAACGAAATATTATGATTAAGCGGATGTTGCGAATTTTAAGAGACTGATCAATAAGAGACTGATACGCCATATGATTGAACTTACCGGCATTTCTGTGAGGGATGAGCATAAATGCATCTTTCTTCAGTCTTAATACAGTCTGGCCAATTATAACAACGTTTTCTCGAGTATGGAAGTGGTGGATTCGGTTGATTATTCATTACTGGACTTCTCATAGGTTCGGGTTCTCTCGTATGATATGGCTGAAATGCATCCATTGTGTCGCTTCAATGTGTTTTGTAAAAGTAAAACTATAAGGAATCTGCATTTACAGTTGATTGAGGATTGTCCATTCTCCCTCTCGATTTGCTTCGATGACGATGCTTCGATCTCTCTCCATTCTGTTGCAGTGCATTATTTCTCTACAAATATAACTCATTCCTGTAATTTGACAAACGATACAACCTCTTCTTCTTTCTTCTTCAATTCTTCCATCTTGGCTATATATTTTCTATGTAGAGTCGGTCGACCTGGCTGAATGTCAAAGTAATTGACATTATGGAATGCTGAATGTCAAAGTAATTGACATTATGGATCATCGAGAAACTAACCCTTGGGTGTTCAAAGAGACACTCCAATCCAGTACACATCCTTCCTTTGTCGCACTCTGGATGTCTCATTTTGCAATAGATGCCAACACATGAGTTAGTTCCAAAGTTACTGAATGCAAACGCTCTCTTTCGCGAAAACTTCTTTTTTTAAAAATTCGACAGAAATTATAAAAGACGTCTCACATGCATTTCTCTGTAGGATGGAAGAACGTGCAGTTTTCCCCTTTGTTGCAATTTGGAAAGTACATGCATCGAGTCTTTCCGAATTGAGGATTTGGATCAGACTGAATATTATCTTTTATATTGAGTCCCTTCATGAGTTCTTCATACGTAGGAGGAGACTCTGAAAATGTATTGCACAAATCAATAATATTCCAACTCTCTTCCGATCCTTCTCCCTTAGATGTTTCTTGTTCAATGACAGCGCTTAGGTATTCCTAATATTTGCGATGTATGACTCATAGCTGATAAAGTGAGAACAACTGCACACTATCATAGCACCGGAAGTACCATTCCTTTCTATTACTACAGAGAAGTGATCAACTTTTGAGCTTAGCGAAGGATGTCTCTCTAAATTCATACACAACCAGTGCAAAAAGTTTTGAAGATGTGATACCCCGGGAATGAGGTTGAATTGAATTACATAGAGCTCTTGAATATAACTATTTTCCTGAATACTCACCAGAATAAGGATCATTTTTAGTCTGATATTGTCCTCTTCTCGGGGCAGGTTGAGGACCGATACTCTTTAGATACGCATTCCCTTCTTCTTCCTTTTGTTCATCCTGCAGTTATCAACTATGCACAAAGGACACAAATGATAAATACTGTAAGAATGTTTTTCATTGCTATTTCCATCTTCATTAAGATCTTATTGGCGATGTCAACTTCGTCGAAACTGAAAAAGTCCTAATTCATTGAAATATTTGGGTAAATAACTATGTGGAGAGCTTACTTTTCCAAAATGAGGGCAATATTTTTCCACAATTTGGCTGTCTCTGCAAGTTCCTTCCAAGTTCCTTGCTGTTTTCGACAGTAGTTTTCGAGCTGGAAAGCCACAAGTTTAGTCTGAACAAATAATTTAAAATGATTGCCGCGTACTGGAGTTAGATTCGTGGAATATTTCTTATCTTCTCTTGTAATTTCTTCGAGAATCTTTCCATAATTGATATATAGTCGTCCTTCGACGATAAAGTATCTATTTCTATGAGAGTCCATTCCAATTTCTTCGGGAGTATGTCTCGGCTGAAATGTTATACTGAGCACCTCGTTTATATACGAAACTAACCACTCCTCCACTCTGAATCAGCTGACAAAATATCCACAATTTCACTTCAGTGGATAAAGATTTGAATGATTTATTGGGTAGAAGAGGATTTGATGTTCCACTTGGATAAATCTTATCGTTGTTTAAGAACACGTTGAGTTGGTTTTCGTAATCCGAGAGCCTGAATTCGCTAAATCTGTTAATTTCAATGGTGGAGTCTCACTTGATTTTAGTATTCGGATAAAAGTTATTTAGTAGATGCATTATGAGTTGTCTTAGAGGCATACTACAATCAAGAATTAATTTTGCGGCAAATTGAATAAAACCTGTTATGTTTCTCATTGGTTTCCTCTTTTTCCAACTCTTCAATCAGTATATGAGTAGGAATCTGTAAATAATTTTTTAGTAAAGTAGGGCTCCCTTCATCACCTTAAATCCTGTTTTAGGGAGATTCGCCAAAAGGAGAGCGAAGTAGTATGAGTTTACAAAGTCATCACGACACTGCAAGAAGTTTTATATTCATATTGCAATCTTTTTTTGGGAATACCTCATGAAATCGAAGCCAATTGAGCACTGGATCTTTATTATTAGTCATAGTTCCTGTAAAATAGAGAGGAAATACTTATTGGAAGTTGAAGATGGTGAGTGGACGAGGCGAAACGAATAAAAAGAGACGGGAAACGCGGTCTCTTTCGTTTGCTATACAAGTGATAAGAATCCATTCTCAGCTCTTTCTAGCTCTTTCTACAGATTAATACTCACAGATCCAGTGTAAAAGGAACGATGCGAAGTTAAAGGAGGAGTAACAGGAATGAATGTCAGAAACTCCCACAACGAAATCCCGGGACTAGCAAGTACAGTAGTTAGCCGTTGGCTCTTTGCCAAAGTACCTATTCCCTTCTTCCGTCCCTTGTTTGTGAGAAGGAGAAGTGCGATCGATGGAAAGAGACTAGGGCAGACAATGGTAGATCAAGACGTACTCTCTTCCCAGTCAAACCCTCAGTTCAAAATCCCCGCCGTATCCTGGACTCAGGGGAATTCTGGCACTACGCCAACTCGCGATAACTCGGTTCATTGATGTCGTAGAATCACGGGAGTTTCGGAAAGCTCATATGGTTATAGATTGCTACAATGTGGCGTTAAGAGATTAGTCACCAAAATATTCATGTTACTCCTCCTTTAAAAGTGAGTGAATGAAGACTAAGGCAAAGGGTCGAGAATAAAGCTTATAACGAGAGCGATTGGAAATGTCACCATACAAGAGACTGTTTCAAAATAAATGACGTGCAACGCAGACGTTTCAAAATTATTCTTTCAAAATTATTCGTGCATGAATTTCATATCAGAATTTGTAAAACAGAATTTGTTGTTAATGTTAACGTATCTATTACAAACAATTGATACATGTACTATAAAAAAAAAACAAATGGCACCCACATGGCAACAAAAAAACTCTATTTTAACATTTTAAAAGCAAACACAAATAGCGAAGCAACAAAATAAATTTCATTGAGTCCTGATCCTGATAAAAAATTTTCTCAGTAATTTATAATTTTATTTGTAGACGTATCACTTTTTCTGATCATTTCATAGAGTTGATATTCAAGATAAAATTGATTCTTTCAGAAAATGAATGCACACGCGTTCTCGTCAGGCACCATTTCTATAGAATCTCGGAACAATTCGAGCATGTTTCTGCTGGAAAATAATTAATTAATTACTTATGGACAACTTAACGAAAAATTAAACAAAAACCACTTTCGCAATCAGTCAGGTCGCAGATACCTTTTTATGCTGGTAGATACAATATTTGTCTCGACAATAACCATCTTCATCACAGAGCCCATGCTTATCAGGGCAATCTCGACCACGATCACAGTAATTAGAAGAGAAGAATTGTCTGAGATGAATCTCGTAAGTATCCTTTTGCTAAAAAAGAATCACTCACTCGCAATATTTTTTGGGATGGGCGTAATTACAGATTTCGCCTTTATTACAATGGGCGTCATACCAACAACGAAGACGCTGAATATATTGTTAAAGGAGGAGTAACAGGAATGAATGTCAGAAACTCCCACAACGAAATCCCGGGACTTCCAAGTACAGTAGTTAGCCGTTGGCTCTTTGCCAAAGTACCTATTCCCTTCTTCCGTCCCTTGTTTGTGAGAGGGAGGAGTGCGATCGATGGGAAGAGACTAGGGGAGACAATGGTAGATCAAGGCGCACTCTCTTCCCAGTCAAACCCTCAGTTCAAAATCCCCGCCGTTTCATGGACTCAGGGGAATTCTGGCACTAGGCCAACTCGCTATAACTCGGTTCATTGATGTCGTAGAAACACGGGAGTTTCGGAAAGCTCATATGGTTATAGATTGCTACAATGTGGAGTTAACAGATTTGTCACCGAAATATTCATGCTACTCCTCCTTTAACGTTGATTCGAAACAGAATGCGAACCTTCGTCCTCTCTAAATTCTCTTTCTTCAGATCATCAGCCTCAATTATTCCTGGGAGAAAAGTGACACTTTTTTTCGCTTTCAAAATTGACTTCGGCTTTGGATTCACATGAACATCTTCTATTTCTTGGCAAACTGTTTCTATCACAGTGAACGTCTCTTCGAGTTTAGCATGGAGTTTGCATGAAATTTCGAATTCACCGAGGCTGTAACGTGAAATTAAAAGATTTGACTATTGTATTTTACTTTTTGACAGCATTAACAACTTCCATCCATTCTTCTTTTGTCTCGGCAAGTAATTTCCACCGTCTCATCTCCATTAGTTTACGCTCAATCTAAAAAAAAGAATTTTTATCGCTGAATAATTTTAACAATATTTACAGTTTTGTATTTCGTGTTTGGGGCATTTCGCTCTTTTGCGAGATCATTCAATTTCTTTCCGTATTGGATGAATAATCGACATCCATTGACAACAAAATATTGATTATCTGTCTCTTCTGAATCAACCATGAATTTAGTTAGCTGACTCATCTTTCTCTGAAAAGAAACACATTATGAATCAATCATTCTTATTTACTACTCACTCCAGTTTTCTGTAAAAGTACGAAAATGATGTATAATTTGACTTCAGTTTTGAGAGAGTGAAAGATGATGTTGGAAGCTAACGGATTCTTGAGTCCTCCCAGTTGATCTTGGAGAAAATCGCGAAGAATTCCATTGCAGTTATGCATTCTGATCAGGCGTGTATTGATTGTTTAACTTATGCTGCGGAAAAAGTAGGGGGAGGAAAGAGAAGAGGAAAAAATCGGGTGGAAAAAGTCAAGGGAGGAAATCAAAAATTTGAATTCCCGCATTTTTCGTTATTTTGAAATATCTCGGTTCCCATTGATGCTAGCCACTTGAAACTTTGTTTATAAGGTATAAAGGTGTCCGAAAACCTCTATTTAAATTTTTGAGTCGCTAGCTCTACGGGGAAGCGAAATACTGAAAAGTGCGCGAATTCAAAATTTTGAATTTTCTCCTTTTCCTCCTTTTTGACTTTTTCTACCCGAGGAGGAAATCTCCCCTGACTTTTTCCGCAGCATTAGACAGTTAAAGAACAAACCTTATGTCTGTCTCACTGACTAATTTCAATAGATGAAAAAGTAGTTCTCTGAATATGTTGTTCTTCAATGATTTATTATTTCCAACTAACCTAATAATATCAGATGAAAATCCAAACATTTCTTCTTTCTTCAGTTCTTCGATTATTATAGAAAGAGGGATCTGAGGATTTCATGGATAAAGTTTGACTCATAATTACAATTAACCTCGTTATCCCCATCTTGATAAATAGTGCCAAAATTCTCGCAGAAATGGGCGAAGTAATATGAATGAAAGAAGTCAGTGTGATGCTAAACAAAATACATGCCGACTAAAATAAAAAAAAAGATAATGAACCTGATTGTATTGCAGTAGCCAGATCAGATATGGAGGTTCTTCATTCTCCATTCTCCTCTTGAAATGATAGGGTTAGAAGAGAGAAGGCTTGATAGTGAGTGCTAAAGAATGACACAATGGAAGAGTGAGCTATTGAAGGGAATCGAGTAGGCTTACACTCGATCGATCGATCATTTCAAAATGTTATTGAGAGAAATGTTACTGTGTATGCAATGACCATGCTTTCATTTATTTGGCTCTGAATTTAAAACAATACATCAAGAACGTACGACAGGAATCACAAAATACAAGTAACTTCCAGCAGAATGTTTAATAACTGTAACTAACTAAAATATAACTGAAGGATATCACATGCATGAAGATGATTTGAGTGATATGTATAATTTAGGTTTAAACAATTGTTAACAATAGAAGTAACTTAATCTTAAAAAGTAGGATTTTTTAGTGCGTAATTACCAATCTTCAGAATTGTCCACCTCTCTGAATTAGATAAGTTCTCAGTAACGGATAAGAACTTGATTAGTTACCTTTTGTTGCAGAAGTCGCTGGTAATTAATCGATGCACGGGGAGGAATTTGCTAAACGAATTTCTGTATATAATGAGATACGAGTGTCTACCTGATAATGTTCGAATGAACAGAATTCATTAATACATCTTCCATCATTGTTACATTTTCCATGTAGTAGAGGACAATCTCGGCCACGCACACAATTGGGGAAGGAACTCAGAGAGAATCATATTGATGAAAAGTACGAAAGGAAGAACTAACGTGCAATGTTCTCTAGGATGAGCGTATGTGCATATCTCAGCGGGTTTATTACATCGAGGGAAGTAATGACATCGAAGTTCTTTGTTCGAGAAAGGCCTTTCATTGTGAATGGGAACAATATTTGGCCTCTCGAATTCTTTCGGTTTTCTAAGTGGTGATGGCTAGAAATAATTTGATGAATTAGTTGGATCATGTATCATGATCACCTCTCGACGCTGTTGTGTAGATCGGCCGGCAATATTCAGCTGATCTTCGAAGGACTGTCTCATTCTCACTACGGGGTCATTTATACCTGGAATATGTATACAATTCTAACAATTGTGGTCATACGACCATACCAGAAGAAACAAATCGATGATTTTCATCTTCTTCTCTAGTCGACGAATTACTTTGTGAGTCCTCAAAGATTCATTTTTAAAACATTTTCTCTGCCACCACAATGCCACCTCTTTCATCTTCGCATAGTGAATTCTTCGAAGACTCGGCATTGTCTGAGGTCATAATTATCATATTAAACACTACCGTGAAACGGACCTTGTAATGTTCGTAAGTGCAATAATTATTCGTACATACTCCATCTGCAGCACAAATAGGATGAATAAATCGACAGAATATTCCTGGGCAAGCTGGACTTCCAAAGTTACTAAAATGCAGTGATTCTCTCAATGGAGATACCTATTTACAAATTTTTTTACGAAAATCTACTAACTTGCACTTGTGATCTGGATGAATGAAATGGCATTCTTCGTTGCTTCGATTGCATTTAGGATAGTACATACAACGAATGGTCTTTGATCTCTGTCCGAATATCGATTGTTCGTTCTGAGGTAAACTCTCCATTGAAGAACCGTCTGCTTCGAAATGTTGATGGCTAGAGGAGCTCCCTGAAAAGAAGTGGCTTGTTCTAAGCATCTTTTTATGACAATTCATACGAAGAATATATCGATAGAAGTGTAAACTGACTTTGGGAAGGTGAATGACTTGATTGTCGTTCATCATCTGCCCATTTCACAGAAGGAGGCTTCTGCAATATTGAATACTTCCCATCTTCATTCTTGATCTCACCTTTAATTGAGTTCGACTTCGTCTCGCTGTAATTCCTCTGGCAAAGTTTTCAGCATTTGATTCATTCACTTCGTTCGGTTTCTCCTGCGATATATTCTTGTGTAAAACTTAGTTTAATCAAACTTACCACTTTATTTATCGTAGCAGATCGTTCAATTTCCTCATTTATTCTATTTGCAATATCTTCTTCGTCAAAGCTGAAAATACTGTTATGGATAGAACTAATCAATTACGGACTTCTCCAGAAGCATTGATATTTGTGTCCATTGTTCCCTTGATTCAGCTAGAAGCTTCCATTGAGGCATTGTGAAAAGACGCCTCTCCAACTGAATTTCAGTTTTCCATCCTATTTTGTGAGATCAATGAAACTAACGGAATTCCATTTGCTGTCTCCCTCTGTTCTTGTCATTTCTTGTAACTTTGTTCCGTATTGTACATAGAGCATCGTCTTATTCACGATAAAATACAAATTTCCAGTTGAGTCCCTTCCGATTGGTTTCGGATGATGTACGACACTCTGTAACGAACAGTGACGTGAATATATACATGTGAGCTCTAAGCTTGAAAATCATGGGAATAAGTATACTGACGGAGTTATATTGAAGAAGCGAATGGAGTATCCACAATTTCACTTCAGTTTTGAGTCCATTAAATTCTTTAGGGAATTGAATTGACTTTTGGGCCTCTTTTAGGTTCGTCGCTATCTTATAGTATAACATTACCACGAACTCGCGAAGTACAATCATATAATTATTTTGCCTGATTATACTCTACCTTATTGAAAATACATATAAAATGTCATACTGGATGTCTCTCTCGGGTTGGACAATCTTGAGAAATTGTATTATTAATTGCCTGAAATGGATATCTGCATAGTTCATAGTGCATACATCAAAGTTCAATAAACCTTATTTCATGATCATTATTCTCTTTCTCTAATTCGTCGAGGATTTTGAGACCAATTACCTTAACAAAGGGAATAGTCATATTATACAGAATAAGCGTACCGAAAAAGTGTGTTCCTTCGATCCGCGAAAGTTTTCAACGAGACAGGCATAATAATACGAGTTCACCAATCCAGTTTTGCACTGAAGTTTATATTTATACAATGTCAGCGATAGAAAATACTAGAATTGTCTACCTTTGCACCATCTAGCCAGTTTAAAAACGGATTAGATGATGTCATTGTATGATTGATTAAATTGGTAGAGACGATGAACTATTTTGAAATTTCGATACTTCTAGAACGATGAATAAAATATTGCGAAGACACGACAGTCGTCAGTGACTCAATTTAACCATAGAAAGGAAGAGATACATTGATAAGAAGAAGTTGATAAGAAGAGAGAAGAGAGGAAGGGAAGATAAGAAACGCAGGTAAGTGAAAGACACTTTGACATCATACTTTTGTTGAAATTTTAATGTGTTTCACAATTGAAAATAGATTTATTCGGATAGGTAGTAGTATAAAATACATTTGCAATCAACATGAGAGTCAACAATTGATTATCGATCTATCTTATAATTACTTTAGAGTTATTCATAAATAGAGCATTTTGATTCTTAAAATTCGAATACAAGAACGTGTCCATAATGTGTGACTGAATCAACATTTTCCGTTCCATTTATTCAGGATTGTTAAATTGTCGAAAAATCGATCTTCCTCTCTCTTTCTTGCGTAACCCTGAATAATTACGTGCAAATATGAATAATTATAATTGCATGTAAAGTGCTCTCAGTTACAGATTCATATTCTTACTCATATAGTGATTCTCACCATGTGTTCATGCTCGTATTTAGTCGTTATTGGATGGTATTGCTAAATTGAAAACTATGTATTATGAAAATAAAGTATGGAACCTCGTAGTGATTATTCGTACACTTTTCGTTGCTACAAAAGGAATCATTCGGACACTTCCTTGCTCGATCTTTCTTTGGAGAATACCTAGAAAAGATGGTTGAATTATGTGAGAATTGAAACTAACTTGATTCGGAGTTGAGCCAATTTTTCGAAGAATTCAGAACTGCCTTCAGATTGAAAGTTCATCTGCATAAAATATAGAATCAACCATAACTTGAAAAATATACATTATCTATCGAAATTTTGTCCATTGTTTCCAGAATATTGACAGCGATTTTCTCTTGTTCGAATCTAAAATTCAGATAATTTCCTCCGTTAAAAAAATCACTGACGTTTGCATAATTAAAGCAGTGCTTTTCCATTTCTTGTCTGTTTCGGCAATCAATTTCCATTTCTTCATTGCCAAATTTCTCTCCAACTGCAAAGAATATTGAAAAATCAAACCAAATTGTGATAACTGACTGGATCTCTCAATATTCTTTCTTGTGTGAGTCTCCTCAGTTGTTCACCGTATTCAACGTAGAGTCTTCCACCATCAGCGATATAAAATAAATTACCAACTGAATCCGAACCGATGGGATTTGTTGTTGGAAACTGAAAATCTGAGGTTCACGATTTCAAAATAATTCAAACATACATTTTCGTTTATTGAGCGACAGATTATATTGTAGACGTACAATTTTATTTCGGTAGACAGTTGATGCACTTTTTTACCGAGTGAAAGAGGATTTTCAATCCCACCAGGAAGAACTCCTGGTCTATTCAATAAAAGAATCAGTTTCGTATCATAGCAGTCTTGACTGAATAATGAATGGTGAATGGGAATGACAGGATAATCTATACCTGATTTCTTCTTTGAGTGCAATACCCAAAATTTGCATTAAAAACTTTCTGAAAAATAAATATTTTAAAAAGTATGAATATCGTTTTATGTACCTAAGAATCGGTGATTCCCCTTGTGATTTTTCTTCGTCTTCAAATTCCTTTTCGATCAGAACATGTGGACACTGCGATGCATTTTTTGTAGTCGGATATGGATTATCTCTATTTCACTTACAGCACTCATTTTCTCTTTCCTAAGGAGTGCATTTACACGTGAAATCAATTCGACAAACAAGTAGGAATTGACAATTCCCGGACGACACTGGAATAAATGATATGCGTTTCTTGGAATAAATGTGTTTTTTCTCACTTGATGGTGTCGAAGCCAATTGAGATATTGAGAAACGTCGCCCATTGAAGAGAGAAAAGAGAGCAAGTTGAATGATACTGATAAGAAGGATGAGAGAGAAAGGGTGAGAGAGACGGAATGTCAACATCCTAGGCCCATCGATTTCTCAAGCGCTTTTTATTTTTCAGGCCAGTCATGAATTTCTTTATGACATGGATTCGACGGGTTCCATTCTCTGTTGTACACTATATATTTTTATATTTTGATAGTTACAATATAATTAGGTTCACTGATAGAGTTTCTAAAAACATGTGAAAATAGTTATAACATGTAAAAATAAAGTTATAAATTTCGGATAATACATGCGAATATTGTAGGAATATATTTTTTTAACTTGTTGATAAATTTTCCGTTCTCTCTCAGTTTCTAACGTTCTCATTGACAGAGGAATGGATAACACAGGAAAGTGAAGTGTCCATGTTCGAAGGGAAAGAAGGGAATGATGGTAGGTCTTCACATATTTGTTCCAGACGATTCTTAGCATACTCCTTAACAGTACACAGTGAATCGTGAATATTTATGACAACAAATCTCGTACCTTGTGCGTCTGCGCATCTTCTTTAGTGACGTTCTTCAGTCGAAAAGGATGCAATTGCTGAATTATCGATGATGTGTTAATATGATACAATTCTATTAATAACCTCGTAGTGCTCCCTTGGACAGTTCTCATTCGTGCATTTTCCATCGTCGTCACATTTCGAGTGAAGAAAAGCACAGTTTCGACCGTATTTGCAATTGGAATCATACCTGAAAGACCATTGACTTCTTTGATTCTTTCTTCTGTCTCACTGACCAATAAGCTCTACGAGGATGGGCAGTTGATCTTATCTCAATGAGGAGAGAAATAACAACGAATTCTCTTTACCACTCTCAGATATTCATCTGTCTTCACAGACGAAATCTTTCCATTTTCGTTTCCTTCTTTGGCGGGGGCCTGAACATACTGTGGAGAGCTCTGAATCAACTGAGTAGCATTCAACAGATAGGAATAGCTCACCTTTTCTTGAGAATATGATTGATCTGCATTCTAGTTTATATTTCCAATGAGGTAATCTTCAAACTCTAAAAAATGTTTGACATTGAAGAAAAGTGATATTTATCCCTCACTTCGATTCATCGGAGTGTCTTCGATAATCCCTTCATTCTTCAATATAATATTAATATGGAGACGGTTGATGGCCAAGTCAAAAATCATTCTTCGCTTTTTTGCCTTGTGAATCTTGAGCAAGACCGGATCACTCTGACAATAAATGAATAAATTGTTACGATTTAGTTAAATTGTACCAGCTTGTGCTCGAATGTACAGGAGGTATTAATGCATAGCTCATCATTGGGACAGATTTGATGTTTGAAGCTACATAATATGTCAGCACAACTGGTTGGAGTATCAAAGTTCCTGCAAGGAGAGTTCATCGAGGCTCAAAAATCACCTTTTTGTACCTGCAGTCAATGATAGGATGGAAGTAAGAGCAGTGGTTTTCACTGCAAGCAGGATAATTTCTGCATTTGGGTTGTCTCAATTCTAATTTTGGAATCCATTGATCGATATTTGGGAGGACCTGAAATATTCCCTTCAATATTGTGGATGGATCAACACAGCATACCCAATGACACATGAACATCCCAAATGCAATACTGTCGTCCATTGAATAACTACAGTCCTGGCGATTCCCCCAGTGAAAACGGAGCGCTCCGGGTGACCCCGGGTGACCCCCAGTGACCACGCTTCGTACTCTTTCAATAGTTTTTAAAAAGTCGCCAATTTGATTCCATCGTGCTCAGCGTTCGATTATGCATCGATTCATATACAAACATATAAAAATAATTAAATTTTAATTAATTAAATTAATTTTCAAAAAAAGTGAAGAATAAAACGATTCGTGCATCAAAGAGTACACTTCCGATATTTATGCGCAGCCGCTGCAAAAAGTATTTGCTAAATAACGTAGGTGTACTGTTCGATGCACGAATCGTTTTAATCTTCACTTTTTTGAAAATTAATTTAATTAATTAAAATTTAATTATTTTTATATGTTTGTATATGAATCGATGCAGAATCGAATGCTGAAGACAATGGAATCAAATTGGCGACTTTTTAAAAAACAATTAAAAGAGTACGAAGCGTGGGGTCACTGGGGGTCACCCGGGGTCACCCGGAGCGCTCCGTTTTCACTGGGGGAATCGCCAGGACTGTAGAAGAGAAGCTATCCATAGTGGAACTACGAAGGAGAATGAAAGAATCTATACAATTTTTGACAGGTCCCTCTCACTGATAAGACACTTTTTCAAGCACTGCAATCGATTGTATTTCGTCTTCAAAATTATTTCAAAATCATGCATCACGGTTCATTGGCTAGTGTAAGAAGCCATTTTCATATGAGTTCTTATATTACAGTTAGGCTACAACTTTTGCCAGATATTACTGTTATCCAATAGAATGTGTGATCAAACCAAGCGGATAATTCACATAAACAGTAAGGATAGGTACAACTTTGAGAATTGTGATAAATCCCTCTTTTTAATTTTTGACTTTTTCAATGAACTGGTAAACGACCGATTATTTTCTCAAATTGTATAGACATGAAGACGCCACTACGTCATCATATGTATATTCGAGACTCAAAAACAAAAAAAAAACAAAAAAAAGTTAGAAGAACGAGTTCAATTTGTTGCGCCATAAGTCTTTCATTTTCAACGATAAGTCTTTCAATTCCTTCTTTCTTAATCTTTACTGAACTCACGAGGAAGTGGAAGTAGATATTTGTGAGAGATTGTCAATATAGAGAATGTACGAAGTCGTAGACATTTGTTTCTCAGAATCTCCGCACCAGAACCAATAGAAAAATAGTTCGGAGACGATTTTGAAGATGTAATCGAATTAGATACATGGAACGATCAATCTTGACAACCCCCACTGTTCCAATTCAATGTGTTCCCATGATGAACAAGTGTGAAAACGAATGAATCTTGAGAAGCAACCATCTTTATTTAAGGGTTGTACTCAATGGGGAGGTTCTTTCTACGGACCATGCCGTCACCCTGGAACCATTCGCGACGGAACTGCTTGGCGGCTCCATCGGGAGTGTTGGTCCACTCGATCGTCACACGGTCATTGTTGGTGTCCTGAAGAGAAAGAATCAGTCATACGAAGATACGGTAGGAAGAATTGATAGGATGGTAAACTACAATGAGGTAAGGGTACGGTAGGGTGGGGTAAGGGGGGGAGGGGCAGCTAAACCGTACCTCCTGTCCGTAGGCGAAGGCATCGCACGAGACTGCAATGAGGGCATTCTCCTTGGGGTCGAGCACTCCGGCAGCGGGGTCCACTCCGAGTCTCTTCATGTTGGTGGTCTTGAAAGCCCATCCAATGCGACGAGCCGAGGAGTTGGTCACCTGAGATGGGAAATTGGTTACGGTAGGTAGATCAGAATATCCAGGGACATCGAGAGATAGGGGTGGGTGATACAGTACCTTGATGTGGTAGGTGTGCTTGTCGTCGTAGGGGGCATTGAAGACGATCTTGGTGCCGGGCTGGGTGGCGATATCTCCGGGAGGAACGGACTGGGCCATGTCGACGACTTGGTGTGAGGATAAGACCGATGGGAGGGGGTTTTATAGGCAGGAATGAGAGGGAAATGAGCCATTTTACATTTCGATGCGTAGGAAAATGAAAGGATTGGGCAAGAACAGAGCAATGAAATGAAGAATGGAATATGAAATTGTAATTGTCTAAATGGAGCAACTGAAATATTTTTTATTTATTTTGAAGTCGTAAAAAAAGTCGTAAGATGTTTGGTCCCTCAGAATCCAGGCTCGTATCTCTCGCTCAAAGATGGATTTTCGAGTTCGAAGGACTCGAGCACACAGAAGAAGACATAATTTTGAAGTCTAAGAATTGAACAATAGATGTTGCATATTTATCCGAAGTGGGGTATGAGATACATGAGCATACATTTCGATGCTTGCACAACATCCTGATCTTAGTACAAATCTCATCTTTCTCTCTGTCGGATCTCATCCATTGTTCCATCCCTTTTCTGCATACTCTTTCCCTTCACCGCCTGACAACCTTTTTGTTTGTTATTTGATTTCGGATATCTTTTCTTCGTCTTTTTCCACCTTTCATTAATCTCACCGGTCCAATAATCATCGACCTTTCTTCGTCTTTCAATAGTTGACACTTTTCTGTTCACGTTGTTCACTTCTCTTTTGTGTCGTCTTCCCATTGAAAGAGAGCACAGAATGAAATGTGATCTTCTTCAAAGAGAATCCCTTCTCATTCCTAAACAGGAAACCGTCAAAGATCGTTCTCGTCCTTCTATTTCTCCTTCTTTTCACTTGCAGACGTTCTTTCCCTTGTTCGAGCATGGAAGAAAGAAGAAGAAGAGGGAGCTGAGTTCAATCGGTTCAATTCAACCATGAGATTCCTTCTCCTTCTCATCATCTATCAAATCGCGCCATGTCAAGGTAACAATGAATAGGAATTCTTCGTCAAAAAATTTCTAGAAGAATTTTTAGATTGAAAATGAGACAATCTGCAGGTTGCAAGGATACAGGTGTCAATTGTGCTCAACTATCACATCGATGTTCCTCTCCTATTTGGGAAGAGATACTCAAGAGATATTGTCCATTCACATGTGGAAAGTGTGAAAGAGGAGATGAAATTGGTATTAAGTTATCCTCTTTCAATTAATCAATTTCTACCCTTTCAGTCTCAGATTCTTCAATTTGTATCGATCGTGCTTATAATTGTCCACTTCTTTCTCATCGCTGTTCTGATCCAATTTACTTACCAATTATGATTCGCAATTGTGCTCAAACGTGTGGTAAATGCAGAGGGGCAGATGCTGGTCAGTTCAATTCCATCTTCCCATAATGGATAATGATCCCATCAAAGTTTCCCTCATCTTAATATTCGCAAATCCAAGAATTAGCAAGAGCATTTCAGGAAAATGTACTGATCTTGCCTACAACTGTCCCATGCTCATTCATCGTTGTGAGGATGATCATTATGGACCAAAAATGAGAACTTACTGTAGAAACACTTGCGGATTGTGCTCTGAGTGAGAAGTTTTCTCTTCACTACTTACAAATTCGTATTTATCTACAGCAACGCTAATTCTACCTTTTCAGTGAATCATCAATTCTCACAAATGAGATCTTTGCTCGACCTGAGAAGAAAGAAGAAGACTCTCCTCCATTGACTACGATTCCTCCTGTGTTCACTCTCTTCCCTTATGGATACACTTCTACTCGAACTAAAGAAGACGAAATCAAGAAATTAATGAAAGGCGCAAGGGGAATCGTTCGATTGATTCTTGGATGGAAGAAACGGTTGGGAAAAATTAACTTGTTTTGATAATAATAAAATAATAAATATTGTTTACTTAATTCGTGAATCTTCGAATTTATCCCCTCAATTCGTAATTCTTCTTCATTGTCATAATCTTGATTTGTGATTCGTAGACACACAAAATGATATCATGGTTCATCATTCTCTGTAGTGGTCATCTTTCGGTTTCACTGATAACAAACGATGAGGAGAATTTGCGAACCGACGCTGCATTGTATGAATTCCATTGAAGTGAATCATGAATATACCCGGAAGATCATTAACTACACTGATCAACGACAACAATTAGTCGATGAAAAGGACTCGCTCCCCCTGATAGATAGTAATGTAGACTGAGTGGCTACTGTTTCGAATTAATTGTTTGTTTCTCTTCGATTCTTCTCACCTCAAACAGAAGTATTCCTTCTCTCTCTCATTCGAGTGTCTATCAATTCTTCCAATCAGATCATTCTTCTGATCGTGAAGACAAACATTCACACCTCTCAGTCAGTTTATTCCACTCTCGAAATAGGATCAAGCCTCCAGAGTCACTCTAAACGCAAACAGCTCCAAGCGAAAAAGGAATGGTCAATTGATAGGGAGAGAAGACCTTGGATGGTCTATCACAGTTATCCTCTTTCCTTTCCTTTGGCGGTATTCTGTTATGGTATGAGAGGTCAGATTTGCCCTATATCGGGAATGGGAGCCACGCCCTCTTTATTATCCTATCTCATCTGTCTCTCTCTATTTGCAAGTGTTCGCGCATTACCGTATTTGTTTATTATTTTTGTTATTTATCTTTAGACTGTCTTTCGACTGTCTTTGAATCTTCGCTCTATCATTTCGAAACGCAATGGCAACGTTGCATGCTTCACTGTAGGAATTCTTGAGCACTCCTGTCAATCAAATTTGGTAATATTTCTATTGGATATCTCACGTACTCTACTGGATCAAATAATGTTCCTCTTCTTGATATCATCAACATCACTGCAAGTATTCGGAAATGATTCACTCCCTCACTCACGAGGATTCGAAATGTGTCCAGATAAGAAGAATAGATCGAGTTCTTCATAGATAACAAGTCGTTTGGGGGCGTCCAACGATGATATTGGCGATCATGGGTGTGAATGATTACGATGAGTATAAAAGAGAAGGAAGAAAGTGAAGTTGATCACTTCCATTCACTTGGAAACACTTCCTCCTTTTCATCTCAACTTGGATCTCTATCTCGAGTAAGTTGTAGTCGCACAGAGGGGGTCAGATCATGTACTTAGTACTACTTACGTAGTACGGATATCTTATTCCTATATTTCAGAGACTACTACAGTGGCTTTCTCTTCTCCGATGGGTAAATTTACTTATCTGTTGTCTACCATTCGGTGTTTTGAGTTACCGAACGTTTTTGGATAGTAGCTAGCTATTATTGAGGGGCAAAACTTTCAAATGCTATTTTTCTGTAGATGTCCATTTTTTAATGAATATTCACATTTCACATTTTATCTTACCAATTTATTTGTGTCTACCGCAGACATCTCACTGTCAGGTGTGATAATCTGTCTGTCCTTCCAATTGACAGCTTCTCTCTATCCAAACAGTCTTCTCATTCACTGGCAAATCTCTCGTTTATCCATCGGATCATTCGATCACTCACACGAATGAATCTCTTCCATGTGCAAATATTCGATTGATGAAATAGCCTCAGGGCATTTCTGACACTCCTTCGTTCTACCGTACTCTCTTCTGTTTGGATATGTACATCTAGTAGGAATGGGCAATCCTAGACACGTGTAGTGTTAGTCAACTCCCTCCTTATCTTGAGGTACGAAACTATTAGTACAATCATCTCGTCACTCATCATTATGGTAACAGATCTCAGTCTCTCTTCCCTTTCTCTCTTTCTCTATTCTCTCTCCAATCATTCCTTCTCTAATCTACAAGAACCTCTCGTGGAATTCGTCTACATTTTTGCCATTTCTCGTCCATTATCTCCCATCGAGTCTCTAACCATTATCAATGATAATTAGTGATACATATAGGTGCGCAGTCCCATCACTCTTCGATCGGCCACCGTTTCCAACTGAGATGTACCATCCTCCTGCGACGATGATCATGCCTACCGTACCCCATCCTGGACATTATCGACCTCCTCTTCCACCGTACTCTCCGCAGATGAGACCCATGGTGAGGATACCGTAATCTTCTCGCACGATTCTGATGATTGTCAACTGTAGGACAGACGAACATCGAGTGACGACGTAGAGGGATATCTCTACACTCTCGATTCTAATCCGGCAAATCATCCAAGTGAGCATTTTAAAGAATTTGAGAAGGATATGAAGAGAAATAGTCACCAACATTCTTCTCACAAAATTCTGTGATAAGGCTGTGTCTGTATTGTGGACCTCTTCTTATCTATAGTGATTGGTGATTGTGAAATGATAAAGTGATTGTTTGCAGATTACAACGTACACGAGCACTATCACTACTACTGTCCCCTTCCTCCTCCTCCTTCCTGCTCTCGTGATCTTCCCGGTCCTTCTTCTACTCCATTCAATACCACCTTCCCTTCCATTCCTCCTCCCTTCCCCTATCATCCTCCTCCTCCTCCTTCATACGCTGAACTGACGAATGCACGACATCATCAAACCCACGTCTCCATTCCGATGGTTGAGGTATGGATTATTTTCTAAGTTCATTTCTCAATTTAACCTCTACAGTCTCCCAAGATGGAAGCAGTTTCTCCCGTTCCTTCGTCGTGCAGTTCCGAAGCATGGACATATGATAGTAGTCCATCGGAGGGAAGTCCGTCTGTGATTCTATCTGGAGAATTGGAGAAGAGGGTACGATTGAAATTATTGCACTTTGACAATTACCCGTACAAGAGAGACCGATCTATAAACCAATCGTCATCAGGTGCATCATCCCCTCTCGGCTTCTCATAAGAAACCTCGTCAATCTCGTCGATCAGCTGAACAATTGGCAGCGAGAAGAACACATCGATGTGAATGGCCTGGTGAGAGATATATTTGACGTGCTGTTCGAGATAGTCGATCCGCAAAATCAATTGAAATATTGCAGAATGTGACAAAGCGTACACAAAGTCATCGCATCTTCGAGCCCACTTCAGAGTTCATACAGGCATGTTCATTTTAAATTTATGATAGTCTGTTTCAACTTGGCACATGATTAGGTTTCAAGCTGATTTTTTATGGGATGATCCATGGGTGTGGTCAACCAGCTTATGCGGGCATTCAAATCTGATCCCATACTTGAAGTGTATCGAGAGATAAAGCCTTTCTCTGTTCTCCATTACCTAATCCTCACCAAACACAGTGCTTCTCCCTCTCTCTTAGTAGCGGAAGTCCTCTTTAGTCTCCCAATGTATCAATACACTCTCACATTTGAGTGGTTACTTCTCAAGTGCCGTTGACCTCAGATCAGAGCAACATTTTCTCTCTCTCCAAGTTTGCCCATAGTTCTCGGTAACCCGATACTCTTTTTCCTCTGTCGGTCCTCTCAATTACCGTAATCCCTTCCGGAACGAGACGTGACTACCGTAAACAGTAGGAAGAGAGTTCACCAAAGGAGCCGATACTCCACAAATATTAGTGATAGTGCGCGAGAAGAGAAGAGAGTGCGCCATTTTATGATTGGATTAGGGTACTTGGGAGATTGGATAGAGGGAGGGGAGGGGGGGGGGGAGACTGTCGCTAAGGGAACACCCGAAATGGAGTGAATCAAGGACATCCATCTGATAGAGGCAATAAAGAAGGGTTATCACCCTTTGAGGAACACGAATCAATTGATTGAGTTCCGATAGACTGAAGGGGATGAATAATAATGGATATGCTTGCAGGTGACAAACCGTATCAGTGTGTGATTGATGGATGTGGATGGAGATTCATGAGGTAACTACTATATTTAATTATTATTTTTTATTCAGCATAGCCAATGCACCTGTTTCAAGTTCATTTTTGTTTAATATCTTAAAAATTTGTAGATCGGATGAGCTAACTCGTCATCTTCGTAAGCACACGAATGCAAAGCCATTCAAGTGTGAGACGTGCCAGAGATCTTTCGCCCGCAGTGATCATCTCCATGTATGTTTCACCTCATCCTCTTATTCAACATCGAGTATTCCGCACATTTCTTCGACTCCAGAAAACGATCAAAATCATGTATTCTGTCACTTTCTAGTCATTTTATCGTGCGTGTTATACCCAAATTCTTTTGAGATCAGAAAATTTGTGATTGGTATTTCTTTGCTTATCGGTCACTCTTTCCCTCTGCCCGGAAGGAATGGAAGAGATAGAGACTACACTGGACAATTGATAATAAAATCACTTCCAGTCTCATGAACGTCGTCATGATCAATCGAGAAGATCTGTCCAGTAATCGACAATATTCTCACTCTCGTGATCTATTCGGACCATCAATCTCTCGATGGAACTCTTTCACACAGCATGTCATTTTTTGTGCAAAACTCTACGCAACTCAATCTCCCTTTCACTTTCAAACCCTCTAATTTCCTCGGAATTCTCTCCTTTCCCCTTCACTCAAGTTGTTATTAGCATAGCTAGCTGATTGTACTTCAATTCGTCTTTTGAACCCTTCACTTTCCCTTTTCTTTCTCAAGGAGTCCTCGACCCACAACTTGTACACAACTTATTTATTTCGTTTCACCATTAGGTGCTGATAAATAACTTATCGGTTTGTGTGCGACTACTAACACATTATACGTTTTGATTGAATCGAACTTGATGTTGACTCACACTAGTGATGCGTGCATTCTTGTGTGGTTGGTCACTTCCAAATGAGAAGAATTCCAATTGCACGTTCGTGCTTCTTCTCATTCTTCGGCGAACTCCCCAAGGCCGTCTAGGAAAATGTTTTGAGTTAAGAGAAGCAACACTTTATTACTCGCTGATTCTAAGAAGTAGTGATAGAATGTAGGAATGGAATGGACACTCAAGGTGAGAGATTGCAAAGAAGTGAACACATTGACCGTAAACTATTGAAGTGATTGTTTATGATCGCTCATGAAATTGCTCAGAAGTACCACACAATTCTAAGAAAAGCTTCTAAGAATTGAATTGAAAAGCTTCCAATCCTCCATAGTTCAAGATCACGCAATAAGTAGGAGATTTGCACAGCATGAGTTAGGATTATTCCACAAGAGAAGGAATTTCATTGTGACTCTTGGCTTTGTCCTGCCATCTTTCCTTCTCACACTCTTGATTGGATCAGACTTATCCATAACTTCTCCCTTTTCCAAACTGGTCATTGAGTACGAGTTACGGGCAGAGAAAAACTCGAGTCGGAGAGATGGGAGGAGTCACTCGATCAATCGACCAAAGCAGTTCAGCTCTCATTCAACTCTACTTTTCCATTGCGTGAGAACCCGCCGCCTTCATCGAAACATCAGAAGCGATGCACACGCCGTCGTTACTAGCCATTGCAGTGCTATCTGTGTTACCCGAGGGGACGCTAGAGGTACGTTATTTAGATGGGTCATACGAAGGAGCGAAGGAATGATTATAGTGTGCTACAAACGGACTCTGTGGATATTCTGCTTGTGGAGGATATCAGTCTGCACCTGTTGCTCCCACTTGTACCAGCTACAGCTGCAGGTTAATTTACGCTTTAATTTCGTAAATGATTTAAATAATTAAGACCTTCATACTCCTGCGGATCCTACGGATGCTTCCGAGCAAGAGCGAGAAGTTCAAAGACTCTTGAGGTTTGTGCATCATAAGTTCAAAATAAGATGAAAAGGCAGGATCGTTATAATTATTTTTTGACCCGTGTGTTCTTCATGCGTCAATCATTGTGGCGAGTGAATTACACTGTGGTCCACTCCCTCGCTCTATTGTGTTGTTGTTTCGAACAAGAGGCTCAATCTTACAAACAATCTAAAACTTCGGTTGTCTTCTTAGTTGGCGCAGTGAAAGATTGCGAGTGTTTCTCTCGTTTCACTCTCTACAGTTTAGGCACAGAAAGTGATAGTTACCACATTCTTAGAAAAAGCAGAGCTGATCAATGGGGGATCATTCGAGGTTCGACGATTGCCTTCGAGAGGCGCGGCATTGGAATCAGATAGAGAAATACTGAGAGAACGGTGAGAAGAAGGGAAGAAGGATATTCATTCTCCTAGTAATCGATCTCTTTCTATCACGAGCTGTTTACGAGTGCACTTACGAGGTTTTCAATCATTCGAGAACATTCTTCGAATTGGGCAAAAAAGATCCTAAACGATGCTATAAATGAGACACTTTTAGGTGCAATTATGGTCTTTCCAAGGGGTTTTATTCTCAAAATGTTTTTCGAAAATATTAGTGATGATGTTCGATTCAGTCTCGCTGGGGATCGTGCTCACGATGTAGTGGATGAACATCTGGAGAGATTATCAGAGACAGCGGCTTCGTTGAGAAGAGGAAGAGAAGGAAGAAGAGTGGTATGAAAAGATTGGACACGATATTGTCCTTTTTAAGAATCTTGAAGAAGTCGTGAAACTATGAAACATACCTGAAAATATTTCGAAATTCAATTTCGAATTTACTATGAATGAGTCTCTTGCTCTCAGGATCCCAACCGCGCTTTCTACGAGTGTTGTCTGGACAGGAAACTGCCCGATGCGTGTCTGGCCAAGTGCCACTACGGTGCATTCACCAAGGACGCGGTGAGAAACGTGAACTTCACCACAAGAGAGATATGGGAAACGTTGTCTTGATACACCATTTCAGTTGACTCGAATGTATTTCAAGCAGGATGGATGTCCCCTTGAGGCAATGGTTGAATTACAATTCTGTGCAGCACAGGGAAGAGATCACAGGTGAGAATAGTAGAATAAGAAATTAATTAGTCAATTATTCACATTAGAGCTTGCTGTGTCCGCAATGGTGTCTCCACTACTCTCGCTGGAGAGAAATGCCTCCTTTTCTGTGATCAGACTCCCGGTACGATATTACCGTAGTCATAATTCAATCCCGTACTCTTCAGGTCGCGTGACTAAATTGGATCTCTCGTACACTCCCTGCTTCGATCGATTCGAATCGATGAAGGCATGCTTCTGGCACGATATCACTTCATTCTACCGTGCATAGACGACTACAGTATCTCCATTTTCTTTTCGAGACCCTCACTCGTTCGCTTTACTTATCCATTCTAATTATTCCACGCAGCATAAAGATCTCGAACCCTCTTTCTGAAATAAATAGAGTAAGAGTTTGCAGCCCAGTGGAAAGGGTAAATTCCCACATACTACATTCGAAATATCCACGAGGTGATGGGAGATATTGTTCATCGAGAAATGCGTTCTGATCTACAGCGAAATACGATCAGCATAAATCAAAAAAGAAATATCGACTAGGGTCCATTCCTGTTCACTAACTATTCTGATGGATTGACTTCTTGATTATCTACACGTCCACTCCATTCATAACAGTCATCAATTGTTATCTCGTCTATGATTTCACCTGTTCGGATCATTGTAATTTGCTTATCGTTTTTCTCTTTCGTGGAAACGTAATGATAATTGTCGTATCGCCGACATTCCATCAACAACAATGGAGACAATACAAGTTATCCCTCATTTTATCGTGAATGATCTCCCAGAGTCTCCTCAATTCTCTCCTCTCTTTTCCATTTCCAATCATTCCCTCTCTCTCCTCTTTCCCAATAGCTGATTCAACACACAATGTTCCCTTTCTTTCTCCGTGTTTTCATTCACCTGCCATTGATTTCCTTTTTCTTCGTATTTCACGCCTTTATCAGACCCATCCTTGACGATTCCTTCCCATGGGATCAACGAAGGCGAGAAAAAGAGCTGGAATCCGTTCTCTTCCTTCTTCCCACTCTCTCTCTCTTCCTCTCAGATTCTCTCTTCAACCCATTTCACTCCTTCCGGGGGTCGAATTTCTCTCTGAGTGGTCTCTTATTAGTGCACATTCCCATTTGCGAGTCGTTGTCAGTCAAGACAAAAAGCCTTGTTTCCCTTCCCTCTCTCTCTAACAATGGTTCACTGTGTAGTTACTCCTCTCACTCATTGAATCTCAGTTGAAGACAGGCAAAAACATCTTCGAAATTCCATTCCTTCTAGTCTCACGCCGCTCCTTCCATTCCATCCAGTGGAATCATCACGAAGCACTGATTTCTGTGTAATCCCAATGTTTTCTGGTCATTTTCAATGGAGATTCTCGACCCAAAAAGAGGACTGCTTCCTATTTGTTTGTCCATGGCTGTTCCTTCCTTCCCTTTTGACGCTATTTCTGCAGTCAGAAAAGGGAACTAAGACTGCTTTCCCTCCTCCAATCTTTGTCCAATTCAGGCATATGACTGTCGCAATACAACATATACAATCTCGAAATACAATATTTTTTCTCAAGTTTAGCTCTTCAAAATCATTCTACCGAGATTCTATATTTAAATCAAAACAGAAACGCAGAATAAGTTTCATATGTTTCTGTTCTTGGTATATCGTCTCCTTTCCAATCATTCGTCCCTCTCAGATATCCTCTCTACGTAATTTCATTGTCAACGCTTATCCGAATTCCCTCTAGAGATTTCGTCACTCTTCTTCCTTCTTCTCTTCTTCATTCTCCCTTATCTATCCATCACTACTGATCATGTCAATCTCGAGGTTCAAATCAATCCTCATTCTCACCTTCTTCTCTTCTTTTCTCTGTATTTCTGCTTCTTCCATTATTCATCTTTCTCTCTATTGTCCCTTCTTTCGTATTGTCGACTGTGATTCAACGACCACCTTCTCCGTCATTTCAAACTTGCTTCTTCGCACTATTTTTCTTGTTTATTGATTTTTCGAAGGATTTTTTCACTAATCCATTCTAATCAGGTGGATGGCCACAAGTTCTCCTCTAATCGCTGAAGATGCATGTAAATATCTCATTGTCTATCCATTTCTCCCTCTAACAATATCTAAAAGTTGTTCGTTGGTGAGTCTTTTCCACCTTTGCATCTTATCACTTCGACCTCTTTCGGGTTATCAATCAGCCCAGTCTCAATTCCCTTGTAGACAGCTGATATCGACTGCAGTTGACTATTATTGTCCCATTCCTGGTGACTTCTCTTTGAAGAGACTGGGAAATGATAAATAGTGCCCTTGAGAGGAGGATTCTCCCTCTTTTAAGACTAACTTCCTCTTTCAATGGAGATTCTCATGAGATTGAGCTAATAAATAATGAAAATTCTTTCACAAAAATCGTCGGAATAGAAAATTCGGCCAAAAAAAAGGAATTGTTTCAGTTACTCTACGTAATCTCGATTGTTATATGGATCACACAACAATGGAAGTACATTACGTATCAAATTATTCAGTAAAACTTGAACTGCTTTTAGAATTCCATCCTCTTCACTCGTTACGTATTCTCCCATATTCGATTTGATCTCAATAGCCATTCTTCTTGTCACGCTGTGGTTCACTCTTCAAAAGTTCTTTTGGAGAAAGCTGGTATAGTATCTTCCTCTTCAAAAACAAAATGAAAATTGAATTCCAGGAGATGGGATTGAACATGTTCGGTCTTCTTCTCTGTGTATTCACTACTTTCCTTCTTCTAATTAACCATCCATCCTCATTCTCCATGTACGATAATGTTCTGGTAAGTTAACGTCTTTCTCTCACAAATCGAGTATTCGTCTCCTCTAAACGATGTTAGTCTGATTCTCTTACTTTTCTCTCTCGCTCTCTATCCATAGTGACGAGATAGACGCACTTTCAACATGGCCACTTTGGCTTAGTGGCAGAGCGTCGCTCTCGTAAAGCGAAGGTCGCAGGTTCGATTCCTGCAAGTGGCAACTCTTTTGCTATTTTTTTTACTATAGTCCTTCTCTTCAGTACAACCATCTTCTAATCTCGATCTCGTGGACGTTCAATGTCATCTGGTCTACATTCCACACTGAAGATACCGTGTCTAAACTACTCATTCCTGGATGGGGTGAAGCTACTGAAGAACATGAGATTGAGGCATTGGAAATGCATTTCTAGAGTAGACACGCAATAATGATAGATACGTTACATCGCAGGGTTACATTAATCAGGGTTTAATTCGCTAGTTTCATTCATTTTTCACACGAGTAATCATCCCATTCATCCCGTTCTAGTCGTGCCTTTCCCATGCCGTTGCTATGAATAAAGTCAACATTGCCAATTCGAATTCATGGAACTATTTATCGCATGAGATCGAAAGTGAATCCGTAACATTGATTGTGAAAGGGAAAGTGAAGGGATGGATAGATAGTTCATGCAGCGGGAGCCACTCTAATGTATCGATAGTTGGCCCGTCGTTGGACTGGTCGTTGAGGAGATCGAAACGAATGAGGGATTCCCTCGAGCTGAAAGATATCCAAGAATAAAATGGACAGATAGGTCAGGAGTTCATTGCATCTTTTGGAGATTTAAATCTGGCGGAAGATTGGAACAAACTCGTGCAATGAACTCGTTTCGATATAGATCAGAGGAAGTTGAATGACGTACTCACCGCTATGAGAATACAACACAGAATGACGAGAAGAACCATGAGAATTCTCATCGGAAGATTACGAATGGAATTAGATTTAGATTGAAGATGCCACAATTGGAGGGATGGAAGGGAATAGGGGTTCATTGATGGAACAGAAGAGTACGAAAGAATGATGAAGGGTGTGAAGTGTACTGACAGGTTGGAAGGAGGAAGGGGAGGGGATAGCAGGAGGGAAGGAGGAAGGAGGGGGAGGAGGGAGAAGGAAACAACGTGTAAACATGCCCTATAAGGACACTGTGCTGATCAACTGCAGAGAAGGGAAATCACCATGGGCAATACGATTTTCCAGTATTGGAACGATTGAGAGCTTCCATGCAATAAAAAAAGGAGTAACTCTCGAATCCACGTGCTCATTCTGCACATGATATCGTTGTTCCAAAATAAGTTTTTTGCTGGGGGCGAAGAATTGTTTATCACTCAGAGGTCACTCTTTTTTTCACTTCCCCATTGTCCTCCACATAATACACACGATACTACACACCAGAAGATAGTAAACATTCATCAAAGAAACTCAATTAGAAGAAAAGAGAAAGCAATCGTCGAGATCATGTCTGATCAGAGTCTGTAATGTGATAGGGAGTGATGATGAAGTGATTTAATGGAGAAGATGTCACTCAGTTGTAGTCCCTCTTCTCAGTACCACACTAGGAAGGAAAAAGGCGCTTCAGACTGTATCTCTGCAAGGACTACGTCTTCTGTAGCGGAATTTGTTGAACAGCAGTCTGTAAACCATGCATCTAGCACCAATTTCAGATCAATGAGCTTCTTTGTACTCTACGCGCTTTCATATTAGAATAACTTCGTTGGCTCCTCGTCTAATTTTTCATAATACATGAGCTGAGGCAATAAAATAAAGGATTTCGATTAGTCAAAGTTGTAAAGGATCTATGAGTAGATAATTCGCAATATTTATCAGATCATCACTCCAAATATACAAATAATGCAGTGAATCGTCATGAGAAGAAATTGAAGGACGGATCGGGGCGAATTGGAATCTGAAAAAGCAAATTGAGATAGAGAATAATTGTCGCAGTGCAAAACAACGGAAGTTCATCACTTACATCGCTAACTTGCAATCCTTGTGCCCCTGGTCTCACTCGATTTGTCGTGAACGGAACGGGAGTTGGGCGGGTTCTATAATCAGACAAATAATCTTCAGATGACCTCATCGTCGTAGCTCTATGAGTCATCGGTTTGTACAGCGGAGGTGACAAGGCGAGAGTGATTCGATCGAGAGAACAGACTAAATTGTAACCTGAATGGGAAAGGACGGAAAGTTCGACGAGTTCGTCGGCCACCATCGAATCCCTGTAATTTAATCAATAATACATAAATAAATAATAATTAAACCAACCCCTCCGAATCGTCCTCCATCCTCCCTTCCTTCTCCTCGTCTCCCACCTCCTCTACGTCCTCCTCTTCCTCTTCCACCATCTTGATCTGACTGAGGTGGTTCATCTCTGAAAAAAAACGAATAAGATCAAGTCAGGGCTTCAGACAAGAAAGATCAATCGTACAAATACGTGCAGAGAAGGGAGAAGAAAACGTTTCAACCAGGGATGATCAATGAATCAAGAAACTTCTAACTGTAAGGGGAAAAATATCATAGAGAATGAAAACCCACTCTTGTGCTGAATGATGCTCTTCCGAATGATGAGCAGCCACAGAAATGAGACCAATGGAGAGGAGAATCATAATCCACATCAATCTCATTATCGAATTTTCGCGTGGGTTGGAAATGAGCAATAGAAGTCGTTCAACTGTGGATTTCCTCTCTCTTCATCTCCCTTTTATCCGTTCCGTCTCATCTCCGGAATGACAAGACTTCTATTTGATCAGACGACTACACGTATGACCAATGGTCAATGCAATAATATTTGAGTTATTATACGAACATAATCTCCTCCTTCATCAGCAGGATATTGGAAGTGCAATCCATATGAAAGTTCGTGTGAACTTGTCATAATCTCTTCATCATTCAATGAATGATCTCGTTATTTCTCACTTCAGTTTCTTCTCTTGACCATTCAAGAGAATTGACCACTCCTGTCCTTGAATTACCCATTGCTCCTCCATTTTGTATCTTCCTCTCTTCCTATTCCATTCTCTCTACCCTTCTCTCTTTTCTCTTCCTTCTCTCACTATTCATTTCTCTCTATCACAAGTAGCTGTACCATCTGTAGTGAGTGAATACCCAAAAGCAAACGATCTGTTCATTTTCACCCTTCATCCTTTGATCTATCCCATCGATCGTCATCCTTACTTAATTAACAAGAGATGAGAGTAGCAAGTGGTTATCTCATGGGAGTTCATTGAAGCGTACCGGTTTCTTGCCTGTAATAACAGTCCCCATCCCTCCTCTCCCTCATTCTCTCTTCCTTCTCTCTTTCATGGTCCCTATTGTCCATAAACTGTCACCTGCTGAGTTCGATCGATTGTTTAGAAGATTTCACCAGTTTGAGAAGTTCCCATCCCAGTTCTATCGCAGAGATCGTGAAATTTATGATGGTGCGCGAATTGAGAACCTCCTTTTTATTGCTCCTGATCGTATCAGTTCACTCTATTGATTCTCATTGTATGATCTATTCATTCTTTCATCAATGAATTCCATATATCCTTCTCGATTCATCTCAATCATATCTCTCTTCCGATCTCTTCAGTTGTTTCTCCTTCATTTTCTCATCCTTTCACCTTCATTTCTCATTCATTCTTCTCATTGACCTCAGATAGACACTAATCCGATGATAGATCGGTCACTGATAGTCGTATCATCACCATTCCAACTCATGCAATTATTTTTCCCTTTCAATCTCTATTATTTTGGTCCATCAGTGACATCTCCGAACGAAGTGATTGGCGAACATGCATGAGCATGAGCACCATCTTCATTTTTCTATTCATTTTTTCTTCTATTCAGTGATTTTTCAGTCTCCTAACCGCCTCTTTTCCTTCTCTTATCATCATTAATGGCATAAAATTATCTGTGTCCCACTGAACTCTCGCGACGCGGTTGCGCGTCGCGTTTCGCCCTTCTACAAATGGCTGAAATGCAGCAGAAATGGGGAGAAGCGAATGAGTGCTATGGCGCGCACGCTTTCACCCTCTCCCTTCCACCCTCTCTCCCTTCTCCCCCTTCTCTCCCCTCTCTCTCTCTCTCTCTCTCTCTACATCTCTTCCACTGTCTCTCGTATCTACCCATCACGAGAGATATTTTGGCCACCACTTTACTTTTCGATTCGCCATTTTTTATGGGTTACTTGACCGCGAAACTTCTTCACAGATTCCTTCCTTTTTCCTTCGTTTTCACCTCTTCAACGGTTGTGTTCCGTCGAATTTGATTCGTTCGCTACTGTACAACCTCTTCTGCTCTTATCTTCTTCTCCATTCAAAAAGACTTATGGGTTGTCAACTGAATCTCATTTGATATTCGCTAGCTAGTGAATCATTCATCGAGTCTTGAATAAAATTCGGTGCACATCGTTTGAATCTTTACTCTCGAATCATTCAATTGCTAATTCGAAGTATCAAGCTGCAATTGTTGATTGAAGTGACAGATCAAATCAAGCAAATCTAACGATTACACTCTCAATTTCTGATCTGTGAACTTTATTTAGTTAGAACTGTCCAGTTTTAGATACAACGCTTAATTCCATCGCTTCTTTCCATTCTTTTCTTCTGGCAATCGGACAAGAAGAGAAAGAAGAGAGGGATCCCATGCCTAGACCGATTCAATTACAAGAGAAGGAAGAGGATGGGAAGAGCTACAGGAAATAGGTCTCACGTCGTATCGTGTAACTACTCTAATAATATCTTTCCCTCTCCACTCTTCCGTACCTTGATCTACCTCTCTTCTCCTTCACCGTAATTCGACTCTCATTCTTGTTGTTCCCTCTGAAGAAGCTTGAAGGCCGCACACCACTCATTTTCCTTCTTCTCTCCAATAACAGAACGGGTCCCTCTACCTGAAGTTATTGTACAATTTATGCCTATTTTTATCCGAATTCCCCTCCGAAACGAACCCGGAATTCGTTGTATTCTAGTCAACATTGCTATCAATTGTCGTTTATGTGCTCAATAGCCTTCGATTTCTCATCGATCGCTGAATATTCAGTGTCAATTCATGAATAATTCAATCATTTTCCTCACCTGATACCACGTTATTTCGTCATCGTTTATGCAAAATCCGATCGGGTTCACACTGTGTATACGATCGAATTGACTGAATCAATTGATCGGCAACAAAGTGAACATAACAGATTTGTTCCAGTGATTGCTCAAATCGAGGATTCATAATCCTTTTCGGCCTCCTCTGTCCTTCCTTAGTTCTTCTCATCTTCCTTCTTCTCACTAAATTCTTCTTCGTATTTGTTCGTGTCCTTCTTTTGTTCTTTATCTTTTCTCTGTTCTCTCTTTGATTTCCCTTCTCTCACTTCTGTTCTTCCCTCCTCGTTCATTCGATACCTCAAAGTGGATGCTCACTTTCCTTCACTGAATAACACAATAATATGTCCGTTCGATGAAATTGGCTCTGCTTTCCTCACCAAAAATTTCCGATTTCTTCTATTGTTTCTGCATTCTTTCTTCTCATTCATCATTCTCTTTCTCTTTACATATCTTCCCACGACCTTCTCTTCAATTCCTCTTTTGCAAATCTCTCGCAACTTCTTCGTTTCTCCGAGAATTCTCATACATTTTATCCACCTCAGTCCTCCTTTTACTTCTTCTCTCGAGTTCGCACATAATAATTGCATTCCTAACCATTCTATTTACTCCCAAACGTGTTTATTTTCCATTTCCGGAGATTTTCATCGAGAAAAGCTCTTGATTTTCGGCGTTCATCAATCTATTCCGAATGCTTTCTCTTCTTCTAGGGAAATGAGAGGGAGAGACTGAAAGAGATGCCTCAAATGGTCGAGACACAAAGAGAAATAGGAGAAAGAGCAATGGGAATTCCCTCAATGAGAGGGTGGTTGTGTTTCAGTTGGTAGTCAATAGGAAAGAGAGAGGAAGTGAGACCCTTCTCTGATTCCGTCTCTTTCTATACTATCCATGCACTTTCACAAATGTTCCATCTATATTTATCCCAATTCATTCCACATTTTCATCCATAAATTAGTCTTGTTTTGACCAGTGACATCGTCTAAACTACTAGATACTGGAGAGAAAGAAGAATTTACTCTCTTCCATTCTGACCCTTCCATTTCTTTGCACAATCCGTATATTTTATGTTCACTTCCTCTCAATTATTTTCATGCCCTAAGGCGATAGAAAAAGAAAGAGACACGAAAAGTGTGGTAGTCTCTTCTGAGAGAGAGAGTAGTGAATTCATTAGCATCTTTCCCTTGTATTTTCTCTCCTTTCATTCTTCCATTCTCTCACTTCCAATCCAACAGAGGAAGTGTCCTTCCATTCACTCCAGAAGAAGAAACACGACCTCTCTCTCTGTCTACTCTTTGATTAGAACACGAGATTACCCCAAAAAATGACGTTCCTCCTTTGTCGCCATTACGAAGTCTGTTCAGTTTCACTCATTCTATTTCAAAATCCTTCGTCAAGTCTCATTCCTTCTAAGTATTCTATTTGACTCCTTACTTTTTTCATACATCTTGTACTTGTTAATCATCTCGAGTACTCAGTCGATAACTGCTTGAAAATCGAAGAGTGCAATCACAGAACGGGAGCTTCTCACACGGGGATTCCATCCCATTTGTTAGCACAGTTCGTTTTCCCCTCGCGTCTCTATTACAATATCCGCCCTTTCACCGATACGTGACAGTGCATTCACTTTCATCTTTTTCGTGATATTTTAATTTTAAATAATTAAATATAATAATTAAGGCGCCAGCGGGCGCAGAGCTGGCGCCATCGTTCTTTTCGTCATCACAATGGACGAAGCTTCGTCGTCCATCATTCCACTGGTTGTCGATAATGTCCCTCCACTCATTTTTATCGAAGCGCGGTAACCGTTTACTAAATGTAGTTACTGTGGGAATACAATAGAATACAATAGATAAGAATAGAATAATTATTGAATTTTTTTATTCTGTCCTTTTTTGTGCAAATGGAAAAAATATTTTTGCTTGAATCCTGAATAGATTCGTTTCAGTCTGGTCGGGTCGACTTCGAGTGCTCTCATCTCTCAATTGGGATTATCAGTGGATGCAGCTGAATGCAGTGTCGCATTTATGAGTTAGTTCATTCAATTATTATGAAACGAGAAGGAAAATATGGTCGATTCGCTCTAATTCCATTGTTCTCTCCACTTCATTCTTCGAACCGAGGTCCTCTTTCTATTCTTCAATGGGTTTACCCTCCACTAAATCTCTGCCCACTCCTTTCTCCATAATCGCCGTTTGTCTCCTCAACTCTTCGATTCTGAACAGCGATGACCTCAGGAAATGACTTTAGACGTCTTTTTTGTGACCACCTTCGGGACTATACAACACTTCTTGTTGGAGACTGAAGATAAGTGAGAGAGCATGGTAGAAAGAGAGAGAGAAGAGAAGAAAAAGACTTCTTTTTCGGGGTGACATACCCATCCATATCTTAGCAGACTAGAGATGCATGTAGAAATGTGTCGTCCCCTCTCAAGAGAGAAAGAAAAGATGTTTTGAGACACAGGGAGGGCCAGACTTCGATACTTTAGATTTATTGCCATTTTATTGCATTGGAGGAAGTTAGGATGGAGGAATGATCCAGGTGGGGAAGAAGGAGAAGAAAGAGAGAGAGGAAATGATACGATCTGAATCTTCGCATCTCTTTGTAACAAATGTCTCGCACTCGATTTGTCTCTTCTATCTATAGATTGCAACATGATTAATCGTAGTCCATCGGCATTCCAAAGGGTTCCATTGAATCCCCGAAGTGTAACGAATTCTAGGATGTGGTCCTGACTTAAGTTGAAAGAGAGAAAGAGGGGGGAGGTCTCATTGAGTGCCTATCAATCAGCTGGTTTCGTCCCATATATATCCTATTTCCATACTCCCGTTTGTCAATCGGGAAGAGGGAAGAAGCTATTGAAAGGTGTCTACTTCTCTTCAAAGGAGGAAAGGGTCAAGTGTTTTCCTCGTAGAGGAAAAGGAGAGTAAGGGAACGACTCACTAAGGAAAGTAATAGGGAAGAGGGAGAAGATATGTGTTGTTGATCATTTTCACTTCGAAGAGTGAAAAGTTATGTTTCAACGAGAGCATTTATGAATGAACTAGATAACGGGCGTTGTTTTTTATCCGGTGCACTCCAAAATCAAAACAAAAGACTTGAGGTTCAGCCTCTATTCACTTTTTTCTCGCTCTTCCTCCGTTTCCATTGACTGTTTGCACTGTAGATGAGTGTTCTCTGACGCAGTTGAAAGAGTTGAGAGAGGGAAGAAGGGAGAGGGGTAGAGGGAGGAGGGGATGGTAGGACCCTTTCTGATTCCCTGCAGCAACTTCCTCCCTAAGTAGTTCTCTCCGTTCTCTGAGTGGCAACTCTCTTTCTTTTCATCATGTAATCTGATCTGATGGTGAAGAGTGGCAAGATTCTCTCTGATCTTCTCACTCTCTCATTCCTTCTCTTTGTCTCTCTTCTCTCGTCTCTTCTCTAATCATTCACTCTCTCGTCCTTCTGAAATCCGATCTTCTTCCTACCGACTGAAACGTGCGAGTATTGAAAGAACGCGATTGACGAGGAATTAGCAGAGTAAAAAGAACCGATGTTAGTTGATCAATGGAAGGGACGTCGTTCTCTCTCTCTTCATCCGAATAGTAAATACTTCTCGATGAGGGACGTATCAATGATGAATATACGTGGAAATGAAGAACACAACAAATTAATTCAAACTATCGGTTCCAATTTGGTCATTCATTCAAATTCTCTTGTGTTAAATTGCCTCATGAGCTCTTTCCTTCGTAATCTCTTTCTCTTTGGAAGAGTGGAACTCTTCTCTCCCTCCTTCTACCTCACTCAATTCCCACTTCGTCTCCCCCCCCCCCTCCTTCTCTTCTTTCTCTCTTTCTCTCTCTCCTCTCTCTGATCCTTCCACTCTCTCATTCTCTCGCTTTTGCCCCACTCATTCATTGTGAGTGTCGTCGTCTCATTCTCAGCCTGGGGCATGTCCAATCCCGCCCCGATCTTCCGATTACGGTAGAGTACGGTAGATCACTCTATCGATCGATCGATATGGGAACGGCAGCAGAGATCAATGTTGATCTCAATGAATCGGATATAGTTCTCTCTGTATTCTGGCCGACAGCCGTCGCTCCTCTTCTTACAGGTCATATACACTTTATTTTATCCATTTATGATCATTCTTCATTCTGATTTAATCGATTTCTTCCGTGCTCTAATTGCAACTTTGACCTTCTCTTCATTCTTTTGTAGTATGTATCTCTGCGCTCTCTTCACTTTGCATTCTCTCTCTCCTTCTCTTTCTCAATTCCATGTCTGATCTTTCGGGCAATCATTCCTCTTTATAGTCCATTATGATTTCTTTATGTTCTCCTCCGCTCCAAAGAAAGAACTAGGAAATATTGCGAAAAGTGAATGTAATCGAACCATACGATGGAAGCTATCGTCCATGCTTCTCTCTCTCTCTCTAAACGGTTTCCTCATCTCTTCCAATTACTATTTGCATAGATTGAGTGAGTGAAGTGAGGGCAGTGGACACACAATTCAAAGAGAGTTTGAGAGTAAACTGACCGAATTGCATCATAGAAAGGGAGAGACGGCGAGAGATATCAATGTCCCATCACCACTGATTATTCATGATTACACATGCAAGGTTCTGGAATGATCATTCTCTAGATCACTTTGGATATTCTCTAACTTTCTTAAGTGACGGCGATTTCCTTTAATCTTCTTCGTTCTTTATTATCAACCTCTCCCTCTTTATCTCCTCTTTCCCTTTATCTTCCCAGTTCAAAGGGCTCTTAAATATATACAACCTCCTGATAATATGAGTGAAAGTAGCCGGAAGGAAGGCTCGACTTCCGAGAGAATCTCTCTAGCTTCTCTGTTCTCTCTCCTATCACCATTGTCTCTCATCTTCTTCTCTGTTCCTCTTCCAATTCCTTCTCTCCTCTTCTCTTCCACCTGCTCATCTTCCGTTCACTTTTGATGGATTGATAATATTCGCGAGAGCTTGTACAAGAGTTGGAGAATCGAGTCAACGAAGGAAAAACGAGAGAACATTGAAATCGAAGAGAGTGTGGATACGTGAAAATTGCCTTATTCAATTGTGCGTAGTGAGGAGTGGGTGTGATTCAGCTCTAAAAAGGAAGAAAGTAATCGAAAGTGAGAAGAGTGTAGGAGACTACGACAGTGAATTCTATAGTGAAACAGAACTGAATTGATCCTGAATGATAAGAGTTGTGCTCCAATGATGAAACTTTTCTGCTTTACTAGCCACTTGTTTTCTTCTTCTTTTTCGTGAGTCTTGTCACTCATCTCAACATCAAACGCCTGTCCGACTTTTTCTCACTAGATATCCCTCCGCCCTCTCTCGATTCACACAATTATTTCAATTCTCTCATTTTTCTTTCTGATCTCTGGATTGTTGAACAGAAGTTCCTTGTGGATTGTCAGTCATAGATCGGTCGATTGAGATTGATCGATTGCATTCTATCTCAGTTTGACACTCACAGTTGCAGACTATTTGGGCAGAATTCATTACATCGAAATGAGATAAATTCGTGAGGAATAAAATAAGGAGATAGTGGTATTGTGATGGATTCCCTGTTGGAATCCCATTCGAATGTTATAAAAAGTGCCAACTGCCTTCTCTTTTCTTCGTTTCTATCGATAACAAAGTTGTAATTCGAGGGCCAGTTCATGGTCTAACGACAACGAAAATCACTTGCAAAAATCTAAAAACAGAACCAGGATATGATCAAAATAATGGGAAATTGTGAAGTGTAAACATTGTAAAGATGAAATATTTTCAGCTCGAACATCAACATTTATTCTGATCACTGGAGCAGGATGGTATGCAGCATATCGATTGTGCACTAGCTTGCTAGGTATGCATTTAATATTTACAATAATTTTTCTGTATTGTTTTGAGAAGAGGACGAGGAAACACACGAGTCCACTCATTTACCAATCCAATTTTGCAGGTAATCGATTCGTCTCCGTGATCGTCGATGGTTCCCAATGCAATCAATTATCTACAGCAGAGAGGAGATTACTGTATCAAACGGTGGGTCACTTCTCTCTTCCTCATATCACGCAAAATATGATGAGTTATTATGACTTACTCCGTTTCTTCCACTGGGTATTTTTCCCGGTGGTTCTGATCGTCAGTTGTTGCGAGGGAGTGAGAAAGTTCACGTGAAAGAATGAACAACGAGAGTGAAAGATACGTTGATGAGTAGAGAAGAGAATGGGTCCGAATGAACTGAATGATTGATGAGTGAAGGAAGAATTACTGAAGTCCATTCAGGAGCCAATTCGAGAAGAAAATGAAGAAGAAGGCGATGAAAGGAGACAAGAAAGGGAAGAGGAAGGTAAGAAAATGAAAAACTCTATCGAATAAAACTCGGTTGGATTGCATGATCACATTCCAGGTGACATCGTGAGTGAATGTGAATTCCGAAGCAGAGTGAGCAACAGTCGTACGCCATCCGAGGTAATTCAATAATTTTCTCCATTCATAGATTAGTAAGCACGCTTGATCCGAACATAAATCATGAAATATATCAATGCAGTTCTCAATGTCACGAGTTCGTCGATCGATGCGTGCTCGTGGTCTTTTCTCCATTGGATCGAGAAGAGACAGCAGATCCGGAGTTATCAGGCGGTACAATTTGATTTACCTAAACAAGAGCTACTTTATGTTAATGGATCTATTATTTGTCCCTATTCGAGTTTGTAAAGACTTCCACGAATAGAGAATACATTTCATTAGCTGATGAATCATTTGTATAGTTTAAATATTTTTCAGAGAAGGTGCAGTGGGTGAATTGTCTCCATGTGGTTCAATTGATCGACCGGATATCGTTCCAAGTGGAATCCATCCTCGAATCAGACAGATCAGTGGAAGCAGTTTGGGAGTTTCCAGGTTGGTTATCGCGTCCTTTCGAAATTGTATTTTTGTATTTGTTTTTTATGTTGATTTTCAAAAACTGTTATATTTTGAGAGGTCGTCCTCATTCATCGTCTTCTCGTTGTTCGGATGCCTCGGCATCACTCAATATCGTATGGGAGAACAATCAACAACAATGGGATGATGAATTCGCTCATGGACAAAATGGTGAGGAGATTTGTGATTATGAATGCGAGAAACGTATTACCATTCAAACTGAGACTGACAGAGCTGTTTTTAACCATAATTGACGACCATAATCTAGATATCTATGATTCATTATTTTCACATTTCCTTCCTATTTTTTAGCCCTCGCCCCGTCTCCATCAATGGGCGATCTCTGTTCGATATTCGATGACGTGATGAGTGTGAGATCGGACGTCTCTGCTGTTCCTTCGAGAATGGGAGAAGAAAGGAGTAGAACTGACTCCGGAAGCATCGATTTGAATGGTCAGTTATCGATGCAGCTGCCAATGTTTCCAAGTTTCTTCGTTATCTATCTAGATACAATCTCATGCAGTATGATCTATGTATTCACTAATTGTAATAATATGCTGCAATCAGAAAACATTACTATTTTTGTACTCTTTTGTAGCTCTTTCCATACAAAAATAAAGATACGGATACAAAAACATATTTAGTTCTAAGACAAATCATACTGTAAAACGATAAACACGATTTGTAAATATCAAAAAAAAATAACTATAAATCTTACAGGAATTGCGTGTCGTTTCGACCGTCCAAGCACCTCCACAGCAAGTGTTTCTGGACCGACATTCGAGGTACCATTTGCATTTGCCACGAATTATTTCTACAGTCAACATCAGACGGTGTTCTTTAATTTTTAAACTCAAATTATTTTCTTGATTCATGAATTGTCAACAGCAATTCAAATGATCAAATTATAGGATTCGGAAGATCTTCGAATCAACGAAATTCCGTGTATGAGAGACAGTTCGTACATGTACAGATCAGTCGTCGTTGGAGGGTAATTATCATTTATACCATTTTATAATTTATTTTTTCCTCTTCCTCAGTAGAACATAGCCAAACACCAATGGTTGTTCCATGACCTATTCCATTTCCTTCTTACGTCGCTGTTCCCCTTCCCTGTTTTTCCTTCTCAGAAGAATAAGATCTCCGCATGAGCAAACATCGAGAAAAATCTGATTAGTTATTCTTTTCCTATCAGCTGTTGTGTATAATGAGAATGTTCTCGATATCTCACCCTTTCTGCGAATTATCTGCACCCAAACAAAGAAAAATGAAGAGAATCAGGACGAAAATAGATCCATACTTTCAGAAGCGAATTCGGAGATTCCGATGCAATGTCAACGACGAGTCGAATGAGCAGTCGATTTAGACGAGAATTGGGAAGCAACGGGTGAGATTCGAGATCGAATCTAATACATACAGGAAAATTTTCAACATTCTTCAGTCTGTGGAACATCACATCTCCATCTCCAATTGATGATCAACAACCATCGACGTCGTCCGGACTTCCTGATAGACGTGAAGGAAAGAATGGAGAGAAGGGAAGAACGAGTAGAATGGAGATGAGTCATGATAGCGGACTCGCTATGATGAAGAGTCAGAGCAGTAAAGCAGCCAGGTACGTTGATTACATCTTCTAGTTGTAATCTTTATCAATCAGCAATAATAATAAAAAAAATTTGCCATACATAATCATCAATTCACTTGAACCACTCAAAAGCAGTTGTACTCTCGAAACCAAAACATCTTCCTTTGTCAAACAAAAGATCATAATGTTCATAATTTTCAGTTCGATCGGTAAACGATCAACGACGATGTTCGATTCTGCAATCGACGACGCCGATCTTTCCATTTCTGAAGATTCGGAGAACGACGTCATCGTTGAAGAGTAAGTTATTGATTTCTGATGATGCAATTGAGAAATGATTGTGATGCCATTTCAAAAAGCCTACTTCCTCTAATTATTCTCCATTCAGTCATCTAATGGCTTCTTATCTATTATCTTGACCTTTTCATTCTTAGAATAATAGCCACGTCTAGAATGATTTTCTCTGCTCATCACTTCTGTTATTACGTAATGGACAGGAAGTGATTTCATTATGATTAACACACAAATTTCCGAATGACGAGAGTGAAATGTCATCTCTCCATGATCAAAAGATAATGAATTCCATATCCAGAAATACTCTTTGGTTCATCAGCACTGAACTCTCTGATTCAGCTAGGAGAGGTGCACACCAATCAGAATCCCTTCTATTAATTCAGCACAGATTGAACTCTTGCATTATGGTAGTTCACTGGAAGAAAAACGGCATTGCATAGAGAGACCCAACAGAATTAAATTTCTTCCGAAATCCTTGGGATTTTTATCGAGCATGCGATAGAGTATGCGAAATGAAGAGAATGGGTTCGTAGTGAGCAAAGTCCGCGTTGCATTGAATGGAAGCCATCGAAGCGAAGTGAAGAAAACGTCATTGGAAGAAAAGAAAGAAGGAAGTTGAAAGGGCATTGAGATCAATCACAAAACTATGTTCGATATGATCTATGATCTGAATTGTGTAAAAGCTATTTTCATTACATAGTGTGTGCCTGCGCACTAGGGAAAAGTACTCTTTATTTCTGATTTCTTGGAATGAATTTCGTCGAAATGGTTCCAGATTACTGTTAGCCCTTTCCCTCATTCGCCTATGCTTCTCTAATCTGACACATCTCCTTCTACGTAATCCATCACATTTCTCTGTATTACGATTGACACGCGCATCCATTGACATTTCAATAGAAAGGGGAAAATGTCTTGTGATCACTCTCGGAATACCCATCCAACCGAGATAATTTGCTGACGTAAAATAATCAGAATCGTATTCCGATCTATTCCGGGTAAGGTCGATCTGTGATCGAAGAATCAGAAGAGATTGAACTTACGAACTACTGATTTCTTGGTGAATGTATGCAGACTTTATTACGGAACATGCAAGAACGTAGACAGATCAAATTAGTCCGCTATTTCAGAGTACCCCCGCGTATTTCTCTTTCGGGTATTCTTAGAATTTAAACCCCATGAGGAAGTGCATTTGAAAGGATTACGGAAATCTCTCAGACTCCTCATTTCCGTATTTTAGGAATTTCGACGTGATCTCAGTACGATAACAGGAAGAGGATAGTTCACTACCGTTTTCTACTTTCTAATTTCCCATGAAAGCGTCTTTCCCGATACGTTCAGAAGGGATTCCCACTTATTTGGTCACTAAATCCTTTATGGATTCAGATTCCAAAAGAGCCATCGTCTATTCTTCGTCCTCCCGACCCCATCTAGAAAATTAATCCGGAATTCTTTGACGCAGGGTGATAATCTTTGTGAAAAATATATTTTGGCATCTTTTTGAACATTCTCTTCCTCTATAAACTGTAATGTATGAGCTCATCTTCCATTCTTTTTGTCCCTTGGGTCTATCACGGGTCATTTGTTCCCTTGACCTTTTCTAGTGCACCTCCTCCACTTATGAGTTTCGTGAACTTTTCTATGCAGAGAAACTTGAGTCTTCGTCTCGGTCCAACGACTGCAAATTCAATTTATTTGCATCGAAGATCTGTTCAGTAGCAAGTCTTTCGATTCTTCTTACTCATTAGGGACTCCCTTGAGTTGTAGTCATTTCGAATGAGTACCAGCTGCAAAAAACGTGATGTCAGTCTGAATGTAACCATGTAGAGATGAAGTGAACCACATTAAATATTGATGAGTAGAGGGAACAAAGATCATAAGGGTCATTTCCTTCCCTTTATAACCCTCCAAAGGGTCTTTCTCGACGTCGAACTCTTCTAGTTCTCTTCACTCTCACTCGACGACCATCCAATTTCTTTATTTTTATGCCACCTCGTCGAGAGGCCAATTGTAGTACAGATTAGGTGGATATGGGGAAAGGACAATTGATTCTCCATTTGGTCGAAATGGGAAAAATGACTACGGAAATAGAACCATGAGCGTTTGACTTGTGAGCGGAACTGTAACAGCAGGGAAACATTAAAGGAGGAGTAACAGGAATGAATGTCAGAAACTCCCACAACGAAATCCCGGGACTTGCAAGTACAGTAGTTAGCCGTTGGCTCTTTGCCAAAGTACCTATTCCCTTCTTCCGTCCCTTGTTTGTGAGAGGGAGGAGTGCGATCGATGGGAAGAGACTAGGGGAGACAATGGTAGATCAAGGCGCACTCTCTTCCCAGTCAAACCCTCAGTTCAAAATCCCCGCCGTTTCCTGGACTCAGGGGAATTCTGGCACTAGGCCAACTCGCTATAACTCGGTTCATTGATGTCGTAGAAACACGGGAGTTTCGGAAAGCTCATATGGTTATAGATTGCTACAATGTGGAGTTAACAGATTTGTCACCGAAATATTCATGCTACTCCTCCTTTAATTATTATGAAATATTGATTGTAGGTCATCATCTCATCGAAATCGGGAAGAAGAGTCCACTCCTCGACGTGAATCTCGACCTTCCACTTCAACTATCTCCATTGCACCTTCTATTATGAGTCTAGAATGGGATGATAATGGCGAAGAAGGAATGAAGATCAATAGAAGAAAAGAGGTTAGAATTAAGACTGTGAAGAATTAGTATCTTCATTCGGCTTGATCTTGCGTCACTCTGACCAGTGAGAGTGGGTACGGCATGAAGAAACAAATTCTTAATATCCTTGGTCAGAATGATGCCATCAGTTCAATGACGCGTCCTATTTATTCGTAACAACGGAAGTTCTCTTTCAAGAGAAAGAGGGAAAATTGGTGTGAATTCGGAACAGTGAAAGTTCCGGTCCCTAGCACAGAAAAGGTCCCTCACGAGGGTTTTGCATCTATGATCAGCATACTTCAAATGGATTAGAATAACAGTGCTGACGCGTGTGATTACGTGATAAGACGTGTGATTGTCTGAGATAGACGAGATCATCCCTCTCCTATTCCATTGTGTCCAAAAGGGGGAAACATCACCCGATGTCTCTGACGTCGTCGTTTCTTCGAATTTCTCGTTTTATGAAGCCCTCGTCTCTTAGATTTGATCGCGTCGGCAAGAAATCGCCAGATATAGCCAATGATTAACTGGATTTAGATAAGGTTACGATGTCGTAACAGAATTAATGGAGGAAGATTATGCCAAATATAAACGAACGCGTCAATGAATTATCGAAAGATGTCTGGTCTCTTCTCCCCATTTACTTCCTTTCTTGTGAATACATCAAACAAAGGATGAGTAATACTCGAGATTACCAATAGTATTACATTTCATTGTAATTCAGCCCTGGAAGTTCACTTCCAGACAGAGTTCATTCCACTTTTGGCCATTGAGTCATCGAGACTCCGAATTATGCTACCACTTCCATTCAAAAGTGCCAGGAAGTACATCGAGAACCACTTACAGAATTGGTGTAACACTCGTATGGAAGGAGATGGAGGGAGTCAGAGGGAGTCGCCCACACACTTTGTATTATTCGGACTATTCCCTTCCTCTTGCACCCTTAGGGCATAGGTGAGAGATAGAAAGGGTTTACAGTCTTACAACGACGAGTGAAAGAGAAGAGAGACCACGATGGAATCTGTCACCATTCAGTCCATTACAGTGTGTCCTCAAGAGTCAATCGTCTCCCTTTCATAGTGTAATCCCATTCCCTCAGTCTCTTCTCCTTCATTCCTTCTCATTTTGGGCCAAACTTATTCCATTATTATTCTCGAAACCCCCTTGGAATGAGAAATGAACATGTGAAACCTCCCATGTTCAGTCTGAGCCCCCTAAAACTCCCAGACCAATTGGAAACTAAAGTGTAGTCTTCAATTGGTCCCTTCGCTCTCTCAACGCAAAAAATAGCTATCGCTTTCTGTCAAATTGCCCTCCCGAGAAGAGTCAGTCAATCAACGGAGAAACTAGACGAAAAAGAGAATGAATTTCCCTCCCATTTCTGCCCTCCACAGTGAGAAGAACACACAATGGGCAAAAATGTCTGGGCGACCAAATCAAATTCTTTCGTCTACTGAATTATACTTATCAACACAGTCGAATGGTGGTCATCAAAAATGCAAAAAAAAATAATTCGTCAGAAAAAACACTTAGTAAACAATTGGCTGGAAAATTGTTTCATGGTCAAAAATAGATTGATGATTGTGTGATTTCAGATGGAAGTTCCCGTTGAAAGAGTGCGAATTGGC